>CM055060.1:27745954-27809725 GCA_029204045.2 Tillandsia leiboldiana
CAACCTCCCACACAGCGGTCAAAGTACTCGCAACACCACGGGACCACCGTCAACCAGACGCCCTCAACAATACTATCACTGATCTAAACTCACTACCGGTCTGCACTCGGCCCCCAGGGCACGAGTGTAACAATAAAAGTACTGACCGATAAACCCAAGCAAATGAACCGGTATGACCCCGGTACTGCCTGCTCTGCTGGTCAAGACGCTTACGCTCGCCAGACGGCTCGACTCAAATAGGTACGACCGCACAAAACACGGCAGCTCGGTCAAAAATATAAGGTACAGACCGGCACAACGGCGCGTCAAGCCTACCTCCGGAGTGGCACTCGAGGGTAGTACCCACACGAGTAAAGTCCATCTCAGTAACAATTATCTCTGCAAGTGTCTCTCATTTAGCAGGACTGGATCACTACTCTGATCAAAGTGGGAAAGCCCAACCCTAAGGAAAGACCCGACCTCAATCGGATGCACTAAACGATAGTGGAAAACTCCATCCACTAAAGAACCTGATACCCATGTGCATAGAGAAACATCTGTCAACCGCCCAATATCCGCGGTTGCCGCAAAGCCCCACAACTAACCACCTGTCCCAGACACGATGTCCCGACTACTCTACCCAGACCCCCTGCTCGAACCCGAGCAACACTGACCACCTGACTAACAAGAAGAGAAAGGAAAAGCATGGTTTCTCCTAAGTCAAGTTCCAATAAGTAGTGCAGCAGTAAAAGATGGCCTAACTACATGACCATACAAGCATGCAATTCCTCAAGGAAATAAATGGGGTAAAGCATAATAATAGTTCCTTTAGGAATAAACAACATGCCAGGAATCTCCAAACTAGACCTGTCCACAATTCAGGGTTCATTAACAGAAGATCATAATAACTCCTCAGAGTACAAATCCGCACATAGCTACGAAATCCTGTCCCAACGCATAATCCACCACATGAAAGGCTATGTGCTAACATGGCATGTTATATAATCTCATAGGGTAACATTATCCTAGGTAAGCTTACCTAGTCATCACATAGATGTCCAAGTCATGCAAGTCCTCAGTATACCTCATAAATACTATTCTTGCAATCATTTATACCGATATCAATAACAAGCTTACCTACTTACCAATATAAACTATGTACCCTACACATGCATGCATCAGTCATAGAGGGGTGACATCCCACAAGTGGACTTATACTTGCCACAAGCAAAACATTGCCTTAAACAATTACTGATAATAAGCTCACCCACCTGAAGCGCTTAACCCAAGGCAAACCTGAAGTCGGTGAAGTGGGTAGACGCCCGCGGTCCAAAATCTGCCAACATAACACCCACGGTACCAAGTCGCGAAGCCTCGGCTTCAAACGCTGAAAACACCCCTGAGTACAACAATAAGGCTTAACATTACACTTTTATTCCAAAATCAACCAAACATACACCATCTGAAAATCAGTCCCAAAGCCGCGCATATTTTACCTGCTGCAAGTGCCCAGAAAAATCCAATAAAAATACCACAGTAATCCTCGCGTCGATACCTTCGAAACGAGTACTTGCACGTCCAATTCCGAGCTTCCTACACTGAGAAACAATTCCGACAAGGGAACCACCCCGAATCAAACTACACTCAAAAACTGTAGCAACAATTACTGTTCACAAATAATCTTCACCTTCGAGAAATATTCAGAAATTCCAAGAAAATTAGGGCATAATCCTCGTGATTGTGTAGATGCAAATCGCCTCTTGAATCGCCCCAATCCGATGACTGTGCGCGAAGATATCACCAAAACACCGCGCCGCTGTCCCAGAACTCGCCCAGAAAAAGGGGTTACAAGATGATCCGAAAGACCCCATGAAAAGCTCGAATGGGAAAAAACAGTAAACATGGGAAACATAGCCTACCTGTCATGAAGCCAACGGCGCAAGAATCACTGAAAAAGGTGCTCGGGGTAAGCCGGGGGAGGTCCTCGCACCCAAAACGCGACGAAGAAGACCACAAACGAACGAGCGTCGCGCCGCGCCGTAAAAATAGAAACCCTCGATAAGCGTGCCACCAAAAAACCCAAAACTTTGCAGAAAGATGCAGCCAAACACGAGGATCAACCTTTGCTGAAGGCACCCCGGCGAGAAGAGGCTCGGAAATGGCGGAAAAAAGGGAAGAAAGGGAGCTCGGATCGCTATTTATAGGCAGCTGAAACATAGGGAAAATACCGGATATGTCCGGATTTCCGGGCGCTGGGAATTTTCGGGCGCGCACTGTAGCAGCCCGAAATCCCCGCGCCCGAACACTGTAGCCGCCCGAATCCCTCCTGGGCCGCCACGTCGCCCGCCAAACAGCGGACAGCAACCCCAGCGCTCCCCGCGCGACACGTCGCGCCCCCCAGACGCCGACCACGTGTCCTCCCCAAGCGCGGGAATCCGCCCGACCGCGCCCACCGTGCGCCTGACGCCGCCGCCTGCCACCCTGCCGCGCACAGTAGACCCGCCAATCGGAGAACGCCACGTGTCATGCCACTGCCTAGTGAACCCGGTGCACGAAATCGTGTGGACCGCACCAATGCAAACCTGCCACGTGTCCCAAGCCCGGTGCACCGTAAACCATGAGCCATCCCGAATACTGCGTAGACAACCGCTGTGAACCCACCTCTAAGATGCTGCCACGTGTCACCCCGGTCCACCGTGCGCCCCGCACTCCCCCGTAGACCGCGCCCCGCGGACCGGCCCACTCCCGAGCCGCACGCGTCCAGCCCCCGGTGCACGCCTGCCGCGTGGACCGGGCGGCCCGCGCCTCCGTCCGCCGCGCCGCCTGCGGCGCTCCGCCGCTGCCGCCGCCGCCGGAAACACTGTTCCGGCGTGAACAGTGTCCAGAGTCCAAAAATAACAAGTGGGTAGTCCGTTTTAACCGTTTTCGGCGCGCTGAATCCAAATTTGATGTCCAATTTGCCAAATTCCAACTCTAAAATTGCCGAAGGCATCCGGGAAGATGTTCCTTGATCCAAACTTCGCGCTGGGTCCAATTTAAATATCCTTGGCGCGCGAAACCACTTCTGGAGCTCCGACGGAGCCACCAATCACCCACGTGATCCATTTAATACACTGAGCCCAACGCGAATGTCCAAATGGGGCACAAATCCCACCAACACGCCACATAGGCCTCCAGGAGCTGTAGATGATCCAGTAATCTCGTCGTGGGGATCCAGGTCCTCACATCCTCCCCCACTAAGAAAAGTTCGTCCTCGAAACTAGCTCAATCCCCCAAGGGTCCCACATACCAGGGTAGGTATTCATCAATAACGCCTCCAGCTCCCGAAACATCACTCACTCCCCGTGATTACTTCCCAACAACAACAACAACAAGTACGGCATGGCCCGACATGCGATTTCCTCATCTCTCGAGCCAGAAATCGCAACGGGCGTCCCTCGTACTCCAACAATCACGATCTCAGAAGGGGCAAGTCGATCACGGGCGAGGGATCCAAAAGCAACATACTCCAGAGCTGAGACGTGAAACAGCACAGAGGCCCCCCCCTCAAGAGCCGGGGGAAACAGAATAATCAACAGCGCAACACGCCCCAAACCACCTCCTGGTGTCTACTCAACCAGGATCACCCGAAGTATACCCACAGGTTCATCCTATGAGGAAAAAGATCCAATAAGCTGGGGTCTTCACTCGGTTACTTCCGATCCAAAACCACCCGAGTGGCCTACTCAACCACGAGCTACCCTCAAAAGGGATCCTCAAGAGACACAATCTCAAGCCACGGTTGGACACTCAACAAGCCAACATAACTCCAACAGACCCACAGGTCGAAAAGATGCCCTGACGGGGACCAAACCGTCAGTGAACGGGAGGGAAAACTGACTCGAAAGGCGATCATAAGGCGGAGGCTCAAACTCGCGGTCAAAAGTCCCAAACCAGCAACAACGATCCGCGAAAATCCCACTCAAGATGCTGAGTAATCAGAACTGATAGCCAAGCAGGCATGGCCTACGCCCAGGTATAACAATCCAAGCTAGAAATAAAGGACGTACTGAAGGCTCAACCGTGGAATCCAAGCTGCCTGCAAAACAGCGGTTCATCCTGCCACAACACTCATAGGGTTGGACAAAAGAAGTGTGGACCGAAGATCCACCCACGGTAACTCTACCGCCACAATGGGAGGCATCACTAAAACACACAATTCCATCTCCCAACACAGGAAACACTAGCATTGGCGCTAATACCAGTCACATTATCCATTGGCCATGCTCTCTTGGCACCGCCAAGTCTAGAAGCTTCTCACCTCAAGAATGAAAGTTGGTCTCAGTCAACTTGAATAACATCCACTTGGTCGGGTTCCACCGCCGTCCCTACGGCTCGAACAAAGCGACCCAAGAAGGTATGCTTCTGCAGCTACAACTTGTACCTCCATAATTTGGCATACCGCTTCATCCACACGGGCATGGTAGCACAACCACAAAGTGCTCCTAGTACTCCAAGTCACTCTGGGAGTAAATCAAAATATCCACGGAAAACACCACTCCCAGTCCGTCCAAGTACAACTGGGACCTACTATTCCACAGATCTTGAAGTCCACAGGGCAATCGTCATTCCATTGGGCCTCACTAACAACTCATAATGCCCCCACCGCGTCCACAACGCCACCTAGGCGAAGTCCTCAGCTGTCTAACTCCAAGTGGGCACTCGGATCATACACCAACTGCCGGAGTACAACTCCATCATAAGGTCCTAGATACCATAAAAGGACCCTCACATTCGTGTATCAACGATGTGGCATCACCACCGTATACCAACGGCGTGGCACTAGGTCAAACAGACCCCTCGATCCATCGGCCCCTGCAGCAGTGCCATCGGGTCTCTCTCAGCTCTACCGGCGATATCCAATGAGGTGCTGTCCAGGGTGGTGCGGTTCCTCGAACCACATCAAATACACTCTCTATCTCCCTAACCGGCGGCATTACCAACAACTAAGGTGAAATCACACTCGGGACCTCATGGAAACAGAGATATCCCTGAGTCCCGGTGCCGCCGTAAGCACCTCTCACTCTCCCGCTAAAACCAGAGTGCTCTGACAACCTCAACGAGCAAGCCTCCAATTGCCCGCCTTGCCGAAGATCGAAGTCCTCTCTTGCCGCAGTCAAACATCCTGTGGCATAGTGCCCAACCATCTCAAGCGTAAGGTCAAAACACCTAATTGCTATAATTTCCAATAATTCTGCCGGCATCTCGCGGTCTCGGCCGCACTGGACATGATCCAAAAGCCTCCTCCATGTGCATAACAACAACAGGAACCTGCACCTCTAGTGCATGCGATAACAAATCTGCCTCTAACCCATGTAAGAGTGGAACACGCTCTAACTCCGACTACCGTGGTGAAATCCCACCTGCGACACTCAATCCACTACCATGGCGCCCTCCAACCGGGCGGCCCAGATTCATCCGCTCAAAGCAAGTGGTTGTCGCTCAATCTGCCTGAAAATCAGGGCTATCACTAGGAAGCACGACCTCTGTCTCTGATCACATTGAGGCGACGAATAAGGTCCTCCGCGGATAACAAATCCACGCTTCCGCTGCGCCACTCAAATAAAATACTCATGTCGCCTTCGGGGTCCACCCGACCTCTGACATCTCGGGAATTCGTCACCCAAGAAAAGAAAATTAGTCATGCCCCTGCCGGCCGATCTGTCCTCCATCACCCGGCGCCAAGCGCCAAAATCCAGAACTCACCCCTGGCGGCAGATCCCTATCCAAGGGAACTGCAATGCCGCGCTCCATACACGGTGCCTGCTCCAGCGAGGCGTCTAAATCCACAATGAAGGGACCGAATGACAGGAAGGTGTCCTGGCGCAATCCACTCCCAATCTCATATATCCTATGCGCCTCGTCCCTCGAATTTGGAGCGCGCAGTTCGACAACTGCATACACTCTCAAGCACTGGGAGGCTCTCAATTAATTACTCCATCACCACCAGCCGCGACTCTGCCTTCAAAGGCTCCACACTCAATCTTACGAGTCGGGGTGGTTCATCTGCCAAACATGGCTCCATAGGTCGCTCATGTCCCACGGCTCACCAGCCGACAACCATCCACCCTGCCTCGGTGCCTCGACACTAAACCTTGGCACAGAGGGGGCTACTCAGTGCTCCGGCAACTTTGTCATCAAGACCGGCTGCTCCCTCAGCCGCTGACAAGCCTCTGACAATCCTGTCATCTGGGTCCGGGGTTCTCTGACCTCAATCCGGGTATCCGGCCCAGAACCAACTGCTCAAGCTCAACTGCCATGACAGGATGCACACGGGTCAAAACCCAGCGTCGGGGAGACACCGCTCGCCACGACGAAACAACAAAACAACACACAACAACACTCGACCCAATCCAGCGAAAGTCTAAAGCATGTCACCCATTCCACAGCATTATGTTGTCTGCAGCCAACATAATTACTTAGGAGAATAAACATGCCAATCACTCCTCCCGTCCCTTGGGAGAGGTATAAAACTCAATCAGGACTCTCGCAAAATCACGACTCTCACAAAGTCAACCAAGGGTCAAACCATAAGCCTAGGGTTTCTAAGTCCACCATGACCTACAACCTAGGCTCTGATACCACTCTAATCTGTCACGCCCCGGGGTCGAAACTGCGACCCGGGCCCGCCAACAGATCCGCCACCTATGCCAACCTGCATAGGCGAAGCGTCCTACCTGCAAGAAAAGTGCTACAACTAAACAGATATCAGAGCTAAGATAAAAATCTGCTGTAACTAAAATCAATCACTGTACAGCTGGAAATAAACAACACTGTCTGCCTCCCAAAAATAATAATAATACAAATCCTCAAGTACAAGCTCTAAACCCAACTGGGAGGTAACTCCAATAAATATACAACAGTGTACAGTCTCTCGATACAAAATATCCTCACTACAAGTCTCTCAAAAGAGGAAAAGAAACCGCTAATCTACTGATGATCTCCTCAGAAGGGTACCGCTACTCTCCAACGCCGGGTAGGGATCTAGCTCGCGACTCCCTCGCCACGATCAACAACCGCAGAGTCGGCAACACCTGCTAAGACTCAGCAAAACAAAGAAGAGGAGAGAAAAGGGGGGAAAACCCCCAAAGGGTGTGAGAACTACTCCAAAAAGGGAGTTCTCAGTGGGTACCACCGCCAGACCCGACGGTCTGCCCACCAAGTCCTCAAGAGACAAAAACTAACCCAAGTCATAAGACTGAAATGAGTAAGCTGGAAACTCGCAACAGCTACCCTGCCCCTAACTAAAGGCTAAAAGGGGGAGAACCAAACAGTGGTATGCAACCCCTAGCACAAGAAGTGCACCACCGACCCAATCGAACTGACTGCCACATCTGGTCCAGTCAAACCTGCGCCCACCTACAACCACCTCCCGCTGACGGGTAGGAATTACGTAGGGCGTCCAAACGGACAAGCTCGCTATCGAGGAGAGAAACATGCAGGCTATGGTCAAAATCCACGCTCTCCCTCAGAACGGATAGAATCAAGATGCTCAACCTCCCACACAGCGGTCAAAGTACTCGCAACAACACGGGACCACCGTCAACCAGACGGCCCTCAACAATACTAGCACTGATCTAAACTCAACTACCGGTCTGCACTCGGCCCCCAGGCACGAGTGTAACAATAAAAGTATCTGACCGAAATAAACCCAATCAAATGAACCGGTATGACACCCGGTACTGCCTGCTCTGCTGTCGAACTCAGTAACTGATCGGCACACGGCTCGATCTCAAGATAGGTAACGGACCGGCACACGGCTCGGTCAAAAATATAAGTAACAGACCGGCACACGGCTCGGTCAAGCCTACCTCCGGAGTGGCACTCGAGGGGAGCGACCCACACGAGTAAAGTACATCTCAGTAACAAGTATCTCTGTCAAGTGTCTCAATGTAGCAGGACTGGATCACGACTCTGATCAAAGTGGGAAAGCTCAACCGCTAAGGAAAGACCCGACCTCAATCGGATGCACTAAACGATAAGTGGGAAACTCCATCCACTAAAGAAACTGATACCCAATCAGGTGCATAGAGAAACATCCGGTCAACCGCCCAATATCCGCGGTTGCCGCAAAGCCCCGCAACTAAACCAACCTGTCCCAGACACGAAGTCCCGACTACTCTACCCAGACCCCCTGCTCGAACCCGAGCAACACTGACCACCTGACTAACAAGAAGGAGAAAGGAAAAGCATGGTTTCTCCTAAGTCAAGTTCCAATAAGTAGTGCAGCAGTAAAAGATGGCCTAACTACATGACCATACAAGCATGCAAATGTCCTCAAGGAAATAAAGGGGGTAAAGCATAATAATAGTTCCTTTAGGAATAAACAACATGCCGGAATCTCAAAACTAGACCTGTCTACAACTCAGGGTTCATTAACAGAAAGATCATGATAACTCCTCAGAGTACAAATCCGCACATAGCTACGAAATCCTGTCCCAACGCATAATCCAACCACATGAAAGGCTATGTGCTAACATGGCATGTTATATAATCTCATAGGGTAACATTATCCTAGGTAAGCGTACCCTAGTCATCATATAGATGTCCAAGTCATGCAAGTCCTCAGTATACCTCATAAATACTATTCTTGCAATCATTTATACCGATATCAATAACAAGCTTACCTACTTACCAATATAAACTATGTACCCTACACATGCATGCATCAGTCATAGAGGGGTGACATCCCCACAAGTGGACTTATACTTGCCACAGCATAAACATTGCCTTAAACAATTACTGAAAATAAGCTCACCCACCTGAAGCGCTTAACCCAAGGCAAACCTGAAGTCGGTGAAGTGGGTAGACGCCCGCGGTCCAAAATCTGCCAACATAACACCCACGGTACAAGTCGCGAAAGCCTCGGCTTCAAACAGCTGAAAACACCCCTGAGTACAACAATAAGGCTTAACATTACACTTTTAATCCCAAAATTAACCAAACATACACCATCTGAAAATCAGTCCCAAAGCCGCGCATATTTCACCTGCTGCAAGTGCCCAGAAAAATCCAATAAAAACACCACAGTAATCCTCGCGTCGATACCTTCGAAACGAGTACTTGCACGTCCAATTCCGAGCTTCCTACACTGAGAAACAATTCGGACAAGGGAACCACCCCGAATCAAACTACACTCAAAAACTGTAGCAACAATTACTGTTCACAAATAATCTTCACCTTCGAGAAATATTCAGAAAATTCCAAGAAAATTAGGGCATAATCCTCGTGATGTGTAGATGCAAATCGCCTCTTGAATCGCCCCAATCCGATGCCTGTGCGCGAAGATATCACCAAAACACCGCGCCACTGTCCCAGAACTCCGCCCAGAAAAAGGGGTTACAAGATGATCCGAAAGACCCATGAAAAGCTCGGAATGGGAAAAACCAGTAAACATGGGAAACATAGCCCTACCTGTCGTGAAGCCAACGGCGCAAGAATCACTGAAAAAGGTGCTCGGGGTAAGCCGGGGGAGTCCTCGCACCAAAACGCGACGAAGAAGACCACAAACGAACGAGCGTCGCGCCGCGCCGTAAAAATAGAAACCTCGATAAGCGTGCCACCAAAAAACCCAAAACTTTGCAGAAAGATGCAGCCAAACACGAGGATCAACTTTGCTGAAGGCACCCCGGCGAGAAGAGGCTCGGAAATGGCGGAAAAAGGGGAAGAAAGGGAGCTCGGATCGCTATTTATAGGCAGCTGAAACAATAGGGAAAATACCGGATATGTCCGGATTTCCGGGCGCTGGGAATTTTCGGGCGCGCACTGTAGCAGCCCGAAATCCCCGCGCCCGAACACTGTAGCCGCCCGAATCCCTCCTGGGCCGCCACGTCGCCCGCCAAACAGCGGACAGCAACCCCAGCCGCTCCCCGCGCGACACGTCGCGCCCCCCAGACGCCGACACGTGTCCTCCCCAAGCGCGGGAATCCGCCCGACCGCGTCCACGTGCGCCTGACGCCGCCGCCTGCCACCCTGCCGCGCACAGTAGACCCGCCAATCGGAGAACGCCACGTGTCATGCCACTGCCTAGTGAACCCGGTGCACGAAATCGTGTGGACCGCACCAATGCAAACCTGCCACGTGTCCAAGCCCGGTGCACCGTAAACCATGAGCCATCCCGAATACTGCGTAGACCAACCGCTGTGAACCCACCTCTAAGATGCTGCCACGTGTCACCCCCGGTCCACCGTGCGCCCCGCACTCCCCCGTAGACCGCGCCCCGCGGACCGGCCCACTCCCGAGCCGCCACGCGTCCAGCCCCCGGTGCACGCCTGCCGCGTGGACCGGGCGGCCCGCGCCTCCGTCCGCCGCGCCGCCTGCGGCCGCTCCGCCGCTGCCGCCGCCGCCGGAAACACTGTTCCGGCGTGAACAGTGTCCAGAGCCCAAAAATAACAAGTGGGTAGTCCGTTTTAACCGTTTTCGCGCGCTGAATCCAAATTTGATGTCCAATTTGCCAAATTCCAACTCTAAAAATTGCTGAAGGCATCCGGGAAGATGTTCCTTGATCCAAACTTCGCGCTGGGTCCAATTTAAATATCCTTGGCGCGCGAAACCACTTCTGGAGCTCCGACGGAGTCCACCAATCACCCACGTGATCCATTTAATACACTGAGCCCAACGCGAATGTCCAAATGGGGCACAAATCCCACCAACACGCCACATAGGCCTCCGGGAGCTGTAGATGATCCAGTAATCTCGTCGTGGGGATCCAGGTCCTCACACAAAGGGTCTCGAACTAAGTCATAAGGGTTCGACCCAAACCATGTCTCAAAGGGTTCTGAACCAAAGTATAACGGTTCGACTCAAATCAAATTCAAAAGGGACAAATCAAGTGAAAGCCTAAACCGGCTCAGCCCAAATCAAATACAAAAGGTTCAAACCAATTCAATTTGAACCCAACCTGAACAAAGGTTCAAATCGAACTTCAGGGATGATCCAAATCAAAAGCACACCAGCTCCACCCGAACTGAAACTGTCACGCACCGGGGTCGAAACTGCGACCCGGGCTCGCCAACAGATCCGCCGCCCATACGGGAAGCCCCGTATAGACGTAGCGACTAACCTGCAAAAAGTCATCTACACTAGCAGATATCAGAGCTGAAAAGTAAAT
The DNA here is from genome assembly GCA_029204045.2 of Tillandsia leiboldiana. NCBI lineage: Eukaryota > Viridiplantae > Streptophyta > Magnoliopsida > Poales > Bromeliaceae > Tillandsia > Tillandsia leiboldiana. Next base: position 27,757,083 of record CM055060.1, read on the forward strand.
GCTGAAATAAAAAGATATATACAACTCCAATATAATACAACAAAGTCCTCACCAAATACATAAGTCTCTCTCTGCAGTAAAGGAAAGGTACAACTCGATACCTCACTAGAAGGGTCGCTCAACATATCACTCACAAAAAAACTGGTAAGGGGTACATGTACTCTCTCTAAGAGGATGACTGGAAGGGATCTATCTCGCGACTCCCTTACCTCGGTCTGAATGAGTAGGATCAGCAACTAGAGCGGCAGGAACTGGAGCAGAAGTACCTGGGGAAAAGACACCACGACGGGTGTGAGAACTACATCCCACAGTAGTTCTCAGTGGGTGCCGCCAACAAGCCCGACGGTCTGCCCACTAAGTCTACTAGAGGCATAAAGTAACACATGCAGTGCTGGAAGGAAAAGCTGGAAAAGTAAACTCTACAGCTACTATGCCTCTATCTAGATGCTCAAAGAGTGGAACGGAAAGAAACATGATGCCACAACTAGCCCACAACTCAGATCACCCAATCTAAACTGACTGCCCCCTCGGGTCCTGTCAAACCTGCGCCTACCTACTACCGTTACATCCCGGAGGACCGAACTTACGTAGGGCGTCCGTGACTGCCAAAACTGGCCCAGCCAGAGGGACGATGTCCGTGACTGCCAAAACTGGCCCAGCCAGACGGACAATGCATCGACAAGTCGTGATAGAAGTATCAGGCCCAACTCCGGAGTGGCACTCGAGGGGCGTGACCCCACCGAGTAAAGTATCCGCGCATCTCTGTCGAGCTCAAATGTGGCTCATGCAGGCTATGATCCAAATCCTCGATCAACAAGATCGGCTGTAACCAACAAAACACTGTCTCACTCACAGGCTGGAAAACTACACAGCTGAGACCCACTGTCACTCTGACGGCTCCCAAAGAACCCTAATCTACAGACTGCTATCAGACTCCACTCGGTCCCCAGACACGAGTGTAAATGCATCCCACAACAACCCGACCTCTCAACCTACTTCCCGGGCGAGGAAATAGCTAACTCCAGAATGAAATATAGAATAATGATGTGGGAATGTCTAGAGCAATAAAAACCTAGCCCAAGTTGAAGTTTTCTACAGTCTGGCTGAACATGCTGCATATGGCGGGGGTGCTAGGTCAAGTTCCAAGATAACAAAAATTAACAGGATGTAGGAAAAATAAAGAATCACATGATCATCTGAATACATTAGGAACATCAATTTTCACAGACTAACATGCTATCAATATACTATTCTAATCATGCAAGTTCCTACACATATAGAATTAATGTGCAATCCGTAGATCTTGAAGACATGGTCACCCACATGAAGAGCTGAACTATCCAAAGTCCCACAGCTGAAAATACCAGGAAAACAAATTTCCAACTCCAACGGGTCCAGCAATACCCGCAAACTCCTCCTGAGTACAACACAAGGCCAATGGTTACACTTTATTCCAAAATTTATCCAAACATACCCAACATACACAATCAGTCCCAAAGATGCAATTATTCCACTTGCTGAAAGTGCCCTGAAAATTCCAATAAAAATATCGCTGCGATCGACGCGTAGAGTCCTTCTAAATGGGCACCTGCACGTCGAATTCCGAGCCCCGTAGGCCGAGTTAAAAATTCCACAGTACAGGTGCGCAAACACTCACAACCACACAACTGTAAACTCATACACAGATAAAGGTGGAATAGTATACCTCCGGGAAGGTCTCGGAAAAATCCAAGAAAAATATGGTGATACTCCACGTGACGAGTAGATGAAAAAAGTGTATTGGCTCGTCTAGATCCGACGCTCGAGCGTGAAGAATAAAATCCGGCAAGGTGCTGCTATCAAGAGAGAAATCCTATAGCAATGGGGGTTAAAAATGTACCAGGAACCCCAAGAAAAGTTCGGATGCGAGGAAAGCGGTCAATACGAAAAACATAGGCCTACCTCTCGAGGATCCAACGCCGTGAAAATCGTCCAAAAATATAGTCAGGGTAGCTCTGTAGACCTCTCAGACTGAAGTACGACGAAAATGGGCCTCCAACAGTATATCGTCGCTCTGCGCTACGATGCCGAAGTCGTCGACGCCGCGGCCTCCAAAAATTCCGAAACTTCTTCAGGAGATGCACAAGAAGATAAGCTAAAACTTTGCTAACGGGTGCAAAGGCAAAAGAAGTTATGAAAAGCCCCAAAAAGAGGAAGAAAGGGCCTATTTATAGGCCCTCCCACGAAAAGCCCACAAAAAAATAAAGTCATTGGGCTTTTGGGCCAAATTTCCGGGCGCCCGAATCATTCGGGCGGCTACAGTGTTGGGCCCGGCCCAACACTGTGCGCGCCCGGATTGCCCTGGAGCCGCCACGTGGCCGCGCGGCTCCTCCCCGCGCCTGGCGCCCCCACGTCCCGTGAATCGCGGAGCGCCGCGTGTCCCGACAGCGGGGCGTGGGGATGCTGCGCCCCGCCAACCGCGGGGCGCCACGTGGCGCCCCCACGTCGCGGGCTACCTGCCCACCTTCCCCGACCTGCTCCCCTGGCGAGTGGACCGCGCGCGCGTGAGCCGGCCAATCACGAGCCGCCACGTCCATGAGCCAGGCCGCAAGCCCCCGTGGACCGCGCACACAGAGCCCGCCAATCACGAGCCGCCACGTGTCCCTCTCGCCGGCCCATGCACCAGCGCCAAGTTTCCGTGGACCGCGCCGCGTGCGCCGGGCAATCCGGTGCTGCCACGTGGCACTAGGCCGGTCCACGGCCTCCCCCATGCACCAAAATGCGCGAAAAACTTTCGGGGGTCCGTTTTTGGGCATCCGGACTCCGAAAAAGGCAAGTAAATAGCCGATTTTCAACGTTTTTTCACGCTGAATCCCAATATGACCTCGGATTAGCCTAAAGCCCTTTCTAAATTCTGACAAAAATAGCCGGAAGGCAGGCTCAATCCCGAAGCCTCACAGAGTCCGTCCAACGCATCCATTTGACGTGTTGCGGGTCCCACACACCAACAATAGGTGTTCTACATCACGGGTCATGGGAGAAGCTACACGGGGATCGGGGTCACTACATCCTCCCCCACTAACAGAAAGTTTCGTCCCCGAAACTAAGAAAACAAGACAGACGTACCTCAGCCGGAAGCCTCGAACAGAAAGGGATAGGTATCTCGCATCACTGTCTCCAGCTCCCAAGTAGCCTCACGCTCCTCGTGATTGCTCCACAAGATCTTCACATACGGAATGGCCTGGTTGCGCAATTCCCTCACCTCACGAGCAAGAATTCGCAACGGACGCTCCTCGTATACCAAATCCTCGCCGATCTCCAAGGAAGTGAAGTCAATCACGTGTGTCGGGTCAAAAACATATCTCCTCAGAGCCGAGACGTGGAAAACATCGTGAACTCTGGCCAGGCGTGGAGGAAGAGTAACTCTCTAAGCCACAGGGCCAACTCTATCAAGTACCTCAAAGGGTCCAATAAAACGGGGACTGAGCTTCCCTCAAACTCCAAATCTCGGGACCCCTTTCGAAGGCGAGACCTTCAAAAAGACATGGTCACCAATCTGAAACTCTAGGTCTCGCCGTCGAGTATCAGCCTAGCTCTTCTAACGACTCTGGGCTGTCTCAAGATGTCGGCGAACTAATCTGATCTTCTCCTCAGCCTCCAAAAGTAAGTCTGGTCCCAAAGTCCTCCTCTCACCCACGTCACTCCAATACAAGGGCGACCGACACTTGCGTCCATACAACGCCTCAAACGGAGCCATCTGAAAGCTCGCCTAATAGCTGTTGTTGTGCGCAAACTCAACCAACGGTAAGTGTCGGTACCACCCCCCTCCAAAATCCATAACGCACGCTCTCAACATATCCTCAAGGGTCTGAATGGTGCGCTCGGACTGACCATCAGTCTGTGGGTGGAAAGCAGTGCTAAACCTGAGCTGGGTCCCCAAGGCTGACTGTAGACTCCCCCAAAAGCGTGATACAAACCTCGGGTCCCTATCTGATACATTCGAGGCGGGTACACCGTGTAGCCTCTGTAGAGTACCGGGTTTCCGGACAGTGCACCAACCTCGCAAGATGGCGTGATGTGGAGGTTTTACTTTGGACGAGTCCAAAGCATGTTTACAGATGAATTCGGGTTGATTCGGATTGACGCGGAAGCCCCAGCTTGATTCGGGGTTTTCGGGGCTTTGTGCGCCGATAGAGGATTGGCTTCGGGGAAGCCTCGACTTCACAGTGGAGTGCAGAAAATTTAGAAATACATGGAATAGGTGTATTTTATAATTACAGCGGGGTTCGGAAGGTTTCGGGCCGGTGCGGAGACCCCGAAGGCAAAAAGTGACTTGGAGTTGGTTAAAATGGATTAATTAATTAATTAATTTCATTAATATGGATTTTTGCCTTTGGGATGAAAGGAAGCAGCTTGGAGGAATGGGTTTGTTTTTTTTATTAAGTGCTTTAGATATTTTCCTCTTGAAGGGTATTTTGGTCTTTTCCCCTTAATGTGACTGCCAACCACCCTCTTAATTAGCCTGTTGCTAATTAAGTCGCTACACACCTCACTGTCACGCCCCGGGGGTTCGAATCGCGCGGAAGAGGAGCCACCGATGCCCCTGATTCAGCCATATATTTTTTTTTTTGTAAAACAATACTCCCCGGCGCGTGTCCAGACCCGCCGCATACACAAATTCACTCTGCAAACGAGCAGAGTCTCCTCTGTATATGCACGGCGTCTCAACTACAAAGTGTCTCACAAGGCGTTGCACATACAATCTCTAACCACATCAGTTGGGGTCTCGTACACATACAACCAAACAATTCACATGATATTCTAGCATTCACTTAGAGTATAGAGGCCGGTGTTTTGAAAGGAGAAATAATCACAAGGTTTTGAAAGCGGCATCCACACGATGCCGTCGTTTATGAAAACAGTTCGCAAACACATAAATCCCATAAGGTTTGTGAAGCTCGGTGCCCACACGACACCCACATTTTAAAAGTAGTTTTCGCAAACGGTTTTCTTTGCTTTTCATCGTTCAAAACGGCCAAGTAAGAGAGAACGTAGTATTCATTCAATTATTCAAAAGGGAAGAGAGCAACATCCACTTCGACCCCACGGGGGTGTCGCAATCCACAGCTAGCTAACATGAATAATAAAAGAAAAGGGGAAGAAGACTCACTGTATCTGAAGTCACCCAAAAATCAGATCAGCACCCTCGCGTCCTCACCGGCGCCCTAGCACTCGCCCCTGGACGAACCTGTCACGGTGTGGGAAGTCAGTGACTAGAAATAGCATGATAAGCGTAGTAAACAATGATAAGGCAAACCACAAACACCGGAGCAACCATCCCTCCCATGCATCATCTACCATAACCACACCCTGTATCAAAACAACATCGGGCACCTTCCCCGATGCCCACCGCCGAGCACCTGCCTCGGCCGCCGAGCACCTGCCTCGACATCACCGCTCACACCCCCCACCCATGGGGGCCCCCATTCCTAACGCCACCGCCGCGTGGGGTACACGGGTCAACGTACCACTTTTCCGGAAAAGCACACCCTTGCGGTGGCCAAACCGCGGGTGTGCGTGTAGCAAAACTTGAGCCTCAGATTGACATTAAGTATCATAACATAACAGGGTTAGTGCATAAACAGAAGGAGACTGATAATTCCACCTTGCCCCAACATGCTATTTCTAACAGTTAATCCCTATTCCCGAAATCCCTGGGAACGTACCCACCTTGTGTGCGTCGTCCTGCGTTCGTCCAGTCCGCGTCTGTGCACCAGTCGCCAACAGCGTCCCGCACTCCTGGAGGAACATGGGCAAGTCAAGACTTAGAAGTCCGAAACTTACAACGACTCCCAACAGCGTGCGGCGGAGTTCTTCGCACAGCACCGGCCCGTGTGACGAACATTCTGCCTGGGCGCAGCCCCGCGCGGCACAAGCCCGCGCGGGCGCCCCTCCTGCGGATGGCCCCGCGCGGCCGGACGCCGCGCGGGCGCGCTGCCCGCTGTGCGGGGCGACCCCGCGCGGCACCAGCCCGCGCGGGCGCCCCTCCTGCGGGCGGCCCCGCGCGGCCGGGCGCCGCGCGGGCGCGCTGCCCGCGGTGCGGGGCGACCCCGCGCGGCACCAGCCCGCGCGGGCGCCCCTCCTGCGGGCGGCCCCGCGCGGCCGGGCGCCGCGCGGGCGCGCTGCCCGCGGTGCGGGGCGACCCCGCGCGGCACCAGCCCGCGCTGGCACCCCTCCTGCGGGCGGCCCCGCGCGGCCGGGCGCCGCGCGGGCGCGCTGCCCGCGGTGCGGGGCGACCCCGCGCGGCACCAGCCCGCGCGGGCGCCCCTCCTGCGGGCGGCCCCGCGCGGCCGAGCGCCGCGCGGGCGCGCTGCCCGCGGTGCGGGGCGACCCCGCGTGGCACCAGTCCGCGCGGGCGCCCCTCCTTCGGGCGGCCCCGCGCGGCCGAGCGCCGCGCGGGCGCGCTGCCCGCGGTGCGGGGCGGCCCCGCGCGGCACCAGCCCGCGCGGGCGCCCCCCCTTGTGGGCGGCCCCGCGCGGCCGAGCGCCGCGCGGGCGCCCTGCCCGCGTGCGGGGCGGCCCCGCGCGGCACCAGCCCGCGCGGGCGCCCCCTCTTGTGGGCGGCCCCGCGCGGCCGAGTGTCGCGCGGCGCGCTGCCCGCGGTGTGGGGCGACCCCGCGCGGCACCTGCCCGCACGGCGCCCCACCCGCGGCCGACCCCGCGCGCAGCGGTGCGCGACGGTGCCGCCCCTTCTCCCTCCTCGTTACCAACAAAAGAAAAAGGGGGAGATTCCCCCGAACGAAACGCATCCGACTCACCTCGATGTGCGAAAGAGGAGGAAAAAGAGGGATCGTCCGCTTGCCTCCACCGGTCCACCCTTGCCCGTGTGCTTGGTTGCTCTTTGCCGGCGGCTACGAGGGAGGAAGAAAAAGAAAAGAGGCGGCCACCAAAAGAAAAATAAGAGGAACCCTAATCCTCTTTCCCACACGGCTATATATATACTAAAAGAATTAGGGTTTACCTTAAAAGGTGTGCGGGTTGCCAACACGGATCCCGAGACGCCTAAGGGGGACCCCAACTTCGAGAATTATTTCTGGTCAGACTGGGAGTCGGAAAAAGAAACCGATCGCGCCCACGCGCTCCGCTCCGCGAGCTATACCGCCTAAAATTATCTGCGGGCCCCGACGGTCTGTCCGGAAAAACACCAAAAATGAGGCCCCCGGTCGGGCATTACAAGAAGAGGGTGACCAGAGGGGTTAAGGAAAGGCCGGGTCTTACACCACTTACCGCTAAAAACAAGTTTCGTCCCCGAAACTTAATCTTCCCCAGCGGCGAACAGGTCCGGGTAGCACTCCCTCATCTTTGACTCGGGTTCCCAAGTTGCCTCACGCTCTTCTTGATTGCTCCAAAGCACCTTTACGTAGGGAATTGTCCGACTACGCAGCTTTTTGTCCTCCCGGGCTAGGATCCGCACCGGTACTTCCGCGAAACTTAAATCCTCCTTGAGTTCAATCGCAGAGGCGTCAAGCACTCGCGATGGGTCGGGGAGGTATTTCCGAAGCATGGATACGTGGAACACATCATGAACGCGGTCAAGGTTCGGTGGTAGGGCGAGGCGGTAGGCTACCGGGCCGATGCGCTCCAGAATCTCAAACGGCCCAATGTACCGCGGGCTCAACTTGCCCCTCAACCCAAACCGCTTCACCCCCTTTGACGGCGACACCCGCAGTAACACGTGTTCTCCCACCTGGAATTCCAAGTCGCGACGTCTCTGGTCTGCATAGCTCTTTTGCCGGCTCTGGGCGGTCACCAAACGTCGCCTGATGAGGCGCACCCTTTCCTCAGTCTCGGCCACCAGGTCCGGCCCCAAAAACTTTCTCTCCCCCAGATCGTCCCAACAGATCGGGGATCTACAGCGTCTGCCGTACAATGCTTCGTACGGCGCCATCTGAATGCTCGCTTGGTAGCTGTTGCTATAAGCGAACTCTGCAAGGGGTAGGTAGCGCGACCATCCGTCTCCCAAATCCAGTACGCACGCCTGAAGCATGTCCTCGAGTATCTGAATCACCCGCTCGGATTGCCCGTCCGTCTGGGGGTGAAAGGCTGAGCTGAAGTGTAACTTGGTCCCCAAGGCTCGTTGTAGACTCTTCCAAAAGTTCGAAACGAACCTTGTGTCCCTGTCCGAGGTGATCGTCGTCGGCACCCCGTGCAGCCTTACAATCTCGCTGAGGTAGACTTGAGCCAGCCGGTCGCGTGTCCAGGTCGTGTGGATGGGTAGGAAATGAGCTGACTTCGTTAGCCGATCCACGACAACCCAGATGGCGTCGTGTCCCTGCTGCGAACGTGGGAATCCGGTGACAAAGTCCATTGTGATTTGCTCCCATTTCCATTCGGGCACGGGTAGAGGTTGCAATTTCCCCGCCGACCGTTGATGCTCGGCTTTCACCTGTTGGCAAATCAAACAGTGAGCCACGAACAGCGTCACATCTCCCTTCAATCTTGGCCACCAGAAGGTCTGTCGGATATCCCGGTACATCTTGGTGCCCCCAGGGTGCGCCACGTAGGGGGCGCAATGTGCTTCAGTCAGGATTTCATTCTTTAGATCCGGCAAATCAGGCACGCAGATCCGCCCTCGGAACCGAAGGGTGCCGTCCGTTCCCACTGCAAAGTCTCCTTTCTGCTCCGGTGAAATCCTATCTCGTTCCAGCTGCAGCTGTGGATCCGCACCTTGGCCTTCTCGAATCCTCTCCAATAGGGTCGGCGCGACTGTTAAGGTCAACAGTCGCTCAACCGTCCCTGCTGGTACCACCTCCAACCTCAATCGTGAAAATTCCGCGATCAAGTCATTCTGCTGCGTGATCGTGCCCGCCGAAGTTCCTTCTGCTTGTCCCTTCCTGCTTAGAGCATCGGCTACCACATTTGCTTTCCCCGGGTGGTACTGGATGGTTAAGTCATAATCCTTCAGTAGCTCCAACCACCTCCTCTGCCGTAGGTTAAGCTCCTTCTGGGTGAAAAGGTACTTAAGGCTTTGGTGGTCCGAGAACACGTTGCAATGCACACCGTAGAGGCAGTGCCTCCACAGTTTCAGAACGAAGACCACTGCGGCAAGTTCCAAGTCATGGATCGGGTAGTTATGTTCGTAATCCTTGAGTTGCCTTGAAGCATAGGCTATGACTCTTCCTTGCTGCATTAGTACTCCTCCCAGTCCTATTCGCGATGCATCGCAGTAGACTTCGTAGTCTTCTCCAGGGGTTGGCAAGGCAAGCACAGGCGCTCTTGTTAACCGCTTCTTAAGCTCTTCGAAGTTCTCTTGGCATTGGACCGTCCAAATGAACTTTACTCCTTTCCGGGTTAGGCGGTTCAGAGGGGTCGCAATCTTCGAGAAACCCTCCATGAATCGTCTGTAGTATCCCGCAAGGCCCAAGAAGCTGCGCACCTCTGTCACCGTGGTCGGCTGGGGCCAGTCGGTCACCGACTCCACCTTCTTGGGATCCACTGCAACTCCTGCTGCTGAAATGATATGCCCCAGAAACCCCACTTCGCGAAGCCAAAATTCGCATTTCTTAAGTTTTGCGAATAGCTCCTGCTCCCTAAGGGTCTGTAGAACAATTCGTAGGTGCTCCTCGTGCTTCTCATCGGTGGTGGAGTAAATTAGGATGTCGTCGATGAAGACCACTACGAACTGATCCAGGAAGGGTCTGAAAACTCGGTTCATCATGTCCATGAACACCGCTGGGGCATTGGTAAGCCCGAATGGCATTACTGTGAACTCGTAATGGCCATACCGAGTCCGGAATGCCGTCTTCGGAATATCCTCGTCTCGAACTCTGAGCTGGTGGTAGCCCGACTGCAGGTCGATCTTTGAGAAGACAGTTGCACCCCGCAGCTGGTCAAAGAGGTCATCAATCCTAGGTAGGGGGTACTTGTTTTTCACTGTGACTTTGTTGATTTCCCGGTAGTCGATGCACAACCGCAAGCTCCCGTCTTTCTTTCGTACAAAGAGTACAGGTGCGCCCCAAGGGGACACACTCGGTCGGATAAACCCCCTGTCCAGAAGGTCCTCTAGCTGCGCCTTAAGTTCCTTCAGCTCCGCGAAGGCCATCCTGTAGGGGGCCTTCGTGATTGGTCGAGTGCCGGGTGGAAGCTCAATAGGAAAGACAACTTCTCGCTCGGGGGGTAAACCAGGTAGTTCGGCCGGAAAACATCTGGGAAGTCCCTCACCACAGGGATGTCGGGGAGTGCCGTGGAGGATACGGCGGCCAGGGCCACCGACACCAAGTAGGCCATACACCCGCCCTCAACCAACTTCCTGGCTCGGGATGCAGGAATCATGGAAGAAAAGGAAATGCTCTTGCACGCCAAGTACACGTTCCCCGGAAAATCGGGGTACATCAGTCGCACCTCGCACTTCTCGCAGTCTATGACCGCAAGGTACCACGTGAGCCAATCCATTCCGAGCACTACATCATACTCTTTCAATGGAATGACTACCAGATCCCAGGGGCACGGGAGCCTTCCCATCCATATAGGGCAGGAAGGTACCATGTTGCGTGCCTCCAAGGATCCCCCCGCGGTGTGAACGGTCATCAAACTGGGTAAGGGCCTCAACTCAAAATCATGGGTCAGTGCGAAGTCTCGAGACATAAACGAGAGGGTCGCCCCGGTGTCAAAAAGGGTTCTAGCGCGATAAACAGAAGCAAGAGTGATACCTGCGACGACGTGCTCAGACGGGTGTGTCTCCTGCTGACCCATCGAATAGACGCGGCCTCCCGAAGGTGGTGGCTTTTCCCCTGCAGATCGGGGTGCTGGCGGTCTGGGGGCTGACGTCATTGGAGCTTTCCCCCGCCCTGCGTGCTGGGGTGAAGGCACGGAGGCTGCTGAAGATGTGGTGCCTTGGTTCAGGGGACAGTTGAAACGGAAGTGTCCCTGCTTGCCACATCGGAAGCAATGGTCCTGTCTCTTGGAGCAATCCATCACTCGGTGCGCCCCGCCGCAGATCACGCATGAGCGATCCTCCGAGCGTTGTCCCTCTCCTGGCGCTCCCCTGGTCCTTTGCTGGGGTCTCCACCGCTTAGGGGGCCGATTCCCGCTGGAGGAGCCCCCTCCCCCTGAAGTCGTCTGGGTCCGCTTCCTGTCGTCTTGCTGGTGGGGGCCTTCCCTTCGGGCGCGCGTGACGGCAAAGCCTCGTTCCACGATGGTGGCTCGGTCGACCACCTTCTGAAAGGTATGTAGATCCGCCGCGTCCACCACTTGGAAAATGTCAGTCCTCAATCCATCCACAAACAGTTGCGCCTTATGGGATTCATCCCCAATGACGAACGGGACACAGTTCGCCAGTCTCACGAACTCCCTCTGGTACTCCATTACTGTTTTGGTTCCCTGCCTGATGTGGTTTAGGTCGTCCTCCAGTTGTTTCTTCACGCTATTGGTAAAGAACGCCCCGAATAGCTGCTGTTTAAAGGTAGTCCATGACGGAAGGGTAGCGCCCGACGCAGAGCCGGGGCGTACGGTCTTCCACCAAATGCGGGCGTTCCCCTCGAGTAAGTGGGCGGCCAGGGGGGCCCGCTCGTGGTCTTCCATCAATAGGTCCTCGAATAATTTCTCCATTGTATCCACCCATTTCTCCACAACCCAGGGGTCTGTCGTGTCCCCCTCGAACGTTGGCGGGTCGTATTTCTTGAAGTCGGCCAGGTTGGCGCGCACGCGGTCTCGCTCGTTTGGTAGATTCGCCCCCTCCTTCGCGACGTTGGCGGTCGCGGCGGGAGTGGGTAACACTACCGTCACACTCGGAGCAATTCCGACGATTGGTGTCACCGCCGGCCCTGCCGTTGCCGTCGAAGGGGCCACCTCTGGCGTCGTCGGTTGAGTTAAGGGCACCTCAGGCGCCGAGGCCCGGGTGGGGGCAGCCCCTCCTTCGGTCCCCATCATCGGCGGTCCCATTGCCGGTGCAGCTGGCCCCGGGAGAGGGCCCGGGGCAACCTCTGCCGTCGCAGCGGCCTGCTGTTGCTGCGTCAGTTGGCGCACACGGTCGTTCAGGGCTGCCAACTGCTCCGCCATCTCCCGTAGCTGCTGCCTTAGGAGCTGATTCTCCGCAGTCATCACTTCCGCTGCGTCCGCCCCCGTGTCCTCGGCTGTGGATCTAGTCCTGGCCATGATCTGAACATTTGCACGAACTAGTTACTCCTAGTTTAAATAAAACGGCACGCCGCTAGTGCTGGCCCTAAAGGGAGAAAAGAAAAAGAACACTAATTTCCCCCCTTTCTCTCAACGAGCACTCGCGTTTTATTTATCCCGTGTTCACTTCATTACTCAGTAGCCAGAGTATTGCGCCCGTGGATGTTAGGCCCCGACTGTTGTGGTTAAAGTTTAACCTCTCTGATACCATCTTAATCTGTCACGCCCCGGGGGTTCGAATCGCGCGGAAGAGGAGCCACCGATGCCCCTGATTCAGCCATATATTTTTTTTTTGTAAAACAATACTCCCCGGCGCGTGTCCAGACCCGCCGCATACATAAATTCACTCTGCAAACGAGCAGAGTCTCCTCTGTATATGCACGGCGTCTCAACTACAAAGTGTCTCACAAGGCGTAGCACATACAATCTCTAACCACATCAGTTGGGGTCTCGTACACATACAACCAAACAATTCACATGATATTCTAGCATTCACTTAGAGCATAGAGGCCGGTGTTTTGAAAGGATAAATAATCACAAGGTTTTGAAAGCGGCATCCACACGATGCCGTCGTTTATGAAAACAGTTCGCAAACACATAAATCCCATAAGGTTTGTGAAGCTCGGTGCCCACACGACACCCACATTTTAAAAGTAGTTTTCGCAAACGGTTTTCTTTGCTTTTCATCGTTCAAAACGGCCAAGTAAGAGAGAACGTAGTATTCATTCAATTATTCAAAAGGGAAGAGAGCAACATCCACTTCGACCCCACGGGGGTGTCGCAATCCACAGCTAGCAAACATGAATAATAAAAGAAAAGGGGAAGAAGAGTCACTGTATCTGAAGTCACCCAAAAATCAGATCAGCACCCTCGCGTCCTCACCGGCGCCCTAGCACTCGCCCCTGGACGAACCTGTCACGGTGTGGGAAGTCAGTGACTAGAAATAGCATGATAAGCGTAGTAAACAATGATAAGGCAAACCACAAACACCGGAGCAACCATCCCTCCCATGCATCATCCACCATAACCACACCCTGTATCAAAACAACATCGGGCACCTTCCCCGATGCCCACCGCCGAGCACCTGCCTCGGCCGCCGAGCACCTGCCTCGACATCACCGCTCACACCCCCCACCCATGGGGGCCCCCATTCCTAACGCCACCGCCGCGTGGGGTACACGGGTCAACGTACCACTTTTCCGGAAAAGCACACCCTTGCGGTGGCCAAACCGCGGGTGTGCGTGTAGCAAAACATGAGCCTCAGATTTACATTAAGTATCATAACATAACAGGGTTAGTGCATAAACAGAAGGAGACTGATAATTCCACCTTGCCCCAACATGCTATTTCTAACAGTTAATCCCTATTCCCGAAATCCCCGGGAACGTACCCACCTTGTGTGCGTCGTCCTGCGTTCGTCCAGTCCGCGTCTGTGCACCAGTCGCCAACAGCGTCCCGCACTCCTGGAGGAACATGGGCAAGTCAAGACTTAGAAGTCCGAAACTTACAACGACTCCCAACAGCGTGCGGCGGAGTTCTTCGCACAGCACCGGCCCGTGCGACGAACATTCTGCCTGGGCGCAGCCCCGCGCGGCACCAGCCCGCGCGGGCACCCCTCCTGCGGATGGCCCCGCGCGGCCGGACGCCGCGCGGGCGCGCTGCCCGCGGTGCGGGGCGACCCCGCGCGGCACCAGCCCGCGCGGGCGCCCCTCCTGCGGGCGGCCCCGCGCGGCCGGGCGCCGCGCGGGCGCGCTGCCCGCGGTGCGGGGCGACCCCGCGCGGCACCAGCCCGCGCGGGCGCCCCTCCTGCGGGCGGCCCCGCGCGGCCGGGCGCCGCGCGGGCGCGCTGCCCGCGGTGCGGGGCGACCCCGCGCGGCACTAGCCCGCACGGGCACCCCTCCTGCGGGCGGCCCCGCGCGGCCGGGCGCCGCGCGGGCGCGCTGCCCGCGGTGCGGGGCGACCCCGCGCGGCACCAGCCCGCGCGGGCGCCCCTCCTGCGGGCGGCCCCGCGCGGCCGAGCGCCGCGCGGGCGCGCTGCCCGCGGTGCGGGGCGGCCCCGCGCGGCACCAGCCCGCGCGGACGCCCCCCCTTGTGGGCGGCCTCGCGCGGCCGAGCGCCGCGCGGGCGCGCTGCCCGCGTGCGGGGCGGCCCCGCGCGGCACCAGCCCGCGCGGGCGCCCCCTCTTGTGGGCGGCCCCGCGCGGCCGAGTGTCGCGCGGCGCGCTGCCCGCGGTGTGGGGCGACCCCGCGCGGCACCTGCCCGCACGGCGCCCCACCCGCGGCCGACCCCGCGCGCAGCGGTGCGCGACGGCGCCGCCCCTTCTCCCTCCTCGTTACCAACAAAAGAAAAAGGGGGAGATTCCCCCGAACGAAACGCATCCGACTCACCTCGATGTGCGAAAGAGGAGGAAAAAGAGGGATCGTCCGCTTGCCTCCACCGGTCCACCCTTGCCCGTGTGCTTGGTTGCTCTTTGCCGGCGGCTACGAGGGAGGAAGAAAAAGAAAAGAGGCGGCCACCAAAAGAAAAATAAGAGGAACCCTAATCCTCTTTCCCACACGGCTATATATATACTAAAAGAATTAGGGTTTACCTTAAAAGGTGTGCGGGTTGCCAACACGGATCCCGAGACGCCTAAGGGGGACCCCAACTTCGAGAATTATTTCTGGTCAGACCGGGAGTCGGAAAAAGAAACCGATCGCGCCCACGCGCTCCGCTCCGCGAGCTCTACCGCCTAAAATTATCTGCGGGCCCCGATGGTCTGTCCGGAAAAACACCAAAAATGAGGCCCCCGGTCGGGCATTACAAGAAAAGGGTGACCAGAGGGGTTAAGGAAAGGCCGGGTCTTACACTCACCTTCTTCTTCAATGCAACTGAGGACTTAATTAGAAGCAGAGGAAGAGAGAAAGAGAGAAAAGAAGGATCAAGAAGAAGAAGAAAAGAAGGAATGGAGTTGGAATGGTGAGCCTTGATGGTGGAACTACCTCCTTGAAGCCGAGTCGTGCAAGCGGCGCGCGCGCGTGCGTTGACCCCCCCTCTTGGTACGTGCTGTTTTTATTTTTGAGAGAGAAGAGGATGAAGTGAGGAAGCTTTTGGTTTGCTTTTGGTGGTGGGCTTGCTGTCCAAATTCGGATCAGCAAGCGGCTGGGCGCCGCACAGCTAGTTGCAGGCGAGCGCTGCTCAGGCGCGCAGGCCCGCGCTGCAGGCGCCTTGCCCAGGCGGACGCTGCTCAGGCGCGCAGGCCCGCGCTTCAGGCGCCGCGCCCAGGCGGGCGCCGCGCAGCGCACTGCGGCCGCGCGCGAGGCGCGCAGCGGGCCAGGGTGGCCTGCTGCGGGCTTGGGCGGCCCGCTGCGGGCCTGGGCGCCGCGCGGCGGGCCCAGTCAGCGCAGCGGCGGGCCCAGGTTGTGCTGTGGCTACGGCAATAACTCCGCTGCGGCTTGCGATGCGTGTCGCGCGTGGGGGTTTTTCTCGCTTTGGGCTTGGTTTTGGCGCCGGCGACCGCGCGTTTAACCCCGCTTCCGCTAATTTTAGGTTTCCCTCTTTTCTCTCGCAGGTTGACACTATGCTGTTGGGGTTTTTGGGGTTGCAGGGCTTAGTGCCTCGGTTTGGTGCTGCTGCGGGCTAGAGAGGAGCAGGGTGTGTGATGTGTGAGTGCAGAGGAGTTGATATTTTGAGTTGGCTATGGAATTGGGTGGTTTGTGAGCTTGTATCGTTTTAAAGAGTAAGCGGTTTTATGGAGAGTGCTGAAGCTTATGTGTAAGTGTGTTGGTGTAGGTTATGTTGAGGGTATGTGGACTCAAGAATGGACTTATGTATTTGCTTAAGAGAGCAAGTGTTTTTAGTTGAATTGTGGGATGTTGTGTGAAGTGATTTGTGTATGTGAGCATTTGTTGAAGAGCCATTATTATGCTGTGGTTTTCTGGACTGTAATAGAGAAAGTGATTGCGAATAAGTGAGTACTTATTTATTGATGTGTAGATTTCTTTTGATGGCTTTAGATGTATGAAGTTGGCTTACATGAACTTGATTTTTGTGAGTATATCAAGGGTTTTGGAATTTTGGAATTTGTGCTGGTGCTGTGGGTGTAAAGCAGAACTTGTATTTTATGTGCAAGCTAATTAATTGTGGTGGACTTGATGCGGGCAGTTACTTAAGGTTGATGCTTGGGTGGATTGGAGGTGTACTTCAGCCTGTGCGTGTGTGCTGTGTGTTAGCTGTGGGTGACCCGGGTGTGTGTGCAGATTTTTAGAGCAGACTCGAGGGAATTATTTGGAGCTTCCGAGGATTTTTTCTCCGTGATTTGCGGCACGATTTTTGAGGTTTCGGCCGTTTAGGGACCCGGCGCTTCACCGACTTCAGCGTTGCCTGCGGAAAGCGTTCCAGGTGGGTTGGAATTTCTCCAAAATTTATGGAATGCCCTTTAATGCTATTGAATGCAAGTTGATCATGTTTATTATGCAAATTTTCACTATTTTTAGATCTGATAGTTGCCTGGAAATTTTTAAAAAATTATGTGGAACCCCAGATTATTTTTAGTATACTCCAGATACTATATGACACTAGACTGCATGTTTTGTTGGCACCATAATTGCACCTGAATCGTTTTAAAATTCGAGGAAGCCCGTTTTAAGGAAAATCAGCATTTCTTTTAAAGACGGTTTTTTTAAATTATGAATTCGCCAGAGTTATGGCATAGATTCAGGGTGCATCAGACCTCGTGCCTGGGGGCCGAGTGATCCCTTTTTGAGCTTTGGGATGAGCCCTAGTGTTATGTGGATTTGAGCTCCCTTGTAGGTTGAGGAGATTATTTCTAGATCATGAGTTACGTATCTCTGATTTGATAGTGAAAGTGGTTCTCCCACTTAGTTATGAGAGTTTTGGGGTTCTGGCAGATCGAGTCGTGGAGGTTTCCCGACTTAGCCATGGCTTGTGCATTATCAGATTGAGTCGTTGAGGGTTCTCCGACAGATCATGTGAGGATTTGGGCTAGGTTCCTTTATGCATTAGACATCCCACGCTTTGCATCTTTCCTGGACATAGTGTTGCCTCGCCCGGGTAGTGGGCCGAGGGGTCAGGTTTCTGTGGGACATTGTTGCACTCGTGCCTGGGGGCTGAGTGGAGACCGGTAGCTGAGTTTAGACTGTGCTAGTGTTGTTGGGAACCGTTGGGGTTGACGGTGGTCCCGGGTCGTTGTGTGTTGTCTGACCGGTTGTATTATCCCTGAGTTGTGGGTCGATCCTGGCTGTGGAGTATCTCCAGCCAGTGTATATTGTGCTATGAGTATTGGTGAGGCTAGTGTCTCGTGTTCGTGTGAGCTGATCAGCTGAGTCGTCGAGAGTGCTCCGACTGTTGTGCGAGATGTTTGAGGATTGAGTCCTTCCGTTCAGAGCGTGAGCGTGGATTTTGACTATAGCCTGCAGTGCCACCTTGAGCTCGACAGAGTGTGCGGATACCTTTTTCCTCGGTGGGGTCGCGCCCCTCGAGAGCCACGCCCGGGGTGGATCTGTTACTTTTGTATCGCGACTTGTCGGCGCCGTCCCTCTGACTGGGCCAGTTAGTGGCAGTTACGGACGCAGTCCCTCTGGCTGGGCCAGTTAGTGGCAGTCACGGACGCCCTACGTAAGTCCGGTCCTCCGGGATGTAACGGCAGTAGGTAGGCGCAGGCTTGACTGGACCCTATGAGGCAGTCAGTTCGATTGGGTCGATTGGGCACCTCGTGTGCGAGTGGTTTACATATTATGTTCTTAGATGGGTTTCTTTCCTTTGAGCATTGATACTGAGACATCTTAGCAGTAGAGGGTGTATGCATATCATGTTATTGGTAGAGTTTATTGAGCTTTATGATTGAGACTTTTTAGCTGTAGTTTTCTTTCAGCTTACCCTTTATCTATCTATCTGCATACCTATCTGTTTTGCCTCCAGTGGACTTAGTGGGCATACCGTGGATATTGGGACGGTACCCACTGAGATCTGCCTTCTGCAGTAGATCTCACACCCGCTGCGGTGACAGGTTATCGAGGCAGCTGTTCCGGCTTGGTTCGCGCGGAGACAGCAGATCGAGGTGAGGACGCGGCCGATTAGTTCCTTACCAGCATTGAGAGTCTGAGGTAGATGTACCCGGTGTATTTTTATGTTCCACTTTTGTACTGGACATTCTGAGAGACTTGTGAGGATAGTATTTGTTTTATTTCGGTGGGACTTTGTACCTTGAGGATTTGTGTATTAGTGGAGATCTTACTATTCCAGATGTTCAGTTTTATTCTATAGCTTTTGGTTTTAGCTTCAGCTCTGATACATGTTTTTAGCTATAGATCTGACTTGCAGGGTAGACGCTTCGTCTGTGCGGCAGTTTCCGTACAGATGGCGGATCTGTTGGCGAGCCCGGGTCCCAGTTTCGACCCCGGGGCGTGACAGATTAGGGTGGTATCAGAGCCTAGGTGTATAGGTCATTGAGGACTTAGAGACCCTAGGCTATTGGTTGGATATTAGGATGACCGTCGTGAGAGACGTGATTTTAGCGAGAGTCCTGATTGAGTTTGTACCTCCCCCAGAGGATTGGGGTGAGTGACCTTACATGTTATTTCTCTAAAGATGATTATGTTGGCTGCAGACAACATAATACTTTAGAAAGGTTAACATGTTTAGACTTTCGCTTGATTGGGTCGAGAGAGTTTTGGTCCTAATGTTTGTTATGTTGCAGTGGCTTCGATGCTTCCGAGACGCCGTACGACGGCGTGGGCGTGTTGGCCTTGGATGAGGAGCCCGATCAGCGGGAGGCTGAATGGATAGAGCATAGTGATGTCTGAGAGTTATAGGCACCAGTAGCCCAGACTTTGAGGCGATGCGGCGCCAGGAAGAGAACATGGAGCGCTTGATGCACATGCTTGAGCCGAGAGCATCTTCCGGGGTATCGCTAGTAGTACCTCCAGCCGCGACGTCGTCGACCTCGATCCTGATTGTGCCACTGATGGTACAGAAGTAGCGAGAGGTTGCTGACCGGTTGTTTTATTTCATCCAGTTCCATCCCCTGCAGATTTCGGGACCGAGCTTGGAGCCTTCGAAGGCCGAGGACTGGATTGCTGCTATGGGAAAATTATCTGAAGATTGTTCGCCCAGGAAGAGGCCCAGAAAGTTGAGTACGTTTGAGAGCAAACTGCATCGAGACATCTATATTCAAGGCACACTCGGCGGGCGCCAACCTTTGATGCAGCGAATGTGTTTGCTCAGTGGATTGACCGAGGATCAGCGATCACTTCCAGGAGAGACGAAGAGCAAGGGAACAGCTTCAGTGAAAGACGTCTAGCATCGTCGGATTTTGGGATAGTTGAATGGATCGAGGTTGCCATGATTCCAGTCTCAGGATCATGGGTCTCAGAGGAGACAAAGTTCTGGAGGTTCTCGACAGTCGAGGCACCAGCAGTAGTGTCAGGACATTTTCAGACAGAGTGTTCCTGAATGGTGCTCACGGAATTGCCGCTTGCGACAGCACTCTCTACCTCTTTTTGGATAAAGAGGTTCATCGACGTACCGACAGACTGATGGAGCCGTCATGCCGAGGCAGTTAGAGCGATGGCCTCCAGCATCTATTTGTTGAGTTTGTGCAGCCGGCTGGAGAGCGCCAGGATAGTGGATCACTTTTTACCAGGTGTGGTTTCCTTGGGTTGTCGAAGTTAGAGCTTGTTGATGCCGACACCGCGTGTGCATGTTCAGTAGAGCAGGGGTAACTTCGTGTGGGCCAGAGAGGAGACTGTTGGCTTATGCGCGTGAGGGTCAGATTCCCGATCACGAATAGCACATGGATGAGTGTTGCCAGTCCGGCCCAGTGCTGTTGGGACCTTGGATTTGATCATCGAGATGTTAGTCCTACGTCAGTTCAGAGAGGTTGATTGAGCATGAATTGAGATTGGTTATCCCAATGTTAGGCTACCATGGGATGTCGGGGTTGGTCAAGGACCCTCCGTGGACCTGGTCAGGAGGAGTGTGTTATGGAAGAGGCTGAACCACGACGGAGTTGAGTCGTGGTCGTATCGCCTTGCTAGAGACGTTTAAAGGAGGTGCCTACGACGGCACCGGGATTAAAGTATGTCCTTATCGCTGTATGATCCGGTGTGAGTTCACCTGATCCGTTATTGAAGCCGCCGTTTTGTGGGATTGAGATCGAGATAGTGTTCGACATGGATTTAGAAGCTGCGCTGACTTCGGCAGCACCCTTTGGAGTATCACCCGTGAGACAGAGAGCCGATAGCGCAGTTGTGGGATCTGATGGATCGAGAGGCCGTGTGACCCTGTGCCACGTTGTGGATACAACGGTGAGGATGCTAGTGATTGATAGCTTGTGGAACCTTACAGCCAAGGGCTGTGCCCGATTAGTGTTCCGGACCCGGTAGGGGCTTTCTGAGCTTGCCTTGCGGTCAAGTGGATTGACTGAGGCCCTGCGGCCTTTGGATTTGAGGGAATTGAGCGTTCCGGTTGTGTTGGACGGGTTGGTAGTTATACCCGTCGTGGATGTTTGGTTTATTTCCGAGGTGACCTAGAACATGAGGAGCACTTGAGGATAGCGCTGTAACTTCTAAGAGAGAAAAAGTGGTTTGCCGAGTTGGGAGAGTGTGCTTTCGACTTCGATAGGTTCTGTGGTTAGGCCTCATGATTTCGGCTGCAAGAGCGACTGAGGACCCAACGAAGAGTGATGCCATTGGGAATTAGCCTAAGCCTATGATTGTAACTGAGGTCAAAAGTTTTGGACTAGGCAGGGCCAGTATAGCTTCGAGGAGTTAGAGCTGCATCGACTTGCATTATTGCCAGTGATAGAGAGAACATTGAGTGGTTCTTAGATCCTCAAACCTGATATACTTGGATACTCGGGTAGAGCGTGGTTGAAGCCACGTCGGTGGGCAGAGTTATTGAAATTGTAGGTTTGGTCTTATAGCTTATAATTATCCCAGCGAGGACATTTGGGGTCAGTACGCCGTGGTTAGGCGAGCATGCAACCTTCGAATGAGGTCTTCGATCCGTGGTTGCCACTTTTGGAACTTGGGATTTGAGAGTTGGAATTTGAGCATTGTTTTCCCGATGTTGAACTACTTCCCCTGTAAATTGATATGAGAGATGCATCTGCGGAACTTGAGTGTTTTGGTTGCTAAGGGGCGACGAAGGAGTTATGCCTATTGAAGGCTTAGTGTTTGGATTTGGGAACCATAACTTTGGAAGCCGCTATCCGCAAGA
Organism: Tillandsia leiboldiana; assembly: GCA_029204045.2. NCBI lineage: Eukaryota > Viridiplantae > Streptophyta > Magnoliopsida > Poales > Bromeliaceae > Tillandsia > Tillandsia leiboldiana. Next base: position 27,778,454 of record CM055060.1, read on the forward strand.
ATACGATCAGTCGAGTTTTACGCGGGGAGTTTGGTCCGCGAGTGTTTTTCTGGCTGGAAGAAGTGTATTTGACCCCCCTTGCATATTTTGGATTTCACTTCTTCGAGATGGATGAGGAATTGAGCTATCTAAAGCGACCGATGCAGGTCTTTCTTTTGTGACAAGGGAATTTTGCAGCCGGGATCTATCTTCGGTGAGGGTTCAGTGTAGCCATCATGGCGAGTGAGAATGACCACCTGAGAGCCGTCGTTGAGTTGGGGATCTCCTATCCCCGTTTGTTTGAGACACCATCCTGAGTTATGGATATATTCTGGTTTCGAGGACGAAACCTTTTTAAGGAGGGGAGAGTGTAGAGTACCGGGTTTCCGGACAGTGCACCAACCTCGCAAGATGGCGTGATGTGGAGGTTTTACTTTGGACGAGTCCAAAGCATGTTTACAGATGAATTCGGGTTGATTCGGATTGACGCGGAAGCCCTAGCTTGATTCGGGGTTTTCGGGGCTTTGTGCGCCGATAGAGGATTGGCTTCGGGGAAGCCTCGACTTCACAGTGGAGTGCAGAAAATTTAGAAATACTTGGAATAGGTGTATTTTATAATTACAGCGGGGTTCGGAAGGTTTCGGGCCGGTGCGGAGACCCCGAAGGCAAAAAGTGACTTGGAGTTGGTTAAAATGGATTAATTAATTAATTAATTTCATTAATATGGATTTTTGCCTTTGGGATGAAAGGAAGCAGCTTGGAGGAATGGGTTTGTTTTTTTTATTAAGTGCTTTAGATATTTTCCTCTTGAAGGGTATTTTGGTCTTTTACCCTTAATGTGACTGCCAATCACCCTCTTAATTAGCCTGTTGCTAATTAAGTCGCTACACACCTCACCTTCTTCTTCAATGCAACTGAGGACTTAATTAGAAGCAGAGGAAGAGAGAAAGAGAGAAAAGAAGGATCAAGAAGAAGAAGAAAAGAAGGAATGGAGTTGGAATGGTGAGCCTTGATGGTGGAACTACCTCCTTGAAGCCGAGTCGTGCAAGCGGCGCGCGCGCGTGCGTTGACCCCCCATCTTGGTACGTGCTGTTTTTATTTTTGAGAGAGAAGAGGATGAAGTGAGGAAGCTTTTGTTTTGCTTTTGGTGGTGGGCTTGCTGTCCAAATTCGGATCAGCAAGCGGCTGGGCGCCGCACAGCTAGTTGCAGGCGGGCGCTGCTCAGGCGCGCATGCCCGCGCTGCAGGCGCCGCGCCCAGGCGGACGCTGCTCAGGCGCGCAGGCCCGCGCTTCAGGCGCCGCGCCCAGGCGGGCGCCGCGCAGCGCACTGCGGCCGCGCGCGAGGCGCGCAGCGGGCCAGGGTGGCCTGCTGCGGGCTTGGGCGGCCCGCTGCGGGCCTGGGCGCCGCGCGGCGGGCCCAGTCAGCGCAGCGGCGGGCCCAGGTTGTGCTGTGGCTACGGCAATAACTCCGCTGCGGCTTGCGATGCGTGTCGCGCGTGGGGGTTTTTCTCGCTTTGGGCTTGGTTTTGGCGCCGGCGACCGCGCGTTTAACCCCGCTTCCGCTAATTTTTGGTTTCCCTCTTTTCTCTCGCAGGTTGACACTATGCTGTTGGGGTTTTTGGGGTTGCAGGGCTTAGTGCCTCGGTTTGGTGCTGCTGCGGTCTAGAGAGGAGCAGGGTGTGTGATGTGTGAGTGCAGAGGAGTTGATATTTTGAGTTGGCTATGGAATTGGGTGGTGTCACGCCCCGGGTGTGAACCAGAACCCAGGCTCGCCAACAGATCCGCCGTGCACACAGAATTTTGCATGTACACGAAGCGCTGGTAACCTGCTCAGATATAAGATATACAATAGAAGAGCATAAACAGAGCTGAACTAAAAGAACTATAAGTAATCTCAGACTGGAAATAAGATACAAGCTGAAATAAAGTACAATAAACTCCCAGCTCACTAACCAAAATACAAACAGCTGGGTAAACCAGTCCCAAAAGTAAACTACTGTAATCTGAGATACAAAAGGGGTGCAATAAAAGTCCAGCTACTCTCACAGTCGGGGTAGATGATCTAGCTAGTCCGCAATCCTCTTAGCTCGATCAGCCGCTGATGGCCTAGCAGCTCGCGCAGATGACTCTGCAAAACAAAGGGAAGAAGACAGAAAATAACAATGGGGGTGAGAACTACTAGATAAACCAGTAGCCTCCCCTAGTGGGTAAAACCTCTAATGCTGACGCACCCACTAGGAATAAAGAGGCAAAAGGAAAGAACAGTGGTATGCAGTACAGACTGCTGAAAAAGGAACTAACACTACTATGCCTCTAAAAGCAGTGCCAAAAGATAACTGTATAAATGCAACTATAAAGCTGACTGCCCAAAGAAACCCAATCAGTGGGCCAGGAAATACTGGCACTGCCTGCTCTGTCATCACTCACCTCACCAATTGTGCCCGGCGCTCGGCATGATGTAAAGCCTACTCCGGAGTGGCACTCGAGGGGAGCGACCCACACGAGTAAAGTATCTCTGTATCAAGCATTTCTGTAACCAATGTCTCACACTAGCAGGACTGGATCATGACCATGATCAAAGTGGGAATACTCCATCCACTAATGCAACCCCGATCCCCAATCTGATGTGATAATAACATCCGGTCAACCACCCAAAATCCGCGGTCACCGCTGAACCCATAGACCCTAATCTGATAAGGTAAGAATATCTGGTCAACCGCCTAATATCCGCGGTTGCCACTATGCCCCATAATCCCCAAAACGAGTCTAAACTGTCCCAGACTCAAGATCCAACTACACCATCTCAAGATCCCGCTCCTACTCGATCATCATGCATCGATAGAGGAGAATTATAACAATAAAGCATGTTTTCTCCTAAGTCAAATCCCATAATAAAGCGCTGCAGTAAAATAGTGGCTTAACTAGTTGTCCAAATAAGCATGCCAGTGTTCTCTTTTAAAAGCATTTGAAAGGTGATTAAGGTTTCTTGTAAAGAATCAATTTAAAATATTAAAGGGTTATTTATTTGCATGCGGATTAAGATATAGCAATTTTCCAACTTTATTGTCCCAGATTTATCACATAAAAGCTATCACTTAATTTAGGGGGACCAATGCAATAGGTTCATATACCACAAGTTAACTATCACATTTAATATTGGGAAACTCTACTATTCCTAGTGTGCAAGTCAACAAAGAGGGAAACGCAACCACCCACCTCGAAAAGCGTGCCCAATACCCAAGAAAATACCCACTGTCCTCTATGCACACCGTCAGCTGAAACAGTATCCTACAACATCACATAAGTGTATACGGTGTAAGAACTACAAGTCTCAAAACAGATTTGCTGTTTTTATAATCAGCACGCAAAACGAGGAATTTCACCTCTGTCCCGAGCTCCTAAAATCTCAGAAAAATCACGGTTGCGTTCCTCGCGAAAAGTAGCCCAAAATCGACTATTGAATCGCCTCGATCTGATATTCCTACGCTGAGAAATAATTCGTCGAAGTCGTCGCTGTCCAAAAACCCAAACAGCAAAAGAGGGGGTCAAAACACCTCGGGAATCGTGCCAAGGAATCGGAATCCAGAGAAACCACCAACACGGAAAACGAAGCCCTACCTCTTAGGAACACACCGGCGAAGAAATCGTCGAAAGAGGACTCCTGTACTGCGCAGGGGACTCCTCGGACTGAAATGCGACGATAACGGGCCGAGATTGGGGAAAAACGGGGCACACTGTAAAATCCGGATCGCCGCTGTCGAACATCCAAAAAATCTGGGAACGCACCACAAGGTAGAAAATAAGAAGATGAAAAACTTCTCTTAAGGCCCCTCCCACAGGTTCCCACTCTATCTCTCGAAAAACAGAGAAAAAGAAGGGAGGGGAGGCCTTTAAATAGGCCCACAAAACAATTGGATTAATTCCCAATATGTCCCGGAATTCGGGCGCAAACAGTGCGGCCCGCCCAATTCGGGCGCGCACAGTGCGGCCCGGCCCAGCAATTTCCGGGCGCGCACAGTGCGGCCTGGCCCACGCCCCGCTCGCACAGCGGATCGGCCGCACCTTTCGCCCGTCCGACCCGCCCCCAGGGCCCGACACGTGTCCGCCAAACAGGCGGCAGCCGTGCGGCCCAACGGGGAAGCGCCACGTGTCCCCCGTGATTGGCGGCGCGGTGGGCGCGCCCGCCAATGGTGCGGCGACACGTGGCCTCCCCGCCCGACACGGCTGTCGGCGGCCGCCGCCGCCCACGCGCGCCCACGTGCGCCCACGTGCGCCCACGTGCGTACGGCCGCACCCGGGCAGCTCTGTGTGCGCCACGCGTACATGAGCCGACCAATCCGGGGCCGCCACGTGGCGCGCCCCGGTCCACCGTGCACCGCGCACGCGCCGCACCTGCCCGGCCTGCCCCGCGCGCCGAGCGCACTACGCCGGGCCAATCGGGTGCCGCCACGTGGCCCGCCGGTCCACCGTGCACCGGCGGTCTACTCCGTGGACCGAGAGTGGTGCGCCGGCCCAATAATAGGCTGCCACGTGTCCCGGGATGGTCCACGGCTCCCCCCATGCACCAATTTGCGCAGAAAACTTCCGGGGGTCCGTTTTTGGGCATCCGGACTCCAAAATAAATAAGTAAATAGCCGTTTTCAAGCGTTTTTCCGCGCTGAATTCAAATACGGCCTCCAATTAGCCTGATTCCACTCCTAAAATTCGGCAAAGGCAGCCGAAGGTCAGGCTTGCTCCCAAATCCTCTCTGGTTCCAAACAACATATCACTTTGCCATGTTGGGGCCCCACACACCACTAACAGGTGTTCCACACCCCGAAACAGGGGAAAAACACAGGGGAAAACTGGGACACTACAGGTGGTTTGTGAGCTTGTATCGTTTTAAAGAGTAAGCGGTTTTATGGAGAGTGCTGAAGCTTATGTGTAAGTGTGTTGGTGTAGGTTATGTTGAGGGTATGTGGACTCAAGAATGGACTTATGTATTTGCTTAAGAGAGCAAGTGTTTTTAGTTGAATTGTGGGATGTTGTGTGAAGTGATTTGTGTATGTGAGCATTTGTTGAAGAGCCATTATTGTGCTGTGGTTTTCTGGACTGTAATAGAGAAAGTGATTGCGAATAAGTGAGTACTTATTTATTGATGTGTAGATTTCTTTTGATGGCTTTAGATGTATGAAGTTGGCTTACATGAACTTGATTTTTGTGAGTATATCAAGGGTTTTGGAATTTTGGAATTTGTGCTGGTGCTGTGGGTGTAAAGCTGAACATGTATTTTATGTGCAAGCTAATTAATTGTGGTGGACTTGATGCGGGCAGTTACTTAAGGTTGATGCTTGGGTGGATTGGAGGTGTACTTCAGCCTGTGCGTGTGTGCTGTGTGTTAGCTGTGGGTGACCCGGGTGTGTGTGCAGATTTTTAGAGCAGACTCGAGGGAATTATTTGGAGCTTCCGAGGATTTTTTCTCCGTGATTTGCGGCACGATTTTTGAGGTTTCGGCCGTTTAGGGACCCGGCGCTTCACCGACTTCAGCGTTGCCTGCGGAAAGCGTTCCAGGTGGGTTGGAATTTCTCCAAAATTTATGGAATGCCCTTTAATGCTATTGAATGCAAGTTGATCATGTTTATTATGCAAATTTTCACTATTTTTAGATCTCATAGTTGCCTGGAAATTTTTAGAAAATTATGTGGAACCCCAGATTATTTTTAGTATACTCCAGATACTATATGACACTAGACTGCATGTTTTGTTGGCACCATAATTGCACCTGAATCGTTTTAAAATTCGAGGAAGCCCGTTTTAAGGAAAATCAGCATTTCTTTTAAAGACGGTTTTTTTAAATTATGAATTCGCCAGAGTTATGGCATAGATTCAGGGTGCATCAGACCTCGTGCCTGGGGGCCGAGTGATCCCTTTTTGAGCTTTGGGATGAGCCCTAGTGTTATGTGGATTTGAGCTCCCTTGTAGGTTGAGGAGATTATTTCTAGATCATGAGTTACGTATCTCTGATTTGATAGTGAAAGTGGTTCTCCCACTTAGTTATGAGAGTTTTGGGGTTCTGGCAGATCGAGTCGTGGAGGTTTCCCGACTTAGCCATGGCTTGTGCATTATCAGATTGAGTCGTTGAGGGTTCTCCGACAGATCATGTGAGGATTTGGGCTAGGTTCCTTTATGCATTAGACATCCCACGCTTTGCATCTTTCCTGGACATAGTGTTGCCTCGCCCGGGTAGTGGGCCGAGGGGTCAGGTTTCTGTGGGACATTGTTGCACTCGTGCCTGGGGGCTGAGTGGAGACCGGTAGCTGAGTTTAGACTGTGCTAGTGTTGTTGGGAACCGTTGGGGTTGACGGTGGTCCCGGGTCGTTGTGTGTTGTCTGACCGGTTGTATTATCCTTGAGTTGTGGGTCGATCCTGGCTGTGGAGTATCTCCAGCCAGTGTATATTGTGCTATGAGTATTGGTGAGGCTAGTGTCTCGTGTTCGTGTGAGCTGATCAGCTGAGTCGTCGAGAGTGCTCCGACTGTTGTGCGAGATGTTTGAGGATTGAGTCCTTCCGTTCAGAGCGTGAGCGTGGATTTTGACTATAGCCTGCAGTGCCACCTTGAGCTCGACATAGTGTGCGGATACCTTTTTCCTCGGTGGGGTCGCGCCCCTCGAGAGCCACGCCCGGGGTGGATCTGTTACTTTTGTATCGCGACTTGTCGACGCCGTCCCTCTGACTGGGCCAGTTAGTGGCAGTTACGGACGCAGTCCCTCTGGCTGGGCCAGTTAGTGGCAGTCACAGACGCCCTACGTAAGTCCGGTCCTCCGGGATGTAACGGCAGTAGGTAGGCGCAGGCTTGACTGGACCCTATGAGGCAGTCAGTTCGATTGGGTCGATTGGGCACCTCGTGTGCGAGTGGTTTACATATTATGTTCTTAGATGGGTTTCTTTCCTTTGAGCATTGATACTGAGACATCTTAGCAGTAGAGGGTGTATGCATATCATGTTATTGGTAGAGTTTATTGAGCTTTATGATTGAGACTTTTTAGCTGTAGTTTTCTTTCAGCTTACCCTTTATCTATCTATCTGCATACCTATCTGTTTTGCCTCCAGTGGACTTAGTGGGCATACCGTGGATATTGGGACGGTACCCACTGAGATCTGCCTTCTGCAGTAGATCTCACACCCGCTGCGGTGACAGGTTATCGAGGCAGCTGTTCCGGCTTGGTTCGCGCGGAGACAGCAGATCGAGGTGAGGACGCGGCCGATTAGTTCCTTACCAGCATTGAGAGTCTGAGGTAGATGTACCCGGTGTATTTTTATGTTCCACTTTTGTACTGGACATTCTGAGAGACTTGTGAGGATAGTATTTGTTTTATTTCGGTGGGACTTTGTACCTTGAGGATTTGTGTATTAGTGGAGATCTTACTATTCCAGATGTTCAGTTTTATTCTATAGCTTTTGGTTTTAGCTTCAGCTCTGATACATGTTTTTAGCTATAGATCTGACTTGCAGGGTAGACGCTTCGTCTGTGCGGCAGTTTCCGTACAGATGGCGGATCTGTTGGCGAGCCCGGGTCATAGTTTCGACCCCGGGGCGTGACAGCCTCACCACCTCATCCAAATACAGCTGTGCCAGACGCTCCAACGGCCAAGTCATCTGTACAGGCAAGAAGTGTGCAGACTTGGTGAGTCTATCCACAATAACCCAAACCGCGTCGGCTCCACTCTGCGCCCTCGGCAGTTCAGTGACGAAATCCATAGTAATGTGGTCCCACTTCCACTCGGGAATTGGAAGACTTTGTAGCTTGCCAGCTGGAACCCGATGCTCTGCCTTCACTTGCTGGCAAGTTAAACAGTGAGCCACAAATCTCCCAATGTCTCGCTTCATTCCGGACCACCAAAAATGTGCCTTAAGGTCCTTATACATCTTAGTACCACCAGGATGAATGGTATAAGGTGTATAATGGGCCTCCCTCAAAATTTGGTCTCTGATCTCCGGATCCGTAGGCACCCACACTCGGTCCCTGTACCGCAGTACTCCCGAGCCATCCACTGTAAAATCCCCTATCTGATCTGCCTGAATCTGTGATCTGATCCTCGCCAAGTGGGGGTCCTCACTCTGTGTCTCCCTAATCCTGCCCAACAAAGTGGGCTGCAAGACCATAGACATAAGTCTAGCAGAGACCCCAGGGGATACCACCTCAATCTGTAGCCGCCTCATCTGCTCAACAAGCGGTGCCTGCTGTGTGATCAACATGCTCAAATTCTGCACAGACCTCCGACTCAAAGCATCTGCTACAACATTAGCCTTGCCGGGACGATAAAGGATGCTCAAATCATAGTCTTTTAGTAGCTCCAACCATCGGCGTTGCCTCAAATTCAGCTCCTTTTGAGTAAACAAGTACTTCAAACTCTTATGATCCGTGTAAATCTCGCAGTGCTCACCGTAGAGGTAATGCCGCCACAACTTCAACGCGAACACCACAGCTGCAAGCTCCAAATCATGAGTAGGGTAATTCTTCTCATAGTCCTTTAATTGCCGTGAAGCATAAGCAATTACCCTACCATGCTGCATCAAAACACAACCCAATCCGCTGTGAGAGGTGTCACTAAAAAATCACGAATCCATCTCCCATCACTGGCAATGCAAGAACTGGTGCTGAAATCAATCTCCTCTTCAGCTCAAAACTCTGCTGGCACTGCTCAGTCCACACAAACCTCGTCCCCTTCCTAGTCAAACTGGTCAGGGGAGTAGAGAGCTTCGCAAAGCCCTCTACAAACCGACGGTAATAGCCTGCCAAGCCCAGAAAACTCCGAACCTCTGTAACCGTCGTCGGTCTCGGCCAATCCCGAACTGCATTAATCTTCGTCGGGTCAACTGCCACTCCTGCGGCTGATACGACATGGCCCAAAAATGCAATCTCCCGAAGTCAAAACTCGCACTTTTTAAGCTTGGCATACAGCTTCTTCTCTCGCAGAAGCTGCAGCACTATCCTCAAGTGCTCCTCATGCTCCATATCACTCCGGGAGTAAATCAAAATATCAACTATGAATACCACCACAAACAGGTCCAAGTACGGCTGGAATACCCGGTTCATCAAATCCATAAATGCAGTAAGGGCATTAGTCAAACCAAAAGGCATAACTGTGAACTCATAATACCCGTATCGGGATCTGAAAGCCGTCTTGGAAATGTCCTCGGCCCTCACCCTCAGCTGGTGGTAACCTGACTGGAGATCAATCTTCGAGAACACTGACGCTCCCTGCAACTGATCGAACAAATCATCTATCCGTGGTAGGGGATACTTGTTCCGGATGGTCACTTTATTCAACTCCCTGTAATCCACACACAATCGAAGCGACCCATCCTTCTTCTTCACAAATAACACTGGCGCTCCCCACGGAGAAACACTGGGCCTAACAAAGCCCCTGTCCATCAGATCCTGAAGCTGGGCCTTCAACTCCCTCAACTCGGCAGGTGCCATCCTATAAGGTGCCTTTGAGATTGGTGCGGTTCCTGGAACCACATCAATCACAAACTCTATCTCCCTCTCCGGCGGCATAGTCGTCAACTCTGGGGGAAACACATCTAGGAACTCGCGGACAACAGGAATATCCTCGAGCCCCTGTGCCGCCGTAGGTACCTCCACAATCGTCGCCAAGAAAGAAGTGCAGCCTCTGCTCATCATCCGCCTAGCCCTCGCCGAAGAAATCATCACTGCAAACAAGGAGCTTTGACAGCCTCTGTAAACAAACTCTTCCTGTCCTGGCTAGCAGAGGGTCACCGTCCTCTCTCTGCAGTCTATGGTAGCAAAATACCGCGACAACCAATCCATACCAAGTACCACATCGAAGTCCTAGAGCTGCCGCAAGACAAGCAAGTCTGCCGGCAAGATCCAGGGCCCAAACTGTACAGGGCAATCCCTACAATACTCCTCGACATGCAAGACATGATCCGGAATCTGAACCTCTAATGCATGCGATAAAGAAACTACCTCTATACCATGTAGGGGTGCAAATGCTCTACTGATGAATGAATGCGATGCACCGGTATCAAAAAGAGCACGAGTACGAACTGCAGAAATCAAAATAATACCTGCGACGACATGATCAGCTGCTGTAGCATCCTCAACCTGAGCGGCATAGACTCACCCGCTCGGTGCTGGGGGACGTCGCGAGGAAGATGAAGCAAGATCTGGCCTACCGTAGGCCGCAGAAGGTCCTGCCGACTGACGAGGAACAAAGGGTACTGAAGCTGAGGAAGGAGCTGGATGACCTGTTCTCGGCACGAACTCTGCAAGTGACCAGTCTGCCCGCAACGAAAACAACGGCCCTACCTCTACGGGCACTGGATCGGTGAGTGCGGCCCTCCACAAATAACACATCTGTCCGGGAGTGGCTGCCGCGAAGTCTGCTGCTGCTGCGAAGGCTGCTGCTGCCGAGGCGGTCGACGCTGCTGCTGCTGGGACTGACGAGGTGCTCCTGATCTCTGGCGCCCCTGATACCCACGACCTTGAGAGTGGAAACGTGGAGGCCTCGGTGATCCTGCCGACTCGACTGCCCCTCCTCCATTGGTGCTGGGCGCTTCGCCCCTGGAACCACTGCGGGGGCTGGAGCCACCTCCTCCATCACCGCCTCTCCACACTCAACATAGAGTGCCTGCTCCATAGAGGCCTCCAAAGTCTGCAATCGAAGTGAGCGAACAAACTGATAGATGTCCCGGCGCAACCCTCGCTCAAACATATATATCCGGTGAGTCTCATCCCTGGTCACGTGAGGTACACAAGCCAACAGCTGGTTGAACTCAGCAATGTACTCATGCACGGGCCGATCTCCCTGGCGGTGATTCTTCAGCTGCTCCTCCAACCTCTGACGGACGCTCTCCCGAAAGAAGGCCCCAAGAAGAAGACTGCGGAACTCCGCCCAAGTGAGAAGCTGTTGTTACGACATTTTGGTATTGGCATATTTCGTGAGTCAAGTCAGTGAGTTGAGTCGGAGTCTTAAAGGGATCAAATTGTCAATCAGCAATCAAAGACTTAGAGAAGATTCAACAAGAGCTCAAGTTGACACTCAGTGTCTTGAATCTTGAAGATTGAAGTTGAAGAATTGTGGATCAGTTACATCAATCTCAAGAAGAAAGTATTCAAGAGGATCAGGTATGTTTAACTAAATAATTGTGGTGATCCGAATACTTTCTTATAGTGTAGAAACACTTGGATGAACTTTTAATTGCATAATAATCAAAAACTGGTGTTCGGACTTGTTCAGGATCCGGATCAGAGCCAACGATCCGGATCCCGAAGGTTGTTGCTTCATACAAGACTTCGATCCGGATCCATGCAATTTCCGATCCGGATCCCGAATGTTAAGTTTTCTGATTTGTATGAACGATCCGGATCGGGCCTTGCAATCCGGATCCCGAACCCTTGGTTTTCTGGAATCGTCAATCTCGTTACGACGATCCGGATCGCAATAAATCTGATCCGGATCGCCGTCCTGAAAATTTCCAGATAAGGTATGTTTTTGATTCTTATCTCTTTCCAAAGGTTTCTAAACTATAAATAGACTCTTAGGGTTTCTCAAAAACGTGGGAGCTACGGCCGATCATTTTATAAAACTCTTGAGAGCAACCCTAGAGGCTAGGTTTTCATTGTTCTTCTCAATAGCCTCTTTTAGGTCAATTCGACGGTTCTTCCAAGATCTATCTTTTGTCGAATTGATCTAATCTTTGCTTAGAGATTTTTCCCATGAATCTTCATTGATAATCTAAGCAAAGGATCACCATCGAAGTCAATATTCTTATCGACTGAGTTTGCGTCGTGGATTCGACGTGGCATCGTGGATTCGGTGTGCTAAAGGCGTTTCGTGGATTCGAAACGTGTGCTCGTGGATTCGAGTGGCGTTCGTGGATTCGAACGTGTGCAGTGGACGTGCAAACGGTGGAGCACGAGGTCCAAGAAATTGAAGGAGGGGTTAAATCCGTGGAGACGGTAATCACCTTGTTATTCTTCTTTTCTTAGGGATTGTTATTGCGTGGATATCCAACCGGTCAACGCAAGGTCCGAAGAAGCTGAAGGAGGGGTTTGAGTCCGTGGAGTCGGTAATCACCTTGTTATTCTTCTATTCTTATTGGATTGTTATTGCGTGTTGGTCCCGTGGTTTTTCTCCTGGATTGGAGTTTCCACGTAAATCTCGGTGTGCTGTTTTTATTTTCCGCATTGGTTTTTATTTTGCACTCAGATTGAGTTTTTAAGTATTACACCTATTCACCCCCCCTCTAGTTGTTTGATAGTACCTATTTAGATCCTTGTGGATCCTATAAAAACCTACAATTGGTATCAGAGCGGGGTTTAGGTTTATCTATCATGATGGGTGAAAGTGGTAATATTTATAGACCTCCTCTTTTTGATGGGACTAATTATGCTTATTGGAAAGTGCGGATGAGAGCTTTTCTCATCGCAATTGATGAGCGAGTATGGCAATCCGTGGAACACGGTTGGGTGCATCCTGTTGAGGAAGTAGGAAATTCTACTACCCCAAAACCTCGCTCTAGATGGTCCAAAGAGGAATTTGAAAGATCTTCTTACAATGGGAAAGGTATGAACGCTTTATTTAATTCTCTTTCCTCGACTGAGTTCACACGAATTTCCGCGTGTGAAACCGCGAAGGAAATTTGGGATATTCTCAAAATTACACATGAGGGTACTAATCTTGTAAAAATTCAAAAGCTCCAGATGCTTACAAGTCAATTTGATTCTATTCATATGGAAGAGCATGAATTGTTTACAGATTATTACACTAGACTTCAAGATGTAATAAATACATGTGCTAATTTAGGAGAAAAGATCCCGGAGTCGAAAATTGTAAGAAAGATACTTCGGACTCTTCCGGAACGGTTTAGGGCAAAGGTTACCGCCATTGAAACCGTTAGTCATCCGGATGAGATGAGTGTAGAGGAATTAGTAGGTGCTTTGCAAACTTATGAAATGACTTTTCCTACTAATCAAGTTTCTTCCAAGTCTTCTTCTAAGCTTACAGGTATTGCATTCAAATCAACAAAGGAAGAAGATAGCGAATCGAGTTCCGATGATGAAATCTCTTTTGCCGATTTTGAAGAACAATTGGCGCGGATCACAAAGAAATTTCGTCGGAAATTTTGGAAGAATCGAACCGATGGATCTTCATCCTCGAAACCATCTAAAGGATCATCGGGTTCTAAATCCTCTAAACTCAAAAGCTTTGCAAAACCCTCTAAAGAAAAAGAAAAAGATGATTTCGAAGGGGAAATCCAATGCTATCTATGCAAAGGCTACGGCCATTTTTCAACGGATTGTCCTTCTCCGAAATCATATAAAAAGAGGGCTTTGCAAGCAAAAACTTGGGACGATTCTACTTCTAATGAATCGACCTCAAGTAAAGGGGAAAAAGTTGTTGCCTCTCATGCCTCTCATATTCCCTCTTCTAATGGTTGCTTATCATCTTTAATCACTGACTCTATTCCTTTGATTTTGCATGAAACATCAACATCCGGCGGAGAGTCATCAAGTGAGGGGGAGTCGGACGAGGAAGAACTCATTGAGGCATATCAACAACTTCTTGCGGAATCTAAGAAGATGGCCAAGCATATCAAGAAGTTGAGGAAGCAACGACTTGAGAATCAAGACGAGAATCATGCTTTAAAGATAAAACTTCATGATCTCGAGGAGGAACAAGGACGTTTATTGAATAACAATAAAATCCTCCAAGAAAAGCTAAACCAATCGGAGACAAACGCTAAATCATATACGGACAAGATTGGTTTTCTAGAAGAACAGTTTGAGGAGATTCATGTCACCAACCAAGCATTGACCAAACAAGTTCATCAACTTAAATCAGACATACAAAGGATTTCAACCGATTCCAAGAAACTTGAGTGTATGTCCGGTTTAGGTCAAACAAGCAAGGTTGGTTTGGGATTTAAAAAGAACCAAACTGTGAAGGCTTCAAGTTCCACAACTAAATTGAAAGGAAGAACTTGTCACCTATGTGGACTTGAAGGACATTTGGTGAAGGATTGCCCGAAAAAGAGAAAGAAGAATTCTTCGGCAACTTCATCTACGGAGCGAACTCAACGGAATCAAAAGACACATCAAGTCAAAGGAGTTCACTCAACCCACCAAAGGTCCGAGCCACAACATCAATCATACAAGTGGATCACTGCGAGGCAAAGACCTAAGGTGGATCAACAGTCAAAGCGGACAACCCCCGGCCACAACGAATCAAGACAACCCAAAATCCAGCGATTTTGGATTCGGAAAGGTGATATCTTTCCTTGTCTTAAGTTCTAATTAGCTTATGACTGTATGTAATGCAATGATTGGTTTTCCCTTCATATCTTTCTTAATCTTTGCATTACATGTTTTTCAATGCTCTTCGTTTTTATACTTTGTTTTTGAACAAAAGGGTTTTTAATGAACAAGTGCATTGAATGAAAAGGGCTTTCACTTTCAATCACTCCAATTTAATTTTATATGGATTATCAACTTTACTCCATAATCATAATCTTGAAGATACTTCATTATAGGAGTTTTTGATATTATAAGCATCAAATTTTAGAAATCATGTGTGATCTTTAGATGCTTAATCTATCTCGGTTGTGTGAGTTCATTGTGATAAACGTGAGACAACCGATAGACTAAAATTTGGGATTTAATTCTTTCACGTAAGAGATTGCATTCTTACAAGGGTATTGAAATGATTTGCAAAAGATGTGGAAAGAGTTACATCCGAAAGGAGTGTGAAAACTACCACCACATGTTGGAAAGAGCTGCCACCCCGGTCGTCCGGTCTGTGTGTGAAGCTACCACATGTTTTGATGCTTGAAAAATATTTTCTTGAAATTTTTAGTTGAAGCATTTGGAGATTTATATGCAAAGCTCTTATATTTTGAATAATCTCCTGGTTGGTATAAGGTGGGATAGTTGAAAGATGCTCAAAGAGCCACCCTTAGGAATTTTAGTGATTATCTCAATTTGAAAGGGTAAGAAATCAAATTGATGTCATTTGGAAATCTCTGTAAGTCATCTTTGTACATCCGTTACATCTTGATAGACTTTGGATCTCAAGATTATTTTTGATGACTTGTGTTTGATGAATATAACATGAAAAACGGTTTATAATGTTTTACCTTTATTTTTCATGATTTTGGAGTAAATCTTTTCAATTTTGTGAAATTAATTGGATTGAATGACATCTGTGTGAATTCACTGTTTAAAGCACTTAAATTGATTTCTTGATGGAATACAAATCGGTATTTGAAAAGATTCTAAAATCTGGATTTGTTTCAAGAAATTATTTGATTTTTGCTTTCTGGTACAGGTACGGAATCTGCATTTTTGTTATATACCAGAACTGAGCTTTTATCTCTCTTTCTCTATGAACTAATATTGTTAGTGATTTCCTTTTGTCTAGTATGTCCACTGTTTGACAATTTGTGATAAAAAGGGGGAGAAGAGAAATGACGGAGATGAGATCATCAAGAGAGGACAAACGAATCGAAAATTGAAAAATGGGGGAGAACGGAAAATGATGATCGTACCACAAAGGGGGAGAACATAGATGCTCAAGAACATGGAGAACATGGAAAACATGTTAGAGATGCTCAAGATAGGGGGAGACAAAGAAAAAATTGAAAGAGCAGAAAAACAAAAGAACCAAAAGGAAGACGGATCAAATGTAGGATTTTAATTTCTAACGACTAACGTTTGATTTTGTTTGGAGTTTTGTTTTGCAGGAATTACATCACTTT
The DNA here is from genome assembly GCA_029204045.2 of Tillandsia leiboldiana. Classification (NCBI taxonomy): domain Eukaryota; kingdom Viridiplantae; phylum Streptophyta; class Magnoliopsida; order Poales; family Bromeliaceae; genus Tillandsia; species Tillandsia leiboldiana. The sequence goes on from CM055060.1 coordinate 27,794,198, forward strand.
AAAACTCCAAGTCCTAAGTCATAGAGTATGTTCTAGGACTGTTTGGTTCAAATGTAATTTTGTATTTATTGGATCTTTCACGCAAAGAAAATCAATGTTTTGGTGATGACATTGAGTTTCGATTTTTTGGTTTAAGATAAGTGACTTGAGCGCTTTTATGTATTTTTGGGTTTTGTCACGAAATTGCCAAAGGGGGAGATTGTTACGGCATTTTGGTATTGGCATATTTCGTGAGTCAAGTCAGTGAGTTGAGTCGGAGTCTTAAAGGGATCAAATTGTCAATCAGCAATCAAAGACTTAGAGAAGATTCAACAAGAGCTCAAGTTGACACTCAGTGTCTTGAATCTTGAAGATTGAAGTTGAAGAATTGTGGATCAGTTACATCAATCTCAAGAAGAAAGTATTCAAGAGGATCAGGTATGTTTAACTAAATAATTGTGGTGATCCGAATACTTTCTTATAGTGTAGAAACACTTGGATGAACTTTTAATTGCATAATAATCAAAAACTGGTGTTCGGACTTGTTCAGGATCCGGATCAGAGCCAACGATCCGGATCCCGAAGGTTGTTGCTTCATACAAGACTTCGATCCGGATCCATGCAATTTCCGATCCGGATCCCGAATGTTAAGTTTTCTGATTTGTATGAACGATCCGGATCGGGCCTTGCAATCCGGATCCCGAACCCTTGGTTTTCTGGAATCGTCAATCTCGTTACGAGACGATCCGGATCGCAATAAATCTGATCCGGATCGCCGTCCTGAAAATTTCCAGATAAGGTATGTTTTTGATTCTTATCTCTTTCCAAAGGTTTCTAAACTATAAATAGACTCTTAGGGTTTCTCAAAAACGTGGGAGCTACGGCCGATCATTTTATAAAACTCTTGAGAGCAACCCTAGAGGCTAGGTTTTCATTGTTCTTCTCAATAGCCTCTTTTAGGTCAATTCGACGGTTCTTCCAAGATCTATCTTTTGTCGAATTGATCTAATCTTTGCTTAGAGATTTTTCCCATGAATCTTCATTGATAATCTAAGCAAAGGATCACCATCGAAGTCAATATTCTTATCGACTGAGTTTGCGTCGTGGATTCGACGTGGCATCGTGGATTCGGTGTGCTAAAGGCGTTTCGTGGATTCGAAACGTGTGCTCGTGGATTCGAGTGGTGTTCGTGGATTCGAACGTGTGCAGTGGACGTGCAAACGGTGGAGCGCGAGGTCCAAGAAATTGAAGGAGGGGTTAAATCCGTGGAGACGGTAATCACCTTGTTATTCTTCTTTTCTTAGGGATTGTTATTGCGTGGATATCCAACCGGTCAACGCAAGGTCCGAAGAAGCTGAAGGAGGGGTTTGAGTCCGTGGAGTCGGTAATCACCTTGTTATTCTTCTATTCTTATTGGATTGTTATTGCGTGTTGGTCCCGTGGTTTTTCTCCTGGATTGGAGTTTCCACGTAAATCTCGGTGTGCTGTTTTTATTTTCCGCATTGGTTTTTATTTTGCACTGAGATTGAGTTTTTAAGTATTACACCTATTCACCCCCCCTCTAGTTGTTTGATAGTACCTATTTAGATCCTTGTGGATCCTATAAAAACCTACAGCTGCGTCCCAGGCGGACCAGCAGGTCGCACACGCCGCAACCAAGCCTCGGCGTTGCGCTCCAAAAAGTTTGTCGCCAAGAGGACCCGAAACCGCTCCTCAATGAACAAACTCTCAAAATGTCGCTTCATAGCCGTGATCCATGCCTCAGCCTCCCACGGCTCCGCACTCAGTCCAGAAAAATGAGGCAGATTGAACTGACGGAACCTCATCAACAGATCAACCACCTCATGCTGCTCCGCTGGAGTCAAAGGTCCCGTCGACCCAGACGGTGGTCTGCTGGTAACCGGCTCAACAGGAACTGCCGGTGCTGTCTGAACAGTAGGGGGTGCCACTGTCACGCCCCGAGTCCACCAATTTGTACGGTTCGGGCATGCCAACAGACCCGCCAATCGGGTATGACCTTTCACTACCCGAAAGGAACGGTAACATCCATAATCATACAACAAGTATATGCGGAAGCTCAATATCAGAGTACTAAAAATCACTATAAATTTGAACTTTCATTTCATAAACAAACAATTTAAGCGATAATGAAAGCATACAAGAGTGAACCATGAACTAAATTTATTACACTTTATATTTCTGAACTTGCAAATAAAATTACTACAATTCTTTTACATAATTCCTCACCATACAAGGTTCACTCAAGAAATATATAAAAAGGGATACCTCTGCTAGACCCTCTAGGTCTCTATGCTGCTGGGCTCTTGCCCCTGTCGTATGCCTCGCTGTCTGCATCTTATCCGTCTCGACCGCTGCATCCATTCCCGAACCTGGGGGGGGAGTCACCCAAGGGGTGTGAGAACTTCATCTGAGTTCCCAGTGGGTTCAACCACCGAGAAAAAGTGTCCTACACCACTTGGTCCAATGGAAGCAATAATAATAGTGCTAGGAAACTAAATCCTCAATATCAATATGCAGCTATGCAATATAACATATCACTACACTATCTGTGTATAACCATCTACCCAGCACTACTCTGTCTAGCCACACAAGGCTGCTAAGCACCAACTCGGCCACTATGCCGCTGAATACAGGGTCCAACTAACCCGGCCACCTTGGCCACTCTATTTTTCTTTATTCTTTAGATTCTGGTGCTTTAGTTCAAGTTAACCGTCGGAAATTCTTATCCAACGGGCCCGAGCCCGGTAGTCTTGCTACCATAAGATAAGATTTCTAAGGTTGCCGATAACACCCGCAAGTGTTACCCCGCCCAACGGGGAACTTGTCATACGGGTCACTGCCCGGGAGAAGGACACTGCCCATGGCTCCGACAAGATCTACGTTTCACCCCCGAAGGTACGCCCATTTTATCTTTATATATTTTCTTTCTTTTCTTTCTACTTTAGTTCTTAGCCTCTTTGCCTTTGAACACTTGCTTTCCTTTCTTATTCAGGCTTATAGCTCCCTTTTTGCCACTGGCAAATCACTTTCTCTTTTCTTTGAGCATTTAGCTCCTTGCTTTCACTTTTAGCCATTCGAAAGTACCTCGTCCGACGGGTCACTGCCCAGGGAGTCCTGCTCCACTTGGCGAGTCTCAAATTCGAAGGCGCCAATTACATTTTCTTTATGCTTTTAGCCACTTTTAGCTTGCTTTTAATCTTTGCCTTTTAGCAACAATTTTTTTCCTCTTATCCTAGGTCTTGCCATAAGGATAACTAGAGAGTCTCCTGGACTCTTAAACATTTCTCTTTTATTTCTTTAACTCAAATTGAAGTTAAAGTTATTATCCATTTGCCCAGACACCCTATGACCTTCTAGGGTTATATTTGATCAACTCTTTAAACTGGGGATCTCATCCCACATTTCTGATTCCTCACTGAATCCTAGAGTTAACTAAACTCTGTTTTCCTGCTTCACCATTAACTTAGAGTTACACTGTCTCTAATTCCATGTTCCACTGTTATCTTAGAATTACATTGACTCTACTTTTCTGTTTTCCCTTTCATATCTCCACACTTGATCCACCTTTTCCATCCTCCTGATTCTTTACTGAATCCTAGAGTCAACTTGACTCTATTTCCTGTCTATGAGTTTAAACTCTTCTAGCTCAACTTAGGTTCCCTTTACCTAAGTCCCATGTCATACTTGTCCTAGAGTTCCATGACTCTATGCTGACCTCTAGTTCACCTTAGGTTTCCTTACCTAAGTTCCATGTCATACTCATCCTAGAGTTCCTTGACTCTATGTTGAACACTAGTTCTCCTTAGGTTCTCTTTACCTAAGTTCCATGTCATATACACCCTAGAGTTTTCTGACTCTATGTTGATCACTCTATCCAGTGTCCTTAGGTTATCACCTAAGACCATGCCCACTCATCCTTCCTAGGATAACTCCTAAGTTGATGTCACTCGTCAAACCCCTAAACTAGGTTTTCTCCTAGTCTTACTACCAACAAGTTCTGTTCCCTTATATCACATGATTCCTAGGGTTGTACCCTAACATGATCACAGTCATCAAGTAATTACTCATTTCTACGCATACAATTATTTTCATATCCATCATAAAAATAATATTTATCCTCTAAGTCCTTTTTGCACATGAAAATGAATTATCTCCTTTTGGCAACCGACAGTTGCATTTATCATCTGTGTCCATCTACACATACAAATTTATCCCCTATTGTGGATAAATCATAACTATCACTTTTCCTCTAAATTTCTCTACACATGCACATATATCATCTGTTATTGGCAACCAACAGTTGCTCTTTTCATCTGTGTTCCTCTAAACATGCAATCTTATTCATAATTATCTAACGCCTCTAACAGGCTACTATCATGCTTCGAATCGAAAAGCAAAGGAGCAAGGGGAGAGGTCACCCAATTTCGGCAGAATTCCCCACCTTGTAGTGTACCCAATTGCTTGTGGACACTTGCAATTGGTCTCCGCGCGATTTTACTTGTCTCCTCGAACTTGCACGCAAAACGATGCACTTCTCTCTAGTCTGCACGCAAAACGGTGCACGTCCACCAAACCTGCACGCAAAACGATGCACGTCACTAAAAACACGCACGCAAAATGGTGCGCGTCATTTTAGTCTGCACGCAAAACGATGCACGTAACTCGAATCTGCACGCAAAACGATGCACGGTCTACTGTAGGGTTACACGTAAAACGGTGCACGTTTTTCTAACCCTGTACGAAAAACGATGTATAATATTAGAGAGTGCACGCAAAACGATGCGCGACAACACAACCGGCACGCAAAACGATGCACGTACCTCAAATCTACACGCAAAACGGTGCAGTCTTTTCCAACCCTGCACGAGAAACGATGCATAATATTAGGATCGGCACGCAAAATGGTGCGCGTTAAATCAACCGGCACGCAAAACGAGGCGCGCCAAAACTGCCCCCGGCAGTCCGCGCAGCAAAACGGCGCAGTATAACTTGTTTTCTAACACGCAATATGGTAATGGGGTCAAATCTAAACCCAAAGAAGGCATAAAAATTATGCTAAAAATATCGTGAAAATAACGTTACCTCGTACAGTCGCGCTGTCCATCGACTTTTTGGAACGCCTCGCGCGCTCCATGAGGTTCACGGCGCGCTCGCTTGCCCCACAAAATCTCCTTTTTTTTTTTTTTCTTCTCTCTCTATCTCTCTCTCTCTCTCCCTCACTCGAAGCTCGGCTGGACAAAAATGGAAGGAGAAGAGGAAGGGTCAGCGGGGAAGAAGGAAGAAGAAGAAAAGAAAGAAAAAAGAAAAAGAAAGAGGAAAGAAGGGAGGGAGGGGTGGTGGTGGACCGGGTGCACGGCCCCCCCATTGGGGGCCCGCCACCTGGCAGCCACCACTCACAGGGGCGCGCGCACCGCGCGCCCCTGCGCCATGCGGGCGCGCGCCCCCGCGCGCCCCTGCGGGCGCGTGTCCTTGCGCCCGTACGGGCCCAATGGGGGCCCGCCATGTGGCGCCCCCCCTTTGACCCGCCTGCCACCAGAACCCCCTGCTACCTTGATTCCCGCGCCGCCGTCGCCTCAGAAATCCGTTTTGGTTCCGTTTTCTGTCCGTTCTTCGTCCGTTTCCGTTCAAACTTGACAGGCGGCTTCATTTTAACTTAATTTATCATAGAAAAATTTAAATTTTTAGTTTGGACCATTTCTGGGTTACCAAAGCCCCACTGTGTCCAGAATCATTGGCGGACCCCGTTCTAGCAATCCGGATATCCGATCAACGCGAAATTTTTACTGTGACCTTAAAACATAATTACACAGCTCCCGTAATTTTCTCAGAATTTTTTGACACTGTTGGCGGAGCCCGTTCCCACTATCCGGCCTCCGATTAACGCGGAACTTTTTCTGTGGTCTTAAAACATATTTACGGGGCTCCTGTAATTTTCTCGGAATTTTCCGACACTGTGAATTTTCCACTAAAAATCTGGGCCCCCTTTATCAAATAAATTTTTAGATCTCTCCATTTTAACCCGATTTGGGCCCAACTCGCGTCCAAATGTCCCTTACTTCCCCAACTTTCATAACACTAGTATTTCATACCACCTTTATCTACATTTATTTATGTGCCGAAAATCCGGTACTTTACATTCTACCCCCTTAAAATAAGTTTCGTCCTCGAAACTTGAATCACATCTCGATTCCTACTTGTTCGAGAGGGAGGAATTCTTGCCCTCACTACTGGGCTCACTGTATATCGTGATCGGTATCAATTGCCTGCTCGCCGAGACTACACGAGCAACTCATCCTCGGATCCCTATCTAAATCCAGGGACAAACACAGACCTGGTGTGGTGACCCGGACCTTTGCCGGGCTTCTACAGTGTGACCAGCAGCTTCTGGCAGCCTACGTGGCTTGTCGGCGGTGTTCGCGCGCCTATTTGGACACAAGAGATGGACCCTGTGAGCTTTGGTTGGCGGTATTGGCCTTCGGCTGCTTTTGCCGAATTTTAGGAAAGGATTTTGGCCAAACAGAGGGTGGATTTGGGTTCAGTGCGGAAAAACGCTTGGAAATGGCTTCTTGTTTGCTTAATTCTGAGTCCGGATGCCCAAAAGCGGGCTCCCGGAAGTTTTGGCAGTTTTTGGGTTTTGCGGGAGCCTCCGGCAAATTATAGGTTTGGAATTTGGCAAAATGGACGTCGTTTTTGGAATCAGCGCGCGAAAACGGTCAAGATGGGCTATTTGCTTGATGTTTTTGGGTTGGCGGTTACTGTTCATGCCGGAACAGTACTTCCGGCGATCACCGGCGGCGGCTGGCGGCGGCGGGCAGCGGCGGAAGGCGGCGGAAGGCGCTCGGGCAGGCGGCGCGCGGCCGCGGGCAGGCGCGCAGGGGCGCGGGCAGGCGCGCGGTCCACCGCGGAGGTCGTGCACCGGGGGCGGGCCACGTGGCGCTCTCCGGTTGGCCGGTTCAGCAGGCGCGGTCCACTGAATTTTGGTCCGGGTGCACGGTAGACCGGGTGGACACGTGGCGAGAGGTGATTGGTTCGGTGTTGTGCTCCCGGTCCACACAACCTGTGGAGTCGTTGGCCGGGGCAGGTGCCGTACGCCCGGGGCAGGTGGCCGTACAGCCCGGGTCAGCCGCGACGTGCGCGGTCCACGGCGCGACGTGCGTGGTGCACGGGTTGCCGGGCCACGTGTCGCGCTGCCATTCGCGGGCGCAGGTGCACCGGGTGCAGTGGGGGCCCGGGGGAGTGTGGACTGGGCTGTGTGGTGGACCGGGCCGCACTGTGCGCGCCCGAAAGTTTTGGGCCGGGCCGCACTGTGCGCGCCCGAAAAATTTCGGGCGCCCGGAAAATCGGACAAAATGGGAATTTTCCAATTGTTTTCTTCAGCCTATAAATAGGCAGCCCGAGCCCTCTTCTTTGGCTTTTTCCTCTCAGCCCAAGCTTGATCTCCCCGAGCTCCCTTCTTGGAAGTTTTTCACCTCTAAGTGCTTGATCTTCCTGCCAAGTTCTAGGATTTTTGAAGGCACGAATCACGACGTTGCTTTCTAGTGTTCTTCTTCGGCGCAGCAGCAGTGTTTTAGCTCCCCTGGGCTACCCCGAGCTCCTTTTTCTGTGATTCTTGCGCCGACAGACTCCTAAGAGGTAGGGCTTCATCTTTCGTATTGATCGCACTTTCCCGTTGCGAGTTTTTGGCACGGATCCCGAGGCAACACTGTGACCCTGTTTCTGTTTGGCTTTGTGGGACAGCATCGAGGTGTTTTGGCCATATCTTTGCGCCCAAGCGTCAGCCGGAAACGAGCTTATACAACTTTTTCATCTACAGATCGCAAGGAACGCGCTCGTATTTTTATTGGATTTTTCTGAGATTTCATCAGAGGTAAGAATCACTGTTTCTCTGTGTACAGTGCTACAGTCTTTTGTGCTGAAATCTTTTGAGTGTACCACCTTGTCGAATTTTTATCTTGACTTACCGAACTCCGATTTGGGCGTACAAGGTACCGTTGCGAAGCTATCGACGCGAGGATCGCTGTGGTATTTTTCTTGGAATTTTCTGGGCACTTTCTGCAGGTGATAATTTAACAGTTTCGGGACTGTTGTTGTATGGGATTATAAGAGTTATATTTGGGAGCCTTAGTGTAATTAGTGAGCTTTGTATTGTGCCAGGAGAGTTGCGGGTGTGCTGAACTTATTGGAGCAAGGGATTAGAGTTATCTGGTGTTTTCAGCTGTTGGGCTTTGGACAGTCAGCTTTTCAGGTGGGTGCCTTATTCCCGGAACCGGTGGACGGTTCTCTATATTGTTATATGTTAGCATTGCATGCAGGTGTACGGTACAATAACTGAAATTGGTCGGTAAGTTTAACAGTGAGGATTCTATGGAAATTGCAAGTGAATTTCTCATAGTATGACAATGGTATAATCAAATATTCATATTGGTGATTAGTGGAAGCCCACCTAAGGCAAGGTTACCATATCAGGATTAATTATCATGCCATATTAGCACATAACCTTTTATGAGGCTGGTTTATGCATTGGGATAGGATTATGTAGTTATGTGCAGGTTCTACTCCAAGGAGTGATTATGGATCGAAAATCATGGACAGGTATGGTCATTGTTAATTCTGGCATGAGGTTTATTTTCTTTATCCTTCTTAAGGACAAATGCATGCTTGTATGGACATTTGTGTATGGACATATAGTTAGGCCATCTTTTACTGCTGCACTACATTTTGGAACTTGACTTAGGAGAAACCATGTTATTCCTTTCTCCTTCTTGTTAGTCAGGCGGTCTGTGTTGCTCGGGTTCGAGCAGAGGTTTGGGGTAGTGTAGCTGGGACCTTCGGGTCAGAGACAGGGTGTGCTTGATGTTGGATCGTGGGTTATTGCGGCAACCGCGGACAGTAGGCGGTTGACCGGATCTTGATTATTTTACCCAATTGTGGGTCGTGGGTTATTGCGGCAACCGCGGACAGTAGGCGGGTGACCGGATCTTGATTATTTTACCCAATTGTGGGTCGTGGGTTATTGCGGTGACCGCGGACTTTGGGCGGTTGACCGGATGTTGACTATTGCATCAGATTGGGTATCAGATTTGTTCTAGTGGATGGTGTTTCCCACTTTTTGAGTACTATTGCGTCAGATCGGGGTTTTGTTAGGGGACGGAGTTTCCCACTTTGATCATAGTCTTGATCCAGTCCTGCTATTATGAGACAGTGGTTACATAGATACTTGTGATACTGATGACAGAGTTACTTTACTCGTGTGGGTCGCTCCCCTCGAGTGCCACTCCGGAGTGTGCGACCGGACGGTTCGATGCCGGTCTGTTATTACTTTTGTGTGCGACCGGACGGTTCGATGCCGGTCTGTTATTACTTTTGTGTGCGATCGGACGGTTCGATGCCGATCTATTACTTACCTTGGGATGCGACCGTACCAGCAGAGCAGGCAGTACCAGTGATTACTGGTCTATCGATTGGGTTATTCAGGCAGATACTTTTTGTTACACTCGTGCCTGGGGGACCGAGTGGAGTCTAGTAGCTGTGTTTAGACCAGTGCTAGTATTGTTGGGAACCGTTCGGGGTTTGACGGTGGCCCCGTGGTCGTTGTGAGTTCTTTGACCATTGTGTGAGAGGTTGTGCATCTTGAGTCTTTCCGTTCTGAGAGAGAGAGGGCATGGATTTGACTATAGCCTGCATGAGCCACTACTCGATAGCGAGTTAGTCCGTTTGGACGCCCTACGTAATTCCTGCCCGTCAGCGGGAGGTGGTTGTAGGTGGGCGCAGGTTTGACTGGACCCGATGTGGCAGTCAGCGCGATTGGGTCGATTGAGCACCTCGTGTGCGAGTGTTGCATATCTTCATCAGAGTTTCCCCATTTGAGCTTTTGGTTAGAGGCATGGTAGCTGTAGAGTGTTTCCAGCTTCTTCTTTCAGTTTTACTGCATCGGTTATCTTTTGCCTCTAGTAGTCTTGGTGGGCAGATCGTCGGGCCTAGTGGCGATACCCACTGAGAACTCCCTTATTGCGTAGTTCTCACGCCCGTTGGGGGTTTTTCCCCCTTTTGTCCTTTCTCCTCTTTGTTTTGCAGAGTCTTGGCGGGTGTTGCCGTTCTGTGGTTGCTGTGCGTGGTGAGGGAGTAGCGAGCTAGATCCAGACCCATCTTTGGAGAGTAGCGGTACCCCTTTGGAGGAGATCTTCAGTATAGTCGGTAGAGTGGTACTTATTTCCTCTTTTGAGAGACTGATGTAGTGAGGATATGATGTATTGAGAGCTTGTACACTGACGTTTTATTTGAGATATCTCCCTGTTGAGCTATGAGTTTTGTACTCGAGGTTATTGTATGATTATCTTTTGGGGAGAGGGACCTTGTTGTTTTATCTTCAGTTGTACAGTGGTTGATTTTATTTCTATAGCAGTTTTATCTTTTAGCTCTGATATCTGTTAGCTGTAGTTCTTTTTGCAGGTAGGACGCTTCGCCTATGCGGGTTTGGCATAGGTGGCGGATCTGTTGGTGAGCCCGGGTCGCAGTTTCGACCCCGGGGCGTGACACCTGGCGTCTGGCCACTTCCACCAATTAGGTGAAAGACACAGTTGAGCACTTGTTCTCTCAATTGCCACAAATGATCCAGTTTTTACTTGCGAGATTTTCACTTTAATTCCGCCATCATTCTTTTCACAACGAGGTTGCATCTGCAACAATTACATTTACCGTATATTCCGGTCGCTCCGCTGCCTAAGGTGGAGGGCAAGGCCAATCCACGAGTTCTCAACTATCACACACGCTACAAGCGCTCCATGTCCACGGGTTATCAGCTAACCCGATATCTAGGTCTATTAATAGGTCCGCAGACCACGATCCAATAGGGGCCTATAGCCCAACTAGTCCAACACTGTACAATGACTCTCACTAGCACAAAGATCCAATCGTCATACGGGTAGATCCACACTTAGGATTGCTACCCCAGCACTCCCACTAGGAGCTACAGAACCTCGATCACCCCTAGCACTACGGTCTGATCATATCACACACTCTCGGTGTACTAACAGCCTCAAGGCTCACACGTGGCATTTCACGTTCCTGGGTCGTCGCTCGGACTACCGCCCCGACCAAATCTCTATCATGCCCCGCCATCAGGTCTCGGGCCGCTGTCTCTCACAGCTGACTGCGCCTGCCCACTGGGCTACAGGCCCACAGTCCACAAACATGGTCCAGGCACGGATCGTCCACAAGCGAACCCGCTAATCGTCGCCACGCGACCACTATGCTCCACTGAGCAAAATCAACTAACAAGTCGTCAATCCACGACCCAAACTCTCTATATCAACTCTGGCCACACTGGGCAAAGGCTAATACACCACCTAATCAGCTCTCTCTGGCTAAACCGTACCTGTGCTCCATGAGCACCTAAACAGTTGGGCGTCCTACGCGCCTACGCTAACTTGCGTAATCCAGAATGTTAAGCAACTTGCTTAAACACGCGCGTAACTCCTGTACACCTCTCCCAACTGGGTTGAGGCACCAAAAATAACTGTCCACCAACTCTGGTGATCAACTCGCAAAGACTACGGTGGCAACCCTTGCCATTACACCGATTCATCAGAACGGCGCCACAAAACTCTCGCTCTTTCGAGAGGTTCCCGCATCCTGAAGCCTACTCTGGGCCTCACCAACTCTACTATGCGGCAACACAGCCACAGTTGTCGCGCCACACGGTTACTACCGTCATCAGGGGCAAATTCACGCCGCCAGGCTCGTAAATCTTTCTTGCCCTAACCCTCAGGGCACTGCAACTTGGCTCTCGCGACATAGCGATCACCATTTACCTCGCGAGTCGGTCTCTTACTGGACCTTACTAACCATACTTTGCCAGCAACCTAGCTGACACAAGCGTAAAACACCCTATGCTGAAGGTGTTGGCTGCGCCGACAAAAGTTCGGCGGCCACAGCCATTTCTTTACTGTCGCCCCTACGGGCGGCGACACCGTATACCTATGCGTCATTTATGCAGCCTCAACTTGTTGCGCTATCAGTCACTGGAGCCCATCTATCTGCTCCAACTGTCACGCTGACGTTACTCTTAGGCGTCGAAACCTGTCTTCCTGTCGGCGGGGAATTTCCGCCGACGGCAAGAAGTCTGACCTGCTGCTGGACCACTCCAATAGATGCGGTTCCCTGCTATCGCAGCTCGTATACGTCGTTTGACCCTGAGCCCTCTCGTGACTCGGGTCAAAACAGGTGCGTCTCCCTATGTGGTGTCATCGCTAATATGCACACCACAACGACACAACCAGCCCAAATTTAGCCATTTGAGCAACGCGCAGTCTATACACCGACAAAAAGGCTCGTCGACCCAATCATGCGAAAGTATAAGAGGGTACTCCTTTTCATCTCCAACATTACGTTGTCGGCCGCCAACGTAATATTCGAAGAATGAAAGCTCGTCGCCCTCGATCAGTCCCAACATCCTTTTTGGGAACAACAATAACCAATCAAATACTTTCGCCCAATAATCCACACACTCTCTCGTGCCTAAACCCTAGAGTCTCCCTAAGGTTTGCTAACCACCTAGGACTATTCCTAGGCTTTGATACCACTCTAATCTGTCACGCCCCGAGTCCACCAATTTGTACGGTTCGGGCACGCCAACAGACCCGCCAATCGGGTATGACCTTTCACTACCCGAAAGGAACGGTAACATCCATAATCATACAACAAGTATATGCGGAAGCTCAATATCAGAGTACTAAAAATCACTATAAATTTGAACTTTCATTTTATAAACAAACAGTTTAAGCGATAATGAAAGCATACAAGAGTGAACCATGAACTAAATTTATTACACTTTACATTTCTGAACTTGCAAATAAAATTACTACAATTCTTTTACATAATTCCTCACCATACAAGGTTCACTCAAGAAATATATAAAAAGGGATACCTCTGCTAGACCCTCTAGGTCTCTATGCTGCTGGGCTCTTGCCCCTGTCGTATGCCTCGCTGTCTGCATCTGATCCGTCTCGGCCGCTGCATCCATTCCCGAACCTGTGGGGGGAGTCACCCAAGGGGTGTGAGAACTTCATCTGAGTTCCCAGTGGGTTCAACCATCGAGAAAAAGTGTCCTACACCACTTGGTCCAATGGAAGCAATAATAATAGTGCTAGGAAACTAAATCCTCAATATCAATATGCAGCTATGCAATATAACATATCACTACACTATCTGTGTATAACCATCTACCCAGCACTACTCTGTCTAGCCACACTAGGCTGCTAAGCACCAACTCGGCCACTATGCCGCCGAATACAGGGTCCAACTAACCCGGCCACCTTGGCCACTCTATTTTTCTTTATTCTTTAGATTCTGGTGCTTTAGTTCAAGTTAACCCTCGGAAATTCTTATCCAACGGGCCCGAGCCCGGTAGTCTTGCTACCATAAGATAAGATTTCTAAGGTTGCCGATAACACCCGCAAGTGTTACCCCGCCCAACGGGGAACTTGTCATACGGGTCACTGCCCGGGAGAGGGACACTGCCCATGGCTCCGACAAGATCTACGTTTCACCCCCGAAGGTACGCCCATTTTATCTTTTTATATTTTCTTTCTTTTCTTTCTACTTTAGTTCTTAGCCTCTTTGCCTTTGAACACTTGCTTTCCTTTCTTATTCAGGCTTATAGCTCCCTTTTTGCCACTGGCAAATCACTTTCTCTTTTCTTTGAGCATTTAGCTCCTTGCTTTCACTTTTAGCCATTCGAAAGTACCTCGTCCGACGGGTCACTGCCCAGGGAGTCCTGCTCCACTTGACGAGTCTCAAATTCGAAGGCGCCAATTACATTTTCTTTATGCTTTTAGCCACTTTTAGCTTGCTTTTAATCTTTGCCTTTTAGCAACAATTTTTTTCCTCTTATCCTAGGTCTTGCCATAAGGATAACTAGAGAGTCTCCTGGACTCTTAAATATTTCTCTTTTATTTCTTTAACTCAAATTGAAGTTAAAGTTATTATCCATTTGCCCAGACACCCTATGACCTTCTAGGGTTATATTTGATCAACTCTTTAAACTGGGGATCTCATCCCACATTTCTGATTCCTCACTGAATGCTAGAGTTAACTAAACTCTGTTTTCCTGCTTCACCATTAACTTAGAGTTACACTGACTCTAATTCCATGTTCCACTGTTATCTTAGAATTACATTGACTCTACTTTTCTGTTTTCCCTTTCATATCTCCACACTTGATCTACCTTTTCCATCCTCCTGATTCCTTACTGAATCCTAGAGTCAACTTGACTCTATTTCCTGTCTGTGAGTTTAAACTCTTCTAGCTCAACTTAGGTTCCCTTTACCTAAGTCCCATGTCAAACTTGTCCTAGAGTTCCATGACTCTATGCTGACCTCTAGTTCACCTTAGGTTTCCTTACCTAAGTTCCATGTCATACTCATCCTAGAGTTCCTTGACTCTATGTTGAACACTAATTCTCCTTAGGTTCTCTTTACCTAAGTTCCATGTCTTATACACCCAAGAGTTTTCTGACTCTATGTTGATCACTCTATCCAGTGTCCTTAGGTTATCACCTAAGACCATGCCACTCATCCTTCCTAGGATAACTCCTAAGTTGATGTCACTCGTCAAACCCCTAAACTAGGTTTTCTCCTAGTCTTACTACCAACAAGTTCTGTTCCCTTATATCACATGATTCCTAGGGTTGTACCCTAACATGATCACAGTCATCAAGTAATTACTCATTTCTACGCATGCAATTATTTTCATATCCATCATAAAAATAATATTTATCCTCTAAGTCCTTTTTGCACATGAAAATGAATTATCTCCTTTTGGCAACCGACAGTTGCATTTATCATCTGTGTCCATCTACACATACAAATTTATCCCCTATTGTGGATAAATCATAAATATCACTTTTCCTCTAAATTTCTCTACACATGCACATATATCATCTGTTATTGGCAACCAACAGCTGCTCTTTTCATCTGTGTTCCTCTAAACATGCAATCTTATTCATAATTACCTAACGCCTCTAACAGGCTACTATCATGCTTCGAATCGAAAAGCAAAGGAGCAAGGGGAGAGGTCACCCAATTTCGGCAGAATTCGCCACCTTGTAGTGTACCCAATTGCTTGTAGACACTGGCAATTGGTCTTCGCGCGATTTCACTTGTCTCCTCGAACTTGCACGCAAAACGATGCACTTCTCTCGAGTCTGCACGCAAAACGGTGCACTTCCACCAAACCTGCACGCAAAATGATGCACGTCACTAAAAACTCGCACGCAAAATGGTGCGCGTCATTTTAGTCTGCACGCAAAACGGTGCACGTTAAATCAACCCGCACGCAAAACGGTGCACGTAACTCGAATCTGCACGCAAAACGGTGCACGGTCTACTGTAGGGTTGCACGTAAAATGGTGCATGTTTTTCTAACCCTGTATGAAAAACGATGTATAATATTAGAGAGTGCACGCAAAACGATGAGCGACAACACAACCGGCACGCAAAATGATGCACGTACCTCAAATCTGCACGCAAA
>CM055060.1:27809825-27988851 GCA_029204045.2 Tillandsia leiboldiana
ACGGTGCACGTCTTTTCCAACCCTGCACGAGAAACGATGCATAATATTAGGATCGGCACGCAAAACGGTGCGTGTTAAATCAACCGGCACGCAAAACGAGGCGCGCCAAAACTGCCCCCGGCAGTCCGCGCAGCAAAACGGCGCAGTATAACTTGTTTTCTAACACGCAATATGATAATGGGGTCAAATCTAAACCCAAAGAAGGCATAAAAATTATGCTAAAAATATCGTGAAAATAACGTTACCTCGTACAGTCGCGCTGTCCATCGACTTTTTGGAACGCCTCGCGCGCTCCATGAGGTTCACGGCGCGCTCGCTTGCCCCACAAAATCTCCTTTTTTTTTTTTTTCTTCTCTCTCTATCTCTCTCTCTCTCTCCCTCACTCGAAGCTCGGCTGGACAAAAATGGAAGGAGATGAGGAAGGGTCTGCGGGGAAGAAGGAAGAAGAAGAAACGAAAGAAAAAAGAAAAAGAAAGAGGAAAGAAGGGAGGGAGGGGTGGTGGTGGACCGGGTGCACGGCCCCCCCCCAATGGGGGCCCGCCACCTGGCAGCCACCACTCACAGGGGCGCGCGCACCGCGCGCCCCTGCGCCATGCGGGCGCGCGCCCCTGCGGGCGCGTGTCCTTGCGCCAGTACGGGCCCAATGGGGGCCCGCCATGTGGCGCCCCCCCTTTGACCCGCCTGCCACCAGAACCCCCTGCCACCTTGATTCCCGCGCCGCCGTCGCCTCAGAAATCCGTTTTGGTTTCGTTTTCTGTCCGTTCTTCGTCCGTTTCCGTTCAAACTTGACAGGCGGCTTCATTTTATCTTAATTTATCATAGAAAAATTTAAATTTTCAGTTTGGACCATTTCTGGGTTACCAAAGCCCCACTGTGTCCAGAATCATTGGCGGATCCCGTTCTAGCAATCCGGATATCCGATCAACGTGAAATTTTTACTGTGACCTTAAAACATAATTACACAGCTCCCGTAATTTTCTCAAAATTTTTTAACACTGTTGGCGGAGCCCGTTCCCACTATCCGGCCTCCGATTAACGCGGAACTTTTTCTGTGGTCTTAAAACATATTTACGGGGCTCCCGTAATTTTCTCGGAATTTTCCGACACTGTGAATTTTCCACTAAAAATTTGGGCCCCCTTTATCAAATAAATTTTTAGATCTCTCCATTTTAACCCGATTTGGGCCCAACTCGCATCCAAATGTCCCTTACTTCCCCAACTTTCATAACACTAGTATTTCATACCACCTTTATCTACATTTATTTATGTGCCGAAAATCCGGTACTTTACAACCACAACTGGCGAAGAAGGCACAGGCAAACTCTCAGGGGGTGCTACAACCGGCTGCGCCCTCTGCTCCATCATGAGCATCAACCGACCTATGGCCTCCTCCAGGCGCCGAGAAGCCTCCTCCTGGCGTCGTGATGTCTCCTCCTGACGCCGAACAGCCTCAGACATCTGTGCCATCTGGGTACGGAGCTCCTGAAGCTTTCCCTGCTATCCCTGCCTCGAGCCCTCCTGCTCAGGCTCAGAGGAAGAAGGCTGCGAACGCGTCGACATCGTGCGTCGCGGAGGCATCACTCACCAGAGGAACAAAACGAACAATCAGAACCCAAATCAACACTCGACCCAATCTAGCGAAAGTCAAAAGGCATGTCCCCCTTCCTATAGTACTATCTTGTCTGCAGCCAACATAGTTGCCACCGAAGGAAGACATGTCAATCACTCATCCCAATCCGCTCGGGAGAGTTAGAAACCCAATCGGGACTCTCGCTAAAAATTGCGGCTCTCACGTGAGTCATCCTAGGGTCCAACCACAAGCCTAGGGTTTCGAAGTCCACAATGACCTACATCCTAGGCTCTGATACCACTCTAATTTGTCACGCCCCGGGGTCGAAACTGCGACTCGGGCTTGCCAACAGATCCGCCGCCCATACGGGAAGCCCCGTATAGACGCAGCGACTAACCTGCAAAAAGTCATCTACACTAGCAGATATCAAAGCTGAAAAGTAAATGCTGAAATAAAAAAATATATACAACTCCAATATAATAAAACAAAGTCCTCACCAAATACATAAGTCTCTCTCTGCAGTAAAGGAAAGGTACAACTCGATACCTCACTACAAGGATCGCTCAACATATCACTCACAAAAAAATGGTAAGGGGTACATCTACTGTCTCTCAGAGGATGAATAGAAGGGATCTATCTTGCGACTCGCTTACCTCGGTCTGAAGGAGTAGGATCAGCAACTGGAGCGGCAGGAACTGGAGCAGAAGTCCCTGGGGAAAGGACACCATGACTGTTACGGAATTTGAGTTGGCGTAATTTCGTGAAAGGTTCGAGTCTTGAAGATTGAAGGTGAAAAAGGTTGGATCATTTAACTCAATCTCAAGAAAGAAGAATTCAAAAGGATCAGGTATGTTTAACTAAATATTTTTGGTGATCCGAATACTTCTTGTAGTGTAGAAACACTTGGAAGAATTTTTCATTGCATAAAAATAAAAAACTGGACATAGGACATGTTCAGGATCCGGATCAGGTTGTTCAATCCGGATCCCGAAGGTGGTTCGTTCATACACCAGTTCAATCCGGATCGTAGCTTCTCTTGATCCGGATCCCGAACATTGAGTTTACCATTTTCCTTGAACGATCCGGATCAGGCTTCGCAATCCGGATCCCGAACGTTGATGTTTGGTGAACTGTATGAATGATCTGGATCAAGCACTTCGATCCGGATCCCGAACCTTCGTTTTCTGGAATTGTCTGACTCGTTACGACGATCCGGATCACAGCTAATCCGATCCGGATCGCCGTCCGTAAAATTTCCAGAAATGGTAGGTTTTTGATTCTTATCTCCTTCCTAGGGTTTCTAACCTATAAATAGACCCTATGATTCATTTTTCTAGGGTAATCCAAATAATCGATATAGAGCCGTCATAATCAAATATCATCTTATACGGCCCTAGATCCACATATAGAGAAGAAAGGAAATCATTAGATATTACTCTATGTTTCTTCATCTATATTGATTAGTTTGATTCTAGATTTTTATACTCACATCTTGAGTTGAATCAAACTAATGAATACTTAGATGGTATTTCCTATCTATCTTTGATCTAAGTATTCGGCGGATCATCACCACCCAAAAACAACGATTTACCCCAAAATCGGCGCGTGGATTCGCGTGTCCTTGTGGATTCAAGGTTCAACCGCTCTCGTGGATTCGGAGCGAGGTACGTTCGTGGATTCGAAGCATACTACTGGGTGAAGACCGTGGATTCGGTCGGACGTCGTGGACTCGATGTTGGACGCCGTGGATTCGGCGTTGGGCGCAGATCGTGGATTCAAGAAGCGTCGTGGAGCGAGCGGAGAAGATCCTCTAGGAGCGTATGGAAAAGGTTGAGTCGTAAGTGTGTACGGTAAATCACCTTGTACGTGTGTTAATTCTAGTGGATTTCGCCGTGTTATCGGTCCCGTGGTTTTTTACTCCGGTTTGGAGTTTTTCCACGTAAAAATCTTGCGTGTTCATTTTTATTTCCGCATTGGGTTTTATTGCGCAATGATTTTTTGAGTGTTTATTGTTTACACCTATTCACCCCCCTCTAGGTGTTTTTCCCCCTATTTAGATCTATATTACATATAACCCAACAAGTGGTATCAGAGCGGGAATAGGGTTGTAAACAATGGTTGAAGGTGGAAACATCAATCGACCCCCTTTCTTTGATGGAACAAATTATGCGTACTGGAAAGTACGGATGAAAGCCTTTTTAATTTCCATCGACGAAAGGGTGTGGCAATCAATTGAATTAGGATGGTCTAATCCAACTGAATTTATTGGTGATGTTCGCACCATCAAACCTAGGTCGAAATGGACCAAGGAAGAGTTAGATTCATCTTCTTACAATGGCAAGGGAATTAATGCTATTTTTAATGCCTTATCTCAAACTGAATTCTCTCGCGTCTCGGCATGTGAGACTGCGAAAGAAATCTGGGATGTTCTTCAGGTTACACATGAGGGAACTAACCTCGTGAAGATTCAAAAGCTGCAAATGCTTATGAGCAGATTTGACTCCATTTTTATGGCAGAAAATGAATCTTTCACGGACTACTATACACGATTGCAAGACATCGTAAACTCATGTGCTAACCTGGGAGAGAAGATTCCAGAATTTAAGGTTGTAAGAAAGATCTTAAGAACTCTTCCTGAACGATTTCGCCCAAAGGTTACAGCCATTGAAACCATTAAACACCCGGACGAAATACGTGTAGAAGAATTAGTTGGTTCATTACAAACTTATGAAATGACATTTACTACTAACTATTCTTCTGGAAAAGCATCCTCTTCTAAGTCTTCAGGTTATGCTTTGAAAACAACTAAGGAAGAAGACGCGGATACATCCTCCTCAAACGATGACGTGAACCTTTCCATGGAGGACTTTGAGAAGCAACTCGCTCTCTTGACAAGGAAGTTTCGCCGCAACTTTCGAAGGGGTAATTCAAGTAAATCTCCATCCTTCGGAAAGTCAAAGAAAGGCAAGGGTATTTCAAGTTACAAGTCAAGAAAGCAAGAGAACTTTTCAAAGGATAAGAAAAGTTCAGAGGGACAAGTCCAATGCTTCAAGTGCCGAGGATACGGCCATATCTCAACGGAGTGTCCAACTAAGAATCCGTCGAAGAAGAAAGTGATGCAAGCCGTCACTTGGGATGACAACTCAACGTCAAATGAGTCATCCTCAAGTGATGAAGAAGAAAGCGCAACGGCATTCCACGCGTCCACATCTTCACCGTTCATGTGCTTAATGGCAAGTACATCCGAGTCATTGTCCAACTCCACTGTTGAAAAGAATGCAACGGACAATGAATCGGATGATTCGGAAGGTGAAGATTTTGCTTTAGCCTACCACAGACTGTTGAGGGATTCAAAGAAAGTGGCTAAGCAAAACAAGAGTTTGAGAGGGAGAGTGCATGATCTCGAAGAAGAAGTAAAAAGGGCAACTTCTCTCTCAAACGCTCTTGAAGTGGAAAGGGAAAATCTGATAAAAGTAAATGTTTTCCTTCAAGAGTCCAATGAGCTTTTTGAGAAGGAACATACAAAACTGGTGGATAAAGCGGATCACTTCTCAAAGCTCTACAACGAGGCTCGACAGAATAACCTGGAAATGACAAAGACCATCTTCCAACTCAAGGATGACTTGCAGCGATTCTCTTCTGGAAGGAGTAAGTTGGATAGGCTTCTTGGTCTTGGTCAATCAAATCGGTTCGGCCTCGGGTACACTCGAACTGAAAACAGTCCAAGTTCGAGTGGGACAGTCTTTGTGCCCCAGTCGGTATCTCCTCCTCCGACACCGGAACTAACGACAAGCAACGACAACAAGCCTACTTCATCCTCCTCGGGATCGTCAAGTACGAAGGTATGTTTTCGTTGTGGCATTTGAGGGCACATAAGGAGAAATTGCAAGATGGGAGCCAAACGCTCAACTCAAGCACTTCTTGCAACGACTACCAAAAGGGCGCCTCCCCGGAATTCAAAGCAAAACTTTTCAAATGAAAAGAGCCTTGGTAGTTCACCGCGCAAGACGACATCATCAAGGAGCGGCAATCGATCTGACAAGACGCTTTCACCTAGGAGAATAACCTCACGACCATTACCGACGCACTCCAAAAAATTTTGGGTGCGCAAAGGTGAAATTTATCCTTGTCTTGTTACTAATGTTTCCTTGCATGCATATGATAATTCGTCTTGGTATCTGGATAGCGGATGTTCCCGTCACATGACCGGTGACAAAAATAGTTTTTAAAACTTTGAGAAAATCTCCGGAGGACTCGTTGTTTTCGGAGACGGTCGATCTTCCAAAATTGTTGGAAAAGGAACGGTAGCTATCCCAGATGGCCCGATTTTGAAAAACGTCTTCATCAAGGAAAATTTCTCAACCATTGCCAACATACTCCAAAACTCAAAAGGTTTGGGTATGCAAAGGTGAAATCCTTCCTTGTCTTTAATCGCTCTACGATTAAATATTGTGTAGTTTATGTAGACTATTTTTTTCTTTCTTTTGGCCAACACGTCAACCGTCTTTGGGAGGTAAATGGTATATTTTCTTATTGGTTGATGATTTCTCTCGGTATTCTTGGGTAGCATTTTTAAAAGAGAAAGCTGATACTTTTGATTCTTTTCACGAGATTTGCCATCGTATTATGATTGAAAAGAATGAAAAGATCATTCGTGTTAGAAGTGATAGAGGTGGAGAATTAGTTAACTCTAAATTCATTGACTTTTGCACTTCAAACGGTATTAAGCATGAATTCTCAGCACCCTATACACCTCAACAGAATGGTGTTGTCGAGCGCAAAAACAGGGTTGTTCAAGAGATGGCACGTGTTATGCTTCACAGCCGGAATTTACCGCTACATTTTTGGGCTGAAGCTGTGAACACTGCAATCTATGTAATTAATAGAGTTTATTTGCGCCCGGGAACGTTAAATACACCATATGAACTATGGTGCGGTAGAAAACCCAACATCAAATATTTTCGCATCTTCGGGAGTCGGTGTTACATTTTACGTGACCGTGAAAATCTTGGAAAGTTTGACTCTCGAAGTGACGAAGGGATTTTCTTGGGGTATTCTACAAACAGTAGAGCATATCGAGTATTTAACTTGGAATCTAAGACGATCATAGAATCGATAAATGTTAAAGTAGATGAAGCTTTTTACTTTGCATCTGAAAAATCTACCCTCGATATCTCTCTAGATGATGATACACCTGCCATTGCATCTTCTCATAATAATACTTCCAATATTAATGATGCATCTAATGGTTCTTCAAGTTTATCTGATGTGCAGGAATCGTCTCATGTACCTCCGAGTACTCCGTTACCTCAAACTTTACGCATCTCCAAGGATCATCCTGAATCAAACATCGTTGGAGACCCACAAGAAGGAGTTAGAACTCGGAGGCAGTTGGTTTGTGGATTCGCTTGCTACGTATCTTTAATCGAACCAAAGAATATAGATGAAGCTCTTCAGGATGACTACTGGATTAAAGCAATGCAGGAAGAGCTCCATCAATTTGAGCGAAACAAAGTCTGGGAATTAACGAAGCCTCCACAGCAACACAATGTGATAGGTACCAAATAGATTTTCAAGAATAAGAAAAATGAAGATGGTACTATCATCAGGAACAAGGCACGATTAGTTGCTCAAGGCTACTCTCAAGTAGAAGGTATAGACTTTGATGAAACTTTCGCCCCTGTAGCTAGACTCGAGTCCATTCGTATACTATTTGCTATTGCTTGTCATTTTAAAATCAAATTATTTCAAATGGACGTTAAGAGCGCGTTTCTAAATGGGTTTTTAAATGAGGAAGTTTATGTGGCTCAACCGAAAGGTTTTGTGGACCATAAACAACCTAATCATGTTTTTCGTTTGAAAAAGGCTCTTTACGGTCTGAAACAAGCACCGCGAGCATGGTACGAAAGGTTGACAAAGCACCTTTTGGAGAAGTGCTATACTCGAGGGGGAGCTGACAGGACCCTCTTTGTGAAGCATTATCAAAACAATTTCATTGTAGCACAAATATATGTCGATGACATAGTATTAGGCGCAACAAGAGATAATGATGCTTCTAAATTCGCGGAGACCATGGAAAGCGAATTTGAGATGTCCATGATGGGCGAATTGACTTATTTTCTTGGATTGCAAATTGAACAAAATGATGAAGGTATTCACTTGTGTCAATCCAAGTATGCAATGGAGTTGGTTAAAAAGTTTGACTTAGAAAATTCGAAGGATTTTCCGACTCCAATGGGAACTAGCCACAAGGGACTTGGAAGTGAATCTCATTGTGAGAATGTAGACGAGAAACTGTATCGAAGTATGATTGGAAGTCTACTTTATCTCATGGCTAGTCGCCCGGATATATCTTTTGGTGTTGAGATTTGCGCGAGATATCAATCTGCACCAAAGGAGGTTCACCTGAAAGCGGTGAAAAGGATCATCCGATACATCAAAGGATCAATTAATTTCGGAATTTGGTAGCCTATGGGAACTAGTTTGGACATTGTTGGATACTCAGATGCCGTTTGGGCAGGATCAGTGGATGATCGGAAAAGCACGAGTGGTGCATGCTTCTATCTTGGCCATTGCCTTGTTGCATGGCACAGTAAAAAGCAGAATTGCATAGCACTCTCGACTGCCGAAGCGGAATACATTTCAGCGGGTAGTTGTTCAACCCAACTCATTTGGATGAAAAGTGTGTTGAGCGACTTCCGGATTTCAGCATCTTCGGTAACAATTCTTTGTGACAACACTAGTGCTATAAACATTTCCAAAAACCCTGTGTTGCACTCTAGAACAAAACACATTGAACTTAGATATCATTTTCTTAGAGAGCTAGTTGAATCAAATACTCTTCAACTTTCATATATTTCAACTGAAGATCAATTAGCTGACATTTTAACAAAACCTTTGGATCAAAAATGTTTTATTCATTTGCATAAAGCAATTGGAATGCTTTCCTTGAAGTAAACTTCTTTTTGAAACTTTTTGCTTAGGTTAGGTTTTGTTTTTGTGTTTTTGTTCGACATAGTACATTAATTGAGCATGTGTATTATTGACTTTACTTGCATCCTTTTATATATTTAGAAATCTATTATGCTTTAGATATCATAATATTTCATTTGATGCAATGATCATTTATGTCAATTAACTCATCTTTGTTTTGATCAAAGTCAATTTCTCTCTCGATGATCTCTTGGTATAGTTTTTATCTTATTTGACTGTTTAGTCGAGTATGAAATCGAGATCAATATTTGGCTAAATACTTTATATCTTAAATAATTGATAGCCAATTGAGGGGGAGTCAAAGAAAAAGTAAAATGCTCAAAAGATGTGGAAAGAGTTACATCCCAATGAGGAGTGTGAAAACTACCACCACATGGAGGAAAGAGCTACCACCTCGGTCGTCCGAGTACTGTGTGCAGCTACCACATGAATACCAAGCAAGGTTTTTCAAGTTTGATTAAATAAAATGCATGTTGAAATACTTGACTCTGTCAAAATTTCAAGGTTGGTATAAGGTGGGATTTTTAATGAAAGATGCCCAAAGAGCCACTCTCTTCAATAAATTGACTAGATATATTATCTAACTTATCGGGGATGTTAGACATCTATTGATCTTTGTATTTCATTTTCTTTACCAAATTGATGATTTGATAAAGGCATTACTCATAAGATCAAGTTAGATGTAATTGAAATTGTTCAACTTTAAGGGATTTAATTTTTATAAATTTTCGTTTCGTTTGTTGGATGTTATTGATAGATTTGGTATAATCTATTTCTTGTTGTATGAAACGATGATTTTTGTTTAAAGTTGATACACAAAAGTGCTCACAATCTTTTTCTGGTTTTTCTTGAATTTCTCTGAATTTTTCTAAAGAAAAAGTTGGAGCCGATCCGGATTGGACCTGCCGATCCGGATCCCGAACGCAGATATTCTTCTGCGGGCAGACGATCCGGATTGGACCTGCAGATCCGGATCCCGAACGCAGTTTTTCACTGCGGGTAGCCGATCCGGATCGCGATCATGAACTGATCCGGATCGCGGCTAGGGTTTTATAAAGAACTCTGGGTAGATTAGTTTTGATTATATGCTAGGTATTCTCAAGATAAACGGATTTTTGGTCTTCGATTTCAAAGAATTCGGTTTTAGGGCATATAATGGGAATTTTCCAAAATCATGCAATTGATCTATTTTTAAAATTCCTTTTGCAAAACTAATTTGATTCTTAGTCTCTCTACACGATAATGATTGTTTGGGTGCAATTTTTCTAATTTCTGAAAATTTAACAAATTTTCGTGTTCCTGAGTTGTTGCTCACAGAATTCTTTATACAAGAAACCAATAGCTATGGTGATCACGTGGATCATTCTCCTTCTGGCGGCTATGGTAAATACGAGAGACACTGTAAAGCCCAAGAGGGCTAAGAAGGCTAAGAAAGCGAAGAAAGCTAAAGATGATTCCGATACAGAATCTGAAACGGAATCAATTGATTGGGATGAACTGCAAGTTGAAGCAACGACTGTTCCCACTGCTTCAAAGGGAAAAGCAACTGCAGAAACATCGAAGGCTCCGCCTACTGCTGCTGAGAAAGGCAAAGCTCCAATGGAAGAAACTTCTGGGAAGACAAGAAGAAAAAGTGTTGCTCGCAAAAGAGGGAATGCTCGAGGAATCTCCATTGAGCAACCAGTTGATAGCCAAGCACCTCCACAAGACTTTATCAGCTCGGCTAGAATAAAGGATTTTGAAAACAAGGAATGCATTGGAGAAAGGCATGTTGATGTAAAAGCCTTAAAGGAGCGTTCTCGGCCATTTGGGACTTTGTTTGACCAGATAGGTCTTGCTCCCATTTGCGACTTCCCGGAGACCACTGGGTATTGTCTTCACTCAGTGAGAATGTTTTATCAGAATGCTTGCTATCTAGTTGATCAGGAGAGCGGCCGCCGAGACTTTCAAACATTGGTCAAGAATGTTAAGATCAAAGTGACGCCCCAACTGATTGGAGAGGTATTAGGGATGGACGCCCGAGCCGATGGCACTCATTACCTGAAGAATCAAGTCTTCAACACCTACTCCTGGAGAGTGGTAGTTGATGGAATCTGTCTTCCAGATACTCGGTCGACAGGAAACTCCGTTTTCTCGAAAGAACTACGACCAGAGTACCGCTTCTTAAACTTAATTGTTTGTTATAATGTCATTCCAAACATGAACACAAAGGTTCTTCGGTGGGATAGAATGATATTCCTTTATCTACTTGGAAACCCCACAGCAGCAATGGGAGGTAACTTAAACATTCCTTACGTCATCTGGACAAAGATGGCGCGATATGTGGAGCATGCTCATCCTTCAGAGAGACTACCTTATCCAATGATCATCATGCGCATTCTTCGCAAATTTAAAGCTGACACAAATGCAAGTTCCTATATGCACAGTCTAGGAACGATCAATGAAACAACAATTGTAAAGTCTCTCTCGACGAAGCCAGATGAACCCATAATACCTCCTCACCGGCAACGAGCACAACAACAACAAGCGACAACCTCTGCACCGGCAGCAACTCCTCCAGTCCAACCAGCACATCCAGCACAACAAGCACCTCAATCAACTTCTGATGATGATGCATCTGTTACCTCAATCTATAAAGAACAGCAAAGGCTCTCCAACGAGCAAGAACGTATATCAAATGAACTAATTGAGGTAAAGGAAGAAATAAAGAAGGTAAATAAGAATCAATCATCAATGAACAAGCGATTAAAGAAAATATTCCAAATTCTCGGCTGTATCAGTTCAGATGAGTCTGAATAATCCGTATCCTTCCAATTTCTGTTTATTATGCATATGTTTAAATCTTTCTTTTGTGCAGGTCCTTAAGTTTTAGTTTTAGTTTTTAGTTCTCAAACTTGAATTGTTAACCATTCTCTCCATTTCTGTAATTTTGGCTTAGTTTGTGACAAAAAGGGGGAGAGAGTTTAGAGAGAACTTGAACAGAGTTTAGAGAGAACTTGAACAATGACGATGTGAAAACTGTGTGAATGTGTGAACATCAAGGTAAGTATCACTTCAACTTCAACTTTGGTTTTTATCTTGTGATTTGTGTGCATGTCTCTACTAACTATTCGACTAACTATTTGGGCATGTAATATGACTAACAAGTTGATGTTGGACTAACACTTTGTGACATTTGGTTTTTGATTGCATAGAAGATATGTTGGTTTTTGACTATGATTCTCTTACATATCTGAATTCTCAAATGTCATGATGATCAGATAAACTCTATCTCTGTACTTGCTTTTGTATGTTTCAATTCTTGAGGTATCTAACGATTCTTTTTGTCAAGAATGATTTCTTTGTGCAGAGAGTACAGATGTCTAAGTCTAGAGTCTGTTTTAGGAGTTTATCTCATGTTTTTAAATTTTTGGATCTCCATTGTAAATTTTTGTTGTATGGTGATAGCAACAAAAATATCTTTTTGAATTTTCTTTAGTGGATCTGTGTTTTGTCACGAAACCGCCAAAGAGGGAGATTGTTACGGAATTTGAGTTGGCGTAATTTTGTGAAAGGTTCGAGTCTTGAAGATTGAAGGTGAAGAAGGTTGGATCATTTAACTCAATCTCAAGAAAGAAGAATTCAAAAGGATCAGGTATGTTTAACTAAATATTTTTGGTGATCCGAATACTTCTTGTAGTGTAGAAACACTTGGAAGAATTTTTCATTGCATAAAAATCAAAAACTGGACATAGGACATGTTCAGGATCCGGATCAGATTGTTCAATCCGGATCCCGAAGGTGGTTCGTTCATACACCAGTTCAATCCGGATCGTAGCTTCTCTTGATCCGGATCCCGAACATTGAGTTTACCATTTTCCTTGAACGATCCGGATCAGGCTTCGCAATCCGGATCCCGAACGTTGATGTTTGGTGAACTGTATGAACGATCCGGATCAAGCACTTCGATCCGGATCCCGAACCTTCATTTTTCTGGAATTGTCTGACTCGTTACGACGATCTGGATCACAGCTAATCCGATCCGGATCGCCGTCCGTAAAATTTCCAGAAATGGTAGGTTTTTGATTCTTATCTCCTTCCTAGGGTTTCTAACCTATAAATAGACCCTATAATTCATTTTTCTAGGGTAATCCAAATAATCGATATAGAGCCGTCATAATCAAATATCATCTTATACGGCCCTAGATCCACATATAGAGAAGAAAGGAAATCATTAGATATTACTCTATGTTTCTTCATCTATATTGATTAGTTTGATTCTAGGTTTTCATACTCACATCTTGAGTTGAATCAAACTAATGAATACTTAGATGGTATTTCCTATCTATCTTTGATCTAAGTATTCGGCGGATCATCACCACCCAAAAACAACGATTTACCCCAAAATCGGCGCGTGGATTCGCGTGTCCTTGTGGATTCAAGGTTCAACCGCTCTCGTGGATTCGGAGCGAGGTACGTTCGTGGATTCGAAGCGTACTACTGGGTGAAGACCGTGGATTCGGTCGGACGTCGTGGACTCGACGTTGGACGCCGTGGATTCGGCGTTGGGCGCAGATCGTGGATTCGAGAAGCGTCGTGGAGCGAGCGGAGAAGATCCTCTAGGAGCGTATGGAAAAGGTTGAGTCGTAAGTGTGTACGGTAAATCACCTTGTACGTGTGTTAATTCTAGTGGATTTCGCCGTGTTATCGGTCCCGTGGTTTTTTACTCCGGTTTGGAGTTTTTCCACGTAAAAATCTTGCGTGTTCATTTTTATTTTCGCATTGGGTTTTATTGCGCAATGATTTTTTGAGTGTTTATTGTTTACACCTATTCACCCCCCTCTAGGGGTTTTTTCCCCTATTTAGATCTATATTACATATAACCCAACAACGACGGGTGTGAGAACTACATCCCACAATAGTTCTCAGTGGGTGCCGCCAACAAGCCCGACGGTCTGCCCACTAAGTCCACTAGAGGCATAAAGTAACACATGCAGTGCTGGAAGGAAAAGCTGGAAAAGTAAACTCTACAGCTACTATGCCTCTATCTAGATGCTCAAAGAGTGGAACGGAAAGAAACATGATGCCACAACTAGCCCACAACTCAGATCACCCAATCTAAACTGACTGCCTCCTCGGGTCCAATCAAACCTGCGCCTACCTACTGCCGTTACATCCCGGAGGACCGGACTTACGTAGGGCGTCCGTGACTGCCAAAACTGGCCCAGCCAGAGGGACGGTGTCCGTGACTGCCAAAACTGGCCCAGCCAGAGGGACAATGCATCGACAAGTCGCGATAGAAGTATCAGGCCCAACTCTGGAGTGGCACTCGAGGGGCGCGACCCCACCGAGTAAAGTATCCGCGCATCTCTGTCGAGCTCAAATGTGGCTCATGCAGGCTATGATCCAAATCCTCGATCAACAAGATCGGCTGTAACCAACAAAACACTGTCTCACTCACAGGCTGGAAAACTACACAGCCAAGACCCACTGTCACTCTGACGGCTCCCAAAGAACCCTGATCTACAGACTGCTATCAGACTCCACTCGGTCCCCAGACACGAGTGTAAATGCATCCCACAACAACCCGACCTCTCAGCCCACTACCTGGGCGAGGAAGTAGCTAAGTCCAGAATGAAATATAGAATAGTGATGTGGGAATGTCTAGAGCAATAAAAACCTAGCCCAAGTTGAAGTTTTCTACAGTCTGGCTGAACATGCTGCATATGGCGGGGGTGCTAGGTCAAGTTCCAAGATAACAAAAATTAACAGGATGTAGGAAAAATAAAGAATCACATGATCATTTGAATACATCAGGAACATCAATTTTCACAGACTAACATGCTATCAATATACTATTCTAATCATGCAAGTTCCTACACATATAGAATTAATGTGCAATCCGTAGATCTTGAAAACATGGTCACCCACCTGAAGAGCTGAACTGTCCAAAGTCTCACAGTTGAAAATACCAGGAAAACAAATCTCCAACTCCAACGGGTCCAGCAATACCCGCAAACTCCTCCTGAGTACAACACAAGGCCAATGGTTACACTTTATTCCAAAATTTATCCAAACATACCCAACATACACAATCAGTCCCAAAGATGCAATTATTCCACCTGCTGAAAGTGCCCAGAAAATTCCAATAAAAATATCACTACCATCGTGGCGTAGAGACCTTCGAAACTGGTATCTGCACGTCGAATTCCGAGCCCCGTAGGCCGAGTTACAAATTCCAGAGTACAGGTGCGCAAACACTCACAACCACACAACTGTAAACTCATACACAGATAAAGGTGGAGCAGTATACCACCGGGAAGGTCTCGGAAAAATCCAAGAAAAATACGGTGATACTCCACGTGACGAGTAGATGGAAAAAGTGTATAGGCTCGTCTCGATCCGACGCTCGAGCGCGCAGAATAAAATCGGGCAAGGTGCTGCTGTCAAGAGAGAAATCCTGTAGCAATGAGGGTTAAAAATGTACCAGGAACCCCGAGAAAAGCTCGGATGCGAGGAAAGCGGTCGATACGAAAAACATAGGCCTACCTCTCGAGGATCCAACGCCATGAAAATCGTCCAAAAATACAGTCGGGGTAGCTTTGTAGACCTCTCAGACTGAAGTGCGACGAAAATGGGCCTCCAACAGTATATCGTCGCTCTGCGCTACGATGCCGAAGTCATCGATGCCGCGGCCTCCAAAAATTCCGAAACTTCTTCAGCAGATGCACAAGAAGATAAGCTAAAACTTTGCTAAAGGGTGCAAAGGCAAAAGAAGTTGGGAAAAGCCCCAAAAAGAAGAAGAAAGGGCCTATTTATAGGCCCTCCCACGAAAAGCCCACAAAAAAATAAAGTCATTGGGCTTTTGGGCCAAATTTCCGGGCGCCCGAATCATTCGGGCGGCTACAGTGTTGGGCCCGGCCCAACACTGTGCGCGCCTGGATTGCCCTGGAGCCGCCACGTGGCCGCGCGGCTCCTCCCCGCGCCCGGATTGCCCCGGAGCGCCGCGTGTCCCGACAGCGGGGCATGGGGCCGCTGCGCCCGGCCAACCGCGGGGCGCCACGTGGCGCCCCCACGTCGCGGGCTACCTGCCCACCTGCCCCGACCTGCTCCCCTGGCGCGTGGACTGCGCGCGCGTGAGCCGGCCTCTCGCAGGGCGCCACGTGGCGCGCCCTGGTCCATGCGCCAGGCCGCAAGCCCCCGTGGACCGCGCACACAGTGCCCGCCAATCACGAGCCGCCACGTGTCCCTCGCGCCGGCCCATGCACCAGCGCCAAGTTTCCGTGGACCGCGCCGCGTGCGCCAGCCAATCCGGTCCTGCCACGTGGCACCAGGCCGGTCCACGGCCTCCCCCATGCACCAAAATGCACGAAAAACTTCCGGGGGTCCGTTTTTGGGCATCCGGACTCCGAAAAAGGCAAGTAAATAGCCGATTTTTAACGTTTTTTCGCGCTGAATCCCAATATGACCTCGGATTAGCCTAAAGCCCTTTCTAAATTCTGACAAAAATAGCCGGAAGGCAGGCTCAATCCCGAAGCCTCACGGAGTCCGTCCAACGCATCCAATTGACGCGTTACGGGTCCCACACACCAACAATAGGTGTTCTACATCACAGGTCATGGGAGAAGCTACACGGGGATCGGGGTCACTACAGAAACAAATCAAGAGTTCAAACCGAGCTAACTCCAAATAAATCTGCTAAGTCAACTTAATCGACTCACAAACCTAATTTCAAACGACCGAAAAGTCATTAAACTAAACCCAAATCCAAACGACCGAAAAGTCATTAAACTAAATCCAATTTCAAACAATCGAAAAGTCATTAAACTAAACCCAAATCCAAACGACCGAAAAGCCATTAAACTAAACCCAAATCCAAACGACTGAAAAGTCATTAAACTAAACCCAATTTCAAACGGCTGAAAAGTCATTAAACTAAACCCAAATCCAAACGACCGAAAAGTCATTAAACTAAACTCAATTTCAAACGACCGAAAAGTCATTAAACTAAACCCAATTTCAAACGACCGAAAAGTCATTAAACTAAACCCAATTTCAAACGACCGAAAAGTCATTAAATTAAATCCAAATCCAAACCACCGAAAAGTCATTAAACTAAACCCAAATCCAAACGACCGAAAAGTCATTTAACTAAACCCAATTTCAAACGACCGAAAAGTCATTAAACTAAACCCAAATCCAAACGACCAAAAAGTCATTAAACTAAACCCAAATCTAAACGACAGAAAAGTCATTAAACTAAACCCAAATCCAAACGACCGAAAAGTCATTAAACTAAACCCAAATCCAAACGACCGAAAAGTCATTATACTAAACCCAAATCCAAACGACCGAAAAGTCATTAAACTATACCCAAATCCAAACGACCGAAAAGTCTTTATACTAAACCCAAATCCAAACGACCGAAAAGTCATTAAACTAAACCCAAATCCAAACGACCGAAAAGTCATTAAACTAAACCCAAATCCAAACGACTGAAAAGTATTTAAACTAAACCCAAATTCAAACGACCGAAAAGTTATTAAACTAAACCCAAATCCAAACGACCGGAAAGTCATTAAACTAAACCCAAATCCAAACGACCGAAAAGTCATTAAACTAAACCCAAATCCAAATGACCGAAAAGTCATTAAACTAAACCCAAATCCAAACGACCGAAAAGTCATTAAACTAAACCCAAATCTAAACGACCGAAAAGTCATTAAACTAAACCCAATTCTAAACGACCGAAAAGTCATTAAACTAAACCCAATTCCAAACGACCGAAAAGTCATTAAACTAAACCCAATTCCAAACGACCGAAAAGTCATTAAACTAAACCCAAATTCAAACGACCGGAAAGTCCTTAAACTAAACTCAAATTCATATCGACCGCCATGTCACTAAACTGAGAGACCCATATTCATATAGACCGCCATGTCACTAAACTGAGCAACCCATATTCATATCGACCGCCATATCACTAAACTGAGCAACACATATCAAATAGACCGCCATGTCACTAAACTGAGCAACCCATATTCATATCGACCGCCATATCAATAAACTGAGCGACGCATACCATATCGACCGCCATGTCACTAAACTGAGTAACGCATACTCATATGGGTCGTCATGTCACTAAACTGAGCAACACATATCATATAGACTGTCATGTCACTAAACTGAGCAACACACATCATATGGACCGCTATGTCACTAAACTGAGCGACCCATACTCATATCGACCGTCAAGTCAATAAACTGAGCAACGCATATCATATAGACGGCCATGTCACTAAACTGAGCAACACACATCAAATAGACCGCCATGTCACTAAACTGAGCGACCTATATTCATATCGACCGCCATGTCACTAAACTGAGCAACCCATATTCAATCAACCGCCATGTCACTAAACTGAGCAACCCATATTCATATCGACCGCCATGTCACTAAACTGAGCAACCCGTACTCATATCGACCGCCATGTCACTAAACTGAGCAACGCATATCATATGGACCGTCATGTCACTAAACTGAGCAGCCCATACTCATATCGACCCCCATATCACTAAACTGAGGAACCTATACTCATATCGACCGCCATGTCACTAAACTAAGCAACCTATACTCATATCGACAGCTATGTCAGTTTACACCAATACCCATTCGACCATCATGTCAATCAACTAAACAAGCCATATTCAATTGACCGTCATGTCGTTAAACTGAGAAATTAAATTGGATGCGTACAAAAAAAAATAGGAAAAAATATTTGGGAAAAAAAATGAATAGAAAAAATAATTGAACATGCATCTTTTCACCGTACTCGTGCCTCGTACAACGAAAAGATGGGGGGCATTTTGTTGGCATAAAAAAAAAAAAAAAAAAATATATAATAAAAAAATAGGGGGAAAGATTATGGTTGGTCCGTAATATTGATTTGTCTATATATTTCTAATAAGCCCCGTATAAGCCCAAAATTTTTAACATATTAATAATTTGGGTCCAACAAATTTTACTGCAAATTCAATCTCTTAATAGGCCATTTGTGAATACAAGCTTAGGCCATTTGTGAACACAAGCTTATGGGTCTCATCAAAGCTCCGTCGATATTTTTTTAGTCTACCAAATCAGTCGGATCCTATTTTTTTCTGCCCAGCGGGCCTTACATTATAATCAACTTCTTGTTTAAAGATTCAATTTCAAAAATTATGTTCAAATTGAATCTTGAATTTTGAATTTTTAACCAAATTTCAAAACATCTCTCAACAGGCTTATCCAAACTCATATTTCATTCGAAATTCAAATTTTCAACCAAATTTCAAAATATCTCTCAAACACCACCTGTACCCAAATTTAAATTTTGAATCCAATCGAAATTTCTCACGCGTCAATTATCTCAAACACACTTATCCAAATCTTCAACCACATTTTAAAATATCTCTCAACTGACTTACCCAAACTCACCTATATCATGTTGAACTTTTGAATCCAAGCAAATTCCCTCGTTCGTTAACCGTTCAATTTTAAAATTTAAAATTTAAAATTTAAATACAACCGTACTTTCTCAAATTTGAACATAACCGTTCAATTTCAAAATTTAAAATTTGAAATTTAAATACAACCATACTTCCTCAAATTTGAACATAACCGTTCAATTTTAAAATTTGAAATTTAAATACAACCATACTTCCTCAAATTTGAACATAACATATTCAGTTTTGAAATTTGAAATTTGAAATTTAAATACAACCGTTCAATTTTGAAATTTGAATACATATTGAAATTCGAACATAATCGGTTAATTTTAAAATTCGAACATATTCAATTTTGAATGTTGAAATTTGAAATTTAAAATTTGGACATAATCATACCCCATCAACATATTTAAATTTGAATATAACCGTTCAATTTTGAAATCTGAAATTTAAAATTTGAATATAATATCTTCCCGCAATTCGAACATATTCAATTTTAAAATTTGAAATTTGAAATTTGAAATCTGAAATTTGAAATTTGAAATTTGAATATAACAATTTTCCCAACGTATTCAAATTTTAACCATGAATTTTTCTCAACAAACCCACATTCCCACGTACGTCATTCCTCAACAAACCCGCATTTCCTCGCCAACCCCTTAACAAAGCCCAACAAACCCCACGCGATATTTCTCCGCCACTCCCCACTATAAGTAGAGAAAGTAGAAAGAATAAAAGGAGAGATTTTTGGTCTGAAGGAGAACAACACAAGCCCAGCGCAAAAAAAAAAAAAAAAATAACTTCCTCCCAAATTCCACCACGTATCGTATATTCCCACAACTCAATATTCCACAAAAAAAAGAACCTCCC
The DNA here is from genome assembly GCA_029204045.2 of Tillandsia leiboldiana. Lineage (NCBI taxonomy): Eukaryota > Viridiplantae > Streptophyta > Magnoliopsida > Poales > Bromeliaceae > Tillandsia > Tillandsia leiboldiana. The sequence continues at coordinate 27,829,723 of CM055060.1, forward strand.
CAATTCTCTAATATGCCGTACGATCCCAATTCCCCAATTACAGCTTCGACTTCCCCGCCACCTCACCGTCTCGTATTGTATCTTCCCAGACGTACTCTCTCAGGTAAGAAAAAAAATAACAAAAAAAAAAAGGAAAAAGAAATTTAATAAAGCCGGTTGGGTTTTCTTCGGACGCCCTAACTTTAGGCTTATCCCAAAACCGGTTCGGATGATTTTTTCGGACATCCGAACTTAGGTTAAATAAAAAAAAAAAGGAAAAGGAAATTTAATAAAGCCGGTTCGGGTTTTCTTCGGACGCCCTAACTTTAGGCTCATCCCAAAACCGGTTCGGATGATTTCTTCGGACATCCGAACTTAGGTTAAATAAAAAAAGGGAAAAGGAAATTTAATAAAGCCGATTCGAGTTTTCTTCGGACGCCCTAACTTTAGGCTCATTCAAGCCAGTTCGGGTGATTTCTTCGGAGATCCGGATTTAGGTTCAGTCAAAAAAAAAGATTTCTTCGGACGCCAAATTATTTTAAATAAGGGATTTCTTCGGATCCCAATAAAATAACGGGAATTTCTTCGGACCCCAAATTACTTTTTTCGGATCCCAAATCAAAATAAAATAACAGGGATTTCTTCAGACCCCAAATAAAAAAAAAGATTTCTTCGAACCCCAAGATAAGATTAGGGGATTTTCTTCGGACCCCAAATAAAATAAAAGGGGATATCGAAAGAAACAGAAATTTCTTTGAATCCAGAGTCGATTTCAAACAAGATTCAAATGGGGTCTAATCAACTTAGAGCCTAAATCCAAGAGGCCTAATAAATAACGCGCCCAGTCCATATATGGGCACTGAATCCAATCCACATATGACATGGGCTCAGTCCACATACTGCCCCAAATCCAGTCCATATATAATATAAGCCGAGTCCACAAATTAAAAAAAAAACCCAAAACCCATTCGATATACAAATAAAACTGATCACCCATTCTACAAATAAAATCCAAAACTCAATCCAATCCACAAATAAAAAGCCCAAGACCCATTCAATCTCATCGCCTTAACACATATAATTAAGGAAAAATTATATCCAAACCGACTAGATTCCAAATCATATACTTAGAATTTAGCCAAATCCAATTCGATCGAGCTCTAACACATATACTTATAGTTCATCCAAATCAACCCAACTAACCCTAATATACATACTTAGGGTGTAGTCAACTTTTTACTCTAGAACATATATCTAGGGTAGAAACCAAATCAACTCAACTAATCCTAATACATATACTTAGGGTTAGTCAACCTTTTATGCTAACACGCATACTTAGAGCGAAAGTTGAATCAAATTTGATGAATCATAATACATATACTTAGGGTTTAGTCAAATTCTCACTCTAGCACATATAACAAGAGTGAAAAACATATCAAACTCGGCCAATCCTAATACATATAGGACTTAGCCACCTCCTACTTTCGAGTAGCATCAAATCCGACCCACCTCAATACATATCCTTGGGGTTTGGTTGTCACGCCCCGGGGTCGAAACTGCGCCCCGGGCTCGCCAACAGATCCGCCACCTATGCCAACCTGCATAGGCGAAGCGTCCTACCTGCAAAAAAAGTACTACAGCTAAACAAAATATCAGAGCCATAAATAAAAGATCTGCTGTATAACAAAAATCAATCACTGTACAACTGAAAATAATACAATAAGTCTGTCTCCCAAAATAATAATACAATATCCACATATACAAGCTCTAAACCCAACCGGGAGGTATCTCCAATATATACATCAGTGTACAGTCTCTCGATACATAATATATCCTCACTACAACTGTCCCTCAAAAGAGGAAAGTAAAACAACTAAGCTACAGAAGATCTCCTCTGAAGGGGGTACCGCTACTCCCAATCATGGGTAGGGATCTAGCTCGCGACTCCCTCGCCTCGAACAACGACCGCAGAAATAGCAACGCCTGCTAAGACTCTGCAAAACAAAGGAGAGGAAAGAAAGAGAGAGGGGGGGGGGAAACCCCCAATGGGTGTGAGAACTACATCAAAAAGGGAGTTCTCAGTGGGTACCACCGTCAGGCCCGACGGTCTGCCCACCAAGTCCTCAAGAGACAAAAACTAACCAAAGCCGTAAATACTGAAATAAAGAAGCTGGAGACTCTCAACAGCTAACATGCCTCTATCTAAAAGCCCAAGATGGTAGAACCAAGGAATGGTATGCAACCACTAGCACATAAAATGCACAATCAACCCAATCGATAGACCAGTAATCACTGGCACTACCTACTATGCCTGCTATGCCTGTCATGCCTGCTATGCCTGCCTGCTATGCCTGCCATGCCTGCCATGCCTGCTATTCCCGCCTGCCTGCTATGCCTACGATACCTGCCATGCCCGCTATGCCTACCTGCCTGCTATGCCTACTATGCCTGCCATGCCTGCTATGCCTGCCTGCTATGCCTACTATGCCTGCCATGCCTGCTATGCCTGCCTGCCTGCTATGCCTACTATGCCTGCCATGCCTGCTATGCCTGCCTGCCTTCTATGCCTACTATGCCTGCCATGCCTGCTATGCCTGCCTGCCTGCTATGCCTACTCTGCCTGCCATGCCTGCTATGCCTGCCTTCCTGCTATGCCTACTATGCCTGACATGCCTGCTATGCCTGCCTGCCTGCTATGCCTACTATGCTTGCTATGACCTCAACCTAGTGCCACTAGTAAAACTGATACTGCCTGTTGTGCCTGCCAAATCGGGTATGCGGGCAAACGCATAACACCGATAGGGGATAGGAGTCTCAAGGACTCAAAGGTACCTGCCAAATCGGGTATGCCAGCCTACACATAACACCGATAGGGGATAAGAGTCTCAAGGACTCAAAGTCTGAATAACGAGTATCATAGTAGAATAAGTTAGCAGGACTGGATCATGACACTGATCAAATGGAAAAAGTAACCATCCACTACAAGAAGCCCAAATCCTCTCCCCCATCTGATGCAATAACAACTATCCGGTCAACCGCCCAAAATCCGCGGTCGCCGCAAATACCCTGCCCTCAAGCCTGCCTGTCCCAAATCCCCAACGACTGACTACACTATCCCAGCCCCTGCTCTAACCTGAGCATAATATCTCCTATGCCTAGGTAACTGGAAAGGGAAATAAAAAACATGGTTTCTCCTAAGTCAGTTCCAGCATGATAGTGTAGCAGAAAAAGGTGGCCTAACTACATGTCCATGCAAGCAAGCTTTGTCATCGGAAACAATAAAAGTGGGTGAAACATATATTAGTAAAGCAAGCTAAAATATTCCTACTATGGTATACCAATCTCACCCAAGTAGGTCATTCCTTGCTTACCTCTCGCTCATATCGGTTGTACAACAGTATGCCTGTTATAAATCATAGAGGGGTGATATCCCCACATGTGCACTTACATTCACCATGTTATAAAAACCTTATACAGTTACCAAATTAAGCTTACCCACCTGAAGTGCTCAATCCAAGGCAAACCTGGGGTCGGCGAAAAGTGTAGACGCTCTCAGCCCAAAATCTGCTAAAACTGCTCCCTCGGTATATGTTGCGCGAGCCTCGGCTCCAAACAGCTGAAAAGCCCAGAATTCACTATCTCCAATTTTCCCCAGTTCCAACAGGTTCAGAAACTGTCGCGAACCTTCCTGGGTACAACAATAAGGTTCATGATTACATTTTTATTCCAAAATATCCAAGTACGTACAATTCTGTTGGAACAGTCCCAATGATGCGAATTTTTCACCTGCAGCAAGAACCTAAAAAAATCCAACAAAAATACTGTCGCGTTGCTCGCATCGATACATTAGAAACGAGTACCTGCACGCCAAATTCCGAGCCCCGTAGGCCGAGTTACAAATTCCACAACACAGGGCGCTCACAAACACACAACCATACATCTGTATTTCCATGCACAGATAAAGGAAGAAAAATCTACCTCCTGGAAAGCCTCAGAAAAATCCAATAAAAATACGGTGATAATCCTCGCATCGAGTAGATGAAAAAAGTGTATAGGCACGTCTCCAAACGATGCCCGGTTGCGAGATAAAAATCCGGCAAGGTGTCGCTGTCCAGAAATTCCATCAGAAAAAGGGGTCCCAGTAAGCATGGAAAAACTCCTCGAAAAGCACGAAACAAGAAAACGCTAAATAAACCAAAATCGTAGCCTTACTTGTCGCGGATCCAACAGCAAAGAAATCACTCAAAAATATGGTCGGAGTAGGCCGGGGGAGCTCTCGTACCGAAATGCGACGAAGGGGAACACAAATGGACGAGCGTCGCGCCGCGCCGTAAAAATGGAAACCTCGATAAGCGTGCCACCAAAAATCTCCAAACTCTGCAGATGGATGCAGCACAGGGTGTGGATCAACTTTGCTGAAGGCCTCAAGTTGGTTTGAAGCTCGGAAATGGTGGAAAAAGGGGAGAAGAAGCAGCTCGGGTTGCTTAAATAGGCCCAGAAAACAAATCGCAAAATACCCAACGTATCCCGAGATTCGGGCGCCCGAATTTTTCCGGGCTGCTACAGTGTTGGGCCCGGCCCAACACTGTGCAGGCCCGAATCCCCCATGGGCCTCCACGTAGCCCGCCGAACACAGAACACCGGAACCGCCCACTAGTCTCCTGCCACGTGGCCCGCCGAACACACAACACCGAATCCATCCGCTAGCCTCGCGCCACGTGGCCCGCCGTAGTGCCGACACATGGCGCACGCGAGCGCGGGAGAAGCCGACAGCGGCCATGTGCGCGCCTGCACCGCCGCCTGCCGCCTCTGCACGCACGCGCCCCGAGGCGATCGGCACCCGCTCCGTGGACCCGGCGCACAACACCGCACCAATCACACGCCGCCACGTGTCACCCGGTCCACAATACACCATCGATAAATTCCGTGGACCACGACTGCTGAGCCAACCAATAACGCCATGCCACGTGGCCTGCCTCCGGTGCACGACAGCGCGGTGGACCGCGCGCCTGCCCGCGCGCCTTCCCGCAAGCTGTGCGCTACCCGCGCCTGCCCGCCGCCGCTCGCGTGCCTGCCCGCCGTCGCGCCGCCGCTCTCCGCCATCGCCGGCACTGCCCGCCGGCGCCGGAGTTACTGTTCCGGCGTGAACAGTAACTAGTGGCGTAAAAATTAAGTAAATAGCCAAATTTCATCGTTTTCGTGCGCTGAATCCAAATCCGATGTCTGCTTTGCCAAATTCCAACTCTAAAAATTGCCGAAGGCATCCGGAAAGATGTTCTTTTTTCCAAACTTCGCGCTGAGCCCCGGGGGTCTCGCTCAGCGGAAAGGAAAGAGTTGTTAGTTTGAGTCTCTTATTTTTTTTTTAAATTTAGTCCTCCCCGGCACGTGCCCAGACCCGCCGCATATACAGATTTACTCGAAAATCGGGCAGAGTCTCCTCTGTATATGCACGGCGACGCGGCTATTACAACATCTCAACTCAAGCATTCAGTTAATCACAACAGTTCGAGTATTTAATCAACAAGGTAAACTAAATAGAATGCCCGCCGCCAATCAAGTTGAAAAGATAAACTCACAGTTTTGAAAACAGGCCCACACGACCCAAGGTTTTCAAAACGGTTTGGAAAGATGCCATGAATCCACAGGGTTTGGAAACAGGTCCACACGACCCGAGGTTTTGAAAATAGTTTAGAAATCTCATAAAACCACAGGGTTTGGAAAAGCGGGCCCACACGACCCCATATTTTTGAAAGATAGTTTTCAAAGTTCCTTTTTCTTTTCTAGTTACTTTGCTTTGGAAAAACGGCCAAACGGGCGAATAAAAGAAACATAATATCAAATCCGGAACATCGGGAATCAACATCCACACCGACCCCACAAGGGTATCGCGAACCACACCGTAGTCTACAGTACCAAATGAAATGCAAGGAAAAAGTAAAGGAGATACAGACTAGGGCTCCTCATAGCCCGACCACTCCCGCCTCGACCTCACCGCCGTCTACCGCTCACCCCTGGAAGAACCTGTCACGGAGTGGGTAGTCAGCGACATGCGATAATAATAATAAGCAGGAAAGAAAGTCAAACCCAACAGTAAAACTATCCGGAGCAACCACTCGTCTCACTGGAAGAGTGACACGCGAACACAAGTAACACCTGCAACATCTGTAATGCCTGTAGCACCTATACACCTTGATCTCGTCGGGCACCTACCCCGACAGATCGCACCGCTCACACCTTGGGGCACCTGACCTCGTCGGACACCTATCACGACAGGTCACACCTTTTCCCCCAACTTTTGATGCCTCAAACCCCACACCTACGGGGGCCCCCACCACTTCACCTTGTGGGTTAACACGGGTCGAAGACCGCTTTCTCGGAAAAGAGCACCCTTTGCGGTGGCCAGACCGCGGGTGCGCGTGTCGCAACCACGAGCACAATAACCCGGATACAGGATAATATCGCAAACATAGAGACCGTCAGCATTAGTATTACAAATATGCAGTTAAACAACTATCCAAGAACACCGAGTCTATACTTAGTCTCAAAGGAACCCACCTTTTTCGTTGTCGCGCTGCTGGTCGACCTCAGGTTCTTTCGCGTCTCGACGTGCCTGCCCGGACCTACACGAACCTGTCGCACCGGAGTTAGTAACTCCAACTTCCCGAAAGGTACACAAAAGTAAAAGAAATGCGGAACACCCAACCCTTCCGGTCGATCATGGGGCACGCCCCGCCGGTTCGGCAAAGATGGCGGCGTCCCCGGGCGAGGCCACCAACGCGGACGGCCCCGGCTCCCGTGGAACCAACCGGCCCTTCCCCCTCCTTGCTGCCCGCATGCAGGGCTGCCCGCAAGTGCGGGCGCGCGTGCGCTCGGCCCGCGCTGGCTGTGCGGGCGCGCTGCCCGCACCCGCGGGTGCGCACTTGCGCCCGGCCCCGCGCGGCTGGGCAGCGGCCCGCCCGCATGCGGAAGTTGCCCGCATGCGGGGGTGCGCGCCCCCAGCCCCGCGCGGCTGGGCGGCAGCCCGCCCGCATGCGGGAGTTGCCCGCATGCGGGGGTGCGCGCCCCCAGCCCCGCGCGGCTGGGCGGCAGCCCGCCCGCATGCGGGAGTTGCCCGCATGCGGGGCTGCGCGCCCCCAGCCCCGCGCGGCTGGGCGGCAGCCCGCCCGCATGTGGAAGTTGCCCGCATGTGGGGGGTGCGGCCCCCAGCTCCGCGCGGCTGGGCGGCATGCCGTCCGCATGCGGGTGTTTCCCGCATGCGGCTCCGTGCGCGCAGGACTCCGGCGATGCCATCGCCCCTCCTCCCCCCCCTCGTCCGCTCCAATCAAGAAAACGAAACAAGAAAATGCAAGGAATAAAACCCTAACGTGCTCACCTCGGAAGCCGGAGGGAAGGATGATCCGATCCTGCGAGTTCGGCTTCAAGGAATGTGAGGTCGTCTCCCTCTCCTTCCTTGGTCTCGCCGCCTGGATCCTCCGCGCGATCGGTGAGGAAGAGGGTACGGTTGGGGGGAAAAAGTTTGCTCCTCGTCCGCGCTCGGGTGTCGTACCCTAGAGTGAGGGGGGTTGAGATAGATATACAGCCCGAGCGATCAGAAAGGGGAAAAGGGAACGAACCCGTTTCAAGTCAAAATAAACCAAAACCAAAAGGTCGGGTTCGAACCGGGTTCCGGTCTGCCTGGTACCCCGCGTTGGTCGCCAGAACCAACCGCCACCTTCAGGAATTTATTCTGGGAGATTCCGGAGTCGGAATCCAAAACCGATTTCGCCGGCGGTCTCCGTTTCGCGAGCTTTATTGACTAAAAATACTCGCGAGCCCCGACGATCTGTCCAGAAACAAAGAATTATTAGTCCCCCCCCCCCCCCCCCCCCCCCCCCCCCCCCCGACCCCTGAAACGAAACGCGAATTACAGAAAACCCAAAGGTAGACCCAAGAACGGAACCACAGTATTTTAAACCAGCGAATATTACACCACTCACCTTTTAAAAACGAGTTTCGTCCTCGAAACTCAATCCTGGTTCGCGGTGAAAAGATAGGGATAGCCCTCCCTCATCTTGGACTCCAGCTCCCACGTCGCTTCCCGCTCCTCGTGGTTGCTCCAGAGCACCTTCACGTAGGGGATGACTCGGTTTCGGAGCGTCTTGCTCTCTCTTGCTAGAATTCGCACCGGGGCTTCCTCGAAGCTTAGGTCCTCCTTCAGTTCGAGTGTCGAGACGTCCAGGACATGCGATGGGTCGGGGAGGTATTTCTTGAGCATCGAAACGTGGAACACGTCGTGGACCCGGCTGAGGTTCGGCGGTAGGGCGAGGCGGTAAGCCACTGGGCCAATGCGCTCCAGGATCTCGAACGGCCCCACAAACCGTGGGCTTAGCTTGCCTTTGAGCCCGAAGCGCTTGATTCCTCTGGACGGCGAGACCCGCAGAAACACGTGTTCTCCCACCTGGAATTCTAGGTCACGGCGTCTCCGATCCGCGTAGCTCTTTTGCCGACTCTGGGCGGTCAGTAGACGCTTCCTGATAAGGCGTACCTTCTCTTCAGTTTCTTCCACCAAGTCGGGTCCCAAGAACTTCCGTTCTCCCAAGTCGTCCCAACATATCGGGGATCGGCAGCGTCTGCCGTACAAGGCCTCGTAGGGTGCCATCTGGATGCTGGCCTGGTAGCTGTTGTTGTAGGCGAATTCGACGAGGGGCAGGTAACGCTCCCAACCGATCCCCCAGTCTAGCACACAGGCTCGCAGTAGGTCCTCCAGTGTCTGAATCACTCGCTCCGACTGTCCGTCCGTTTGGGGGTGGAAGGCCGTGCTGAACTGTAGTTTGGTCCCCAAGGCCTGCTGTAGGCTCTGCCAAAACTTCGAAACAAAGCGTGTGTCTCTATCCGATGTGATCGATGCCGGCACTCCATGCAGTCTCACAATCTCGCTGAGGTAGACTTGGGCTAATCGCTCTCTGGTCCAGGTTGTGTGAATGGGTAGGAAGTGCGCTGACTTGGTTAGCCGGTCAACAATGACCCAGATTGTGTCGTGCCCCTGCATTGAACGTGGGAATCCAGTGACGAAGTCCATGGTGATCTGATCCCACTTCCACTCCGGTACTGGTAATGGCTGTAGCTTTCCCGCCGGCCGCTGATGCTCTGCCTTTATCTGCTGACAAACCAAGCAATGCGCAACGTGATGAGTCACATCCCCCTTCAGCTTGGGCCACCAGAAAGTCTGCTTGAGGTCCCTGTACATCTTTGTACCCCCCGGATGTGCCGCATAAGGGGCGCGGTGTGCCTCAGCTAGGATTTCCTCCTTCAATTCCGGGGTATCCGGCACGCAGATCTGCCCGCGGAACCGTAAAGTGCCGTCGTCTTTCACCGAAAAGTCACCTTCTTGATCCGGCGAGATCTTGTCTCGTATGAGCTGCATGTACGAGTCCGCCTGCTGTCCCCCTCGAATTCTCTCGAACAGCGTCGGCTTTACCACCAAAGCCAACAGTTGGGCGACTATGCCCCTTGGTACCACCTCCAACTTCAATCGCGAGAATTCCGCGATCAAAGTGCTCTGCTCAGTTATCGCGCGTGCCGTCGCCTCTTCTAGTTGCCCCTTCCTGCTCAAAGCGTCCGCCACTACGTTTGCTTTCCCGGGGTGGTAATGGATTGTTAGATCGTAATCCTTCAATAGTTCAAGCCACCGCCTCTGCCGCAGGTTTAGTTCCTTCTGGGTGAATAGGTACTTAAGGCTTTGGTGGTCAGAGAAAACGTTACAGTGGACACCAAAGAGGTAGTGTCTCCATAACTTCAAAACAAAGACCACTGCAGCCAGTTCCAAATCATGTATCGGATAATTCTTCTCGTAATCTTTCAGCTGCCTGGAAGCATAGGCTATTACTTTTCCCTGTTGCATCAATACACCCCCAAGGCCGATCCTCGATGCATCGCAGTACACCTCATAATCCTCTTCGGGTGTTGGTAGTACGGGAATTGGCGCCCTGGTTAGCCTTCTTTTAAGTTCTTCGAAGCTCTCCTGGCATTGTGTCGACCACACAAACTTTTCTCCTTTCCTAGTCAACCGGTTCAGGGGGGCGGCTATCTTCGAGAAGCCCTCGACAAAGCGTCGGTAGTACCCAGCGAGGCCCAAGAAACTGCGGATCTCCGTTACCGTAGTTGGCGGCTGCCAGGCTGTCACGGATTCCACCTTCTTGGGATCCACGGCGATTCCTTTTGCCGAGATCACATGCCCTAAAAAGCCCACCTCGCGTAGCCAGAACTCGCACTTCTTGAGCTTAGCGAACAACTCGTGGTCCCTGAGGGTCTGGAGGATCATCCGCAGATGTTGCTCGTGCTCCCCGTCAGTGGGTGAATAGATCAGTATGTCGTCGATGAAGACCACCACGAACCGGTCTAGGAAGGGCTTGAAAATCCGGTTCATCATATCCATGAAGACGGCGGGGGCGTTCGTAAGCCCGAAGGGCATAACTGTAAATTCGTAGTGGCCATACCGGGTCCGGAAGGCGGTCCTTGGAATGTCCTCGTTTCGAACCCGAAGCTGGTGGTAGCCCGATTGCAGATCAATCTTTGAGAAGACCGTCGCTCCCCGCAGTTGGTCGAAGAGATCGTCGATTCTGGGCAGGGGGTACTTGTTTTTCACTGTAACTTTGTTTATCCCTCTGTAGTCGATGCAGAGTCGTAGGCTTCCGTCCTTCTTCCGCACAAAGAGTACCGGTACGCCCCAGGGTGACACACTCGGTCTGATGAACCCTTTGTCCAAGAGGTCCTCCAGCTGTGCCTTGAGCTCCTTCAACTCCGCGAAGGCCATTCGGTACGGCGCCTTCGTAATCGGCTGCGTGCCCGGTAGCAGTTCAATCGGGAACACCACCTCTCGCTCGGGGGGCATCCCGGGTAGTTCCGTCGGGAAATTATCGGGAAAGTCCCGTACTACCGGGATGTCTGACGGCGCCCCCGAGGGTCGGGTGGCCATGTCTACCGACGCCAAGTAGGCCACACACCCACCTTCTACCAATCTCCTGGCTCGTGCCGCTGAGATGACCGCTGGGAAGGAGATACTCTTGCACGCCAAATACGCATTCTTAGGGAAACTGGGTTCTTGGAGCTGCACCATCCGTTTCTCGCAGTCAATGAGCGCCTGGTACCTTGAGAGCCAATCCATGCCCAAAACAATGTCGTACTCCTTCAGGGGAATTACCACCAAGTCCCAAGGGCAAGGCAGTCGCCCTAACATAATTGGGCAGGTGGCCACTAAGCTGGTCGCCTCCAGTGTCCCACCCGCTGTCTGGACCGTCATTCGGTTTTGGAGAGGTGTCTCCCCAAGGTCATGCATAAACACGTAATCACAAGAAATGAACGAGTGTGTTGCTCCGGTATCAAAGAGGGTTCTAGCTCGGGAATTTGAAACAGAAGTAATACCTGCAAGCACGTCCTCCGGCCGGTCCGCCTCTTGGTGGGTCACTGAATATACTCGCCCTCCCGGTTGAGGTTGCCTTGTCTCCTCGCGTCGCGCTGCCGGAGGCCTAGAGGTCGACCCCATAGGAGCTTTCCCCCGCCCTGAGAACTGTGTAGAAGGCATGGATGCAGTAGAGGAGGCTGGTCCCAAGGTTAAGGGGCAGTTGCGGCGGAAGTGCCCCTGCTTGCCGCAGCGGAAGCAATGATCGACTCTCTGGGGGCAGTCCAGCACTTGATGTGCCCCCCCGCAGATTACGCAAGGCCTGTCCCCCGGCCTCAGTCCTCCTGCAGGTGCGCTCCGGGTTCCTGACTGTGGTCTCCACCGCTTGGGGGGTCGGTTCCCACTGTAAGAACCCTCCCCAACGTACGGTTGTTGCCGCTTCTTTTCCTCGTGCCGCACCGGGGCCTCCCTCTTGGCGCGTGTAACTGCGAACCCGCGCTCGACCACCGTGGCCCAGTCGACCACTTGTTGGAACGTGTGCAAATCGGCCGCCTGTACCACCTGGAAGATATCACTCCGTAAACCATCCACGAAAAGTTGCGCCTTGTGCGCTTCGTCCCTTATGACAAAAGGGACGCAGTTCGCCAATCGCACAAAGCCTCGCTGATATTCCATAACTGTCTTGCTCCCCTGCTGGATGTTATTTAAGTCGTCCTCCAGTTTCTTTTTGACGCTGTTGGTAAAGAAAGCCCCAAACAGCTCCTGCTTAAACGTCGTCCATGATGGCAGCACGGTGCCCTTGGTTGGGTCGGGGCGCACCGTCTTCCACCATAAGCGGGCATTTCCCCCCAGGCAGTGGACCGCTAGGGGGACCCGCTCACAGTCCTCCATGAGCAAGTCTTCAAATAGCTTTTCCATCGATCCGACCCAATCCTCGACGACCCAAGGGTCGGTCGTTTCTCCCTCGAACACGGGTGGATCATATTTCTTGAAATCCGCCAGGTTGTCTCGTACCCACTCCCGCTCTGTTAGTGAAGTTGCCCCCTCCCCCGCGGCAGCGGCGGCCACAACAGGAACGGGTGCCACCAATGTCTCCCCCGAGGTACCCCCACCAAGGGCCCCTGGAGCTGGTGCCGTGGACGCTGCTCGGGGTGCTGCTACAGGCGTCGTCGTCTGGGCTGGTGCTGTCCCGACCGCTGCTATCGGTGGAGGGGCCATTCCTGCCCCAGTCCCCGTCACTTGCGGTACTGCTGCTGGCGCGGCTGGCCCCTGTGGGGGGCCCGGTGCGACCGTCGCCGTCGCGGTCGGAAGCCGCTACGTCAACTGACGCACATGATCGGTGAGAGTCGCCAGATTTCCCGCCATCTCTCGCAGTTGCTGCCGCAAGAGTTGGTTCTCCGCAGCCATCGATGCCGTCGCATCCGCCCCTTCGTCCCCGGCCGACGCTCTGGTTCGAACCATTGTCTGTACACACATACAACCAAAAACATCAGTCCTAGACCCTGCTAGAACATCATCCCTGTATCGAGAGAGAAGAAACTACACTTTCCCCCCCCCCCCCCCCCCCTCCCCCGATCACTCACGTCCTACACCCCTATGTCCTACACATTTCATTTACTCGAAGCTACGTGTGGTATTACCGTGGATGTTGGACCTTCACTGTTGTGATTAAAAGAAAACCGCTCTGATACCATCTTAGTCTGTCACGCCCCGGGGGTCTCGCTCAGCGGAAAGGAAAGAGTTGTTAGTTTGAGTCTCTTATTTTTTTTTGAAATTCAGTCCTCCCCGACACGTGCCCAGACCCGCCGCATATACAGATTTACTCGAAAATCGGGCAGAGTCTCCTCTGTATATATGCACGGCGTCGCGGCTATTACAACATCTCAACTCAAGCATTCAGTTAATCACAACAGTTCGAGTATTCAATCAACAAGGTAAACTAAGTAGAATGCCCGCCGCCAATCAAGTTGAAAGGATAAACTCACAGTTTTGAAAACAGGCCCACACGACCCAAGGTTTTGAAAACGGTTTGGAAAGATGCCATGAATCCACTGGGTTTGGAAATAGGTCCACACGACCCGAGGTTTTGAAAATAGTTTAGAAATCTCATAAAACCACAGGGTTTGGAAAAGCGGGCCCACACGACCCCATATTTTTGAAAGATAGTTTTCGAAGTTCCTTTTTCTTTTCTAGTTACTTTGCTTTGGAAAAACGGCCAAACGGGCGAATAAAAGAAACATAATATCAAATCCGGAACATCGGGAATCAACATCCACACCGACCCCACAAGGGTATCGCGAACCACACCGTAGTCTACAGTACCAAATGAAATGCAAGGAAAATATAAAGGAGATACAGACTAGGGCTCCTCACAGCCCGACCACTCCCGCCTCGACCTCACCGCCGTCTACCGCTCACCCCTGGAAGAACCTGTCAGGGAGTGGGTAGTCAGCCACATGCGATAATAATAATAAGCAGGAAAGAAAGTCAAACCCAACAGTAAAACTATCCGGAGCAACCACTCGACTCACTGGAAGAGTGACACGCGAACACATGTAACACCTGCAACATCTGTAATGCCTGTAGCACCTATACACCTTGATCTCGTCGGGCACCTACCCCGACAGATCGCACCGCTCACACCTTGGGGCACCTGACCTCGTCGGACACCTATCCCGACAGGTCACACCTTTTCCCCCACCTTTTGATGCCTCAAACCCCACACCTACGGGGGCCCCCACCACTTCACCTTGTGGGTTAACACGGGTCGAAGACCGCTTTCCCGGAAAAGAGCACCCTTTGCGGTGGCCAGACCGCGGGTGCGCGTGTCGCAACCACGAGCACAATAACCCGGATACAGGATAATATCGCAAACATAGAGACCGTCAGCATTAGTATTACAAATATGCAGTTAAACAACTATCCAAGAACACCGAGTCTATACTTAGTCTCAAAGGAACCCACCTTTTTCGTTGTCGCGCTGCTGGTCGACCTCAGGTTCTTTCGCGTCTCGGTGTGCCTGCCCGGACCTACACGAACCTGTCGCACCGGAGTTAGTAACTCCAACTTCCCGAAAGGTACACAAAAGTAAAAGAAACGCGGAACACCCAACCCTTCCGGTCGATCATGGGGCACGCCCCGCCGGTTCGGCAAAGATGGCGGCGTCCCCGGGCGAGGCCAACAACGCGGATGGCCCCGGCTCCCGCGGAACCCACCGGCCCTTCCCCCTCCTTGCTGCCCGCATGCAGGACTGCCCGCAAGTGCGGGCGCGCGTGCGCTCGGCCCGCGCGGGCTGTGCGGGCGCGCTGCCCGCACCCGCGGGTGCGCACTTGCGCCCGGCCCCGCGCGGCTGGGCAGCGGCCCGCCCGCATGCGGAAGTTGCCCGCATGCGGGGGTGCGCGCCCCCAGCCCCGCGCGGCTGGGCGGCAGCCCGCCCGCATGCGGGAGTTGCCCGCATGCGGGGCTGCGCGCCCCCAGCCCCGCGCGGCTGGGCGGCAGCCCGCCCGCATGCGGGGGGTGCGGCCCCCAGCTCCGCGCGGCTGGGCGGCATGCCGCCCGCATGCGGGTGTTTCCCGCATGCGGCTCCGTGTGCGCCGGACTCCGACGATGCCATCGCCCCTCCTCCCCCCCCTCGTCCGCTCCAATCAAGAAAACGAAATAAGAAAATGCAAGGAATAAAACCCTAACGTGCTCACCTCGGTAGCCGGAGGGAAGGATGATCCGATCCTGCGAGTTCGGCTTCAAGGAATGTGAGGTCGTCTCCCTCTCCTTCCTTGGTCTCGCCGCCTGGATCCTCCGCACGATCGGTGAGGAAGAGGGTACGGTTGGGGGGAAAAAGTTTGCTCCTCGTCCGCGCTCGGGTGTCGTACCCTAGAGTGAGGGGGGTTGAGATAGATATACAGCCCGAGCAATCAGAAAGGGGAAAAGGGAACGAACCCGTTTCAAGTCAAAATAAACCAAAACCAAAAGGTCGGGTTCGAACTGGGTTCCGGTCTGCCTGGTACCCCGCGTTGGTCGCCAGAACCAACCGCCACCTTTTGGAATTTATTCCGGGAGATTCCGGAGTCGGAATCCAAAACCGATTTCGCCGGCGGTCTCCGTTTCGCGAGCTCTATTGACTAAAAATACTTGCGAGCCCGACGATCTGTCCAGAAACAAAGAATTATTAGTCCCCCCCCCGGACCCCTGAAACGAAACGCGAATTACAGAAAACCCAAAGGTAGACCCAAGAACGGAACCACAGTATTTTAAACCAGCGGATATTACAGCCCAATTTTAATAACCATTGCGCGCAAGACCACTTCTACGCACTCGACGGGGTCATCTGACTACTCTCATGATCCATTAAACACTCTGAGTCCATCTCTAGTGTCCAATTGGTGCACAAACACCACCGACGCGCCATATAGGCCTCCAGAAGCTGCTGGTCAACCAGTAAACACATCGTGGGGATCCAGGTCCTCACATCCTCCCCTACTAAAGAAAGTTTCGTCCTCGAAACTAGCTCATATCTACCTGGAGTTACAAATGCCACGGGTAGGTATCCCTCAATAACGCCTCCAGCTCCCCAAACACCATTCACTCCCCGTGATTACTCCTTAACAACAACAACAGCAAATCCAGAACGGCATTGCCCGATCGCGCAATTCCCCCATCTCACGAGCCAGAATTCGCAACGGGCGTCCCTCGTACTCCAAACGATCATAGATCTCAAAGAGGCAAGTCAATCACGGGCGAGGGATCCAAAAACACAACACTCCTGAGCTTGAGACGTGAAATACCAGAGGGGCTCCAATTAAAAGCCGGGGGAAGCTGGAATAACCTCTAGTGCAACATGCACCAAACCACTTCCTGTGTCAACTCAATCAGGGTCACCCGAAGCATACCCATACTCTCATCCAATAAGGGAAAGAATCCAATAAGCTGGGGTCTTCACTTAGTTACCTCCCGATCCAAAACTACCCGAGTGAACTACTCAGCCACGGTCTCCTATGAAAAGGAACCCTCAGGGACACAACCACAAGCCGTGTTTGCCGCAACAGTCCACACCGCGCCAGCTGTGGAATCATCCAGCTCAACCCTAGCCAGCTCTCCTGTTCCAGGTATCTGCCATCACAGTGGCCCTGTCGGGGTAATCCAGAATGCTCACTAATAACCCAACGGTAATTCCACAGTCACTATGGGAGGTATCACTAAAACTCGCAGATCTCTCTCCCAACACTAGAAATGCTAGTATTGGCGGGGTATCAGTCTCATCATCCGCTTGCCAAGCTCTCCTAGCACTGCCCAGTCCAAGAAGCTCCTTACCTTGACCATAAATATTGATCTCGGCCAATTCCCAATTAGTATCCATATTGGCCGGATTTCCACTGCCGCTCCTACGGCTAACACAAAGCAACCCAAGAAGGCATGCACTTGGAGCTAGAACTTGTATCTCAATAACTTGGCATACAGCTTCATCCACTAGTGCTCCAAGTCGCTCTAGGAGTAAATCAAAATATCCTCGAGGAACACCACTCCCAATCCGTCCAAGTACAACTAGGACACACAATTCCTCAAATCTTGAGGTCACAGGGCATTAGTCATTCCATTTGGCCTCACAATGAGCTCATAATGCCCTTACCGGATCCTGAATGCCATCAAGGCAAAATCCTCGGCTGTCTGATTCCAAGTAGGTACTCGCACCATACTATAATTGCCGGAGTAGAACTCCAACAAAAGGTCCTCGATAATACCTGAACCTGCCTATGCTCAAGTCATAACGAACCCTCATCATCGTCTATCCAAGACGTTGTACTAGGTCAAACAGACCCCTTGATCCATCAGATCCTGCGACTGTGCCATCAGCTCTCTCAGCTCCACAGGCGATATCCAATGAGGTGCTGTCGAGGGTGACGCGGTCCCTCGAACCACGTCAAACGCAATCTCTATCTCCCTAACCGGCGGCATCGACAACAGCTCAGGTGGAATCACACCCGGGATCTCATGGGCAACCGAGATATCCTTGAGTCCCGGTGCCGCCGTAAGCACCTCTCATACTGTCGCTATAACCTGCGTGCTCTAATAATCTCAACAAGCAAGCCTCATCTTGTCCTCTTTGCTGAAGGTCCAAGTCCTCTCTCGCCGCAGTCAAACATTCTGTGGCATTGTGCCAATCAATCTCAAGCACATGGGCCAAATACCGAGCTGCCACAATTACTAATAAATCTGTCGATAACTCGCAGCCTCAGCTGCACTGGACATGATCCAAAAGCCTCCTCCACATGTACAACAACAACAAAAACCTATACCTCCAGTGCACATTGGTAACAAATCTGCCTCTAGTCCATGCAGGAAAACAACATGCTCAAACTCCGACTGCTGTGATGAAATCACACCAGCGACAACTTAATCCACTACCGTGGCGCCCTCCAACCGGGCGACACAGATTCATCCGCACGATGCAAAGGGTTGTCGCTCAATCAATAAAGAAAATCAGAACTATCCACATAGGGAGCACGACCTCTGTCTTTGTTCCTACTGAGGTGACGAACAAGGTCCTCCGCAGATAACAAATCAACGCTACCGCTGCGCCACTTTGATATAAATACTGATGCTGCCATCGGGGTCCACCCGACCTCTGATATCTCGGGAACTCGTTATCCAGGAAAAAGAAATCGGAATGCCCCGGACGGCCGATCTGTCCTCCTCACCCGGCGCCAAGCGCCAAAATCCAGAACTCGCCTCTGGCGGCAGATCCCTATCCAAAGGAACTGCAACGCTACGCTCCAAACACAACACCTACTCCAACGAGGCGTCCAAAACCTATAACGGACGGACTGAATAAACTGAAAGGTATCCTAGCGCAATCCACTCCCAGTCTACCACATCCTATGCGCCTCGCCCCTCAAAACCTGGAACACGTAGCTCAACAACTGCATAAACTCTCTAACACAGGGAGGCTCTCAACTGATCACTCCATCACCAACAACCACGACTCTGCCTCTAATGGCTCCAACTCAATCTTATCAGTCGGGGTGGTTTATCTGCCAAATCTGGCTCAATAGATCGATCATGTCCCACAGCTCCTCTGTTGTCAACTATCCACCCTACCTCGGTGCCTCGACACTAACATTGGCACGGAGGGGGTTACTCAGTGCTCCGACAACTGTGTCACCCAGACCAGCTGCTCACTCTGCCGCTGATATGCCTCAGACAATCCTGTCATCTGGGTCCGGAGTTCTCTGACCTCAATCTAGGTATCCGGCCCAAAACCAACCGCTCGAGCTCAATCACTATGACAAGATGCCCACGGGTCAAAACCCAGCGTCGGGGAGACACCGCTCACCACGACGGAACCATAAACAGCACACAAAAGCCACTCGACCCAATCCAGCGAAAGTCTAAAGCATGTTACCAGTTCCAAAGCATTATGTTGTCTGCAGCCAACATAATTACTTAGGAGAATAAACATGCCAATCACTCCTCCCGTCCCTTGGGAGTGGTATAAAACTCAATCAGGACTTTCGCTAAAAGTCACGGCTCTCATGAAGTCAACCAAGGGTCAAACCATAAGCCTAGGGTTTCTAAGTCCCAACCGACCTATCCCTAAGCTCTGATACCACTCTAATCTGTCATGTCCCGGGGTCGAAACTGCGCCCCGGGCTCGCCAACAGATCCGCCACCTATGCCAACCTGCATAGGCGAAGCGTCCTACCTGCAAAAAAAGTACTATAGCTAAACAAAATATCAGAGCCATAAATAAAAGATCTGCTGTATAACAAAAATCAATCACTGTACAACTGGAAACAATACAATAAGTCTGTCTCCCAAAATAATAATACAATATCCACATATACAAGCTCTAAACCCAACCGGGAGGTATCTAGTGTACAGTCTCTCGATACATAATATATCCTCACTACAACTGTCCCTCAAAAGAGGAAAGTAAAACAACTAAGCTACAGAAGATCTCCTCTGAAGGGGGTACCGCTACTCTCCAATCATGGGTAGGGATATAGCTCGCGACTCCCTCGCCTCGATCAACGACCGCAGAAATAGCAACGCCTGCTAAGGCTCTGCAAAACAAAGGAGAGGAAAGAAAGAGAGGGGGGGGGGGGGGAAACCCCCAATGGGTGTGAGAACTACACCAAAAAGGGAGTTCTCAGTGGGTACCACCGTCAGGCCCGACGGTCTGCCCACCAAGTCCTCAAGAGACAAAAACTAACCAAAGCCGTAAATACTGAAATAAAGAAGCTGGAGACTCTCAACAGCTAACATGCCTCTATCTAAAAGCCCAAGATGGGAGAACCAAGGAATGGTATGCAACCACAAGCACATAAAATGCACAATCAACCCAATCGATAGACCAGTAATCACTGGCACTACCTACTATGCCTGCTATGCCTGCTATGCCTGCCATGCCTGCTATGCCTGCCTGCTATGCCTGCCATGCCTGCCATGCCTGCTATGCCCGCCTGCCTGCTATGCCTACGATACCTGCCATGCCCGCTATGCCTGCCTGCCTGCTATGCTTACTATGCCTGCCATGCCTGCTATGCCTGCCTGCTATGCCTACTATGCCTGCCATGCCTGCCTGCCTGCTATGCCTACTATGCCTGCCATGCCTGCTATGCCTGCCTGCCTGCTATGCCTACTATGCCTGCCATGCCTGCTATGCCTGCCTTCCTGCTATGCCTACTATGCCTGCCATGCCTGCTATGCCTGCCTGCCTGCTATGCCTACTATGCCTGCCATGCCTGCTATGCCTGCCTGCCTGCTATGCCTACTATGTCTGCCATGACCTCAACCTAGTGCCACTAGTAAAACTGATACTGCCTGCTGTGCCTGCCAAATCGGGTATGCGGGCCAACGCATAACACCGATAGGGGATAGGAGTCTCAAGGACTCAAAGGTACCTGCCAAATCGGGTATGCCAGCCTACACATAACACAGATAGGGGATAGGAGTCTCAAGGACTCAAAGTCTGAATAACGAGTATCATAGTAGAATAAGTTAGCAGGACTGGATCATGACACTGATCAAATGGAAAAAGTAACCATCCACTACAAGAAGCCCAAATCCTCTCCCCCATCTGATGCAATAACAACTATCCGGTCAACCGCCCAAAATCCGCGGTCTCCGCAAATACCCTGCCCTCAAGCCTGCCTGTCCCAAATCCCCAACGACTGACTATACTATCCCAGCCCCTGCTCTAACCTGAGCATAATATCCCCTATGCCTAGGTAACTGGAAAAGGAAATAAAAAACATGGTTTCTCCTAAGTCAGTTCCAGCATGATAGTGTAGCAGAAAAAGGTGGCCTAACTACATGTCCATGCAAGCATGCTTTGTCCTCGGAAACAATAAAAGTGGGTGGAAAATATATTAGTAAAGCATGCTAAAATATTCCTACTATGGTATACCAATCTCACCCAAGTAGGTCATTCCTTGGTTACCTCTCGCTCATATCGGTTGTACAACAGTACGCCTGTTATAAATCATAGAGGGGTGATATCCCCACATGTGCACTTACATTCACCATGTTATAAAAACCTTATACAGTTACCAAATTAAGCTTACCCACCTGAAGTGCTCAATCCAAGGCAAACCTGGGGTCGACGAAAAGTGTAGACGCTCTCAGCCCAAAATCTGCTAAAACTGCTCCCTCGGTATATGTTGCGCGAGCCTCGGCTCCAAACAGCTGGAAACACCCAGAATTCAGTATCTCCAATTTTCCCCAGTTCCAACAGGTTCAGAAACTGTCACACCCCGGGGTCGAAACTGCGACCCGGGCCCGCCAACAGATCCGCCACCTATGCCAAACCCCGCATAGGCGAAGCGTCCTACTTGCAAGAAAAGTATTACAGCTAACAAATATCAGAGCTATAAGATAAAACTGCTGTAAAACTAAAATCAATCACTGTACAACTGGAAATAATAAAACAATGTCCACCTCCCAAAAATGATAATCGTACAATATCCTCAGATACAAAACTCATAGCTCAACAGTGAGGTATCTCCAATAAATACAACAGTGTACAGTCTCCCGATACATAATATATCCTCACTACATCAGTCTCTCAAAAGAGGAAAAATAAAACAACTAGTCTACTGAAGATCTCCTCTGAAGGGGTACCGCTACTCTCCAACGATGGGTAGGGATCTAGCTCGCGACTCCCTCGCCTCGATCAACAACCACAGAATCAGCAACACCCGCTAAGACTCTGCAAAACAAAGGAGAGGAAGGAAAAAGGAGGGGGAAAACCCCCAAAGGGTGTGAGAACTACACCAAAAAGGGAGTCCTCAGTGGGTACCACCGCCAGACCCGACGGTCTGCCCACTAAGTCCTCAAGAGACAAAAACTAACCAAAGCCGTAAGGACTGAAATAAGGAAGCCGGAGCCTCTCAACAGCTACCAAGCCTCTAACTAAAATGCTCCAAAGGGGAGAACCAAAGAATGGTATGCAACCACTAGCACATGAAGTGCACAATCGACCCAATCGAGCTGACTGCCACATCTGGTCCAGTCAAACCTGCGCCCACCTACAACCACCTCCCGCTGACGGGCAGGAATTATGTAGGGCGTCCAAACGGACTAACTCGCTATCGAGTAGTGGCTCATGCAGGCTATAGTCAAAATCCACGCTCTCTCTCAGAACGGATAAACTCAAGATCACCAAGCCTCTTGTACAATGGTCAACAACTCACAATGACTTTGGGGCCACCGTCAATCCCCAAACGGTTCCCAACAACACTAGCACTGGTCTAACACAGCCACTAGACTCCACTCGGTCCCCCTTGACACGAGTGCAACAATAAAAGTATCTGACCGAACAAACCCAATCGAATGAACCGGTATAAAACCCGGTACTGCCTGCTCTGTCATCAATCTCACGAACTCAGTATCTCTACTGTCCAAATGACCGGAACCCAACACGGTCTGACCGGAACCCAACACGGTCTAAAGCCTACTCCGGAGCGGCGCTCGAGGGGAGCAACCCACACGAGCAAAGTATCTCGGTAACAAGTAACACAAGTATCTCTATATAGCAGGACTAGATCATGACTATGATCAAAGTGGGAAAGCCCAACCACTAAAGAAGGCCCCGATCCTCAATCAGATGTAAAAGTACTCAAATAGTGGGAAACTCTGTCCACTAGAGAAATCTGATACCCAATCTGATGCATAAATAAATATCCGGTCAACCGCCCAATATCCGCGGTTGCTGCAAAGCCCCACAACTAATCCAACCTGTCCCAGACACCAAGTCCCGACTACACTACCCAGACCCCTGCTCGAACCTGAGCAACACTGACCACTTGACTAACAAAGAAGGAGAAAGGAAAAGTGTGGTTTCTCCTAAGTCAAGTTCCAATAAGTAGTGCAGCAGTAAAAGATGGCCTAACTACATGACCATACAAGCATGCTTTTGTCCTCAGAAACGATAGAAGTGGGTGAAACATATATTAGCAAAGCACGCTAAAATATTCCTACTATGGTATGCCACACTCCCCCAAGTAGGCTATTCCTTGCTTACCTCTCGCTCATCCCAGTTGTACCTCAAATACGCCTGCTATCAGTCATAGAGGGGTGACATCCCCACAAGTGCACTTATCTAAACCATACATGAACATCCACTACAACATCTCCCGTAAGGCATAATATGCATATAAACCCTTAAACAGTTACCATTACTAAGTTTACCCACCTGAAGTGCTTAAACCAAGGCAACCCTGAAGTCGGTGAAGTGTGCAGACGCTCACGATCCAAAATCTGCCAAAATTGCACCCTCGGTACATGTCGCGAACGCCTTGGCTCCAAACAACTAAAAGTACCCCGAAATCAAAGCCTACAGATCCATCAGGTCCAGCAACACTTGTAAACACCCCTGGGTACAACAATAAGGTCCAACATTACACTTTTATTCCAAAAATATTCCAAGTATACAACATCAGAAAACAGCCCCAAAGATGTTTAGTTTTCACCTACAGAACGGATTCTGAAAAATCCAACAAAATTACTGTCGCGTTCCTCGTGTCGATACCTTCGTAACGAGTACCTGCACGTCAAATTCCGAGCACCGTAGGCCGAGTTACAAATTCCACAATACAGTGGGCTCACAAACACACAACCACACATCTGTATTTCCATGCACAGATAAGGGGAAAAACATATACCTTCGGGCAAAACTCAGAAAAATCCAAGAAAAATACTGTGATAATCCTTGCGTCGAGTAGATGAAAAATGTGCAAAGGCTCGTCTCAATCCGATGCCCGGTTGCGGAGATATCCTCGAAACAATCCGCCGCTGTCCACAACTCCTTCACAGAAAAATGTCACAGTAAACATGGAAGAACCCCTCGAAAAGCACGAAATGAGGGAAAGCCGAACCAAAATCGTAGCCTTACCTGTCGCGGATCCAACGGCGAAGAAATCGCTCGAAAAGCTGGTCGGAGTAGGCCGGGGGAGCTCGCGCACCGAAACGCGACAAAGGGGAACCCAAATGGACGAGCGTCGAGCCGCGCCGTAAAAATAGAAACCTCGATAAGCCTGCCACCAAAAATCTCAAAACTCTGTAGATGGATGCAGCACAGCTCGGGGATCATCTTTGCTGGAGGCGCCATGGCGAGAGGAGGCTCGGAAATGCCGGAAAAAGGGGAAAGAAGGAAGCTCGGATCGCTTTTATAGGCTCCAGAAACAAATCAAAAAATGCCGAATATGTCCCAGAACCGTCGCCCGAAAATTTTCGGGCTGCTACAGTGTTGGGCCCGGCCTAACACTGTGAAGGCCCGAATCTCCCACGGGCCTCCACGTAGCCCACAAAACAGGAAAGAGCAGCGGTGGACCACCCAGCTCGCGCCACGTGGACTGCCCGGACGACGACACGGGGCAAGCCCGGTCAACGCGCGCTTGGCACGCGCCTGCGCGAGCCGCCTGCACCCTCTGCACGCACGCGCCCCGAGGCAGTGCAGTGGTTCCGTGGACCGACCGCACAACACCGCGCCAAACACACACCGCCACGTGTCACCATCGGTCCACCGTACACCCGCGACAATTTTCGTGGACCACGCCTACAGCGCCAGCCAACCGGGAGCCGCCACGTGCCCTGCTCCCGGGTGCACGCCTCCGCGGTGGACCGCGCACCTGCCCGCACCCCCGCGCGCCTACCCGCCGCCGTGCCAGTGCCTGCCCGTCGCCGCGCCGCCGCCCTCCGCTGTCACCGGCGCTGCCCCAGCTGCCGGAACAGTACCATTGCCTCAAAATCCGTGCCGGGTCATCCGAGCTCCGAAAAATGCAAGTGAATAGTCCATTTTCATCGTTTTCGCGCGCTGAATACAAATCCGAAGTCCATTTTGCCAAATTCCAACTCTAAAAATTGCCGAAGGCATCCGGAAAGGTGTTCCTTGATCCAAACTTCGCGCTGAGTCCAATTTTAATATCCATTGCGCGCGAAACCACTTCTAAAGCTCCGACGGAGTCCACCGATCACCCACGTGAACCATCTTAAGCCCGAAGTCTATCACTTGCGTCCAAATTGTGCACAAACCCCGCCGACGCGCCACATAGGCCTCCAGAAGCTGTAGATGCAATAGTGCTCCATAAGTGGGAATTTCGGGTCTTCACATCCTCCCCCACTAAAAGAAAGTTTCGTCCTCGAAACTAGCTCAAATCCACCAGGAGTCACAAATACCACGGGTAGGTATCCATCAATAACGCCTCCAGCTCCCCAAACACCACTCACTCCCCGTGATCACTTCCCAAAAACAACAATACCCAGTACGGCATGGCCCGATTGCGCAACCTCTAATCTCACGAGCCAGAATTCACAACGGGCGTCCCTCGTACTCCAAACATTTTTAGTGCTCAAATAGTGCGAGTCAACCTCGGGCGAGGGATCCAAAAGCAAAACACTCATGAGCTGAGACGTGGAACAATACAGGGGCTCCATCAAAAGCTGGGGGAAACAAAATAACCACCAGTGCGACACGCACCAAACCGCATCCTAGTGCCAATCTCAACAAGGCGACCCGAAGCATACCCACACATTCATCCAATAAGCTGGGGTCTTCACTCGGTTACTTCCCGATCCAAAATCACCCGAGTGGACTACTCAACTGCGGCTACCCTCAAAAGGGATCCTCAAGAGACACAATCTCATGCCACAGTTGGTCACTCAACATGCCGACATAACCCGAACAGACCCACGGGTCGAAGTCGATCTCTCAACTAATAAAGGACACCCTGACGGGGACCAAACCGTCAGTGAACGGGACTGAAAACTGGCTCAAAAGGCGATCATAATGCTGATGCCCAAACTCGCGGTCAAAAATCCGAACCAGCAACGACAATCCGCGTAAATCCCACCCAAGATGCTGAAAGCTGTAGGCTCCACTGATGCCGCATGGTACAAACCGTAAACTGAAGCTGAAATCTTAATCTATCATATAGTATAGAACATAATTGCTGAGTAATCAGGACTGATAGCCAAGCAGGCATGGCCTACGCCCAGGTATATCAATCAAAGCTGGAAGTAATAGACTTACTGAAAGGCTCAACTGTGGGATCCAAGCTGCCTACAAAACAGTGGTTCGTCCAACCACAATACTCATAGGGTTGGTCTGAGGAAGCGCAGACCGAAGACCAACCCACGGTAACTCCACAGCCACAATGGGAGGCATCACTAAAACACGTAAATCCATCTCACAACACTAGAAATACTAGCATTGACGCTGGTATCAGTTTCATTATCCATTGGCCATGCTCTCCCAGCACTGCCAAGTCCAAGAAGCTCCTCACCTCAGGAATAAATGTTGGTCTTAGTCAAACTCGAATAACATCCATTTGGTCGGGTACCACCACCGCTCCAACGGCTAGAATAAGGTGACCCAAGAAGTCATGCACTTGGAGCTAAAACTTGTACCTTAATAACTTGGCATACAACTTCATCCACACAGGCATGCTAGCACTTCCACAAGTGCTTCTCGTGCTCCAAGTCGCTCTGGGAGTAAATCAGAATATCATCGGGGAACACTACTGCCAATCTGTCCAAGTACAACTGGAACACACAATTCCTCAAATCTCAAAGACGACAGGGCATTAATTATTCCATTTTGCCTCACTATGCTCCCATAATGCCCTTTAGGCAAAGTCCTCGGCTGTCTGATTCCAAGTAGGTACTCGCATCTTACAATACTGCCGGAGTATAGCTCCATCAAAAGGTCCAAGATACCACCCAGACCTGTCTACACTCGAACCCTAAAAGGACCCTCATAGCCGTGTATCAATGACGTGGCATCACCACCGTGTACCAACGGCGTGGCATCACCACCGTATATCAACGGCGTGGCACTAGGTCAAACAGACCCCTCGATCCATCAGATCCTACAACTGCGCCATCGGCTCTCTCAGCTCTACAAGCGATATCCAATGAGGTGCTGTCGAGGGTGGCGCGGTCCCCCGAACCACATCAAACGCAATCTCTATCTCCCTAACCGGCGGCATTGCCAACGACCAAGGTGAATTCACACTCGGGATCTCATGGGCAACAAAGATATCCTTGAGTCCCGGTGCCGCCGTAAGCACCTCACACACTGTCACGCCAAAAACGTGTGTGCTCTAACTGTCTCAACAACCAAGCCTTCTCTCGTCTGCCTCGTAGAAGGTCAAAGTCTTATCTTTCCGCAGTCAAACATCCTGTAGCATTGTGCCAATCAATCTTAAGCACCTGGTCAAAATACCGAACTGCCACAATTACCAATAAGTCTGCCGGTAACTCGCAGTCTCAGCTGCACTGGACATGATCCAAAAGTCTCCTCCACATGCACAACAACAACAGAAACCTGTAGCTTTGACGCCCCACTTCCCAGGGGGTCACCCATCCTAGAACTACTCTAGCTCTAGCACGCTTAACTCTCATGTTCCTCTTGGATTTTGCTACCATCCAAACTGCTATAGCCGGGTTAGAGATTTAGTCCTATTATATCATTTATATAGAGGACTAATCCAAATTCCGGGGGTGTCACATTCTTCCCCCCTTTAAGCCCTGACGTCCACGTCAGGCTCAAGCACACTCACAAGCACCAGGCGATGTGAGACTCGTCTCGCTAGCCTTAGCCGACCTTGTGAGGAGCTGCACTCCACTCACAACGGTCATTAGCCGGGGAGCCTCGCTCTACCCGCTATATAACCCTGGCTCAGCCGAGACTCATCTCACATTTTCGGCTGGTGAATGGCTCTGATACCAACTTTGACGTCCCACTTCCCAGGGGGTCACCCATCCTAGAACTACTCTAGCTCTAGCACGCTTAACTCTCATGTTCCTCTTGGATTTTGCTACCATCCAAAATACTATAGCCGGGTTAGAGATTTAGTCCTATTATATCATTTATATAGAGGACTAATCCAAATTCCGGGGGTGTCACAGTAGCTCTAGTGCACGTGGTAATAATTCTGCCTCTAGTCCATGCAGGAATGCAACATGTTCTAACTCCGGCTGCTGTGATGAAATCACACCTGCGATAACCCGATCCGCTGCTGTGGCGCCCTCCAACCGGGCGGCACAGATTCACCCGCTCAAAGCAAGTGGTTGTCGCTCAATCTACCTGAAAATCAGAACTCACCTCTGGCGGCAGATCCCTATCCAAAGGAACTGCGGCGCCACGCTCCATACACAACGCCTACACCATCGAGGCGTCAATAATCAGTAACGGAGGGACTAACTAAACTGAAAGGTATCCTGGCGCAATCCACTCCCAGTCACACATATCCTGTGCGCCTCGTCCCTCGAAATCTGGAGCGCGTAGTTCAACAACTGCAAAAACTCTCTAGCATAGGGAGGCTCTCAATTGATCACTCCATTACCACCAACCACGACTCTGCCTCCAAAGGCTTCCACTCAATCTTGCGAGTCGGGGTGGTTTATCTGCCAAATCTGGCTCAATAGATCGATCATGTCCAACAGCTCCTCTGCTGTCAACTATCCACCCTACCTCGATGCCTCGCCACTAAACATTGGCACAGAGGGGCTACTCACTCCATCGGTGCCACAGCTGTCACGCCCCGGCGTCGAAACTGCGACCCGGGCTCGCTAACAGATCCGCCGCCCATATGGAAACCCCGTATAGACGAAGCGAGTAACCTGCAAAAAGAATCAACTACAATATACAGATATCAGAGCTGAAAGTAAACTACTAAAAACTGAAATCCAAACACTGTACAACTGAAAATAATACAATATTCATCTCCCAAATACGATCGTATGAAAAGTCCTCTGATACAAAACCCAAAAGGGAGATATCTCTAATAAATACATCAGTGTACAAGCTCTCAATACAACCATATCCTCACTACATCAGTCTCTCAAACTGTAAAATAAAATACAACTCTATACCTCACAACAAAGGTCTCTCAACAGGAAACTCTCAAAATATAAAAAGGGTACCTCTACCACACTCTAAAGGAACTACGCTGGTAGGGAACTATCACGCGAATCCCTGTCCTCGGTCCGTCAAGCCAGCTCGGGCAGGAACGGAAGGAAAGCCCCAGCAACCTGTCACCGACAGAGGGTGTGAGAACTACATCCTACAGTAATTCTCAGTGGGTACCGTCTCCAAGACCCACGGTCTGCCCACTAAGTCTACAAGAGGCAAGATAACAGAAAAAGATTGGGATAGGAAAACAAAGCTGGATAAGTATCAACAGCTATCATGCCTCTATCTACTATGCTCAAGGGGAAAAACACAGATGATGGTATGCAACCACTCACTACTAGATGCCTCAAGTACCCTGCTCAAAGGAATACTCATCTAAGAGCAAGCAATACACCACTCGCACACAAGGTGCTCTCAAAACCCAAATCTCAGTGACTGCCACATAGGGTCCAGTCAAGCCTGCGCCAAACCTACTGCCACTACGCCCAAACAGGACTTGGTCTTACGTAGGGTGTCCCACAGGGACTAACTCAATCTCAAGAAAACTCTAGTGTATCAACTAGTCGCATCATCGCAGCCTCGTCAGGCTCGGTATCATCATCGCACCCGGGGCGTAGCTCGAGGGGAGCGACCCCACCGAACTCAAGTATCTCAAGTATCTCATAACTGGCATAGAATGCCAGGCTCAGCAGGCTATAATCCTCGATCAAACAGATCGGTACTCAATGCTCAACTAGCATAACTCAGTCGGAGAAAGACTCCACGACTCGATCTCACAACACTCACCCACTAAAAGAAGGTACAACACAGCTGGGACCGCCGTCACTCCAAACGGCTCCCAAAACGACTCCCCACTCATAAGCGAGAAGAACCGACTGACGCAGCAAAGGTCTGAGAATCCCGTTAGGCCGGTGCCTAGAACCCCAATCAAACAAGAACAGACTCTAGGCACAGCCTATCGAAGTTCTCGATCCTTTACCGTTCAGGGATTCGGCCCCTCTCGGTTAAAGTGGGAACCCATCTGAACCTACAAATCTCACGGGCTGGAGATGCTCTACAGCCAGATCCATGAAGAGTCCGAAAACCCCGGGAGACTAATACCTACGACCCCAATCAAACAAGAACCGGCTATAGGCGTAGCCTCCCGTTGCTTTTGACTTGCTTTCGATCCCAGAAAGAAATCAGCCCTTAGAACCCAGACCACTCGAATCATCTCGGGTGGATAAGTTTATAAGAAACAGTGACATTTATTACAGAAAACCATTTGATCTGAGAGAAATCCATCTTTTTAATGATTATTAGTCTTTTTAGGAAAAATAATTTGCAAACAAGTTTTATGTCCAAACCTCGAAGAGCTAACGCCCTCGTCCTATCAAACAAGAACAGACTCAGGCGACCCTGCGAAGTTTGGAAGAAAACATTGGCTGACTAAAATCTTGTGTGCGCCCAAAAAAGGTTCTGGGTTCAAGGTCCTGCTGTCACTAGTACACCACTGCCACTACCACTGTAGTGACAATCAACTCCAGAACACAACGTCTCGGGACCTCCGTCTACCCAAACGGCTCCCGCCAGAACTAAACAACTGGCTCTAACTACCAGATTCCACTCGGCCCCCATGCCCGAGTGCAACATACGTCCCACAATGTCCTGACCACTCGGCCCAATACCCGGGCGAGGAACTCTAAGTCCAGAAAGAAATGCACTGTGTGGGATGTCTAAAGCATAAAAGAACCTAGCCCAGATTGAGGTTCTCTATTGGTCTGGTTACACATGCAACATATGACGGGGGTGCTAGTCAAAGTTCCAATGAAACACTTAAACTACCATGCAAAATCCTATCATAATAGAATTAGAGAGAAGTCCGCAGACTTGGAGATAAAAACCAACCCACCTCGGTAAGCCACCAATTGCTCATAGACACATGCAATTGGCCTCCACGCGATCCGCACTCAAAACGATGCACACCGCCGAAGTCCGCACACAAAATGGAGCACGGTGCCGAAACCCGCACGCAAAACGGAGTCCGCACGCAAAACGGTGCACGTCGCCGGAGTCCGCACGCAAAACGGAGCAAGGTGCCGAAAAGCGCGCGCAAAACGGAGTCCGCACGCAAAACGGTGCACTCTGCCGGAGTCCGCAAGCAAAACGGAGCATGGTGCCGAAACCTGCGCGCAAAACGGAGTCCGCACGCAAAACGAAGTCCGCACGCAAAACGGTGCACCGTGCCGAAATCCGCGCGCAAAACGGAGTCCGCACGTAAAACGGAGCACGCCGTCGGGGTCCGCACGCAAAACTGAGTAGTAAAAATACGGTCCCTAACACAGATAAGAATAAGCGGTCAATCCAATGTCCAAAAGAACGCCCCCAAAACTGTGCCAAAAATACCGCAAAAACAACGCGCGGGACCTACCACGACTGCGTCGCCCGCCAAACCGGTCCGTTTGGAACACCTCGCGCGCTCCGCGAGGTCCACGGCGCGCCGCCGCACCCCACAAAAATCCCCTCCCACTCCCTCTCTCACTCGGTTGGAGAAGAAAGAAAAGAAAATGGAGGAGAAGTGGTGAGCGGGGGAGAAACAAGAAGAAGAAGAAGAAGAAAAGGAGGAGAAAAGGAAGGGTGGTCCACGGTCCCTGTGATGCCCCTCTTCCCAGGGGGTCACCCATCCTAGAACTACTCTAGCTCTAGCACGCTTAACTCTCATGTTCCTCTTGGATTTTGCTACCATCCAAAATGCTATAGCCGGGTTAGAGATTTAGTCCTATTATATCATTTATATAGAGGACTAATCCAAATTCCGGGGGTGTCACATTCTTCCCCCCTTTAAGCCCTGACGTCCACGTCAGGCTCAAGCACACTCACAAGCACCAGGCGATGTGAGACTCGTCTCGCTAGCCTTAGCCGACCTTGTGAGGAGCTGCACTCCACTCACAGCGGTCATTAGCCGGGGAGCCTCGCTCTACCCGCTATATAACCCTGGCTCAGCCGAGACTCATCTCACATTTCCGGCTGGTGAATGGCTCTGATACCAACTGTGATGCCCCACTTCCCAGGGGGTCACCCATCCTAGAACTACTCTAGCTCTAGCACGCTTAACTCTCATGTTCCTCTTGGATTTTGCTACCATCCAAAATGCTATAGCCGGGTTAGAGATTTAGTCCTATTATATCATTTATATAGAGGACTAATCCAAATTCCGGAGGTGTCACAGTCCCGGTCCACGGATCCGGTCCACGGCGCCAGCCAATGGGAGCCCACTGCCGGCGGTCCACCAAGCTGGGGCGCGTGCACCGGGTCCACGCACGCGCCCCCTCCGCCACGTGGCGCGCACCCAAGCGCGCCACGTGGGCGCGCAGGCCGCGCGCCACACGGGCGCGTGACACCGCGACCCGCGCAGGCGCGGGACACCACGCCCGCCACACAGGCGCGCGCCCCCTCACGCCCGCGCGGGCGCCAATGGGGGGCCGCCACGTGGCGGCCCCTGCGCTGACCCGCGCAGGCGCGCGTTCCCAACGTGCGCCAGCTGCGCGCACTGCACAGCGCGCCACGTCGCCTCGGGATCCGTGCCGTCGCCGCCACGCCTCGGGATTCGTGCCGCGTCGCCTCGAAAAACGCGCACTTCATCCGGGCTCCAAATCAAACAAATAAATAGTCCATTCTCAACGATTTCGCGCGCTGAATCCAAAAACGATGTCCATTTCTCCAAATTCTCATCCGAAAATTTGCCGAATGCCCCCGGATAGCCCACTTGTTCCGATTTCCCCGCCGGGCCCAATTCTGAAGTCCGATTTGCCAAATTCCAACTCTAAAAGTTCCCGATGGCAACCGGAGAGGTAATCTCTTATCCAAACTTCGCCCGGAGTCCAAATTTGACATTCGCGTCGCGCGAAACCACTTCTAAACACTCGACGGGTCCTCCCATCTCCCACGGGATCTCCTTTTAAGCCCAAGGTCCAACACTTGTGTCCTAATTGCGCACAAACACCACCGACACATCATGCAGGCCTCCAGTGATGCAAACTAAAACCCGAATTGCACCACAAATCCATTTCTCGGGCCCGACATGCGCACAAACACTCCCAACGGCCACCAAAAGCTGCCCAACAACCAGCAAACCCTACGCGGGGGATTCCAGGACCTCACACTCTCCCCCACTAAAAGAAAGTTTCGTCCTCGAAACTAACACGGCTCAAAAGGGGAGTTCCAAAGCCAAAGGTAAGAATCCATCAACACCGTCTCCAGCTTCCCAGTCGCTACGCATCCTCCGCGAAGCGAGTCCACACGGCTAGGAGTCCAAAAGCTGGGAAAACCTTACGAAAACGCCAACACAACCAACAAGAAGGGTAAAGGCCCCACCAGCAGGAAAGTCGTCAACCACAACTCTCAGTTTAGCAAACGGCTAAAATTAACGAAAAGTCCGAAAAGTCCGGAAGGACCAGTGCCCTTGCCCCAATCAAACAAGAACAGGTTCGGGCACCGTCTCCATTTCTGGAGCAGTCTTTCGAAGTTTTCGTCCTGTTCGAAAATTTCAGCATACAGGCGAGAAAACGGGAGAGAAGTGTTGAAGTCGTTCCTGCCGTGGCTACAAAACGAAAGCTACGATCTATCCGTGACCCCTAAGGACACAACCTCTAGTCCTAATCGTCACCAACGATCCAAAAGTAGCACCAAGCCCCAAACCGCCGAAGGCGCAGCTGCAGGAAGGATACCCCGGTGATCTGTGAAAATGAACTCCTCTAGTCCAACTCGCGGAAGGGTAACTGATCTCATTCCACAATCAGCCGTTGCACGATACCGCACCAACTGGTCCATCTTGTGTGCTCAATCTGAGTCGTGGAGCTGCCACTAAACCATAACACCTGCCGGTATAATTCCAAGTCTCAACGGTACTGGACACGATCCATAAGGCTCCCCCACATGCACAACACCAACAGGAACCTGTACCTCTAGTGCACGTGGTAACAACTCTACCTCCAGTCCAGACAGGAAAGCCAAAAACACTCAACTCAAACTGTTGTAAAGAAATCATGCCCGCGACAATCTGGTCCACTGCCGTAGCGCCCTCCAACCGGGCGGTACAGACTCATCTGCTTGCTGTAGATGGTCGCCGATCGGTCTGCCCCGACGTCGTGGCCCTGTCTGCCTGGAGGTAAATCGGAGGAGCTCCTTCATCCCGAAGAGGTAGCGGGGGTGCTGTCGCAAGCGGTAATGCCGTAAGCACTGCTCGAGGGCATGCTGCCTGAAAATGTCCTGACTGTCCACACGAAAAACATCGCCTCTGCCTGTGGTCACACTGCGACGCAGAATGCGGCCTACCACAAATGACATAGTCATCCCGCTGCTGCTGCTGATACATTGGCTGTGGAGAACCTCCTGGTCTCTGTCTCCTCTGAGACTCACGACCCTCAGACTGGGATCGTGGCGGCCTCGGGGGTCTCGATCTACCCAACTGTCCAAACTCAGGCGGTACTGGATGCCTCTCCCCGGAGCTGGTTCCTAGCGCTCCGTCTCTCTCTGACATGATCACTGATCCTCGGTCAACCCACCGAGCCTGCTCAATCGCTGCATCTAACATCGGCGCTCGCCGAGAATACACCAAGTGATAGATATCCTGATGCGGTCCTCTCTCAACTAGCTCAACCTTCTGGGCCTCATCCCGGGCGAGATGGGGTACACTGCTCAACAATCACAAAACTCGCGAACATACTCCTGAAGAGGTCGACTCCCTTGCTGCAGGCGTGTAAGATCCCCTTCCAGTTTCTGCTTACACTGTCAGGAAAGAAGGCCCTGAGCAGCAAAGCACGAAACTGGTTCCAAGTCAACAACTGCGCTTCCGGTGGTCCAACAGGACGAACTCGACGCCACCAAGTCTCGACGTCCTTTCCCGAAAAGTGCGTAGCCAAGTGCACCCGATGCTTCTCCATTGCTGCTATCCAGTTTTCAGCCTCCCACGGCTCCAAGCTCAATCCTGCAAATCGGGGTGGATCAGACTGCCGGGACTGGCTCGATCGCCCGATGATGTCCCAAAGCTCGTCTACTATCCGCCATCCACCCTACCTCAGTGCCTCGGCACTACTCGTCGACACGGAGGGGCTGCCCGCTCCATCGGTGCCACTGACACCACTAAATATGTCACTGCATAGGAAGAAAGTGCCGGAGGACTCTCAAGCGGTACTGCAACTGGCTGTGCTCTCTGCTCCAACAGGCGCATCAAACGTTCCATGGCCTCCTCCTGGCATCGGACAGCCTCCGACAACTGTGCCATCTGGATCCATAACTCCTGGGTCTCGCTCTGCTCTGATAGCTCTACCTCCCGCTGTTCGGGTACTCATCAGATGCGGGGTGTGCCATCTTCACTACACGACGTCTCAGGGGCATCGTAGTCCACTGCACAATAACAAACATCAGGACACAACAACCATACGACCCAATCCAGCGAAAGTCTAAGACATGTCATCCATTCCATAGCATTATGTTGTCTGCAGCCAACATAATCGCTTAGGAGAATAAACATGCCAATCGCTCATCCCGTCTCTTGGGAGAGGTAAAAACTCAATCAGGACTCTCGCTAAAAGTCGCGACTCTCACGTAGTCATCCTAATGTCCAACCACAAGCCTAGGGTTTCTAAGTCCACCACGACCTACAACCTAGGCTCTGATACCACTCTAATCTGTCACGCCCCGGCGTCGAAACTGCGACCCGGGCTCGCTAACAGATCCGCCGCCCATACGGAAACCCCGTATAGACGAAGCGACTAACCTGCAAAAAGAATCAACTACAATATACAGATATCAGAGCAGAAAGTAAACTACTAAAAACTGAAATCCAAACACTGTACAACTGAAAATAATACAATACCCACCTCCCAAATACGATCGTATGAAAAGTCCTCTGATACAAAACCCAAAAGGGAGATATCTCTAATAAATACATCAGTGTACAAGCTCTCAATACAACCATATCCTCACTACATCAGTCTCTCAAACTGTAAAATAAAATACAACTCTATACCTCACAACAAAGGTCTCTCAACAGGAAACTCTCAAAATATAAAAAGGGTACCTCTACCACACTCTAAAGGAACTATGCTGGTAGGGAACTATCACGCGACTCCCTGTCCTCGGTCCGTCAAGCCAGCTCGGGCAGGAACGGAAGGAAAGCCTCAGCAACCTATCACTGACAGAGGGTGTGGGAACTACATCCTACAGTAGTTCTCAGTGGGTACCGTCTCCAAGACCCACGGTCTGCCCACTAAGTCTACTAGAGGCAAGATAATAGAAAAAGACTGGGATAGGAAAACAAAGCTGGGTAAGTATCAACAGCTATCATGCCTCTATCTACTATGCTCAAGGGGAAAAACACAGATGATGGTATGCAACCACTCACTACTAGATGCCTCAAGTACCCTGCTCAAAGGAATACTCATCTAAGAGCAAGCAATACACCACTCGCACACAAGGTGCTCTCAAAACCCAAATCTCAGTGACTGCCACATAGGGTCCAGTCAAGCCTGCGCCAAACCTACTGCCACTACGCCCAAACAAGACTTGGTCTTACGTAGGGTGTGCGACATGGACTAACTCAATCTCGAGCGAACTCTAGTGTATCAACTAGTCGCATCATCGCAGCCTCATCAGGCTCGGTATCATCATCGCACCTGGGGCGTTGCTCGAGGGGAGCGACCCCACCGAACTCAAGTATCTCAAGTATCTCATAACTGGCATAGAATGCCAGGCTCAGCAGGCTATAATCCTCGATCAAACAGATCGGTACTCAATGCTCAACTAGCATAACTCAGTCGGAGAAAGACTCCACGGCTCGATCTCACAACACTCACCCACTAAAAGAAGGTACAACACAGCTGGGACCGCCGTCACTCCAAACGGCTCCCAAAACGACTCCCCACTCATAAGCGAGAAGAACCGACTGACGCAGCAAAGGTCTGAGAATCCCGTTAGGCCGGTGCCTAGAACCCCAATCAAACAAGAACAGACTCTAGGCTCAGCCTATCGAAGTTCTCAATCCTTTACCGTTCAGGGATTCAGCCCCTCTTGGTTAAAGTGGGAATCCATCTCAACCTACAAATCTCACGGGCTGGAGATGCTCTACAGCCAGATCCACGAAGAGTCCGAAAACCCCGGGAGACTAATACCTACGACCCCAATCAAACAAGAACCGGCTATAGGCGTAGCCTCCCGTTGCTTTTGACTTGCTTTCGATCTCAGAAAGAAATCAGCCCTTAGAACCCAGACCACTCGAATCATCTCGGGTGGATAAGTTTATAAGAAATAGTGACATTTATTACAGAAAACCATTTGATCTGAGAGAAATCCATCTTTTTAATGATTATTAGTCTTTTTAGGAAAAACAATTTGCAAACAAGTTTTATGTCCAAACCTCGAAGAGCTAATGCCCTCGTCCTATCAAACAAGAACAGACTCAGGCGACCCTGCGAAGCTGGGAAGAAAACATTGGCTGACTAAAATCATGTGTGCGCCCAAAAAGGTTCTGGGTTCAAGGTCCTGCTGTCACTAGTACGCCACTGCCACTACCACTGTAGTGACAATCAACTCCAGAACACAACGTCTCGGGACCTCCGTCTACCCAAACGGCTCCCGCCAGAACTAAACAACTGGCTCTAACTACCAGACTCCACTCGGCCCCCAGGCCCGAGTGCAACATACGTCCCACAATGTCTTGACTACTCGGCCCAAT
Organism: Tillandsia leiboldiana; assembly: GCA_029204045.2. Taxonomy (NCBI): domain Eukaryota; kingdom Viridiplantae; phylum Streptophyta; class Magnoliopsida; order Poales; family Bromeliaceae; genus Tillandsia; species Tillandsia leiboldiana. The sequence continues at coordinate 27,867,202 of CM055060.1, forward strand.
ACCCGGGCAAGGAACTCTAAGTCCAGAAAGAAATGCACTGTGTGGGATGTCTAAAGCATAAAAGAACATAGCCCAGATTGAGGTTCTCTATTGGTCTGGTTACACATGCAACATATGACGAGGGTGCTAGTCAAAGTTCCAATGAAACACTTAAACTAGCATGCAAAATCCTATCATAATAGAATTAGAGAGAAGTCCGCAGACTTGGAGATAAAAACCAACCCACCTCGGTAAGCCACCAATTGCTCGTAGACACATGCAATTGGCCTCCACGCGATCCGCACTCAAAACGATGCACGCCGCCGAAGTACGCACGCAAAACGGAGCACGGTGCCGAAACCCGCGCGCAAAACGAAGTCCGCACGCAAAACGGTGCACGCCGCCGGAGTCCGCACGCAAAACGGAGCATGGTGCCGAAACCCGCGCCCAAAACGGAGTCCGCACGCAAAACGGAGCACGGTGCCGAAACCCACGCGCAAAACGGAGTTAGCACGCAAAACGGTGCACGCCGCCGGAGTCCGCACGCAAAACGTAGCACGGTGCCGAAAAGCGCGCGCAAAACGGAGTCCGCACGCAAAACGGTGCACGCCGCCGGAGTCCGCATGCAAAACGGAGCATGGTGCAGAAACTCGCGCTCAAAATGGAGTCCGCACGCAAAACGGTGCACCGTGCCGAAATCCGCGCGCAAAACGGAGCACGCCGTCGGGGTCCGCATGCAAAACTGAGTAGTAAAAATACGGTCCCTAACACAGATAAGAATAAGGGGTCAATCCAATGTCCAAAAGAACGCCCCCAAAACTGTGCCAAAAATACCGCAAAAACAACGCGCGGGACCTACCACGACCGCGTCGCTCGCCAAACCGGTCCGTTTGGAAGACCTCGCGCGCTCCGCGAGGTCCATGGCGCGCCGCCGCACCCCACAAAAATCCCCTCCCACTCCCTCTCTCGCTCGGTTGGAGAAGAAAGAAAAGAAAATGGAGGAGAAGTGGTGTGCGGGGGAGAAAGAAGAAGAAGAAGAAGAAGAAAAGGAGGAGAAAAGGAAGGGTGGTCCACGGTCCCGGTCCACGGGTCCGGTCCACGGCGCCAGCCAATGGGAGCCCACTGCCGGCGGTCCACCAAGCCGGGGCGCGTGCACCGGGTCCACGCACGCGCCCCCTCCGCCACATGGCGTGCATCCAAGCGCGCCACGCGTGCACCGGGTCCACGCACGCGCCCCCTCCGCCACGTGGCGCGCATCCAAGCGAGCCACGCGGGCTCGCAGGCCGCGCGCCACACGGGCGCGTGACACCGCGAACCGCGCAGGCGCGGGACACCACGCCTGCCACACAGGAGCGCGCCCCCTCACGCCCGCGCGGGCGCCAACGTGGGGCCGCCACGTGGCGGCCCCTGCGCTGACCCGCGCAGGCGCGCGTTCCCAACGCGCGCCAGCTGCGCGCACTGCACAGCGCGCCACGCCGCCTCGGGATCCGTGCCGTCGCAGCCACGCCTCGGGATTCGTGTCGCGTCTCCTTGAAAAACGCGCACTTCATCCGGGCTCCAAATCAAACAAATAAATAGTCCATTGTCAATGATTTCGTGCGCCGAATCCAAAAACGATGTCCATTTCTCCAAATTCTCATCTGAAAATTTGCCGAATGCCCCCGGATAGCCCACTTGTTCCGATTTCCCCGCCGGGCCCAATTCTGAAGTCCGATTTACCAAATTCCAACTCTAAAAGTTCCCGATTGCAACCGGAGAGGTAATCTCTTATCCAAACTTCGCCGGGAGTCCAAATTTGACATCCGCGTCGCGCGAAACCACTTCTAAACACTCGACGGGTCCTCCCATCTCCCACGGGATCTCCTTTTAAGCCCAAGGTCCAACACTTGTGTCCAAATTGCGCACAAACACCACCGACACATCATACAGGCCTCCAGTGATGCAAACTAAAACCCGAATTGCACCACAAATCCATTTCTCGGGCCCGACATGCCCACAAACACTCCCAGCGGCCACCAAAAGCTGGCCAACAACCAGCAAACCCTACGCGGGGGATTCCAGGACCTCACAACAGCAATCCTCAGATACAACACTGTCCACCTCCCAAAAATGATAATTGTACAATATCCTCAGATACAAAACTCATAGCTAAACAGGGAGGTATCTCCAATAAATACAATAGTGTACAGTCTCCCGATACATAATATATCCTCACTACATCAGTCTCTAAAAAGAGAAAAAATAAAACAACTAGTCTACTGAAGATCTCCTCTGAAGGGGTACCGCTACTCTCCAACGATGGGTAGGGATCTAGCTCGCGACTCCCTCGCCTCGATCAACAACCACAGAATCAGCAACACCCGCTAAGACTCTGCAAAACAAAGCAGAGGAAGGAAAAAGGAGGGGGAAAACCCCCAAAGGGTGTGAGAACTACACCAAAAAGGGAGTCCTCAGTGGGTACCACCGCCAGACCCGACGGTCTGCCCACTAAGTCCTCAAGAGACAAAAACTAACCAAAGCCGTAAGGACTGAAATAAGGAAGCTGGAGCCTCTCAACAGCTACCAAGCCTCTAACTAAAATGCTCCAAAGGGGAGAACCAAAGAATGGTATGCAACCACTAGCACATGAAGTGCACAATCGACCCAATCGAGCTGACTGCCACATCTGGTCCAGTCAAACCTGCGCCCACCTACAACCACCTCCCGCTGACGGGCAGGAATTATGTAGGGCGTCCAAACGGACTAACTCGCTATCGAGTAGTGGCTCATGCAGGCTATAGTCAAAATCCACGCTCTCTCTCAGAACGGATAAACTCAAGATCACCAAGCCTCTCGCACAATGGTCAATAACTCACAATGACCTTGGGGCCACCGTCAATCCCCAAACGGTTCCCAACAACACTAGCACTGGTCTAACACAGCCACTAGACTCCACTCGGTCCCTCTTGACACGAGTGAAACAATAAAAGTATCTGACCGAACAAACCCAATCGAATGAACCGGTATAAAACCCGGTACTGCCTGCTCTATCATCAATCTCACGAACTCAGTATCTCCACTGTCCAAATGACTGGAACCCAACACGGTCTGACCGGAACCCAACACGGTCTAAAGCCTACTCCGGAGCGGCGCTCGAGGGGAGCGACCCACACGAGCAAAGTATCTCAGTAACAAATAACACAAGTATCTCTATATAGCAGGACTAGATCATGACTATGATCAAAGTGGGAAAGCGCAACCACTAAAAGTACCCCGAAATCAAAGCCTACAGATCCATCGGGTCCAGCAACACTTGTAAACACCCCTGGGTACAACAATAAGGTCCAACATAACACTTTTATTCCAAAAATATTCCAAGTATACAACATCAGAAAACAGCCCCGAAGATGTGCAGTTTTCACTTGCAGAACGGATTCTGAAAAATCCAACAAAATTACTGTCGCGTTCCTCGCATCGATACCTTCGAAACGAGTACCTGCACGTCAAATTCCGAGCCCCGTAGGTCGAGTTACAAATTCCACAATACAGGGCGCTCACAAACTCACAACCACACATCTGTATTTCCATGCACAGATAAGGGGAAAAACATATACCTTCGGGCAAAACTCAGAAAAATCCAAGAAAAATATTGTGATAATCCTTGCCTCGAGTAGATGAAAAATGTGCGAAGGCTCGTCTCAATCCGATGCCCGGTTGCGGAGATATCCTCGAAACAACCCGCCGCTATCCACAACTCCTTCACAGAAAAGTGTCACAGTAAACATGGAAGAACCCCTCGAAAAGTGCGAAATGAGGGAAAGCGGAAGACACCAAAATCATAGCCTTACCTGTCGCGGATCCAACGGCGAAGAAATTGCTCAAAAAGGTGGTCGGAGTAGGCCGGGGGAGCTCGCGCACCGAAACGCGACGAAGGGGAACCCAAATGGACGAGCGTCGCGCCGCGCCGTAAAAATAGAAACCTCGATAAGTGTGCCACCAAAAATCTAAAAACTCTGCAGATGGATGCAGCACAGCTCGGGGATCATCTTTGCTGGAGGCGCCATGGCGAGAGGAGGCTCGGAAATGCCGGAAAAAGGGGAAAGAAGGAAGCTCGGATCGCTTTTATAGGCTCCAGAAACAAATCAATAAATGCCGAATATGTCCCAAAACCGGCGCCCGAAAATTTCCGGGCGGCTACAGTGTTAGGCCCGGCCCAACACTGTGCAGGCCCGAATCTCCCACGGGCCTCCACGTAGTCCACAAAACAGGAAACAGCGGCGGTGGACCACCCAGCTCGCGCCACGTGGACCGCCCGGACGACGACACGTGGCAAGCCCGGTCAACGCGCGCCTTGGACGCGCCTGCGCGCGCCGCCTGCGCCCTCTACACGCACGCGTCCCGAGGCGGTGCAGTGGTTCCGTGGACCGAGCGCACAACACCGCGCCAAACACACACCGCCATGTGTCACCACCGGTCCACCGTACACCCGCGACAATTTCCGTGGACCACGCCTACAGCGCCGGCCAACCGGGAGCCGCCACGTGCCCTGCTCCTGGGTGCACGCCTCCGCGGTGGACCGCGCACTTGCCCGCGCCCCCGTGCGCCTGCCCGCCGCCGTGCCAGTGCTTGCCCGTCGCCGCGCCGCCGCCCTCCGCCGTCGCCGGCGCTGCCCCAGCTGCCGGTGTCACGCCCCGGGGTCGAACTGCGACCCGGGCTCGCCAACAGATCCGCCGTCTGTGCGGAAACTGCCACACAGACGAAGCGTCCAACCTGCAGAAGAGGTCTAGCTACACAAGTATCAGAGCAGGAAAGAAGCTAAGCTGAAAGAGTAAACTGCAAACAGGAGTCACTAAGTAAAAGGTAAGGGTACAATATCCACAGCCTCCCACAACCGGGTACAACATCACTAACGAATACAAAAGTGGAAAACAAAAATACCCGGGGAACTCTACCACGGACTCTACAGCCCAGAAGGTACTAATCAGCTAAGCCCTTGCCGCGGTCGGAAGACTCCGCACGAACCGACCCAGGAGCGGCCGCCTCGGAAGCACCTGCCACACACAGCGGGTGTGAGATCAACTGAAAAGTCAGATCTCAGTGGGTACCGGTATCCAATCCACGGTAGCCCACTAAGTCCCCTGGAAGTAAAACAGATAGATAGATAGATAGATAGATACAGAAAGGAAAGCTGTAAATAAATCTATCACAATATGCGGTAATGCAATGCAATATGAAATGACATCTGGAATCATAAACGATGACCACCCGCTCATGCCATTTCCCCCGCAGCCACCTGGTAACTCGGCCAGGGGCGAACTCACACCTGGTATCTCGGCCAGGGGAAATACCCACCTGGTAGCTCGGCCAGGGCAAACGACCTCCTGGTAACTCAGCCTGGGAAATAGGCCTCCCGGTAACACGGCCGGGGAGGACAATCCTCTTGGTATCCTGGCCAGGGAAATCGCCTTCCCGGTAACTCAGCCAGGGAACTCAGCTTTCCGGTAACTCGGCCGGAGAGAAACACCCTCCTGGTAGCTCAGCCAGGGGGCGTCGAACACCACTGTGTATTCCAGAACGAACTCCTAAGAGCATAACGCGTGTCTTGGTCGGAACCATAACCCTCGACTCACACGGCTGCTTCGCATTTACCTGACATCCCAAGGACACATCACCCTTGCATTTGCAAGTCAAATGGACATTCCGTAGCATTCTCGGAAGAAACCAACCCACCTGCGAAGAGGTCGCAAAATCGTGCGCCAAATAGAGGTCCCGGTGCGATCCTACAGCTCCAAGTAGTACAACGCGCACCGCTGATCACGCAATCAGGCCAACACTAAGTCACACTGCAAAATCGGTGAAAACCGGGGTTAGAAGAAAAACCCAAGACAACGACCCGCCCTCAAACGGCGGAAAACCCAACCGGCGACGACGAACGTCGGGCGTTGCGCGGAACGCCCCTCGCGCGACCGCCACGTCGCGTCGCCGGGACGCAACCCTGCGGCCAAGAGCAGCTCATGGCTGCGAAGTCCAACGCACGCTCTGTGTGGAGACGGCCAGCTGCGCGGTCGGTAGCGCCGCGCGGCCCAAAAACTGCCCGCGCAGCGCCCTGTAGGGCCGCGCGCCTGGCGCGCGGCCTGCAGGGCCGCGGGGCCCAAGGGGGCCGCCGCGCGGCCCTCTGCAGTGCCGCGCGCCTGGCGCGCGGCCTATAGGGCCGCGGGGCCCAAGGGCACCCGCGCGGTGCCCTGCAGTGCCGCGCGCCTGGCGCGCGGCGTGCAGGGCCGCGGGGCCGAAGGGGGCCGCCGCGCGGCCCTCTGCAGTGCCGCGCGCCTGGCGCGCGGCCTGCAGGGCCGCGGGGCCCAAGGGGCACCCGCGCGGTGCCCTGCAGTGCCGCGCGCCTGGCGCGCAGCCTGCAGGGCCGCGGGGCCCAAGGGGCCACCGCGCGGCCCTCTGCAGTGCCGCGCGCCTGGCGCGCGGCCTGCAGGGCCGCGGGGCCCAAGGGGCACCCGCGCGGTGCCCTGCAGTGCCGCGCGCCTGGCGCGCGGCCTGCAGGGCCGCCCGCGCGGCACCCTGCAGTACCGCGCGCCCAGCGCGCGGCCTGCAGGGCCGCGCGGCACAGGGCCAGCCCGCGCGGCACTCCAGCAGTGCCGCGCGCCTAGCGCGCGGCCTGCAGTGCCGCGCGGCACGGGGGCCGCCCGCGCGGCATTCCTGCAGTGCCGCGCGCCTAGCGCGCGGCCTGCAGGGCCGCGCGGCCTCCTCCCCTGCCGCACGACCAAGCAGCCCGGCGCGCTGCCGCTTAACTAAGCAGCAGCGCGCACGCTGCGCGCGGCGCTCATGCGCGCCCGCGCAGCGGCAACACCGGCAACCTGCCGGCATGGCCGACGTGTCCCCGACAGCAAGAAAAGAAAAAGAAAAAGAAAAAGAGAAGAGGGGAGAAGCCAAAAACCCAAATGCACCCTTAACAAAATTCTACCAACCTTGTTAATGTCGTCCCACAAATTTCGTTCGGCTCCACCCGTCGCAGCAAGGGAAGGACCGAAGAAAATCCTTCTCCAACTCCTTCTTCTTCTTCTTCTTCTTCTCACTTTCCCTCCTTTGCTTCAGACCACCAAGAAAAGGAAGCTGGGAGATGGTTGTGGTGAGGTGGCTCGAGAGAGAGAGTGAGAGGGAGTTAAATAAAGTGAAAGGAATTAAATTCCCCACCAACCCTCCACTAATTAAAACACCCAGCCACTCAATTAATTAAGCACACCCTCAGACAACTACACCCTCTCCACCAACAGCACTAGGAAAGGCAACATTACATCAAAATTCAATTAAAGCAATTAAATAAATAAAATAATCAAAAGGGTCACGATAACTCACTTTTCGACCCCGGCACCTCCGCCGCCGCCCGGAACCACCCGAACACCCGCTCACGCCTTTTCCCAGTCAAAAAGCTCGTCGGTGGAGTCAGAAAGCTCAAACTAAAAACCGGTACTCTACACTCTCCCCCCCTTCAAATGGTTTCGTCCTCGAAACCCAAAAAGCTCAAAAGTCAGGAGGGGGCCTCAAATAAGTGTGGGTAGGTAGTCCTCAACTCATCCTCGGGCTCCCAAGTAGCCTCTCTCTCATCATGGTGGCTCCACAATACCTTCACATAAGGTATGACCCGACTTCGCAATTCTCTCGTCTCTCGAGCAAGAATTCGAATCGGGCACTCGCGGAAGTGCAGCTCATCGTCCAGCTCCAAAGCAGTGAAGTCCACAATGTGAGAGGGATCATAGACATACCTCCTCAAAACTGACACATGAAAAACATCATGAGTACCGGCTAGCCGCGGCGGTAGAGCAACACGATAGGCGACAGGTCCAACACGCTCTAAAACTTCAAAAGGGCCAATAAAACGCGGGCTCAACTTCCCGCGCACCCCAAAGCGCCGAATCCCTCGAGAGGGCGATACTTTCAAAAACACATGGTCTCCCACCAGAAACACCAAGTCTCGCCTCCTTCTATCGGCGTAGCTCTTTTGTCGGCTCTGAGCAGTGACCAAGTGGCGCCGAATAACCTTAACTTTCTCCTCAGCCTCCAAGAGCAAGTCAGGCCCCAAGGTTTTTCTTTCACCCACATCACTCCAACAAAGAGGCGATCGACATTTCCTACCATACAATGCTTCAAAGGGCGCCATCTGGATACTCGCCTGGAAGCTATTATTGTAGGCGAACTCTGCTAGTCTCAAGTGTCGATCCCAACTGCCACTAAAACTCAGGACACAAGCTCTCAACATGTCCTCCAAAGTCTGAATAGTCCGCTCAGACTGTCCGTCGGTCTGTGGGTGAAAGGCAGTGCTGAACTGAAGCTGGGTCCCCATAGCCGTCTGCAAGCTCCTCCAAAACTGAGAGGTAAACCTGGGATCCCTATCTGATACAATAGAAGCTGGCACTCCATGAAGCCTCACGATCTCGTCGAGGTATAAGTGTGCTAAACTCTCCAAGGCCCAACTTGACTGAATCGGCAGAAAGTGAGCTGATTTAGTCAACCGATCAACGATCACCCAAATGGCATCGGCTCCTCTCTGAGTCCTCGGCAGACCCACAATAAAGTCCATGGTGACACATTCCCATTTCCACTCAGGGATTGGTAGGCTTTGTAACTTGCCAGCAGGAACCTGATGTTCCGCTTTAACCTGTTGGCAAGTTAGACAGCGAGCCACAAACCTACCAACATCCCTCTTCAAGCCCTGCCACCAAAACTAAGTCTTCAAATCCCTATACATCTTAGTTCCCCCAGGATGGAGGGTGTAAGGTGTATAGTGAGCCTCCCTCAGGATCAGCTCTCTAATATCCACATCCACCGGTACACAAATGCGGTCCCTGTACCTGAGTACTCCCGCGACATCCACAGAAAAGTCCCCGCTCTGTCCAAGCTGCCTCTGGTCTCGAATCCTGAGAAGATAGGGGTCCCCACTCTGCTTCTCTCTAATCCTGTCCAGTAGAGTGGGCTGCAAGACCATAGACATAAGTCTTGCCGAAACCCCCGGGGACACAACCTCTATATCCAAACTCCTCAGCTGCTCTCTCAGTGGTCTCTGCTGGGTGATAAGCATACTCAAGGTCTGCCCTGCTCGCCTGCTCAAAGCATCCGCGACCACGTTAGCCTTGCCGGGATGATAGAGAATGCTCAAGTCATAGTCCTTTAACAGCTCAAGCCGCCGGCGCTGCCTTAGGTTGAGTTCTTTCTAGGTGAACAGGTACTTCAAACTCTGATGATCGGTAAAAATCTCACAGCGCTCGCCATACAAATAATGCCGCCAGAGCTTCAAGGCAAAAACCACAGCAGCGAGCTCCAGGTCATGCGTAGGGTAATTCCTCTCATAATCCTTTAACTGGCGAGAAGCGTAGGCAATCACCCTACCATGTTGCATCAACACGCAACCAAGGCCGCTGTGGGAGGCATCACTGTAAATCATGTACCCATCTCCCATAACTGGTAGTGCAAGAACTGGTGCTGAAATCAACCTCTGCTTCAAATCTTCGAAGCTTTGCTGGCATTGCTCTGTCCAAACAAATTTTACCCCTTTCTTGGTCAATCTAGTGAGGGGAGTAGAGAGCTTCGCAAAGCCCTCAACAAAACGACGGTAGTAGCTCGCAAGGCCCAAGAAGCTCCGAATCTCCGTCACCGTCGTAGGTCTAGGCCAATCCCGAACTGAAACTATCTTCGCCGGGTCCACTGCCACTCCTGCGGCTGAAACAATGTGGCCTAGAAAAGAAACCTCCCGAAGCCAAAAGGCGCACTTCTTTAACTTCGCATACAGCTTCTTCTCCCTCAGAAGCTGCAGCACTAACCTCAAGTGCTCCTCGTGCTCAAAGTCGCTACGGGAGTAAATCAGGATGTCATCAATGAAGACCACCACAAAACGGTCCAAGTACGGCTGAAAGACTCGGTTCATGAGATCCATGAACGCAGCCGGGGCATTCGTCAAACCAAAAGGTAGCACTGTAAACTCGTAATGCCCGTACCGAGACCTAAACACCGTCTTGGATACATCCTCGGCCCTCACCCTCAGCTGGTGGTAACCGGACTGCAGATCTATCTTCGAGAAAACCGTGGCGCCCTGAAGCTGATCAAATAAATCATCAATCCGAGGAAGTGGATACTTGTTCTTGACGGTCACTTTATTCAATTCCCTGTAGTCCACACAAAGCCTAAGTGACCCGTCCTTTTTCTTCACAAAAAGAATCGGGGCTCCCCAAGGAGAAACACTAGGACGAACAAACCCGCGATCCATGAGATCCTGAAGCTGAGCCTTTAACTCTCTCAATTCTGCTGGTGCCATTATGTAGGGTGCCTTAGAGATTGGCGTGGTTCCAGGGACCACGTCAATCACAAACTCAATCTCTCGATCCGGCGGCATAGACGATAGCTCGGGAGGGAACACATCTGGGTACTCTCGGACGATAGGAATGTCCTCGAGTCCAGGCATCGCCGTAGGCGCCTCTACAACAATAGCTAAGAAGGCAACACAACCACGACTCATCAGCTGTCGGGCTCTAGCAGAAGAGATCGTCGCCGCAAACAGCGTACTCTGACAACCTCTGAAAACATACTCCTCCTGATCCGGCTCCCTGAGGGTCACAGTCCTCGCTCGACAATCAATAGCAGCGTAATACAGAGTCAACCAATCCATCCCCAAAACTACGTCGAAATCCTGAAGCTGGCGAAGGACCAAAAGATCTACAGGTAAAATCCAAGGCCCTAACTGCACAGGGCAGGACCAACAACACTCATCAACGTGTAGAACATGATCGGGTACCTGAACCTCAAGAGCACAAGGCAACAGTCCTATCTCTAGCCCATGCATGAATGCAAATGTCCTACTGATGAATGAATGAGATGCTCCGGTATCAAATAAAGCTCTAGTGCGAGTAGAGGAGATAAGGATAATACCTGCCACCACGTGGCCCGCTGCCTCCACATCATCGACCTGTGCGGTGTACACCCTGCCGCTCGGGGGTGGTCGTCTGTCAGACTGCCGCGACGAAGTGGCCCTGTCCACCTGGCCAGCACCTACCGAAGATCCGCCCGTCTGATAGGGCGGTGGAGGAAGTGCTGAAGCTGCCGAAGCTGCTGATGCCCCTGCTCAAATAACCTTATCATCCGCTCCAAATTTTCCTCTTGGCGTTTGGCAGCCTCCTTCTGGCGCCGCAATGCCTCAGACAACTGGGCCACTTGGGCCCGCAGCTCAAGAACCTCACCCTGCGCAGCCTCCTCCTGCTCGGGCCTGTCCTCCGACGCGGAGTGCGCCCTCGTCGTCGCACGACGTCTAGGAGGCATCTCAGGCAACTGCAACAGGGAAAACAGGGTGTCAGAGAACCAAAACCTCACAACCCAAAGCCAGCGAGAGTCTAAGACATGTTTCCAGCTCTAAAGTGTTGTGTTGTCTGCAGCCAACAGAACTACTTTAGAGAGCTAACATGTAAAGTCACTCGCCCGAAATCCCGGGGGGAGTCACAACACAACCAAAACTCTCGCTACCACTCATCTCTCTCGACAGTCACTCAACTGTCGAAACAAAAGCCTAGGGTCCCTAAGTCCCGAAAGACCTAAACACCTAGGCTCTGATACCACCTAAATCTGTCACGCCCCGGGGTCGAACTGCGACCCGTGCTCGCCAACAGATCCGCCGTCTGTGCGGAAACTGCCGCACAGACGAAGCGTCCAACCTGCAGAAGAGGTCTAGCTACACAAGTATCAGAGCAGGAAAGAAGCTAAGCTGAAAGAGTAAACTACAAACAGGAGTCACTAAGTAAAAGGTAAGGGTACAATATCCACAGCCTCCCACAACCGGGTACAACATCACTAACGAATACAAAAGTGGAAAACAAAAATACCCGGGGAACTCTACCACGGACTCTACAGCCCAGAAGGTACTAATCAGCTAAGCCCTTGCCGCGGTCGGAAGACTCCGCACGAACCGACCCAGGAGCGGCCGCCTCGGAAGCACCTGCCACACACAGCGGGTGTGAGATCAACTGAAAAGTCAGATCTCAGTGGGTACCGGTATCCAATCCACGGTAGCCCACTAAGTCCCCTGGAAGTAAAACAGATAGATAGATAGATAGATAGATAGATAGATACAGAAAGGAAAGCTGTAAATAAATCTATCACTATATGCGGTAATGCAATGCAATATGAAATGACATCTGGAATCATAAACGATGACCACCCGCTCATGCCATTTCCCCCGCAGCCACCTGGTAACTCGGCCAGGGGCGAACTCACACCTGGTATCTCGGCCAGGGGAAATACCCACATGGTAGCTCGGCCAGGGCAAACGACCTCCTGGTAACTCAGCCAGGGAAATAGGCCTCCCGGTAACACGGCCGGGGAGGACAATCCTCCTGGTATCCTGGCCAGGGAAATCGCCTTCCCGGTAACTCAGCCAGGGAACTCAGCTTCTCGGTAACTCGGCCGGAGAGAAACACCCTCCTGGTAACTCAGCCAGGGGGCGTCGAACACCACTGTGTATTCCAGAACGAACTCCTAAGAGCATAACGCGTGTCTTGGTCGGAACCATAACCCTCGACTCACACGACTGCTTCGCATTTACCTGACATCGCAAGGACACATCACCCTTGCATTTGCAAGTCAAATGGACATTCCGTAGCATTCTCGGAAGAAACCAACCCACCTGCGAAGAGGTCGCAAAATCGTGCGCCAAATAGAGGTCCCGGTGCAATCCTACAGCTCCAAGTAGTACAACGCGCACCGCTGATCACGCAATCAGGCCAACACTAAGTCACACTGCAAAATCGGTGAAAACTGGGGTTAGAAGAAAAACCCAAGACAACGACCCGCCCTGAAACGGCGGAAAACCCAACCGGCGACGACGAACGTCGGGCGTTGCGCGGAACGCCCCTCGCGCGACCGCCACATCGCGTCGCCGGGCCGCAACCCTGCGGCCAAGAGCAGCTCACGGCTGCGAAGTCCAACGCACGCTCTGCGTGGAGACGGCCAGCTGCGCGTCCGGTAGCACCGCGCGGCCCAAAAACTGCCCGCGCAGCGCCCTGCAGCGCCGCGCGCCTGGCGCGCGGCCTGCAGGGCCGCGGGGCCCAAGGGGGCCGCCGCGCGGCCCTCTGTATTGCCGCGCGCCTGGCGCGCGGCCTGCAGGGCCGCGGGGCCCAAGGGCACCCGTACGGTGCCCTGCAGTGCCGCGCGCCTGGCGCGCGGCCTGCAGGGCCGCGGGGCCCAAGGGGGCCGCCGCGCGGCCCTCTGCAGTGCCGCGCGCCTGGCGCGCGGCCTGCAGGGCCGCGGGGCCCGTGGGGCACCCGCGCGGTGCCCTGCAGTACCGCGCGCCTGGCGCGCGGCCTGCAGGGCCGCGGGGCCCAAGGGGCCACCGCGCGGCCCTCTGCAGTGCCGCGCGCCTGGCGCGCGGCCTGCAGGGCCGCGGGGCCCAAGGGGCACCCGCGCGGTGCCCTGCAGTGCCGCGCGCCTGGCGCGCGGCCTGCAGGGCCGCGGGGCCCAAGGGGCCACCGCGCGGCCCTCTGCAGTGCCGCGCGCCTGGCGCGCGGCCTGCAGGGCCGCCCGCGCGGCACCCTGCAGTGCCGCGCGCCCAGCGCGCGGCCTGCAGGGCCGCGCGGCACAGGGCCAGCCCGCGCGGCACTCCAGCAGTGCCGCGCGCCTAGCGCGCGGCCTGCAGTGCCGCGCGGCACGGGGGCCGCCCGCGCGGCATTCCTGTAGTGCCGCGCGCCTAGCGCGCGGCCTGCAGGGCCGCGCGGCCTCCTCCCCCGCCGCACGACCTAGCAGCCCGGCGCGCTGCCGCTTAACTAAGCAGCAGCGCGCACGCTGCGCGCGGCGCTCATGCGCGCCCGCGCAGCGGCAACACCGGCAACCTGCCGGCAAGGCCGACGCGTCCCCGACAGCAAGAAAAGAAAAAGAAAAAGAAAAAGAGAAGAGGGGAGAAGCCAAAAACCCAATTGCACCCTTAACAAAATTCTACCAACCTTGTTAATGTCGTCCCACAAATTTCGTTCGGCTCCACCCGTCGCAGCAAGGGAAGGACCGAAGAAAATCCTTCTCCAACTCCTTCTTCTTCTTCTTCTTCTTACTTTCCCTCCTTTGCTTCAGACCTCCAAGAAAAGGAAGCTGGGAGATGGTTGTGGTGAGGTGGCTCGAGAGAGAGAGTGAGAGGGAGTTAAATAAAGTGAAAGGAATTAAATTCCCCACCAACACTCCACTAATTAAAACACCCAGCCACTCAATTAATTAAGCACACCCTCAGACAACTACACCCTCTCCACCAACAGCACTAGGAAAGGCAACATTACATCAAAATTCAATTAAAGCAATTAAATAAATAAAATAATCAAAAGGGTCACGATAACTCACTTTTCGACCCCGGCACCTCCGCCGCCGCCCGGAACCACCCGAACACCGCTGTAAATCGAAAATACACGCGCTCACGCCTTTTCCCAGTCAAAAAGCTCGTCGGTGGAGTCAGAAAGCTCATACCCAAAACTGGTACTCTACAGCTGGAACAGTACCGTTGCCTCAAAATCCGTGCCGGGTCATCCGAGCTCCGAAAAATGCAAGTGAATAGTCCATTTTCATCGTTTTCGCGCTCTGAATCCAAATCCGAAGTCTATTTTACCAAATTCCAATTCTAAAAATTGCCGAAGGCATCCGGAAAGGTGTTCCTTGATCCAAACTTCGCGCTGAGTCCAATTTTAATATCCATTGCGCGCGAAACCACTTCTAAAGCTCCGACGGAGTCCACCGATCACCCACGTGATCCATCCTAAGCCCGAAGTCTATCACTTGCGTCCAAATTGTGCACAAACCCCGCCGACGCGCCACATAGGCCACCAGAAGCTGGAGATGCAACAGTGCTCCATAAGTGGGAATTTCGGGTCTTCACAGAAACAGTCGTGAACCTTCCTGGGTACAACAATAAGGTTCAAGATTACATTTTTATTCCAAAATATCCAAGTACGTACAATTCTGTTGGAACAGTCCCAAAGATGCAGATTTTTGACCTGCAGCAAGAACCCAGAAAAATCCAACAAAAATATTGTCGCGTTCCTCGCGTCGATACCTTCGAAACGAGTACCTGCACGCCAAATTCCGAGCCCCGTAGGCCGAGTTACAAATTCCACAACACAGGGCGCTCACAAACACACAACCATACATCTGTATTTCCATGCACAGATAAAGGAAGAAAAATCTACCTTCGGGCAAGCCTCAGAAAAATCCAATAAAAATACGGTGATAATCCTCGCATCGACTAGATGAAAAAAGTGTACAGGCACGTCTCCAACCGATCCCCGGTTGCGGAGATAAAAATCCGGCAATGTGTCGCTGTCCAGAAATTCCATCAGAAAAAGGGGTCCCAGTAAGCATGGAAAAACTCCTCGAAAGGCACGAAATGAGAAAACGCTGAAGAAACCAAAATCGTAGCCTTACCTATCGCGGATCCAACAGCGAAGAAATCGCTTGAAAATATGGTCGGAGTAGGCCGGGGGAGCTCTCGTACCGAAATGCGACGAAGGGGAACACAAATGGACGAGCGTCGCACCGCGCCGTAAAAATGGAAACCTCGATAAGCGTGCCACCAAAAATCTCCAAACTCTGCAGATGGATGCAGCACAGGGTGTGGATCAACTTTGCTGAAGGCCTCAAGTTGGTTTGAAGCTCGGAAATGGTGGAAAAAGGGGAGAAGAAGCAGCTCGGGTCGCTTAAATAGGCCCAGAAAACAAATCGCAAAATACCCAACGTATCCCGAGATTCGGGCGCCCGAATTTTTCCGGGCTGCTATAGTGTTGGGCCCGGCCCAACACTGTGCAGGCCCGAATCCCCCATGGGCCTCCACGTAGCCCGCCGAACACAGAACACCGGAACCGCCCACTAGTCTCCTGCCACGTGACCCGCCGAACACACAACACCGAATCCATCCGCTAGCCTCGCGCCACGTGGCCAGCTGTAGTGCCGACACGTGGCGCACGCGAGCGCGGGAGAAGCCGACAGCGGCCATGTGCGCGCCTGCACCGCCGCCTGCCGCCTCTGACGCACGCGCCCCGAGGCGATCGGCACCCGCTCCGTGGACCCGGCGCACAACACCGCACCAATCACACGCTGCCACGTGTCACCCGGTCCACCGTACACCATCGATAAATTCCGTGGACCATGACTGCTGAGCCAATCAATAACGCCATGCCACGTGGCCTGCCTCCGGTGCACGACGGCCCGGTTGACCGCGCGCCCGCCCGCACGCTGTGCGCTGCCCGCGCCTGCCCGCCGCCGCTCCCGTGCCTGCCCGCCGTCGCGCCGCCGCCCTCCGCCGTCGCCGGCGCTGCCCGCCGCCGCCGGAGTTACTGTTCCGGCGTGAACAGTAACCAGTGGCGTAAAAATCAAGTAAATAGCCCAATTTCATCGTTTTCGCGCGCTGAATCCAAATCCGATGTCTGTTTTGCCAAACTCCAACTCTAAAAATTACAGAAGGCATCCGGGAAGATGTTCTTTTGTCCAAACTTCGCGCTGAGCCCAATTTTAATATCCATTGCGCGCAAGACCACTTCTACGCACTCGACGGGGTCATCTGACTACTCTCATGATCCATTAAACACTCTGAGTCCATCTCTAGTGTCCAATTGGTGCACAAACACCACCGACGCGCCATATAGGCCTCCAGAAGCTGCTGGTCAACCAGTAATCACATCGTGGGGATCCAGGTCCTCACATTGGTCATACCTTCAGTTTGGAACATACGCCAAATGTGAAATCAGATATAATTGAACTCTAATGCATATACTTAGAGCCAATTGAACCCAATTAAACTCTAACACATATAATTAGAGCTTAATGTCGACTAGTCCTCAACACATATAATAGGATCAAGTCAATTTTAAACCCAGCTAAATCCTAATACATATAGTTAGGATTTGGTCAATCATTAGGATACGACTTATTCTATCCTCCTCAGAAAGGTCTCTTAATCGAAAGTGCCCCAATCACATGGGGGTAATTAACAATAGATGCTTGCGTCTATTGGAAGTCATGGATCCGCAATACCTGATATCCACCTATACCCATCCACATACAAATATTCATCTGAATCGTGAATACCATCCCACGGGAATCCCGAAAAAAAGGTGAACCGCGTGAGATGAGTCATTCGAGATCGCAGACAGTCACTAGCCCCAAACGGGCTAGAACCCTCTATTCGCATCCTCACCGTCATCCCGTGTCATACCCTCGACTGAACCTGTCACAGTGTGGGAAGTCAGTGACAAGAAGAGTAGATGTAAACAAGTACAATGCGGTAAACACTGAAATAAAAGCAAACCGATAGACCAGAGCATCCAAACAGTCACGCCCCGGGGTCGAAACTGCGACTCGGACTCGCCAACAGATCCGCCGCCCATACGGGAAGCCCCGTATAGTCGTGGCGACTAACCTGCAAAAGATCAACTACACTATACAGATATCAGAGCTGAAAGGTAAATGCTGAAATAAAGAAAGTACAACTCCAATACATATACAATCCAAGTCCTCACCAAAATACATAAAGTCTCTCAGCAATAAAAGAGCACAACTCTATACCTCACTACAAGGTCTGTCACTATGAACTCTCAAAAGTAAGGGGGTACATCTACTATCTGGACGACGACTAGTAGGGATCTATCTCGCGACTCCCTTACCTCGATCAGCCGGATCAGCAACTGGAGCAGCAGGAACATGAGTAGAAGTCCCTGGGGAAAAGACACCACGGCGGGTGTGAGAACTACATCCCACAGTAGTTCTCAGTGGGTGCCGCCAACAAGCCCGACGGTCTGCCCACTAAGTCTACTAGAGGCATAAAGTAACAAATGCAGTGCTGGAAGGAAAAGCTGAAAAAAATAAACTCTACAGCTACTATGCCTCTATCTAGATGCTCAAGGAGTGAAACAGAAAGAAACATGGTGCAACTACTATCCCTCAACTCAGATCACCCAATCTACACTAGCTGCCTCCTCGGGTCCAGTCAAACCTGCGCCTACCTACTGCCGTTACATCCACGGAGGACCGGTCTTACGTAGGGCGTCTGTGACTGCCAAAACTGGCCTAGCCAAAGGGACTGCGTCGACAAGTCGCGATAGCAAGAACAAACCCAACTTCGGAGTGGAACTCGAGGGGCGCGACCCCACCGAGGAAAGTATCCGCGCATCTCTGTCGAGCTCAAATGTGGCTCATGCAGGCTATAATCCAAATCCTCGATCAACAAGATCGGCTGTAACCAACAAAACACTATCTCACTCACAGGCTGGAAAACTACATAGCCGAGACCCACTGTGTCACGCCCCGAGGTCGAAACTGCGACCCGGGTTCGCCAATAGATCCGCCACCTATGCCAACCTGCATAGGCGAAGCGTCCTACCAGCAAGAGAAGTACTACAGCTAAACAAAATATCAGAGCTATAAATAAAAAGAACCTGCTGTAAAACTATAATCAATAACTGTACAACTGGAAACACTACAATAAGTCCGTCTCCCAAAAATAATAATACAATATCCTCATATACAACTCTGATCTCAACCGGGAGATATCCCCAATAAATACAACAGTGTACAGTCTCTCGATACATAACATGTCCTCACTACATCAGTCTCTCAAAAGTGGAAAAAGTAAAACAACTAGTCTGCTGTGGATCTCCTCTGAAGGGGTACCGCTACTCTCCAACGACGGGTAGGGCTCCATCTCGCGACTCTCTCGCCTCGGTCAACAATTGCAGAATCAGCAACATCCGCTAGGACTCTGCAAAACAGAGGAGAGAAAAGAAAATGAGGGGGAAAACCCCCAGAGGGTGTGAGAACTACACGAAAAAGGGAGTTCTCAGTGGGTACCACTGCCAGACCCGACGGTCTGCCCACTAAGTCCTCAAAATACAAAAGAAACTAACCAAAGCCGTAAAGACTGAAAAAGAGGGAAGATGGAGACTCTCAACCGCTATCAAGCCTCTACGCCTGCTAAACCGGCCTATGCCTGCCATGCCTGTCTATGACTGCCTACTGACTCACAACTTAACTGTGGGGTGTAGACCGGTTCCTGGCCGACACGGTCCCACCCCTAGGGTAACAGACCGGCTCCTGACAGGCACGGTCTTACCCCTAGGGCAACAGACCCGCTCCTGACCGGCTCGGTCATAAGTACACACACTCCGGAGTGGCACTCGAGAGGAGCGACCCTCACGAGTGAAATAATTCGCCACAAGTAACCTGGTACGGTATGACTGGATCGATACTCTAACAAGTAGGAAAAACCCGTCCACTAGAGAGATCCCGAACCCCTAACCCTCAAATCTGATGCAATAAAATAGTCCGGTCAGCCGCCCAAAATCTGCGGTTGCCGCTAACACCCTGTCCTCAACCTGCCTGTCCCCAATTCCCCAATAACTGACTACACTAATCCGGTTCCTGCTCTAACCTGAGCATACTATCCCCTATGTCTAGGTGTCCAGAGAAAAGATAACAAAACATGTTTTCTCGTAAGTCAATTCCCAAAAGTAGTGCAGCAGTAAAAGATAGCCTAACTACATGACCATGCAAGCATGCTTTGTCCTCGGAAACAATAAAAGTGGGTAAAACCTATATTAGTAAAGCATGCTAAAAAAATATTCTTACTGTGGTATGCCAATTTCACCCAAGTAGGTCATTCCTTGCTTACCTCTCGCTCATGTTGGTTGTACAACAATATGCCTGTCATCATTCATAGAGGGATGATATCCCCACATGTGCACTTACATTCACCCTGATATAAAAAAACCTATACAGTTACCAGATTAAGCTTACCCACCTGAAGTGCTTAAACCAAGACAAACCTGAGGCCGGGGAAGAGTGTAGACGCTCTCAGTCCAAAATCTGCTAAAACTGCTCCCTCGGTATATGCTGCGCGAGCCTCAGCTTCAAACAGCTGAAAAAACACCCAGAATTCCCTATCTCCAATTTTCTCCAGTTCCAACAGGTTCAGAAACAGTCGCGCACCTTCCTGGGTACAACAATAAGGTTCAAGGTTACATTTTTATTCCAAAATACCCAAGTACATACAATTCTGTTGGAACAGTCCCAAAGATGTGGATTTTTCACCTGCAGAAAAACTCAGAAAAATCCAACAAAAATACTGTCGCATTCCTCGCATCGATACCTTCGAAACGAGTACCTGCACGCCAAATTCTGAGCCCCGTAGGCCGAGTTACAAATTCCATAACACAGGGCGCTCACAAACACACAACCATACATCTGTATTTCCATACACAGATAAAGGACAGAAATCTACCTCTGGGTAAGCCTCAGAAAAATCCAATAAAAATACGGGGACAATCCTTGCGTCGAGTAGATGAAAAAAGTCCAAAGGTTCGACTCCATCCGATGCCCGGTTGCGGAGGTAAAAATTCGGCAAGGAGTCGCTGTCCAGAACTACTCACAGAAAATGGGGTCCCAAAGATGATGAAAGTTACCAGCTTCAGAGCAAGATTTAGCCTTCCTCTTCAATATGAAAGATGTAGGTCTCTGAGTCCTGGTGAATTCACCACAAAAATGAGCTTAAAATTCCACTTATTCAGTCCTAGGAAGCAAAAACACTAAAAATTGCTCAAAACCACATCCAGAATCTCAGCTGCACACAACCATCCCAAAGATCGCTTAATTTACCTAATTTAGGTTCCAAATTTGAAGTTCCACAAAATAAGAAAATTGGATCCATGTAAGTCCTGGAAATTTCCCAACAAAAACCAATTTAAAATTCCATTTGTACATCCCAGGGGAGTAAAAACACTAACCTGTGGTCGAAATCTCAAACTGAAATCAAGTGTCTCAAATATTGTTATATTTACCTGGTTTAGAGCTCCAATTAGGTCTCCTCTTCAATACAAAAGTTGTATATCTTGAAGTTGTGAAGAGAACCCCGCAAGAATCATCCAAAAATTCCATTCCTACAATTCTGGAGACCTCCTGGAAGAATATGCGACGAAGTTGAACCCAAAACCAGCAAACTTCAAGCTCCACTCAAAAATGCTAAAAGATGGTATTTCTCTTGATAATTGCTGGAGAAGAAGATAACCCCTTAGGAGAATTTTTGATGCAAAAATTCCCCTTTTTACAGCTCCCAAAAGCCTTCAAAATGATCAAGAAAACCTGTCAAAACCAACAAACCCACCTCAAAACAATCTCCCCTCACACCAAATCCCCCTTGCACCCGATCCGGCGCAAGGGGGGTCGGACCCAATCCGTCCGAACGCCAGGGATCCCGCCACGCCAGCCCGGCCCAGCCCACGCGCAGGCTCGGTGTAGTGTTCTGGTTTTTCCCATGCACTTTCCCGATGAATCCACTGTGTATAACACCTAGTGATGGTGTCTGGCCCATGGTGCATCAAAGGAGTGCCACAGATGGGCCCTGCGAGATTTTTGTAGCAGATTTGGCCTTCGGCTGTATTTGCTGAATTTTAGAAAATGATTCAGGCCGAACGGAGGTTGGATTTGGATTCAGCGCGGAAAAACGCTTGAAAACGGCTATTTGCTGGTTAAATTTGGAGTCCGGATGACCAAAAACGGGCTTCCGGAAGTTTTCGGGGCTTTTCGGTGCGTGGGGAGTGTCGGTGGACCGCCGGCTGCCACGTGGCGGCCTGTAATTGGCCGGTTCGCGACGTTGGGTCCACGGAGCGGCGCGGCTGGGTGCATGAGCCCGGCGCAGGACACGTGGCAGGCAAGGATAGGCTGGCCTTTGGTGCGCGGTCCACGGGATTTTGACCGGCAGGTGCACGGTTTGAACGCCGGTGCAGGGATCTGAGCGGGAACCACATTTCGATCCCTGATCGGCGGGCGCTGGGGTGCGCGGTCCATGGAGTTCCCCGCGCGGGTGCATGGACCCGGCGCAGGGACACGTGGTGGCAGGCGATTGGCGGGCTCAGTTTGCGCGGCGCACGGAGTGTGTGAGGGCCCGCCTCGGGATGGAGCGCGCACAGGGGCGCCTGACGCGGCGGTCGGCCGCACTCGAGTACGCCACGCGTCGCGACGCGAGAGGGCGGCCGTACTCGAGTGCGCCACGCGTCGCGACGCGAGTGGCGGGCCGTACCCACCCCGCTGACCGCGGCGGGACACGTGGCGCAAAGCGGGGGGCTTTGCACCGCTGTCCCGTGTTATGGGGACACGTGTCGTCACCACAATCTTTCGGGCGCGTCAGACGGGGAGGCGTCCGACCGTTCTTCCGGATTCGGGCGCCCGAAAGTTGCGCCCGAATCCGACCCACTAACAGCTAGTGGGCTGAGCCTATAAATAGGATTCTTTGTGTCTTCTTCGGGCTTTTTAGACACCTTTTCGCTGTGGAGTCTTCGGAAGAGATTTCCCTCTCACAGAGCACTATCCATTGGAGGACTTGGAGGATTTTTGGAGGCACGCATCCCAAGGTTCGCTATTTTACGGCGCGGCGCGACGCTCGTTCTCCGGCGACTCGCTTCGCCCCTTCTCAGTGTTTGGGCTCCCCCGACTCACCCCGACCTCCTTTTCTGGCGATTATTGCGCCGTTGGACTCACGACAGGTAGGACTTCAACTCCTGTGTTTTGAGGTTCCTCGATTTCCGTGCTGACCTTGGAGTTTTCTGAGCACCCATTTGACCCATTTTTCTTCGCGGATTCTTGGACAGCACTGCGGTGTTCTAGCCGTATCTTTTCGCACAGGCGTCGGAACGGGGCGATTCAAAGGCATTTTTCATCTTCACTTCGCAAGGAATCTCCTGGATGTTTCCCTGAATTTTTGAAATATTTTCCGAAGGTGAAAGTCTCCTTTTACTGTGGTTCTTTGTTACAGATTTTTTGGACAGTTTGTTTTGGGGTGTTCCCCTTGCCGGATTTTTATCTCAGCGTAGAAAACTCGGAATTGAACGTGCAGGTACTCATTTCGACGGCTTCGTCGCGAGGATCGCGACAGTGTTTTTTCGCGGATTTTTTCGGGTATTTTTCGCAGGTGAAAACAGTGGAACTTTCGACTATGTATTTTGGGATAGATTTTGTGAGGCAAGGTGTGATTAAAATATGTTTATTCTTCTGGGGAATTTTGTGCAGTGTTGTAGAGTTGGTTTTGGCCGAGCGTGGACTGCACCTTTGGGGACCAGGATTTAGCGCTCGAGGTGGGTACCGTTGTCAACCTCCTACTTGTGATAACCCACTAGGCATATTGGAGCTAGTCTTATGTAATGTTGCTAGTATACTAGTGGAATGGTTATGGCATGCTTAAATTAGAAGAATTGGACTTATGGTTGATACTTGCACCTTTAGAGGACTAAGTGCTAATAATGGTAATTCTTACAAGTATTAAGTTGATTAAAATCCCTGGGAACAATTGCTTAAACCTTTTTGGTAATAATCGTCTAAACCATATCAGGTTTTATGTATAATTGGGAAACCGATGCATGTGTATAAATTCGCTTATGGCATGTTAGTACTTCTGATATGTAAACAAAGGCATACTGTAATTCTTGAGAGAATTGGAACACTGAAATTATATTGTTAAGAAAAAGGACTTTTGCATGCTTGAATGGTCACCTAGTTAGGCCACATTTTTCTGCTGCACTATCATGCTGGAATTGACTTAGGAGAAACCATGATTTTATTTTCTCCAGTTATCTAGACATAGGGGATATCATGCTCGGGTTAGAGCAGGGGCTGGGATAGTGTAGTCAGATACCTGAGTTTCGGGACGGACAGGCTGTGATTGCAGGGATTTGCGGCAACGGCGGATTTCGGGCGGTTGACCGGACAGTTGTTATTGCATCAGATCGGGGAGAGGATTTCGTGTTCTTTTAGTGGATGGTACTTTTCCCTTTAGATCAGTGTCATGATCCAGTCCTGCGGACTTATTCTCCTTGGATACTTATTACTCAGGCTTTTTCCTCGTGTGGGTCGCTCCCCTCGAGGGCCACTCCGGAGTGCGTGATATGCAGACTTGAGTCCTTGAGACTCCTATCCCCTATCGGTGTTATGCGTAGGCTGGCATACCCGATTTGGCAGGCACCGCAGGCAGTACCAGCGTTTACTGGGGCATAGATTGGATTTTGTCAGACAGGCTTTGATATTCTGATGCATACATTTAGCTATCCTTTATCTGGGCATGTAGAGGCATATTAGTAGTAGCTTTTATCAGTAGTCATACTTATAGTTTACCACCTTTATTCTTTTAGCCTCTGGTAGTCCTAGTGGGCATGCTTGAGTTGAGGTTTACCCACTAGGGGAGGCTACTGTCGTTATAGTAGTTCTCACCCCCACCCCTTTTTCCTCTTCTTTTCCCCCTTTGTTTTGCAGAGTCCTCTGCGGGAGTTGCGGGACCCTCTTCCCAGGACCGAGGTAAGAGGATCGTTGAGTAGCTAGCTGCTTCCCTGATCCTGAGTTCGGTAGATTTTGATGTATCCCCTGTACACTCAGACGGTTGTATTTTCTTTTATTTTGGGTCTGGCTGCGGCCAGTTGGTTGTATTTATTTCGTGAGCTGGGAGAGACACATGTATATTTGAGAGTTATGTTGTACTTTTATTTCCAGCATTTGTCTGAGATGTACTAGTTTTAGTTTAGCTCTGCTTTCATGCTCCTTTATTATTTCATTTATATATATCTGAGCAGGTTACCAGCGCTTCGTGTACACGGGAAATACCGTGTGCACGGCGGATCTGTGGACAAGCCCGGGTTCTGGTTTGCACCCGGGGCGTGACAGATTAAGTTGGTATCAGAGCTTAGGGATAGGTCAGTTGGGGCTTAGGAAACCCTAGGCTTTTTGGCAGACCCTTGGAAGGCAGGGCGTGAGTGACGCGATATATTGCGAAAGTCGGCAATTTATTATTAAACTCTTCCTGTGAGTGGAGAGGGACTGGCATATCCTATTTCTGGGGGACCATTATGTTGGCTGCAAACGGCATAAGGTTACAGAAATAGGAGGATGACCATGACTTTCGCTGGATTGGGTCGAGAGTGGTTTTGTTTACTGACCCGTGGATTCTTGTGTGGCAGGATGCCTCCTAGGCGGCAGATCCCTACCCGGGGTACTCCTACACCCCCGGAGGAGCCGGAGCAGTCCGGGCCTTCTGAGATCAGTGAGCTGAGGGCCATGGTGGCCCAGTTGGCGGAGAGCCACCGCCGACAGGAGCAGAGGTTCGAGCAGTTGCTTGCCCAGGTTGGGGCACCTCCCCCTACTACCGTAGAGGACCCTGTAGCACCGGTTGTACCGCCGGCTATTTCACTAGTCCCTACGGCACCGTCGTCGAGCAGTGGGGCCCAGGGGATGTTCAGGCCATTGACCCCAGCGGAGGAGCGGGAGTTTTCTGACAAACTCACCCAGTTCTGTAAGCGAGGACCGCCTAGGTTCTCTGGGTGGAGCACTCACCCTTGGGAGATAGGATCGTGGCTGGCAGCAATGGAGAAGTTATTCCGGGACTTCTTCATTGAGCATAGATACAGAGCGCATTTGGCAGTACACTGTCTAGAGGGGGATGCAGATGCTTGGTGGCGTCGGGTCGAGCCCTTAGAGTTTCAGGTCACCCGACAGCTACCCTGGTCGGAGTTCAGGAGGATGATCCTTGATACTTATTTCTCCACGAGCGTGAAGAAAAAGCTTGAAGATGATCTGAAGAATCTTCAGCAGAGTGATCGGACAGTGTGAGACTACTTTCAGGAGTTCACGCAGTTGCTCAACTGCGTACCCTATGTTGCCAGGGATGGGCCGCACCAGGTAGAGCTTTTTGAGACGGGTCTACGCCCAGAGATTTATACCTTAGTGCATGCCCAGAGGCTTCAGACCTTATCAGAGGCAGTGGATCATGCACAGTGGGTCGAGAGGGGAGACCACGTCGTCACTAGACGTGGAGGCTCGGTCGCTCAGAGTTCTGAGAGGAAGCGACCGGCGCCTGATGATGGGGAACAGGCCGGTTCCGGGAGGCCGCCCCGACCGCCACCGCCTCAGTTTACGAGCCGTGGGCGTTCGGAGCGGCGAGGGCCTGGGGGATCCCAGAGGCCCCCGCAGCATCAGCAGCAGCCCCAGCAACAGCAGCAGCACTCGCAGCAGCAGAGGTCGCAGTCGCGACAGCGGGGGTCACAGCGGCAGAGGCAGCAGCAGCAGCAGTCGAGGCAGCCCCAGTCTGCGGTCAGGTGCATCTTTTGTAGGGGACAGCACCCGTCGGATACTTGTGACAAGAGGTATGGCCGCTGTTATCGATGTGGATAGTCCGGCCACATTCGAGCTACTTGCCCTTTCTCGACACCGCTGGCTCCTTCTTCAGCATCAGTTCCTTCGGTGCCCCAGCAGCGGCCCTATGCTCCAGCGAGCAGGGCTCCTTCCTCCCACCCTGCAGACTACCGACCACCAGATCAGAGCGGGCGAGTCTACGCCGCCCAGGTAGGGGACTCCGCGGCAACCGACCTCGTGGTGGTAGGTATCATTTTACTTTTCGGTACTAGAGCTCGCACTTTATTTGATACCGGTGCATCTCATTCTTTTATCAGTAGATCATTTGCATCATCCCATGGACTAGAGTTAGGTCGGTTGCCACATGCATTAGAGGTACAGATTCCTGATCATACATTGCATGTAGAGGAGTGTTGTCGATCTTGCCCTATACAGCTTGAGTCTTGGATTTTGCCAGCGGACCTGATGGTCCTTAGTCAGCTGCGAGATTTTGACATTGTACTGGGGATGGATTGGATGGCTCGCTATTTCGCGACGATTGATTGCGCCGCGAGGACTGTTACTTTTAGCGAGCCAGGCCAGGAGGTGTTCGTTTACAGGGGGTGTCAGAGTGCTTTCTTTGCCTCTGTGGTTTCGACTTCTCGTGCGAGGCAGATGATGCGCTGTGGATGCGTGGCCTTTTTGGCATTTGTGGTTAAGGAGCCTACGGCGGCCCCGGGACTCGCGGATATCCCGATTGCCCACGAGTTCCCGGATGTGTTTCCTCCAGAGCTGATTAGTATGCCGCCGGATAAGGAGGTTGTGTTTTTGATTGACGTAGTCCCAGGAACTGCGCCAATCTCCAAGGCTCCTTACCGAATGGCACCGGATGAGCTGCGAGAATTAAAGGCGCAACTCCAGGATTTAATGGACAAAGGTTTTGTGAGACCGAGTGTATCGCCTTGGGGAGCGCCGGTGCTATTTGTGAAGAAGAAGGATGGTTCACTCCGACTTTGTGTTGATTACCGGGAGCTGAATAAAGTGACCATCAAGAACAAGTACCCTTTGCCACGCATTGATGACTTATTTGATCAGCTGCAAGGGTCTTGTGTCTTCTCCAAAATTGATTTACAGTCTGGTTACCACCAATTGAAGGTGAAGGCTGAGGACATCCCAAAGACGGCATTCAGGACGCGGTACGGGCATTATGAGTTTACCGTCATGCCTTTTGGATTGACAAATGCCCTGCTGCTTTTATGGATTTAATGAACAGAGTTTTTCAACCATACCTGGATCGGTTCGTCGTCATTTTTATTGATGATATTCTGGTTTATTCCCGGAGCGATGCGGAGCACGAGGAGCACTTGAGGATTGTGCTGCAACTTCTGAGAGAGAGGAAGTTGTATGCCAAGTTATCTAAGTGTGAATTCTGGCTTCGGGAGGTTGTCTTTTTGGGCCACGTGATTTCAGCCGCTGGAGTGGCAGTAGACCCGGCGAAGATCGAGGCAGTCCGGGATTGGCCCCGACTGACGACGGTATCAGAGGTCCGCAGTTTTATGGGCCTAGCTGGATATTACCGTCGGTTTGTGGAAGGTTTTGCGAAACTTTCCACACCCCTCACTCGTCTGACGCGAAAAGGGATTAAGTTTATTTGGAGTGAGGATTGCCAAAGGAGCTTTGAGGAATTAAAGAACAGATTGATGGTGGCTCCTATCCTTTCCCTCCCTGTTTTGGGGAAAGGATATGTGATTTACAGTGATGCATCGCACAGTGGACTTGGTTGCGTGCTGATGCAGGAGGGAAGGGTAATCGCTTATGCCTCTCGGCAACTGAAGGACTATGAAAAGAATTACCCTACCCATGACTTGTAGCTAGCTGCAGTAATTTTCGCACTGAAGTTGTGGCGCCATTACCTGTATGGGGAGCATTGTGAGATTTACATAGACCACAAAAGCCTGAAATACCTGTTTACACAGAAGGAGCTCAACTTGAGGCAGCGCAGATGGTTGGAATTGTTAAAGGACTACAATGTAGACATATTATACCATCCTGGCAAGGCCAACGTGGTTGCTGATGCCCTGAGCAGGAGAGCAGTACAGAGTCTATCTTTGATGATCACCGATCAGGCGCCATTACTTGAGCAGATGAGGCAGTTAGAGCTCGAGGTTGTGTCCCCTGGGGTCTCTGCTAGACTTATGTCTCTAGTTGTGCAGCCCACTCTGTTGGACAGGATTCGAGAGAGACAGAGTGAGGACCCCCACCTGATAAGGATTCGAGAGAAGATTTAGACTGGTTTGGCAGGGGACTTTTCAGTTGATGCTACGGGAGTACTGCGGTACAGGGACCGAGCTTGTGTGCCTATGGATGCAGAGATCCGAGAGCAGATCTTGAGGGAGGCCAACTATACACCTTATACCATCCACCCTGGTGGGACTAAGATGTATAGGGACCTCAAGGCACAGTTTTGGTGGAATTCGATGAAAAGAGACATTGGGAGATTTGTAGCACACTGTTTAACTTGTCAGCAAGTAAAAGCAGAGCATCGTGTACCTGCTGGCAAGTTGCAGAGTCTCCCAATCCCTGAATGGAAATGGGAACATGTTACGATGGATTTTGTCACGGGTTTGCCGAGAGCACAGACGGGAGCGGATGCTATCTGGGTAGTCGTTGACAGGCTTATCAAGTCCGCTCACTTTTTACCGGTTCAGATGACTTGGTCGATGGAGCGACTGGCACAGGTGTACTTGGCAGAGGTGGTTAGATTGCACGGGGTACCCGTTTCCATCGTATCAGATAGAGACCCGAGGTTTGTCTCGCATTTTTGGAGGAGTTTACAGACAGCCTTGGGGACACAGCTCCGATTTAGTACAGCATTCCACCCACAGACCGATGGACAGTCAGAGCGCACTATTCAGACCCTCGAGGATATGTTGAGAGCATGCGTTCTGGACTTTGGAGGAGGGTGGTACCGACTATCACGCCCCGGGGTCGAAACTGCGACCCGAGCTCGCTAACAGATCCGCCATCTGTACGGAAACTTCCGTACAGACGAAGCGTCTAACCTGCAAAGACAGAACTACAGCTACACAGATATCAGAGCGGATAAGAAAGCTGTAATATAAAATTTTACTACTACAAAGCTGCAACAACACATAGCCTATCTCCCAAAACCAGATGATACAAATAGAAGTCCGCCTATACAACATCTACGAATCCAAATGGGAGATAGCTAAACAGGAAATATAACCAAACATAGTCAACTCCCACAGTCTGGGATGGTACATCTACCTCACTCTAAAGTAACAATGCTGGTAGGGAACTATCACGCGACTCCCTGTCCTCGGTCCGTCCAGTCAAGCCCGGCAGGAACGGAAGAAAGCCTCAGCAACCTGTCACCGACAGAGGGTGTTAGAACTACATCCTACAGTAGTTCTCAGTGGGTACCGTCTCCAAGAACCACGGTCTGCCCACTAAGTCTACCAGAGGCATAAGATAACAGAAAAGACTGTGATACTGAAAATAAGCTGGAAAAGAATCTACAGCTATCATGCCTCTATCTACTATGCTCAATAGGAAGGGAATATGGATGATGGTATGCAGCCACACACTGCTGACAATATGTCACAAGTACTATGCTCAAGACACTCTACTATGACACATGCTATGCCATCACTCTCTCAGTGTAACCCAAATCTCAGCTGTTACGGAATTTGAGTTGGCGTAGTTTCGTGAAAGTCTCAAGTCTTGAAGATTGAAGGTGAAGAAAGTTGGATCGTTTAACTCAATCTCAAGAAAGAAGAATTCAAAAGGATCAGGTATGTTTAACTAAAGATTTTGTGTGATCCGAATACTTCTTGTAGTGTAGAAACACTTGGAAGAATCTTTCATTGCATAAAAATCAAAAACTGGACTTGGGACATGATCAGGATCCGGATCAGGTTGTTCGATCCGGATCCCGAAGGTGGTTCGTTCATACATCAGTTCAATCCGGATCGTAGTCTCTTGATCCGGATCCCGAACAGTGAGTTTACCATTTTCCTTGAACGATCCGGATCATGCTTCGCAATCCGGATCCCGAACGTTGATGTTTGGTAAACTGTATGAACGATCCGGATCATGCACTTCGATCCGGATGCCGAACCTTCATTTTTCTGGAATTGGCTGAATCGTTATGACGATCCGGATCACAGCTAAGACGATCCGGATCGCCGTCCGTAAAACTTCCAGAAATGTTAGGTTTTTTATTCTTATCTCCTTCCTAGGGTTTCTAACCTATAAATACACCCTATGACTCTTTTTCTATGGGGAATCCACATAGTCAATAGCCGTCATTTTCATATATCATTTTATACGGCTATAGATCCACATATAGAGAAGAAAGGAAATCATTAGAGAATACTCTATGTTTCTTCAACTATATTGATTAGTTTGATTCTAGGTTTTCATACTCACATCTTGAGTTGAATCAAACTAATGAATACTTAGATGGTATTTCCGATCTATCTTTGATCTAAGTATTCGACGGATCATCACCACCCAAAACAACGATTTACCCCAAAAATCGGCGCGTGGATTCGCGTGTCCTTGAGGATTCAAGGTTCAACCGCTCTCGTGGATTCGGAGCGAGGCACGTTCGTGGATTCGAAGGGTGCTATTGGGTGAAGACCGTGGATTCGGTCGGACGTCATGGATTCGACGTTGGACGCCGTGGATTCGGCGTTGGGCGCAGATCGTGGATTCGAGAAGCGTCGCGGAGCGAGCGGAGAAGATCCTCTAGGAGCGTATGGAAAAGGTTGAGTCGTAAGTGTGTACGGTAAATCACCTTGTACGTGTTTTAATTCTAGTGGATTTCTGCCGTGTTATCGGTCCCGTGGTTTTTTACTCCGGTGATGGAGTTTTCCACGTAAAAATCTTGCGTATTATTTTTATTTCCGCATTGGGTTTTATCGCAACGATTTTTTGAGTGTTTATACGTTTACACCTATTCACCCCCCTCTAGGTGTTTTTTTTTTCCCCTATTTAGATCCGTATTTCATATAACCCAACATCAGCGACTGCCACATAGGGTCCAGTTGAGTCAAGCCTGCGCCCCCTAGTGTATCAACCAGGGTGTCCAATCGGACAATCTCGATATCTCACAAAGTGACCCCATGGTAGCTCGGCCAGGGGTATCAAGCAACCTCTAGTATAGGAACTAGGCGCATCATCGCAGCCTCGTCAGGCTCGGTATCATCATCGCAGCCTCATCAGGCTCGGAATCATCAACGCACCCGGGGCGTAGCTCGAGGGGTGCGACCCCACCGAACTCAAGTATCACAACTGAATCACTGTCTCACAAGTGGCTCCTGCAGGCTATAGTCCACGATCAAACAGATCGGTATCTCGATGCTCAAAGCACGGCTCGGTCGGAGAACCCTCCACGACTCAATCTCACAACACTGACCAACTCAACGAAAGTACTACACAGCTGGGACCACCGTCTCTCCCAACGGCTCCCGCAACAACACCCCACTGAACTCAACACACAAACTCACGGCCGGAGATGCTCCACAGCCAGATCTGCGAAGGGTCCGAAACCCCGGGAGACTAACACCTACGTCCCCAAGAAAGAAAACAGCCCTTAGAACCCAGATCACTCGAATCCGCTCGGGTGGATAAGTTTATAAGAAACCATGTCATTTATTTCAGAAAACCATTTGGTTTGGGAGAAATCCATCTTTTTAATAATTTTTAGTCTTTTTACGAAAACCCCTTTGAAAACAAGTTTTATGCCCAAACCTCGAAGAGCTAATGCCCTCGTCCTATCAAACAAGAACAGACTCAGGCGACTTTGCGAGGCTTGGAAGAATCACTGCCTGACCAAAATCATGTATTCGTCCAAAAAGGTTCTGGGTTCAAGGTCCTGCTAACACACGTGCACCACGATCACAACATGGTGGTAACGAGAAGAACGGCGAAAAGAAAAACCCCGGGACCACCGTTTATCTGAAACGGTTCCCAAAACACTAACACTGGCCTAATCCAGCCACCAGACCCCACTCGGCCCCCCGGGCCCGAGTGCAACACCCGTCCCACAACACTCTGACCACTCAGCCCACAATCCGGGCGAGGAACACTATGTCCAGAAGGATATGCACTGTGTGGGATGTCTAAAACATAAAAGAACCTAGCCCAGATTAAGGTTCTCTATTGGTCTGGTCACACACATGCACATATGACGGGGGTGCTAGTTAAGTTCCAAGAAAACACTTAAACTAGCATGCAATCCTATCACAATAGAATTAGAAGGAAGTCCGTAAACTTGGAGAGAAAAACCAACCCACCTCAGCTCGCCACCAATTGCTTGTTGACACTTGCAATTGGGCTCAGCGGGAATACCTTGCCTCCACGAGGTCCGCACGCAAAACGGAGCACGCTGCGTCCAACCACAAGACCGCGCACTCCGCGGATGTCCCGAAACAAACCTGCGGGTCCACGCGACGGAAAATCCCACAACCGCCCCCGGCGGAAGCTAAAAACCGCACCGCAAGCTGCCAGAAGCGAAGAAATCGCAAAATCAATCAAACGATCGAAAACCGAGCATCCGACGGCGAAAAACAGCCTCTGTCGGCGAAAACCAGCGCCCGACTGCGAAAATAGACTCCGACGGCGAAAACAGCGCGCGACGGCGAAAAACTGCTCCGTCGGCGAAAACAGCGCGCGGCGGCGAAAAACTGCTCCGTCGGCGAAAAACTGCGCCCGACAAACAGTTCGAAAACTGCTTGCGAAAACAGCTCGCGAAATCCTGCGAAACAGCTCGTGAAAACCTCTCGCGAAAACCCTGCGAAAACTGCTAGCGAAACCGCTCGCGAAAAACCCTGCAAAAACTGCTAGCGAAACCGCTCGTGAAAAATCCTGCGAAAACAGCGCCGACGGCGAAGACGACGCCCGACGGCAAAAAACAGCGCCGGCACGCAAACCGAGGTGCAGCCCGCTGTCCGGGAGCACGCCGAGCGTTGAAAAACACTGCCGTGCGACGAGGGAGGCCCGACGCGCGGCGCCCAACCAGGTCGCGCCGCGCAGCGACCTGCTGCGCGGTGACAGAGCGTGCTGCGCAACGCCTTGCGGCGCTGCGCGCGGCACCCAGCGGCGCTGCGCGCGACGCCCAGCGGCACTGCGCGCGTAGCCCGCTGCGCTGCGCGCGCCCGCGAGCCCGCGCAGGCCCGCGCGCGGCCCTGTCGCGCGCGGCCATGCCGCGCGCGCCTGCGTGCGGCCCTGCCGCGCGCGGCCATGCCGCGCGTGCCTGCGCGCGGCCAGGCAATGCCGCGCGTGCCTGCGCGCGGCCAGGCAACGCCCACCTGCGCGCGGCCATGCCGCGCGCGCCTGCCTGGCCGCGCGCACCTGCGCGCGGCCCTGCCGCGCGCGCCTGTGCGCGGCCTGGCAGCGCCGCGTGCAGCACTTTGCTGCACGCGGCGCCGCGCCCAGCGGCACGTCGCCGCAGGGTATTGCCAACAGCAGCACCCTGGCGCCGCGCGTGCGCCGTTGCGCGCGCGCGCGGCCGCCGGCGACGGAAAAGCTAAAAAGAATAATAAAAAATCCCCAATAAATCTGAAAAATCCCAAAATCCATTTTTAGCTTTTAAAAACCAATTAAAATCCCCAAAGCTCTCCAACAACAAAATCCAAACTCAAAAACTGAATTTTGCTTACCTCGTCGATGCTCGCCGCACGCCCACGAGCTCCACTCGGCCTCCAACGGCGAGTCCAAAAACCAAGAATGCCTTCAAGTCCTCTCTTTTCCTCTTCTTTTCCTTCACCTTCTTCCTTTTTCCTCTCTTTTCTTTTCCTTTCTTTCTTACTTCCTTTCTTTCTTTCTCTGCTTTCCCCCAAAGCAACAGGGCCCCTTTTATAAAGCAAACAATTTAATTATTTAATTAACTTAATCCAAAAAATCCAACTCCAACTCACTTTTTGCCCTCGGGCCCTCCGCCGCTGTCCGGAACCTCCCGAACACCGCTGTAAATCGAAAGTACACGTGTTCACAGCTTTTTCTCTTCAAAAAGCTCATCCGTTGAGTCGGGGTGCTCAAATCAAATACCGGCTCCAAAATTGCCAGTTCCGACTCACTTTTTGCCTCCGGGTCCTCCGCGTCAGTCCGGAACCTCCCGAACCTCGCTGTAAATCGAAAGTACACGTATCCACAGCTTTTTCTCCTCAAAAAGCTCATCCGTTGAGTCGGGGTGCTCAAATCAAATACCGGCTCCAAAATTGCCAGTTCCGACTCACTTTTTGCCTCCGGGTCCTCCGCGTCAGTCCGGAACCTCCCGAACCTCGCTGTAAATCGAAAGTACACCTGTTCCAAGTATTCCTGAATTTCCGGCACTCCACGGTGAAGTCAGAAATTTCCAAATCTCATCCTCAATCGGCATACAAAGCCCAGAAAAACCCCGAATCGAGCTGGAGCTTCTACGTTGATCCGAATCAACCCGGCATCATCTGTAAACTCAAATGCAACATGCCCAAGGCAACTCTCTGCTCCAAGCCATCTATGTGGTCGGCGCGCCATCCGAAGACCCGGTACTCTACACTCTCCCCTCCTTCAAAATGTTTCGTCCTCGAAACCAAAACACACCTCCTACCACAAAGAAGGCCCTACATCAGGAACATCATCAACCTCAACTCTCAAATTGGAAAGCAGCCAAAATTGCGACAAGTCCGAAAATTCCAACAGTTCAACGCCTTCACCCCAATCAAACAAGAACAGGTTCTAGCATCGTCTCCATTTCTGGAGTACCCCTTTGAAATTTTCGCCCCGTTCGCCAGTTTCGGCGTCAAGTCGAGAAAACAAGGAGAGAGAGATGTTGAAGCTGTCCCTGCTGTGGCCGCAACCCAAAACCACAATCCGACAACTCAACCATGTAGGGGTGCAAAACTCTGATCTCATCCACTAGGAAAGGAAGTCATACCAAGTACCATGCGATCCGCTAACCTGGCGCCCACCCATCGGCAACCCAAACTCATCCTCTCGATGTGGGTGGCCGTCGTCCTGACCGCCTCGACGTCGTGGCCTCATCGGGCTGGCGGTAAGTCGGAGGAGCTTCTTCCTCCGGAAGAGGTAGCGGGGGTGCCGTCGCAAGCGGCATTACCGTAAGTACTACATGAGGGCATGCTGCCTGAAAATGTCCCGACTGTCCACATGAAAAGCATCGCCCCAGCCTATGATCACACTGCTGCACTGCATGCGGTCCTCCGCAAATGACACACTCAACCTAAAACTGCCGCTGGTGCCTCGGCTGTGGGGAACCTCCTGATCCCCGTCTCCTCTGAAACCCACGACCCTCGAACTGGGATGGTGGTGCCCCCGGGGGTCCCGATCTACTAGACTGTCCAAGATCAGGCGGCACTGGAAGCCTCTCCCCGGAGCTGGTCCCTGGCACTCGCTCCTTCTCTGACATAACCACAAATCCTCGGTCAACCCACCGAGCATGCTCAATAGCCGCATCCAGAGTCGGCGCTCTACGCGAATGCACAAGGGGATAAATATCCGGATGCAACCCTCTCTCAAAAAGCTCAACCCTCTTGGCCTCATCCCGGGCAACATGAGGCACACAGCTCAATAACCGCTGAAACTCATTAACATACACATGAAGAGGCCGACTCCCCTGCTGGAGTCGTCGCAGATCTCCTTCTAGTTTCTGCTTTGCACTGTCAGGAAAATAGGCCCTGAGTAGCAAAGCACGAAACTCCGCCCACATCAATAACTGTACTCCCGGTGGTCCCACTGGACGAACTCGACGCCACCAAGTCTCGGCGTCCTTCTCCAAAAAGTGCGCCCCCAAATGTACCTGATGTTCTTCCTTGATGAAGAGGTTCTCAAACAATTTCTCCATGGCCGCAATCCAGTTCTCAACCTCCCACGGCTCCGAACTCTGACCTGCGAACCGCGGGGGGTGAAACTTGCTGATAAAGGATAGTCGATCCATGAGCTCCCTCTGCTCTGTCTCTGTCAACGGAGGAATCTGTGACGAGGTCGAGGATGTCATATCCGGAAGTACTGATGGTGGTGCCACAGGAGGTGCCCTCTGCTCCAGCATGCGCATCATGCGCTCCATATTTTCCTCCTGGCGACTGGCCGCCACCTCCTGGCGCCGCAACGCCTCAGTCATCTGGGCCACCTGAGCCCGCAGCTCCTGTACCTCGCTCTGCCCGGCCTGCTCGGCCTCCTCACCCAAGGTCGAACGCCCTCTCGTCGCTACACGACGTCTCGGCGGCATCGCAGGTAACTGAAACAAAAACGAATGTCAGGACATAACAACCATACAACCCAATCCAGCGAGAGTCTAAAACTTGTCATCCTTCCTAAAGTATTATGTTGTCTGCAGCCAACATAATCACTTTGAGAGAATAACATATTAAATCACTCATCCCAACCCGAGGGAGAGGTAAAAACTCAATCTGGACTCTCGCTAAAAGTCACGACTCTCACGTAGTCATCCTAATGTCCAACCACAAGCCTAGGGTTTCTAAGTCCTCAATGACCTATATCCTAGGCTCTGATACCACTCTAATCTATCACGCCCCGGGGTCGAAACTGCGACCCGGGCTCGCTAACAGATCCGCCATCTGTACGGAAACTGCCGTACAGACGAAGCGTCTAACCTGCAAAGACAGAACTACAGCTACACAGATATCAGAGCGGATAAGAAAGCTGTAATATAAAATTTCACTACTACAAAGCTGCAACAACACATAGCCTATCTCCCAAAACCAGATGATACAAATAGAAGTCCGCCTATACAACATCTACGAATCCAAATGGGAGATAGCTAAACAGGAAATATAACCAAACATAGTCAACTCCCACAGTCTGGGATGGTACATCTACCTCACTCTAAAGTAACAATGCTGGTAGGGAACTATCACGCGACTCCCTGTCCTCGGTCCGTCCAGTCAAGCCCGGCAGGAACGGAAGAAAGCCTCAGCAACCTGTCACCGACAGAGGGTGTGAGAACTACATCCTACAGTAGTTCTCAGTGGGTACTGTGACGCCCCACCTCCCAGGGGGTCACCCATCCTAGAACTACTCTAGCTCTAGCACGCTTAACTCTCATGTTCCTCTTGGATCTTGCTACCATCCAAAATGCTATAGCCGGGTTAGAGATTTAGTCCTATTATATCATTTATATAGAGGACTAATCCAAATTCCGGGGGTGTCACATTCTTCCCCCCTTTAAGCCCTGACGTCCACGTCAGGCTCAAGCACACTCACAAGCACCAGGCGATGTGAGACTCGTCTCGCTAGCCTTAGCCGACCTTGTGAGGAGCTGCACTCCACTCACAACGGTCATTAGCCGGGGAGCCTCGCTCTACCCGCTATATAACCCTTGGCTCAGCCGAGACTCATCTCACATTTCCGGCTGGTGAATGGCTCTGATACCAACCTTGACGCCCCACTTCCCAGGGGGTCACCCATCCTAGAACTACTCTAGCTCTAGCACGCTTAACTCTCATGTTCCTCTTGGATCTTGCTACCATCCAAAATGCTATAGCCGGGTTAGAGATTTAGTCCTATTATATCATTTATATAGAGGACTAATCCAAATTCCGAGGGTGTCACAGGTACCGTCTCCAAGAACCACGGTCTGCCCACTAAGTCTACCAGAGGCATAAGATAACAGAAAAGACTGTGATACTGAAAATAAGCTGGAAAAGAATCTACAGCTATCATGCCTCTATCTACTATGCTCAATAGGAAGGGAATATGGATGATGGTATGCAGCCACACACTGCTGACAATATGTCACAAGTACTATGCTCAAGACACTCTACTATGACACATGCTATGCCATCACTCTCTCAGTGTAACCCAAATCTCAGCGACTGCCACATAGGGTCCAGTCGAGTCAAGCCTGCGCCCCCTAGTGTATCAACCAGGGTGTCCAATCGGACAATCTCGATATCTCACAAAGTGACCCCATGGTAGCTCGGCCAGGGGTATCAAGCGACCTCTAGTATAGGAACTAGGCGCATGATCGCAGCCTCGTCAGGCTCGGTATCATCATCGCAGCCTCATCAGGCTCGGAATCATCAACGCACCCGGGGCGTAGCTCGAGGGGTGCGACCCCACCGAACTCAAGTATCACAACTGAATCACTGTCTCACAAGTGGCTCCTGCAGGCTATAGTCCACGATCAAACAGATCGGTATCTCGATGCTCAAAGCACGACTCGGTCGGAGAACCCTCCACGACTCAATCTCACAACACTGACCCACTCAACGAAAGTACTACACAGCTGGTACCACCGTCTCTCCCAACGGCTCCCGCAACAACACCCCACTGAACTCAACACACAAACTCACGGCCGGAGATGCTCCACAGCCAGATCTGCGAAGGGTCCGAAACCCCGGGAGACTAACACCTACGTCCCCAAGAAAGAAAACAGCCCTTAGAACCCAGATCACTCGAATCCGCTCGGGTGGATAAGTTTATAAGAAACCATGTCATTTATTTCAGAAAACCATTTGGTTTGAGAGAAATCCATCTTTTTAATAATTTTTAGTCTTTTTAGGAAAACCCCTTTGAAAACAAGTTTTATGCCCAAACCTCGAAGAGCTAATGCCCTCGTCCTATCAAATAAGAACAGACTCAGGCGACTTTGCGAGGCTTGGAAGAAACACTGCCTGACCAAAATCATGTATTCGTCCAAAAATGTTCTGGGTTCATGGTCCTGCTAACACACGTGCACCACGATCACAACATGGTGGTGACGAGAAGAACGGCGAAAAGAAAAACCCCGGGACCACCGTTTATCTGAAACGGTTCCCAAAACACTAACACTGGCCTAATCCAGCCACCAGACCCCACTCGGCCCCCCCGGGCCCGAGTGCAACACCCGTCCCACAACACTCTGACCACTCAGCCCACTATCCGGGCGAGGAACACTATGTCCAGAAGGATATGCACTGTGTGGGATGTCTAAAACATAAAAGAACCTAGCCCAGATTAAGGTTCTCTATTGGTCTGGTCACACACATGCACATATGACGGGGGTGCTAGTTAAGTTCCAAGAAAACACTTAAACTGGCATGCAATCCTATCATAATAGAATTAGAAGGAAGTAGACTTGGAGAGAAAAACCAACCCACCTCAGCTCGCCACCAATTGCTTGTCGACACTTGCAATTGGGCTCAGCGGGAATACCTTGCCTCCACGAGGTCCGCATGCAAAACGGAGCACGCTGCGTCCAACCACAAGACCGCGCGCTCCGCGGATGTCCCGAAACAAGCCTGCGGGTCCACGCGACGGAAAAACCCACAACCGCCCCCGGCGGAAGCTAAAAACCGCACCGCAAGCTGCCAGAAGCGAAGAAATCACAAAATCAATCAAACGGTCGAAAACCGAGCATCCGACGGCGAAAACCAGCCTCCGTCGGCGAAAACCAGCGCCCGACGGCAAAAAACAGACTCCGACGGCGAAAACAGCGCGCGGCGGCGAAAAACTACTCCGTCGGCGAAAAACTGCGCCCGACGGCGAAAAACAGCACGCGGCGGCGAAAAACTGCTCCGTCGGCGAAAAACTGCGCCCGACGGCGAAAAACAGCACGCGGCGGCGAAAAACTGCTCCGTCGGCAAAAAACTGCGCCCGACGGCGAAAAACAGCACGCGGCGGCGAAAAACTGCTCCGTCGGCGAAAAACTGCGCCCGACGGTGAAAAACAGCACGCGGCGGTGAAAAACTGCTCCGTCGGCGAAAAACAGCTAGAAAACTGCTTGCGAAAACAGCTCGCGAAATCCTGCGAAACTGCTCGCGAAAACCGCTCGCGAAAACCCTGCGAAAACTGCTAGCGAAACCGCTCGCGAAAAACCCTGCGAAAACTGCTAGCGAAACCGCTCGCGAAAAATCCTGCGAAAACAGCGCCGACGGCGAAGATGACGCCCGACGGCGAAAAAAAGCACCGGCACGCAAACCGAGGTGCAGCCCGCTGTCCGCGAGCACACCGAGCGTCGAAAAACCCTGCCGTGCGACGAGGGAGGCCCGCCGCACGGCGCCCAACCAGGTCGCGCCGCGCAGCGACCTGCTGCGCGGTGACAGAGAGCGCTGCGCAGCGCCCTGCGGCGCTGCGCGCGGCGCCCAGCGGCGCTGCGCGCGCAGCCCGCTGCGCTGCGCGCGCCCGCGCGCCTGCGCGCGGCCATGCCTCGCGCGCCTGCGCGCGGCCAGGCAGTGCCGAGCGCACCTGCGCGCGGCCCTGCGGCGCGCGCCCGTGCGCGGCCGGCAGCGCCGCGTGCAGCACTTTGCTGCACGCGGCGCCGCGCCCAGCAGCACGTCGCCGCAGGGTGCTGCCAACAGCAGCACCCTAGCGCCGCGCGTGCGCCGTTGCGCGCGCGCGCGGCCGCCGGCGACGGAAAAGCTAAAAAGAATAATAAAAAATCCCCAATAAATCCGAAAAATTCCAAAATCCATTTTTAGCTTTTAAAAACCAATTAAAATCCCCAAAGCTCTCCAACAACAAAATCCAAACTCAAAAACTGAATTTTGCTTACCTCGTCGACGCTCGCCGCACGCCCACGAGCTCCACTCGGCCTCCAACGGCGAGTCCAAAAACCAAGAATGCCTTCAAGTCCTCTCTTTTCCTCTTCTTTTCCTTCACCTTCTTCCTTTTTCCTCTCTTTTCTTTTCCTTTCTTTCTTTCTTCCTTTCTTTCTTTCTCTGCTTTCCCCCAAAGCAACAGGGCCCCTTTTATAAAGCAAACAATTTAATTATTTAATTAACTTAATCCAAAAAATCCAACTCCAACTCACTTTTTGCCCTCGGGCCCTCCGCCGCTGTCCGGAACCTCCCGAACTCTGCTGTAAATCGAAAGTACACGTGTTCACAGCTTTTTCTCATAAAAAAGCTCATCCGTTGAGTCGGGGTGCTCAAATCAAATACCGGCTCCAAAATTGCCAGTTCCGACTCACTTTTTGCCTCCGGGTCCTCCGCGTCAGTCCGGAACCTCCCGAACCTCGCTGTAAATCGAAAGTACACGTGTCCACAGCTTTTTCTCCTCAAAAAGCTCATCCGTTGAGTCGGGGTGCTCAAATCAAATACCGGCTCCAAAATTGCCAGTTCCGACTCACTTTTTGCCTCCGGGTCCTCCGCGTCAGTCCGGAACCTCCCGAACCTCGCTGTAAATCGAAAGTACACCTGTTCCAAGTGTTCCTGAATTTCCGGCACTCCACGGTGAAGTCGGAAATTTCCAAATCTCATCCTCAATCGGCATACAAAGCCCGGAAAAACCCCGAATCGAGCCGGAGCTTCTGCGTTGATCCGAATCAACCCGGCATCATCTGTAAACTCAAATGCAACATGCCCAAGGCAACTCTCTGCTCCAAGCCATCTATGTGGTCAACGCGCTATCCGAAGACCCGGTACTCTACACCGACACTTGGGATTAGTCGAGTTTGCGTACAACAACAGCTATCAAGCGAGCATCCAGATGGCTCCGTTTGAAGCGTTGTATGGACGCAAGTGTCGGTTACCCCTATATTGGAGTGACGTGGGTGAGAAGAAGACTTTGGGTCCTGATCTATTATTAGAGGCAGAGGAAAAGGTCAGATTGGTACGACGGCATCTCGAGACCGCCCAGAGTCGACAGAGGAGTTATGCTGATACTCGACGGCGAGACTTAGAGTTTCAGGTGGGTGACCATGTTTTTCTGAAAGTCTCGTCTTCGAAGGGGATTCGGAGATTTGGTATTCGTGGGAAACAGAGCCCTCGTTATATTGGACCTTTCGAGGTGTTGGAGCGCTTAGGGGCAGTTGCCTACAGGCTTGCACTTCCCCCCAGGCTTTCAGGTGTTCACAATGTTTTCCATGTATCGACTCTGAGGAGGTATGTTCATGACCCGTCTCACATCATCGATTTCACCCCACTGGAGGTTGCTGAGGACCTGAGCTATGTTGAGCGGCCGTTGAGAATCTTGGACCGTGAGGTTAGGGAGCTCCGCAGCCGAGCCATCCCTTATGTGAAGATTCTCTGGAGCAGTCACGATGAGCGCGAGGCTACTTGGGAGCTGGAGTCAACGATGATGGATGCTTACCCCTACTTGTTCGAGGCCCCAGCTTGAGGTATGACTTTTGTTTCGAGGACGAAACTTTTTCTTGTAGGGGAGGATGTAGTGTTCTGGTTTTTCCCATGCAATTTCCCGATGAATCCACTGTGTATAACACCTAGTGATGGTGTCTGGCCCATGGTGCATCAAAGGAGTGCCACAGATGGGCCCTGCGAGATTTTTGTAGCAGATTTGGCCTTCGACTGTATTTGCCAAATTTTAGAAAATGATTCAGGCCGAACGGAGGTTGGATTTGGATTCAGCATGGAAAAACGCTTGAAAACGGCTATTTGCTGGTTAAATTTGGAGTCCGGATGACCAAAAAGGGGCTTCCGGAAGTTTTCGGGGCTTTTCGGTGCATGGGGAGTGTCGGTGGACCGCCGGCTACCACGTGGCGGCCTGTAATTGGCCGGTTCGCGACGTTCGGTCCACGGAGCGGCGCGGCTGGGTGCATGAGCCCGGCGCAGGACACGTGGCAGGCAAGGATAGGCTGGCCTTTGGTGCGCGGTCCACGAGATTTTGACCGGCAGGTGCACGGTTTGAACGCCGGTGCAGGGATCTGAGCCCACGTTTCGATCCCTGATTGGCGGGCGCTGGGGTGCGCGGTCCACGGAGTTCCCCGCGCGGGTGCATGGACCCGGCGCAGGGACACGTGGCGGCAGGCGATTGGCGGGCTCAGTTTGCGCGGTGCACGGAGTGTGTGAGGGCCCCCCTCGGGATGGAGCGCGCACAGGGGCGCCTGACGCGGCGGTCGGCCACACTCGAGTACGCCACGCGTCGCGACGCGAGAGGGCGGCCGTACTCGAGTGCGCCACGCGTCGCGACGCGAGTGGCGGGCCGTACCCACCCCGCTGACCGAGGCGGGACACGTGGCGCACAGCGGGGGGCTTTGCACCGCTGTCCCGTGTTATGGGGACACGTGTCGTCACCACAATCTTTCGGGCGCGTCGGACGGGGAGGCGTCCGACCGTTCTTCCGGATTCGGGCGCCGGAAAGTTGCCCCCGAATCCGGCCCACTAACAGCTAGTGGGCTGAGCCTATAAATAGGCTTCTTTGTGTCTTCTTCGGGCTTTTTAGACACCTTTTCGCTGTGGAGTCTTCAGAAGAGTTTTCCCTCTCGAAGAGCACTATCCATTGGAGGACTTGGAGGATTTTTGGAGGCACGCATCCCGAGGTTCGCTATTTTACGGCGCGGCGTGACGCTCGTTCTCCGGCGACTCGCTTCGCCCCTTCTCAGTGTTTGGGCTCCCACGACTCACCCCGACCTCCTTTTCTGGTGATTCTTGCGCCGTTGGACTCACGACAGGTAGGACTTCAACTCCTGTGTTTTGAGGTTCCTCGATTTCCATGCTGAACTTGGAGTTTTCTGAGCACCCATTTGACCCATTTTTCTTCGCGGATTCTTGGACAGCACTGCGGTGTTCTAGCCGTATCATTTCGGACAGGCGTCGGAACAGGGCGATTCAAAAGGCATTTTTCATCTTCATTTCGCAAGGAATCTCCTGGATTTTTCCCTGAATTTTTGGAATATTTTCCGAAGGTGAAAGTCTCCTTTTACTGTGGTTCTTTGTTACAGATTTTCTGCACAGTTTGTTTTGGGGTGTTCCCCTTGCCGGATTTTTATCTCAGCGTAGAAAACTCGGAATTGAACGTGCAGGTACTCGTTTCGCCGGGTTCGTCGCGACGATCGCGACAATATTTTTTTGTGGATTTTTCCGGGTATTTTTCGCAGGTGAAAACAGTGGAACTTTGGACTATGTATTTTGGGACAGATTTTGTGAGGCAAGGTGTGATTAAAATATGTTTATTCTTCTGGGGAATTTTGTGCAGTGTTGTAGAGTTGGTTTTGGCCGAGCGTGGAATGCACCTTTGGGGACCAGGATTTAGTGCTCGAGGTGGGTACCG
Source organism: Tillandsia leiboldiana (assembly GCA_029204045.2). Lineage (NCBI taxonomy): Eukaryota > Viridiplantae > Streptophyta > Magnoliopsida > Poales > Bromeliaceae > Tillandsia > Tillandsia leiboldiana. The sequence continues at coordinate 27,911,281 of CM055060.1, forward strand.
TTGTCAACCTCCTACTTGTGATAACCCACTAGGCATATTGGAGCTAGTCTTATGTAATGTTGCTAGTATACTAGTGGAATGGTTATGGCATGCTTAAATTGGAAGAATTGGACTTATGGTCGATACTTGCACCTTTAGAGGACTAAGTGCTAATAATGGTAATTCTTACAAGTATTAAGTTGATTATCCCTAGGAACAATTGCTTAAACCTTTTTGGTAATAATCGGCTAAACCATATCAGGTTTTATGTATAATTGGGAAACCTATGCATGTGTATAAATTCGCTTATGGCACGTTAGTACTTCTGATATGTAAACAAAGGCATACTGTAATTCTTGTGAGAATTGGAACACTGAAATTATATTATTAAGAAAAAGGACTTTTGCATGCTTGAATGGTCACCTAGTTAGGCCACATTTTTCTGCTGCACTATCATGCTGGAATTGACTTAGGAGAAACCATGATTTTATTTTCTCCAGTTATCTAGACATAGGGGATATCATGCTCGGGTTAGAGCAGGGGCTGGGATAGTGTAGTCAGATACCTGGGTTTCGGGACGGACAGGCTGTGATGGCAGGGATTTGCGGCAACCGCGGATTTCGGGCGGTTGACCGGACAATTGTTATTGATCAGATCGGGGAGAGGATTTTGGGTTCTTTTAGTGGATGGTACTTTTCCCTTTAGATCAGTGTCATGATCCAGTCCTGCGGACTTATTCTCCTTGGATACTTATTACTCAGGCTTTTTCCTCGTGTGGGTCGCTCCCCTCGAGGGCCACTTCGGAGTGCGCGATATACAGACTTGAGTCCTTGAGACTCCTATCCCCTATCGGTGTTATGCGTAGGCTGGCATACCCGATTTGGCAGGCACCGCAGGCAGTACCAGCGTTTACTGGGGCATAGATTGGATTTTGTCAGACAGGCTTTGATATTCTGATGCATACATTTAGCTATCCTTTAGCTGGGTATGTAGAGGCATATTAGTGGTAGCTTTTATCAGTAGTCATACTTATAGTTTACCACCTTTATTCTTTTAGCCTCTGGTAGTGCTAGTGGGCATGTTTGAGTTGAGGTTTACCCACTAGGGGAGGCTACTGTCTGTATAGTAGTTCTCACCCCCACCCCTTTTTCCTCTTCTTTTCCCCCTTTATTTTGGAGAGTCCTCTGCGGGAGTTGCGGGACCCTCTTCCCAGGACCGAGGTAAGAGGATCGTTGAGTAGCTAGCTGCTTCCCTGATCCTGAGTTCGGTAGATTTTGATGTATCCCCTGTATACTCAGACGGTTGTATTTTCTTTTATTTTGGGTCTGGCTGCGGCCAGCTGGTTGTATTTATTTCGTGAGCTGGGAGAGACACATGTATATTTGAGTTATGTTGTACTTTTATTTCCAGCATTTGTCTGAGATGTACTAGTTTTAGTTTAGCTCTGCTTTCATGCTCCTTTATTATTTCATTTATATATATCTGAGCAGGTTACCAGCGCTTCGTGTACACGGGAAATACCGTGTGCACGGCGGATCTGTGGACAAGCCTGGGTTCTGGTTTGCACCCGGGGCGTGACACTCGGGCGCGTGCCACGCGCGCGCATGCATGCGCGGCGCATGGCTGCGCGGTGCACCGCGCGTGCACCGGCCGCCCGCGTCGCCTCCTGCACCGGGTGTACACCCTCCCCCATGCACCGCGCTGCACCTACCGGTGCATGGGCCGTGAGCCGGTCGCCGTGAGCCCGGTCCACCAACTAGCAACACCAAAAACACCGTTTTAAGCCCAAAATTAATCAGAAATAGCCTATTTTGCACAGTTTTTTCGCCCTGAGTCCAATTTTCTCGTCCATTTGGCGAACCGAGGATTCCGACACACCGAAAAACAGTATACTCAAAGCTCTCCAAATCAAAACTATACAAACACCGCACTTCCGTACATCCCCATTATGCGGTTTTTCGCACTGGATTCGATTTTCGCGTCCTCTTCGCGCACCGACGACACTAACACACCCAAAATGTGCCGACGAGCTACCAATCTGTTGGGTTATGTATAATTGGATCTAAATAGGGGAAAAAAACACCTAGAGGGGGGTGAATAGGTGTAAACAATAAACACTCAAAAATCTTTGCGATATAAAACCCAATGCGGAAAAATAAATAACACGCGGAGATTTTTACGTGGAAAACTCCAAACCGGAGTAAAAAACCACGGGACCGATAACACGGTGAAATCCACTAGAATTAAACACGTACAAGGTGATATACTGTACTCACAGACGACTCAACCTTTTCCATACGCTCCTAGTTGATCTTCTCCGCTCGCTCCACGACGCTTCTCGAATCCACGATCTGCGTCCAACGCCGAATCCACGACGTCTGACCGAATCCACGGTCTTCACCCAGTAGCACGCTTTGAATCCACAAACGTACCTCGCTCCGAATCCACGAGAGCGGTAGCACCTTGAATCCACAAGGCCACGCGAGTCCACGCGCCGATTTTGGGAAAATGGTTGTTTTTTGGGTGGTGATGATCCGCCGAATACTTAGATTAGAAATAGATCGGAAATACCATCTAAGTATTCATTGATTTGATTCTACTCAAAATGTGAGTATGAAAACCTAGAATCAAATCAATCAATATAGATGAAGAAACATAAGATTTAATCTATTGATTTCCTTTCTTCTCTATTTGTGGATCTATATAATTCGGTCGTCTTTTTCCCTTTATCGTGGGTTTCCCTAAAAGATGAATTAAAGGGTCTATATATAGGTTAGAAACCATTGGAAGAGGATAAGAATAAAAAACTAACCTTTTCTGGAATTTTTCAGGACGGCGATCCGGATTGCAGTAGCGAGACAAACAGTTTCCAGAAAAACCAAGGTTCGGGATCCGGATCGAAGTGCCTGATCCGGATCGTTCATACAATTTCACCAAACACCAACGTTCGGGATCCGGATTGCAAAGCCTGACCCGGATCGTTCATAAAACATGGTAAAACCAGTGTTCGGGATCCTTATCAAAGGAGGCTACGATCCGGATTGAACTGGTGTATGAACGAACACCCTTCGGGATCCGGATTGGAAAGTCTGATCCGGATCCTGAACATGTCCCATGTCCAGTTTTTGTTTTTTATGTAATTAGAAATTCATCCAAGTGTTTCTACACTATAAGAAGTATTCGGATCACCAAAAATAATTAGTTAAACATACCTGATCCTTTTGAATTCTTCTTTCTTGAGATTGAGTTAAAAGATCCAACTTTCTTTATCTTCAATCTTCAAGACTTAACCGAATTCACGAAATACGCCAACTCAAAATCCGTAACAATCTCCCCCTTTGGCGGTTTCGTGACAAAACACAAATCCACTCAAGAAAATTCAAAAAGATATTTTTGTTGCTATCACCATACAACAAAAATTTACAATGGAGATCCAAAATAAAATAGATACATGAGTTAAACTCCTAAAACAGACTCTAGACTTAGACATCTGAACTCTCTGCAAAAGAAATCATTCTTGACAAAAGAAATCGTTAGATACCTCAAGAATTTTATATCATTCAAAAACCACATACAGTGATGAAGTTTATACTCATTTATATTTACCATGACATTTATACATTCAGATATGTAATTTGATCATAGTTAAAAACCAACATATCTCCTATGCAATCAAAATCCAAATGTCACAAAAATTGTTAGTGAACATCAACTTGTTAGTTATATTACATGCCCAAATAGTTAGCAAATAGTTAGTCGAGGCATGCGTGCAATCACAAATGAAAACCAAAAGTTAAAGTTCTACTTACCTTTAAGTTTTACTTACCTTACTTACCTTCATAGTTCAACTGGACAATCAAGATTGTTCAAACTGTTCTAATACTCTCTCCCCCTTTTTGTCACAAAGTTAGCCAAAATTACCAAAAAGGAGAGAAAAGTTAACAGGTTCAAGAAAACTGTTTTAAAACTTAAAACCTGCACTGGAAAAAGATTAAAAATCTGCACAAGAAAAGATTAAAAAAGGAAGGGGATTACTCAGAATCATCCGAACTGATGCAGCTGAGTATTTGGAAGATTTTCTTTAAACATTTGTTCATGGATGACTGGTTCTTGTGGACCTTTTTTATTTCTTCCTTTACTTCAATCAGTTCATTCGAAATGCGTTCTTGCTCGTTGGAGAGCCTTTGCTGTTCTTTATAAATGGAGGTAACCGATGCATCATCATCGGATGTCGATGGAGGTGCTTGTTGTGCTGCAGGTGCTGGTTGGACTGGAGGTGCTGCTGGTGCAGAGGTTGTTGCTTGTTGTTGAGCTCTTCGTCGGTGAGGAGGTGATGGGGGCTCATCTTGTTTTGTTGAGAGAGACTTTACAATAGTTGTTTCATTGATCGTTCCTAGACTGTGCATGTAGGAACTCGCACTTGTGTCAGCTTTAAACTTTCGAAGAATGCGCATAATGATCATTGGATAAGGTAGTCTCTCTGAAGGGTGAGCATGTTCCACATAGCGTGCCATCCTCGACCAGATGATGTAAGGAATATTTAAGTTTGCTCCCATTGCTGCTGTGGGGTTGCCAAGAAGATAGAGGAACAACATCCTATCCCACCGAAGAACCTTTGTAGTCATATTTGGAAGGACGTTACAACAGATAATGAAGTTCAAATAGCGATACTCTAGTCGAAGTTCTTTTGAAAAGACGGAGTTTCCTGCCGACAGAGTATCTGGAAGACGGATTCCATCAACTACCACTCTCCAGGAGTTGGTGGTGAAGGTTTGACACTTCATATAATGATCCCCATCAGCCCTGGCCGTCATTCCTAACGCCTCTCCAATCAGTTGAGGGGTTACTTTGATCTTAACATTCTTGACCAATGTTTGGAATTCTCGACGTCCGCTCTCCTGATCAACTAGATAGCAGGCATTTTGATAAAACATTCTTACTGAGTGAAGACAATACCCAGTGGTCTCGGGGAAGTTGCAAATGGGAGCAAGACCTGTCTGGTCATACAGAGTCCCAAAAAGCGAAGATCGTTCCTTCAAGGCTTTGACATTAACATGTCTTTCGCCAATGCATTCACTGTTCTCAAAATCCTTTATCCTAGCAGAGCTGATAAAGTCTTGTGGAGGAGGCTGGCTAGCAACTGGTTGCTCAATGGAAATTCCTCGAGCACTCCCTCTCTTGCGAGCAACACTTTTTCTTCTTGTTTTCACAGAAGTTTCTTCCATCGGAGCTTTGCCCTTTTCAGCAGCAATAGGCGGAGCCTTTGATGTTTCTGCAGGCGCTTTTCCCTTCGAAGCAGTGGGTGCAGTTGCTTCAACTTGCAACTCATCCCAATCGATCGATTCCGTCTCAGATTCCGTATCGGAATCATCTTTTGTTTTCTTCGCCTTCTTAGCCCTCTTGGGCTTGATAGTGTCTCTAGTATGGACCATAGTAGCCAGAAGAAAAATGATCTAGGTGATCACCATTGCTACTAGTTTCTTGTGAGAAAGGAAATCCGGTAAGCAACAACTCAGGAACACGAAAAAATTGTTAATTTTCAAAAATTTGAAAAATTGTACCCAAACAATCATTATCGTGTAGAGAGACTAAGAATCAAATTAGTTTTGCAAAAAGGAATTTTAAAAATAGATCAATCGCATGATTTTGGAAAATTCCCATTATATGCCCTAAAACCGAAATTTTTGAAATCGAAGGCCAAAAATTCGTTTATCATTAGAATAGCTAGCATATAATCAAAACTAATCTACCCAGAGTTCTTATTTCAAAAGAAATTTGATCAAAAACCATCCACAAACGAAAAAGATACGGAAATTCCATCACGTTTTGAAGAAAAATATGAAAAACTATGAAATACTGAGATTTTGATCAATAAAACTTACTTGGAATCGAAGAACTTGAGTTTGAAAGCTTCCAAGATGGATGAATTATAGAGAGAGAAGCTCTGGAGACTTTCGAACAAAAGATTGAGGTAAAAAGAAATCAAAACCCTTTTGTTCTATATAAAACCCTAGCCGCGATCCGGATCAGTTCGTGATTACGATCCGGATCGGCTACCCTCAGAGAATACCTGCGTTCGGGATCCGGATCGGCTTGTCCAATCCGGATCGGCTCCAACTTTTTCTTCAGAAAAATTCAGAAAAATTCTAGAAACTCCAGAAAAAGATTGTAAGCACTTTTGTGTATCAACTTTAAATGAAAATCATCGTTTCATACAACAAGAAATAGATTATGCCAAATCTATCAATAACATCCAACAAATGAAACGAAAATTTATAAAAATTAAATCCCTTAAAGTTGAACAACTTCAATTACATCTAACTTGATCTTATGAGTAATGCCTTTATCAAATCATCAATTCGATAAAGAAAATGAAATACAAAGATCAATAGATGTCTAAAATCCAAGATAAGTTAGATAATATATCTAGTCAATTTATTGAAGAGAGTGGGCTCTTTGAGCATCTTTCATTAAAATTCCCACCTTATACCAACCTTTAAGTTTTGACAGAGTCAAGTGTTTCAACATGCATTTTATTTAATCAAACTTGAAAAACCTTGCTTGGTATACATGTGGTAGCTGCACACAGTACTCGGACGACCGAGGTGGTAGCTCTTTCCTCCATGTGGTGGTAGTTTTCACACTCCTCATTGGGATGTAACTCTTTCCACATCTTTTGAGCATAACACTTTTTCTTTGACTCCCCCTCAATTGGCTATCAATTATTTAAGATATAAAGTATTCAGCCAAATATTGATCTCGATTTCATACTCGACTAAACAGTCAAATAAGATAAAAACTATACCAAGAGATCATCGAGAGAGAAATTGACTTTGATCAAAACAAAGATGATTTAATTCACATAAATGATCATTGCATCAAATGAATTATTATGATATCCAAAGCATAATAAATTTCTAAACATATAAAGGATGCAGTTAAAGTCAATAAAAACTAATGCTCAATTAATGTTCTATGTCTAAGCATAGATACTGAACAAAAATACAAAAACAAAACCTAACCTAAACAAAAGTTTCAAAAAGAGGTTATTTCAAGGAAAGCATTCCAATTGCTTTACGCAAATGAATAAAACGTTTTTGATCCAAAGGTTTTGTTAAAAAGTCAGCTAATTGATCTTCAGTTGAAATGTAGGAAATTTGAAGAATATTTGATTCAACTAGCTCTCTAAGAAAATGATATCTAAGTTCAATGTGTTTTGTTCTAGAGTGCAATACAGAGTTTTTTGAAATGTTTATAGCACTAGTGTTGTCACATAAAACAGTTACCGAAGTTGCTGAAATCCGGAAGTCACTCAACACGCTTTTCATCCAAATGAGTTGAGTTGAACAACTACCCGTTGAGATGTATTCCGCTTCGGCAGTCGAGAGTGCAATGCAGTTTTGCTTTTTACTATGCCATGCAACAAGGCAATGGCCAAGATAAAAACATGCACCACTCGTACTTTTCCGATCATCCACAGATCCTGCCCAATCGGCATCTGAGTATCCAATAATATCTAGACTTGTTCCCATAGGATACCAAATTCCGAAATTAATGGTTCGTTTGATGTACCGGATGATCCGTTTCACCGCTTTCAGGTGAACCTCCTTTGGTGCTGATTGATATCTCGCGCAAATCCCAACACTAAAGGATATATCCGGGCGACTAGCTGTGAGGTAAAGTAGACTTCCAATCATGCTGCGATAAAGTTTCTCGTCTACATTCTCACTAAGAGATTCACTTCCTAATCCCTTATTGCTAGTTCCCATAGGAGTAGGAAAATCATTTGAATCTTCTAATCCGAATTTCTTTACCAACTCCTTTGCATACTTGGATTGACACAGATGGATGCCTTCACCATTTTGTTTCACTTGCAATCCAAGAAAGTATGTCAGTTCGCCCATCATAGACATCTCAAATTCGCTTTCCATGGTTTCTACGAATTTAGAAGCATCATTATCCTTTGTTGCTCCAAATACAATGTCATCGACATAGATTTGTGCAACAATAAAGTTATTTTGATAATGCTTCACAAAGAGAGTCCTATCTGCTCCCCCTCGAGTATAGCCCTTCTCCAAAAGGTGCTTTGTCAACCTTTCGTACCACGCTCGCGGTGCTTGTTTTAAACCGTAAAGAGCCTTTTTCAAACGAAAAACATTGTTAGGTAGTTTACAGTCTACAAAACCTTTCGGTTGAGCCACATAAACTTCCTCATTTAAAAACCCATTTAAAAACGCGCTCTTAACGTCCATTTGAAAGAGTTTTATTTTAAAGTGACAAGCAATAGCGAATAAGATACGAATGGACTCGAGTCTAGCTACAGGGGCGAACGTTTCATCAAAGTCTATACCTTCTATTTGAGAGTAGCCTTGAGCAACTAAACGCGCTTTATTCCTGATGATGGTATCATCCTCATTTTTCTTGTTCTTGAAAATCCATTTACTACCGATCACATTGTGTTGCTTCGGAGGCGTCGTTAATTCCCAAACTTTGTTTCGTTCAAACTGATGGAGCTCTTCCTGCATTGCTTCAATCCAGTAGTCATCCTGAAGAGCTTCATCGTTATTCTTTGGTTCGATCATGGAAACGTAACAAGCGAATCCACAAACCAACTGTCTCCGAGTTTTGACTCCTTCTTGTGGGTCTCCAACGATGTTTGATTCAGGATGATCCTTGGAGATGCGTAACGTTTGATGTAATGGAGTACTCGGAGGTATATGAGATGATTCCTGCACATCAGATAAACTTGGAGAACCATTAGATGCATCATTAATATTGAAAGTATTATCATGAGAAGATGCATTTACAGGAGTATCATCATCAAGAGAGATATCAGGGGTAGATTTATCAGATGCAAAGTGGAAAGCTTCATCTACTTTAACATTTATAGATTCTACGATCGTTTTAGATTCCAAGTTAAATACCCGATATGCTCTACTATTTGTAGAGTACCCAAAGAAAATCCCTTCGTCACTTCGAGAGTCAAACTTTCCAAGATTTTCGCGGTCACGTAAAATGTAACACCGACTCCCGAAGATACGAAAATATTTGATGTTGGGTTTTCTACAACACCATAGTTCATATGGTGTATTTAACATTCCCGGGCACAAATAAACTCGATTAATAACATAGATTGCAGTGTTCACAGCTTCAGCCCAAAAATGTAGCGGTAAATTCCGGCTGTGAAGCATAACACGTGCCATCTCTTGTACAACCCTGTTTTTGCGCTCGACTACACCATTCTGTTGAGGTGTATAGGGTGCTGAGAATTCATGTTTAATGCCGTTGGAAGTGCAAAAATCAGTGAATTTTGAATTTATGAATTCTCCACCTCTATCACTTCTAACACGAATGATCTTTTCATTCTTTTCAATCATAATACGAAGGCAAATCTCGTGAAAAGAATCAAAAGTATCAGCTTTCTCTTTTAAAAATGCTACCTATGAGTATCTAGAGAAATCATCAACCAATAAGAAAATATACCATTTACCTCCCAAGGATGGTTGACGTGTCGGCCCCATAAGATCCATATGCAATAATTCCAAGGGCCGTTTAGTATCGACGTGATTCAAGTTCTTGTGTGCAGTCCTAGATTGTTTTTCCTTTTGACAACCACCACACACAATGTTTTGTTTAAGTGAAAGTTTAGGAACCCCCTTGACCACGTCTTTGTTTGAAATTCTAGCAAGTTCCTTAAAATTTATGTGACCTAGCCTTTCATGCCAAAGTGTTTCATTATTCAAAGAGGCTAAGTTACAATTTTCAGAAAATTTATTGGGAACAACATAACAATTGTTTTCAAATCTAACCCCTTTTAAAAAGAAAACATGGTCCTTATCAGTTACAATGCATTCGACAGATGAAAAATTAACTGAAAAACCATTGTCACAAAGTTGACTGATAATTATGAGGTTAGTCTTAAGGCCATCAACAAATAACACATTATTTAGAATCGGGCCATCTGGAATAGCTACTGTTCCTTTTCCAACAATTTTGGAAGACTGACCGTCTCCGAAAACTACAAGTCCTCCGGAGATTTTCTCAAAATTTTGAAAACAGTTTTTGTCACCGGTCATGTGACGAGAACAACCGCTATCCAGATACCAAGACGAATTATCATAAGCATGCAAGGAAATATTTGTAACAAGACAAGGGAAAACTTCACCTTTGCGTACCCAAACCTTTCGAGTTTTGGTGTACGTCGGAAATGATTGTGAGGTTGATACCTTTGGTGAAAGCGTCTTGTTTGATCCGTCGCTTTTCCTTGACATCGTCGTCTTGTTTGATGAACTACCGAGGCTCTTTTCCTTCGAAGAATTTGCATTTGATTTCCGAGGAATCACCCTTTTGGTAGTCGTTGCAAGAAGTGCTTGAGTTGAGCGTTTGGCTCCCATCTTGAAATTTCTCCTTATGTGCCCTGCAATGCCACAACGAAAACATACCTTGATGCTTGACGATTCCGAAGAGGGGGAAGTAGGTTTGTTGTCGTTGTTTGTCATCAATTCCGGTGTCGGAGGAGGAGATACCGACTGGGGCACAAAGACTGTCCCAACCGAACTAAAATTGTCGTTAGTTCGATTGTATCCGAGGCCGAACATGTTTGATTGACCAAGACCAAGAAGCTTATCCAACTTACTCCTTCCTGATGAAAATCGCTGTAAGTCATCCTTGAGTTGGAGAATGGTCTCTGTCATTTCCAATTTTTCCGGTCGAGCCTCACCGTTGAGCTTCAAGAAGTAATTCACTTTGTTCACCATATCTATATAATTCTTCTCGAGTTGCTCATTGGACTCTTGAAGGGAAACATTTATTTTAATCAGATCATCCCTTTCCACTTCAAGATCGGTCGAGAGAGAAGTTACCTTTTTTACATCTTCTTCGAGATCCTGCAATCTCCCTCTCAACCCCTTGTTTTGCTTAGCCAGTTTCTTTGAATCCCTCAAAAGTCTGTGATAGGCTAGAGTAAAATCTTCACCTTCCGAGTTATCCGATTCATCGTCCGTTTCAATCTTTTCAACAGTGGAGTTGGACAATGACTCGGATGTATTAGCCATTAAGCACATGAAGGGTGAAGATGTGGACGCGTGGAACGCCGTTGCGTTATCTTCTTCATCACTTGACGATGACTCATTTGACGATGAGGTGTCATCCCAAGTGACGGCTTGCATCGCTTTCTTCTTTGTCGGATTCTTATTAGGATACTCCGTTGAGATATGGCCATACCCTCGGCACTTGAAGCATTGGACTTGTCCTTCTGAGCTTTTCTTATGCTTAGAAAAACCCTCTTGCTTTCTTGGTTTGAAACTTGAAGAACCTTTGCCTTTTTTCGACTTTACGAAGGATGGAGTTTTGCTTGAGTTACCCCTTCGAAAGTTTCGGCGAAATCTTCTTGTCAAGAGAGCGAGCTGCTTCTCAAAATCCTCCATAGATAGGTTTACGTCATCGTCTGAGGAGGATGAATCCGCGTCTTCTTCTTTTGTAGTTTTCAAAGCAAAACCTGAAGACTTAGAAGAGGATGCCTTTCCAGAAGAATAGTTATGTGAGGACCTGGATCCCCACGACGAGATTACCGGTTCATCTACAGCTCCCTGAGGCCTATGTGGCGTGTTGGTGGGATTTGTGCCCCATTTGGACATTAGTGTTGGGCTCTGTGTGTTTAATGGATCACGTGGGTGATCATTGGACTCCGTCGGATCGTTAGAAGTGGTTTCGCGCGAAGTGGATATTAAATTTGGACTCAGCGCAAAGTTTGGACCAAGGATTACCTTTCCGGATGCCTTCGGCAAATTTTGGAGTTGGAATTTGGCGAAATGGACATCAAATTCGGATTCAGCGCGCGAATACGGTTAAAACGGACTACCCACTTGTTATTTTTGAGCACCGGACACTGTTCACGCCGGAACAGTGTTTTCGGCACCGGCGGCGGCGGCGCGCGGCGGCCGGCAGCGGCGGAGCGCGGCGGAGCAGGCTCGGGCGGGTGCGCGGTCCACCGCGGGGGCGTGCACCGGTCGCGGGCCACGTGGCGGTTCCCGGTTGGGCCGGCGCGGGGGCGCGGTCCACGGGAAAAGGCGCGGTGCATGGTGGACCGGAGGGTGACACGTGGCGGCTTTTGATTCGACTGTGCTGTGGACCGGGTCCACGGTGTGTGTGTGGGGTGGCCTCGGGGCGCGTGCCTGGCAGGGGGGCGCAGGTGGCGCTGACAGCGCGCACGTGGGCGTGGCAGCGACGCGTTGACTGGGTGCGTGCCACGTGTCGGCTGTGCAGTGAGCCACGTGTCGTGCAGTGGACGGTCCGGAGTGCTGTCGCCTGTTTGGGCGGGCGACGTGGAGGCCCAGGAAAGTTTCGGGCTGCTACAGTGAACTTTCGGGCTGCTACAGTGCGCGCCCGAAAGTTCCCTGCGCCCGGAAATGGGGACAAATCCGGTATTTCGTCATTTGTTTCTGCAGCCTATAAAAGGCGATCCGAGCCTTCTTCTTCTCCTTTTTCCGCCATTTCCAAGCCTCCTCTCGCCGGAGTGTCTTCAGCAAAGTTGATCCTCGTGTTTGGCTGCATCTTTCTGCTAAGTTTTGGGATTTTTGGTGGCACGCTTATCGAGGTTTCTATTTTTACGGCGCGGCGCGACGCTCGTTCGTTTGTGGTCTTCTTCGTCGCGTTTTGGTGCGAGGACTCCCCCGGCTTACCCCGAGCACCTTTTTCAGTGATTCTTGCGCCGTTGGCTTCACGACAGGTAGGGCTATGTTTCCCATGTTTACTGGTTTTTCCCACTCCGAGCTTTTCATGGGTCTTTCGGATCATCTTGTAACCCCTTTTTCTGGGCGGAGTTCTGGGACAGCGGCGCGGTGTTTTGGCGATATCTTCGCGCACAGGCATCGGATTGGGGCGATTCAAGAGGCGATTTGCATCTACACATCACGAGGAATATGCCCAAATTTTCTTGGAATTTTCTGAATATTTCTCGAAGGTGAAGATTATCTGTGAACAGTAATTGTTGCTACAGTTTTTGAGTGTAGTTTGATTCGGGGTAGTTCCCTTGTCGGAATTGTTTCTCAGTGTAGGAAGCTCGGAATTGGACGTGCAGGTACTCGTTTCGAAGGTATCGACGCGAGGATTACTGTGGTATTTTTATTGGATTTTCCTGGGCACTTGCAGCAGGTGAAATATGTGCGGCTTTGGGACTGATTTTCAGATTGTGTATGTTTGGTTGATTTTGGAATAAAAGTGTAATGTTAAGCCTTATTGTTGTACTCAGGGGTGTTTTCAGCTGTTTGGAGCCAAGGCTTGCGCGACTTGTACCGAGGGTGTTTTGTTGGCAGATTTTGGACCGCGGGCGTCTACCCACTTCACCGACTTCAGGTTTGCCTTGGGTTAAGCGCTTCAGGTGGGTGAGCTTATTATCAGTAATTGTTTAAGGCAATGTTTATGTTGTGGCAAGTATAAGTCCACTTGTGGGGATGTCACCCCTCTATGACTGATGCATGCATGTGTAGGGTACATAGTTTATATTGGTAAGTAGGTAAGCTTGTTATTGATATTGGTATAAATGATTGCAAGAATAGTATTTATGAGGTATACTGAGGACTTGCATGACTTGGACATCTGTGTGATGACTAGTGTAAGCTTACCTAGGATAATGTTACCCTAGGAAATTATATAACATGCCATGTTAGCACATAGCCTTTCTTGTGGGTGGATTATGATTTGGGACAGGATTTCGTAGCTATGTGCGGATTTGTACTCTGAGGAGTTATTGTGATCATTCTATTAATGAACCCTGAGTTGTGGACAGGTCTAGTTTTGGGATTCCGGCATGTTGTTTATTCCTAAAAGAACTATTATTATGCTTTACCCCCTTTATTTCCTTGAGGACATTTGCATGCTTGTATGGTCATGTAGTTAGGCCATCTTTTACTGCTGCACTTCTTATTGGAACTTGACTTAGGAGAAACCATGCTTTTTCTTTCTCCTTCTTGCTAGTCAGGTGGTCAGTGTTGCTCGGGTTCGAGCAGGGGTCTGGGTATTGTAGTCGGGACTTCGTGTCTGGAACAGGTTGGTTTAGTTGTGGGGCGTTGCGGCAACCGCGGATATGGGGCGGTTGACCGGATGTTTCTCTATGCACCTGATTGGGTATCAGTTTCTTTAGTGGATGGAGTTTCCCACTTATCGTTTAGTGCATCCGGTTGAGGTCGGGTCTTTCCTTGGTGGTTGAGCTTTCCCACTTTGATCAGAGTCGTGATCCAGTCCTGCTACATTGAGACACTTGACAGAGATACTTGTTACTGAGATGTACTTTACTCGTGTGGGTCGCTCCCCTCGAGTGCCACTCCGGAGGTAGGCTTGACCGAGCCGTGTGCCGGTCTGTTACTTATATTTTTGACCGAGCCGTGTGCCGGTCCGTTACATATCTTGAGATCGAGCCGTGTGCCGATCAGTTACTGAGTTCGACAGCAGAGCAGGCAGTATCGGGTGTCTTACCGGTTCATTTGATTGGGTTTATTTCGGTCAGATACTTTTATTGTTACACTCGTGCCTGGGGGCCGAGTGTAGACTGGTAGTTGAGTTTAGATCAGTGATAGTATTGTTGAGAGCCGTCTGGTTGACGGTGGTCCCGTGTTGTTGCGAGTACTTTGACCGCTGTGTGAGAGGTTGAGCGTCATGATTCTATCCGTCTGAGAGAGAGCGTGGATTTTGACCATAGCCTGCATGTTTCTCTACTCGATAGCGAGCTTGTCCGTTTGGACGCCCTACGTAATTCCTGCCCGTCAGCGGGAGGTGGTTGTAGGTGGGCGCAGGTTTGACTGGACCAGAGGTGGCAGTCTGTTCGATTGGGTCGGTGGTGCACTTCATGTGCTAGTGGTTGCATACCACTGTTTGGTTCTCCCCCTTTTAGCCTTTAGTTAGGGGCAGGATAGCTGTTGAGAGTTTCCAGCGTACTCATTTCAGTCCTATGACTTGGGTTAGTTTTGTCTCTTGAGGACTTGGTGGGCAGACCGTCGGGTCTGGCGGTGGTACCCACTGAGAACTCCCTTTTTGGAGTAGTTCTCACACCCTTTGGGGGTTTTCCCCCCTTTTTTCTCTCCTCTTCTTTGTTTTGCAGAGTCTTAGCAGGTGTTGCCGACTCTGCGGTTGTTGATCGTGGCGAGGGAGTCGCGAGCTAGATCCCTACCCGGCGTTGGAGAGTAGCGGTACCCTTCTGAGGAGATCATCAGTAGATTAGCGGTTTCTTTTCCTCTTTTGAGAGACTTGTAGTGAGGATATTTTGTATTGAGAGTCTGTACACTGTTGTATATATATATTGGAGTTACCTCCCGGTTGGGTTTAGAGCTTGTACTCGAGGATTGTATTATTATTATTTTGGGAGGCAGACAGTGTTGTTTATTTCCAGTTGTACAGTGATTGATTTTAGTTACAGCAGATTTTTATTTATAGCTCTGATATCTGTTTAGTTATAGTACTTTTCTTGCAGGTAGGACGCTTCGCCTATGCAGGTATGCATAGGTGGCGGATCTGTTGGCGGGCCCGGGTCGCAGTTTCGACCCTGGGGCGTGACAAGTTAGTAGGAAATGTCATTTCATAAGTTTGTAATGAACCAACTAGTTCTTCTACACGGATTTCGTCCGGGTGTTTAATAGTTTCAATGGCCGTAACCTTGGAACGAAATCTTTCTAGAAGAGTTCTTAATATTTTTCTTACAACTTTAAATTCTGGAATCTTCTCTCCCAAGTTAGCACATGAGTTTACGATGTCTTGCAATCGTGTGTAATAGTCTGTGAAAGATTCATTTTCTGCCATGAAGATAGAGTTAAACTTGCTCGTAAGCATTTGCAGTTTCTGAATCTTCACAAGGTTAGTTCCCTCATGCGTAACTTGAAGAACATCCCAGATTTCTTTCGCAGTCTCACATGCCGAGACGCGAGAGAACTCTGTTTGAGACAAAGCATTAAATAGGGCATTAATCCCCTTGCCATTGTAAGAAGAAAAATCTATCTCTTCCTTGGTCCATTTCGACCTAGGTTTGATGGTGCGAACATCAGCAATAATTTCAGTTGGATTAGTCCATCCTAATTCAATTGATTGCCACACCCGTTCGTCGATGGAAATTAAAAAGGCTTTCATCCGTACTTTCCAGTACGCATAATTTGTTCCATCGAAGAACGGAGGTCTGTTGATGTTTCCACCTTCAACCATTGTTTACAACCCTATTCCCTCTCTGATACCACTTGTTGGGTTATGTATAATTGGATCTAAATAGGGGAAAAAAACACCTAGAGGGGGGTGAATAGGTGTAAACAATAAACACTCAAAAATCTTTGCGATATAAAACTCAATGCGGAAAAATAAATAACACGCAGAGATTTTTACGTGGAAAACTCCAAACCGGAGTAAAAAACCACGGGACCGATAACACGGTGAAATCCACTAGAATTAAACACGTACAAGGTGATATACCGTACTCACAGACGACTCAACCTTTTCCATACGCTCCTAGTTGATCTTCTCCGCTCGCTCCACGACGCTTCTCGAATCCACGATCTGCGTCCAACGCCGAATCCACGACGTCTGACCGAATCCACGGTCTTCACCCAGTAGCACGCTTCGAATCCACGAACGTACCTCGCTCCGAATCCACGAGAGCGGTAGCACCTTGAATCCACAAGGCCACGCGAGTCCACGCACCGATTTTGGGAAAATCGTTGTTTTTTGGGTGGTGATGATCCGCCGAATACTTAGATTAGAAATAGATCGGAAATACCATCTAAGTATTCATTGATTTGATTCTACTCAAAATGTGAGTATGAAAACCAAGAATCAAATCAATCAATATAGATGAAGAAACATAAGATTTAATCTATTGATTTCCTTTCTTTTCTATTTGTGGATCTATATAATTCGGCCGTCTTTTTCCCTTTATCGTGGGTTTCCCTAAAAGATGAATTAAAGGGTCTATATATAGGTTAGAAACCATTGGAAGAGGATAAGAATCAAAAACTAACCTTTTCTGGAATTTTTCAGGACGGCGATCCGGATCGGACTTCGGCGATTCCGATTGCAGTAGCGAGACAAACAGTTTCCAGAAAAACCAAGGTTCGGGATCCGGATCGACGTGCCTGATCCAGATCGTTCATACAATTTCACCAAACACCAACGTTCGGGATCCGGATTGCAAAGCCTGATCCGGATCGTTCATAAAACATGGTAAAACCAGTATTCGGGATCCGGATCAAAAGAGGCTACGATCCGGATTGAACTGGTGTATGAACGAACACCCTTCGGGATCCGGATTGGAAAGTCTGATCCGGATCCTGAACATGTCCCATGTCCAGTTTTTGATTTTTATGCAATTAGAAATTCATCCAAGTGTTTCTACACTATAAGAAGTATTCGGATCGCCAAAAATAATTAGTTAAACATACCTGATCCTTTTGAATTCTTCTTTCTTGAGATTGAGTTAAAAGATCCAACTTTCTTTATCTTCAATCTTCAAGACTTAACCGAATTCACGAAATACGCCAACTCAAAATCCGTAACACAATCCACTAGTAACCCAACTCACAAAGATTTTGGGTCTTCTCACACTGTCACTCAGACGGCTCCCAAAAGAAACACTGATCTATGGACTGCTATCAGAATCCACTCGGTCCCCAGGCACGAGTGTAAAATGCATCCCACAACAACCCGACCTCTCGGCCCACTATCCGGGCGAGGAAACTCTAAGTCCAGGATGAAACAATAGGTATCAGTGTGGGAATGCCTAAAGCAATAACAACCTAGCCCAAGTTGGAGTTTTCTATAAGTCTGGTTGAACATGCAGCATGTGACGGGGGTGCTAGGTCAAGTTCCAAGATAAAATAATTTAACAGGTTGTAGGAAACAATAATCACATGATCATCTGACAGCATCAGGAACATCAATTCCTATATTCTAGCATGCTATATGTCACGCCCCGGGGTCGAAACTACGACCCGGGCTCGCCAACAGATCCACCGTCTGTATGGAAACTGCCGCACAGACGAAGCGTCTACCCTGCAAAAGATCTATAGCTAAGCATGTATCAGAGCTAAAAAAGAACTAATAGCTACAGAAAACAACTGAACATCTGATATAAATAGAATCTCAATACAAGCTATGAACCAATAAAAACAATTCTCACCAATCTCTCAGACTGTCCAGTACAAAAGTGGAATCATAAAATATATAGGGTACATCTACCTCTGACTCTCAATGCTGGTAAGGAACTAATCGGCCACGTCCTCACCTCGATCAGCTGTCTCCGCGCGAGCTAAGCCGGAACAGCAACCTCCGTAACCTGTCACCGCAGCGGGTGTAAGATCTACTGCAGAAGGTAGATCCCAGTGGGTACCGTCACCAATATCCACGGTATGCCCACTAAGTCTACTGGAGGCAAACAGATAGGTATGCAGATAGATAGAAAAAGGGTAAGCTGAAAGAAAACTACAGCTAATATGTGTCAACCATCCAGCTCAAAAGGAAACTCTACCATGTCCATGCCATGCATACACTCGCTACTGCTAAAATGCCTCAGTATCAATGCTCAAAGGAAAAACCCATCTAAGAACATAATATGCATACACCACTCGCACACGAGGTGCCCAATCGACCCAATCGAACTGACTGGCTCATAGGGTCTAGTCAAGCCTGCGCCTATCTACTGCCGTTACATCCACGTAGGACCGGACTGATGTAGGGCGTCCGTGACTGCCAAAACTGGCCCAGCCAGAGGGACCGCGTCCGTGACTTTCAAAACTGGCCCAGCCAGAGGGACCGCGTCGACAAGTCGCGATACAAAAGTAACAGATCCACCCCGGGCGTGGCACTCGAGGGGAGCGACCCCATCGAGGAAAAGGTATCCGCGCACTCTGTCGAGCTCAAAGTGGCACTGCAGGCTATAGTCCAAAATCCACGCTCACTCTCAGAACGGAAAGACTCAGGATCCTCAAACATCTCGCACAACGGTCGGAGCACTCTCGACAACTCAGCTGATCAGCTCTCTCGAATCACGAGACACTAGCAAACTCTACCAACTCGTGGCACAAAACACACTGGCTGGAGATACTCCACGGCCGGGATCGACACACAACTCAGGGCTAATAAAACTGGTCGGACAACACACAACGACCCGGGACCACCGTCAACCCCAACGGTTCCCAACGACACTAGCACAGTCTAAACTCAGCTACCGGTCTCCACTCAGCCCCCAGGCACGAGTGCAACAATGTCCCACAGAAACCTGACCCCTCGGCCCACTACCCGGACGAGGCAACACTATGTCCAGGAAAGATGCAAAGTGTGGGATGTCTAATGCATAAAGGAACCTAGCCCAAGTGAAGGCTCTCTACTGACTCATCTGTGTCAACAAGCGGCACATGCAGGGTATGATCTACGATCGAACAGATCGGAAACTCAATCCTCACAAGGAACAACCTAGTCGGAGAAGACTCCACGACTCAAACAGGAAAAGCCCAAATCCTCACATGATCTGTCGGAGAACCCTCAACGACTCAATCTGATAATGCACAACCCATGGCTAAGTCGGGAAACCTCCACGACTCGATCAGCCAGAACCCCAGAACTCTCATAACTAAGTGGGAGAACCACTTCCACTATCAAATCAGAGATACATAACTCATGATCTAGAAATAATCTCCTCAACCTACAAGGGAGCTCAAATCCACCTGACTCTAGGACTCATCTCAAAACTCAAAAAGGGATCACTCGACCCCCAGGCACGAGGTCTGATAGACCCTGAACCAATGCCATACCTCTGGCAAACTTATGTTTTAAAAACCACCTTTAAAAATGCTGATTTTTCCTTAAAACGGTTTTCTCGATTTTTAAAACGATCAGGGTGATAAAATGATGCCAACAGAATATGCAGTCTAGTGTCCTATAGTATCAGGAGTCTACTAAAAATAATCCGGGGTTCCAATAAATTTTACAGAAAAATCCAGACAACTATCAGATTTAATAACTATGAAATATACATGAAAAACATGATCAAATTGCATTCAGGAGCATTAAAGGGCATTCCATACATTTTGGAGAAATTCCAACCCACCTGGAATGCTTTCCGCAGGCAAACACTGGAGTCGGTGAAGCGCCGATACCTCAAACCGACGAAACCTCGAAAATCACGCCGCACGTGCGCACACTGCCGCGATTCACGGAAAAAAGCCCCGGAAGCTCAAATAATACACCCAAGTCCTCCACAAAAAATCCTGCGTGCAACAGCTCACACTACAGTCCACACACAACATTCAAACACTAAGCTCCAGCACACTCAAACTCAAAATCCGCAAAATTCCGAACTTCGGAAAAGTAAACAAAAACTCACCTCTGAAGGTGCTTCCACGCGCCGTGCACCGCTGGATCTAACAGCTTGCGCGGCACCTAGCTCCCGCGCGCACCACCTCTGCTGAACCAAGAACAGAAAGAGAAAGGAGGAACCCACATCAGTCCGGCCAAGGCACGAAACGCGAGCTCATCGGCCAGAAACAGCCCCGGCCGACGAAAATGCCGCTCGCCCACACGAAAAACACCCACGCTCGCGTCACTGCGCGCGGCGCTGCTGCTGCCAGCGCGGCGTTGCCACGCCTGCCGTAGCTGTAGCGCGGCGCCGCTGCAGCTGCCGCGCGGCGCTGCTGCTGCAGCCGCGCGGCGCCCTGGGCCCGTCGCGCGGCGGCCCAGCTCGCTACGCGCTCGCTGCGCGGGCGCGCAGCGCCCGCGTCGCTGTGCACGGCGCCCCCCCTGGCACCCGCGCAGTGCCGTGGCGCTAGCCGCGCGGCGCCGTTGGGCCAGCCGCGCGGCACCCATGCGGCCTGCACCGCAGCGCGGCGCCCAGGCGCGCCCGCCCTGCTGCGCGGCGCCCTGGCGCGCCCGCTCTGCTGTGCGCTCGCCATGCTGCCCGCGCGCAGCAGCCTAGCCTCTGCTGCGTGCGGCGCCCATGTGCGCTGCGCAGCAATCCGCGCCGGCCGCGCGCGCACCCTTGCGTGCCCGCGCGGCCCCCTCATCGCCACAGCACACACCAACAGGACCAACAGTCCTTCCACAAAACCCTTAGAAAAAAATCAAGCTGAACCCAACTCCAAAAAACTGCAAAGTACCTTGTTGGAGCTCGACGCATGCTCCGCTCTGCTCCTCTCTACTCACAGCAGCAGGTCCACAGCATCACCCCTCTCATTTCCATCAATTTTCTCACCTCTTTACTACTTCTTCTCTTCCTTCTTCTCCCTTTGTTTCCTCTGTTTCTCTCACTTTCCTCTGTTTCATGTAACAGGGAAGAAGATGGTGGATGAGGTGGCAACAATGAGGCTTAATTATGGGGCTCAATTAGGGGTGCTTGGCCGCTGTAACTAAAAGCAATAATTTATTTAAGAAAACCACCTAACCCTCCAACACAAAAATCTCACAAATCCACACTTTTCTCATTTCTTTTCTGCTTTCTTTCTTCTTGCATTCATTCCTCACAAGTTAAATAGCAAATTAAATAATTAACTAATTAATCCGTTTTAAGCTCCCACCAACTCACTTTTTGCGCTCGCGGCCTCCGCACGGGTCCGAAACCTCCCGAACTCCGTTGTAATCTGAAAATACACATGTCCAAAGCTTTCCCCACTCAAAAAGCTCAACCATGGAGTCGGTGTTCAATCCAAAAACTGGCTCCAATAATCGCCAACTCCAACTCACTTTTTGCCTTCGGGTCCTCCGCGTCAGTCCGGAACCTCCCGAACTCCGCTGTAATCATAAAGTACACCTGTTCCAAGTATTTCCAAATTTTTTGTACTCCACTGTGAAGTCGAGGCTTTCCCAAAACCAGTCCTCTATCGGCGCACCATACCCGAAAAACTCCGAATCAAGCTGGGGCTTCCGCGTTGATTCGATTCAACCCGAACTCATCTGTAAACAAATATAGAACACGCCCAAAGCGATTCTCCACATCACGCCATCATGCGAGGTCGGTGCGCTATACGAAATCCCGGTATTCTACACTCTCCCCTCCTTAAAAAGGGTTTCGTCCTCGAAACCAGAATAAATCCATAACTCAGGAGGGTGTCTCAATCAAATGGGGATAGGAGATCCTCAACTCATCCTCGGGCTCTCAGGTGGTCGTTCTCACATCAAGATGGCTCCTCTGAACCTTCACCATCGTATAACCCAACTGCAAAATTCTTCTGTCTTACCAGCAAGGATTGCATCGGTCGATCCTGATAACTCAATCCTCGTCCAATTCCAAGGAGGTGAAATCCAAAACATGCCAAGGATCAAATACAGTTCTTCCAGCCAGATAATTACTAGCGGATCAAACTCCTCGCGTAAACTCAAATCTACAAATCCCTGCGGATCGTGGCTTCCACAAATCAAGATCTCCAAAACCAAAGTCTAAGCCTCCAATTGGTATAACCCCTCCGTTGCTCCATAGCAACTAAAAACCCAAGTTCCACCATACATCTCTCACATCCCTTGACAGGGGAAGAATTTCAACCTCGGGAACACTTCCCAATTTCCTGACTCTCAAATTCCAAGTTCCAAAAGTGGCACCCACTAATCGATCGCCTCATTCCAAGGTTACACTGCTCGCCTACACAAGGCGTCCATGACCATAGAGTTATCACCGGAATAATAATATACTGAATCAATCAAACAGCTCCAATAACTTGTCCACCGGCGTTGCCTCAACCAAAGTCTTCCTGAGTAACAAATACTTCAGGTTCAAGGGTCTCAGGATAACTCCATGCTCACTCTATCACTGGCAATCATCCATATCAATGCTGATATCATATTCAGCTTTATCTCTTCCAAGCTACACCGACCTTGCATAGTCCAAGAGCTTCTGACCTCTGTCATTAACATATGCTAATTCCCAACGGCATCCCTCTTCGTTGGGTCCCCTGTCGCTCTTGCAGCTGAAAACACATGGCTGAAAAAAATAACAAAACCTTCAGAAGTCGAAAGGCATACAACTTCTTCTTACCTAGAAGTTGCAGTACTATCCTCAAGTGCTCCTCATGCTCTAAGTCACCTCGGAAGTAGATCCAGATGCCCAAGACGGGTACGGCTACCAACCTGTCCGAAGACAGCTGGGACATACCATTCCTCAAATCCAAAAGTCCGCCGGGCCTTAGTCAATCCACTTGACCGCAAAGCAAGCTCAGAAAGCCCCTACTGGGTCCTGAACACTATCCGGGCACAGCCCTCGGCCGTATGGTTCCATAACGCTATCAATCTCACCAAAGGCATCTGCCGCAACACAATCTAAATCTGTCTGTACTCGAACCATCATAGAACCCTCATCGTTGTGTACTCACAACGTGGCATCACTGCCGTGTACTAACGGCGTGGCATCATACTCCAGTATCAATCTCTAGGATCCCCATAATCATATACCCACGACGTGGCTCTGGGTCATTCAGACCCGCTCGATCCATCAGATCCCGCAACTGCGTTATCCGCTTTCACTCTCTGTCTCAAGTGATACTCCAAAAGGTGCTACCGAAGTTGGCGCAGTTTCCAAAACCACGTCAACCACTATATCGATCTCAATGTCACTAAACGGCGGCTTCAAAATCAGCTTAAGCAGGCTCACACTCGGGATCACACGGGCAATAAGGATATTCCTTAGTCCCGATGCCGCCGTAGGCACCTCCTCAACAGTCGCTCGCAAAGCGATACGACCACGACTCAACTTCTGTCGTGCTCTAGCTTCCTGTATAAGCATACTCCTCCTGACCAGGTCCACGGAGGGTCATTGTCCTCTCTCGACAATCCATGATAGCACGACAATGGAATAACCAATCCCTATCCAACCTCATGTCAACATCTCTGAACTGATGTAGGACTAATACTCAAGGGATCAAATTCCACGGTCCAACTGCACTGGGCAGGACTGGCAACACTCATCTATGTGCTATACGTGACCTGGAACCTGATCCTCACGTGCACAAACCAACAGTCCCATCTCTGGTCCACGCGAAGCTACCCATGCACATAGCACCAGCGGTGTCGGCATCAACAAGCTCTAAATCCAATGACTATAAGGAAGACCACATCAGGTAAGATATAATCCACTATCCTGGTGCCCTCTAACCAGCTGCATATACTCATCCTGACACTGCTGCTGGTCCCTCGACTGTCGAGAACCTCCTTGTCTGTATCTCTTCTGAGACCCATGATCCTGTGACTGGAATCATGGCATCCTCAATTCACTCGACTATCCCAAAATAAGACGATACTGGACGTCTCTCTCTAGAGCTGGTCCCTCGCTCTCCGTCTCTCTCGGACATAATCACTGATCCTCGGTCAATCCGTCGAGCATGCACAATCACTGCATCTGAAGTCGGCGCTCGTCGAGAATACTGTCACGCCCCGGGGTCAAAACTGCGACCCGGGCTCGCTAACAGATCCGCCATCTATACGGAAACTGCCGTACAGACGAAGCGTCTAACCTGCAAAAAGAATCAACTACAGTATACAGATATCAGAGCTGAAAGTAACTACTAAAAACTAAAATCCAAACACTGTACAACTGAAAATAAATACAATAACCATCTCCCAAATACGATCGTATAAAAAGTCCTCTGATACAAAACTCAAAAGGGAGATATCTCAATAAAATACATCAGTGTACAAGCTCTTAATACAAAAATATCCTCACTACATCAGTCTCTCAAACTGTAAAAAATAAAGTACAACTCTATACCTCACCACAAAGGTCTCTCAACAGAGGAAAAAGAAGTAAACTAATCAATTGAAGCTCTCCTCTGAAGGGGTACCGCTACACACCAACGACGGGTAGGGAACTAGCTCGCGACTCCCTCGAAACCGGTCAGAAGGATCAGCAACTGGAGCACAGGAATAGGAGTAGAAGTCCCTGGGGAAAAAGACACCACGACGGGTGTGAGAACTACTTCCCACAGTAGTTCTCAGTGGGTGCCGTCAACAAGCCCAACGGTATGCCCACTAAGTCTACTAGAGGCAAAAGATAACAGTGCAATGAAATCTGAACAAGAAAAGCTGGAGCTACTCTACAGCTACCATGCCTCTATCTAGATGCTCAAAAAGTGGAACAGACGAAAGTAAATGTGACAAGTCGCACCCAAGGTGCTCAATCGACACAATCGAACTGACTGCCTCATAGGGTCCAGTCAAGCCTGCGCCTGTCGACTAGGAACGCACCTGCCCACTACCACACATCCACATGTGGACGGGATTTACGTGGGGCGTCCTGTCCGACTAACTCACCCCTCGCGCAAAACTGCCTCAACAGGCCCATCGTTGCATCCACTGCGGAAAACTGCCTCAACCGGCCTACCATCGTATCCACAGCGGCATCTCAGGGACGCGACTCCAACTGAGGAAAACGGCGCGGCATAGAGTATCAAACATTGGCATAAGCAGGCTATAGTCAAGATCCACGCTCACTCTTAGAACGGTAGGACTCAAGATCCCCAAATATCTCGCACAACAGTCGGAGCACTCTCGACGACTCAGCTGATCAGCTCACACGAAACACGAGACACTAGCCTCTCCAACAGCTCGCAGCACAAAGCACACTGGCTGGAGGTACTCCACAGCCAGGAACGACCCACAACTCAGGCTAACAATACTGGTCGGACAACACTCAACGACCTGGGACCACCGTTAACCCCAACGGTTCCCAACATCACTGACCGGAAGATACTCGACGGCCCGGGACTACCGTCTGCTCAACGGCTCCCTCCCACGACAGCACAACAGGGATACAAGACCTCCCGGGACTACCGTTTACCCAAACGGCTCCCGGCACAGATAAGCAACCCACTACAACTACCAGACTCCACTCTGCTCCCAAGCACGAGTGCAAAAGCAATCCACACTAAAAGAAAGTCCCGACCTCTCGGCCCACTACCTGGGCGAGGATAACACTATGTCCAGGAATAGAAAAACAGTGTGGGTGTCTAAACATAAATAACCCTAGCCCAAGTGAGGGTTTTCTACTGGTCTGGTTACACATGCAACATATGACGGGGGTGCAAGGTCAAGTTCCAAAATAACTATATTAACAGATGATAAAAGGAATAACAATTCCTATAATCTAGCATGCTACACAAGAAAATAAGCTATCATGCATAGTCCTACATCAGTAGAATTACTATACAGTCCATAAAACTTGGAGATAAGGCCACCCACCTCGATTTGCCACCAATTGCTCGTAGACACTTGCAATTGGCCTCCACGCGATCCGCACGCAAAACGGAGCACGGTGCAGGAGTCCGCACGCAAAACAGAGTCCGCATGCAAAACGATGCACGGTGCCGGAGTCCGCACGCAAAACGGTGCACGGTGCCGGAATCCGCACGCAAAACGGAGTCCGCACGCAAAACGGTGCACGGGGCCGGAGATCGCACGCAAAACGGTGCAGTAAAACACGGTCCCTAACACAGATAAGAGCAAGAGGGTCAATTCACTGTCCAAAAGATCGCTCTAAAACTGTGCCAAAAACACCGCAAAAACAAAGCGTGGGACTTACCCGACCGCGCCGCCGCCGCCGAAACGCTCCCATCGGAAACCTCGCACGCTCTACGAGGCTCACGACGCAACGCCGCATCTCCCACAATCTCCTCCCTCAAACTCCCTCTCGCTCGGTTGGAGAAGAAAGGGAAAAAGGAGAAAAAATGGGGTGCGGGGGAGAAAGAAGAAGAAGAAAAGAGAGAGGAGGGAGGAAGGTGGTCCACGGTGCACCGGTCCACGGTGCACCCGCCGGTCCACAGCACCCAGCCGGGTGCACCCGGTCCAGGCACGCGCGCGCCATGCCACGTGGCCGCGCCCCTGCGCGCCACGCGGACGCGCAGCCCGTGCGCCACACGGGCGCGTGACACCGTGCCCCGCGCAGGCGCGGGACACCATGCGCGCCACACGGGCGCGCGCCCCCTCCCGCCCGCGCGGGCGCCAACGGGGGGCCGCCACGTGGCGGCCCCTGCGCTGACCCGCGCAGGCGCGCGTTCCCAACGCGCGCCAGCTGCGCGCATTGCGCAGCGCGCAGCGCCCTCGAGCCGCCTCGGGATCCGTGCCGCACTGCCACGCCTCGGGATTCGTGCCGCGTCGTTTCGAAAAATGCGCACTTCATCCGGGCTCCAAATCAAACAAATATATAGTCCATTCTCAACGATTTCGCGCGCTGAATCCAAAAACGATGTCCGTTTCTCCAAATTCTCAACCGAAAATTCGCCGAATGCCCCCGGATAGCCAACTTGATCCGATTTCCGTGCCGGGTCCTATTCTGATGTCCGATTTGCCAAATTCCAACTCTAAAAATTCCCGAAGGCAACCAGAGAGGTGATCTTTTATCCAAACTTCGCCCGGAGTCCGAATTTGACATCCGTGTCGCGCGAAATCACTTCTAAACACTCGACGGGTCCTCCAATTTCCCATGGGATCTCCTTTTAAGCCCAAAGTCCAACACTTGTGTCCAAATTGCGCGCAAACACACCGACACACCACGCTGGCCTCGAGTGATGCAACTAAATCCCAAATTGCATCACAAATCTATTTCTTGGGCCCGACACGCGCACAAACACTCCCAAAGGCCACTTAACCGACAGAAATCTCATAAGTGGAAATTCGGGTCCTCACATCCTCCTCCACTAAAAGAAAGTTTCGTCCTCGAAACTAGATCAAGTCCATCAGTAGTCACAAATACCGCGGGTAGATTTCCATCAATACGCCTCCAGCTCCCGAAACACCACTCACTCCCCGTGATTAGTCCGCAACAACAACAACAACAAGTACGGTATGGCCCGATGTGCAATTCTCTCATCTCTCGAGCCAGAAATTGCAACGGGCGTCCCTCGTACTCCCACAATCACAGATCTCAAAGGGGCAAGTAAATCACGGGCGAGGAAAAACACATCACTCCTGAGCTGAGACGTGAAATACCCAAGGGGCTCCAGTAAAAGGCTGGGGGAAACGGAAATGACCACTAGTGCAACACACACCAAATTACATCATGGTGCCAACCTCAACACGGCGACCCGAAGCATACCCACACATTCATCCAATAAGGAAAGGAATCCAATAAGATGGGGTCTTCACTCGGTTACTTCCCGATCCAAAACCACCCGAGTGGACTACTCAACTGCAGGCTAACCTCAAAAGGGATCCTCAAGAGACACAATCTCATGCCACAGTTGGTCACTCAACATGCTATCATAACCCCAACGGACCCACGGGTCGAAGTCGATCCCTCAACTAATAAAGAACACCCCGACGGGGACCAAACCGTCGGTGAACGGGACTGAAAACTGGCTCGCAAGGCGATCAAAAAGCTGATGCCCAAACTCGCGGTCAAAAGTCCGAAGCATCAAAAAACTCTCACCGTTGTGTACCTACAACGTGGCATCACTGTCGTGCACCAACAGCGTGGCATCATCACCGTGTATCAACGGTGTGGCATCACCACCGTGTATCAACGGTGTGGCAACACCACCGTGTATCAACGGTGTGGCATCTCCACCGTGTATCAACGGTGTGGCATCACCACCGTGTATCAACGGTGTGGCATCACCACCGTGTATCAACGGTGGGGCAACACCACCGTGTATCAACGGTGTGGCATCACCACCGTGTATCAACGGTGTGGCATCACCACCGTGTATCAACGGTGTGGCATCACCATCGTGTATCAACGGTGTGGCATCACTCAAGCATCAAGGTCTTAGATCCTCACAGTCCTACACCCAACACTACCTCGAAATCCCGGAGCTGAGGAAGGGCCAAAAGATCAACAGGCAAAAACCAGGGCCCTAACTGCACTGGGCAGGACCAACAACACTCATCTATGTGCAACACGTGATCAGGTATCTAAACCTCACGAGCACAAGCTAAGGGTCCTATCTCTAGCCCATACAACAATGCAAATGCCCTACAGAAGAAATGAATGCGATGCTCTGGTAACAAATAACGCTCAAGTGCGTGTAGGGGAGATAAGATTAATACCTGCCACCACGTGGCTAGCTGCCCCCGAATCCTCATCCTGTGCGACATAGACGCTCCCGCTCGGGGGTGGTCGTTTGTCGGACTACCGCGAAGAAGTTGCCCTAACTATCTGGCCATAACCTGTCGAAGCTCCGCCTGTCTAGAAGAGCGGAGGAGGAGGAACCGAAGCTGCCCAAGCGACTGGTGACCCCGCTTTAGGACAAGACCATGATCTGTTCCCTGCCTATGGTCACACTGCGCCGCAAAATGCGGCCCACCACAAAGGACACAGTCATCCCGCTGCTGCTGCTGATACATCGGCTGTGGAGAACCTCCTTGTCTCTGTCTCCTCTGAGACTCACGACCCTCAGACTGGAATCGTGGCGGCCCCGGGGTCTCGATCTACTCGACTGTCCAAACTCAGGCGGCACTGGATGCCTCTCCCCGGAGCTGGTCCCTGGCGCTCCGTCTATCTCTGACATGATCACTGATCCTCGGTCAACCCGCTAAGCATGCTCAATCGCTGCATCTAACGTCGGCACCCGCCGAGAATACACCAAGTGATAGATATTCCGATGCAGTCCTTTCTTAACTAGCTCAACCTCCTGGGCCTCATCCAGGCGACATGGGGTACACGGCTAAACAATCGCAAAACTCGCGAACATACTCCAAAAGAGGTCGACTACCCTGCTGCATGAGTCTAAGATCCCCTTCCAGTTTCTGCTTACACTATAAGGAAAGAAGGCCCCTGAGCCGCAAAGCACGAAACTGGTTCCTAGTCAACAACTGCGCTCCCGGTAGTCCAACAGGATGAACTCGACGCCACCAAATTTTGGCGTCCTGTCAGACCATCTTAATCTCACTAAAGCAACCACCTGGTAACTCGGCCAGGGCATGTACCCGCCTGGTAACTCGGCCAGGCGTATGTACCCATCTGGTAGCTCGGCCAGTGGAAAGTATCCTCCCTGTAACTCGACTAGGGAAAAGTGTCCTCCTGGTAACTCGGCCAGGGCAAAGTGTCCTCCTGGTAACTCGGCCAGGGCATGTGCACACCTGGTAACTCGGTCAGGGCAACGTGTCCATCTGGTAGCTCGGCCAGTGGAAAGTATCCTCCTGGTAACTCGGCCAGGGCATGTGCACACCTGGCAACTCGACCAGGGGCAAGATATCCATCTGGTAGCTCGGCGAGTGGAAAGTATCCTCCTGGTAACTCGGCCAGGGCATATGCACACCTGGCAACTCGGCCAGGGGCAAGTGTCTACCTGGTAACTCGGCCAGGGCATGTGCCCACCTGGTAACTCGGCCAGGGAAATGTATCCATCTTGTAGCTCGGCCAGTGGAAAGTATCTACACAGCTGGGACCGCTGTCACTCCAAACGGCTCCCACAACAACACCCCACTCATAGGCGAGAAGAACCGACTGACAAAGATCCAAAAATCCCGATAGACCGGTGCCTAAAACCCCAATCAAACAAGAACAGACTCTAGGCTCAGCATATCGAAGTTCTCGATCCTTTACCGTTCAGGGATTCGGCCCCTCTCGATTAAAGTGGGAAACTATCTCAACACGTAAACTCCTGGATCTCGCTCTGCTCTGATAGCTCTGCCTCCCGCTGCCCAGGTATTCATCAGGTGCGGGGTGTGTCCTCTTCACAACACGACGTCTCAGGAGTATCGTAGTCCACTGCACAATAACAAACGTCAGGACACAACAACCATACGACCCAATCTAGCGAAAGTCTAAGACATATCATCCATTCCATAGCATTATGTTGTCTGCAGCCAACATAATCGCTTAGGGAAGCAAACATGCCCCAATCACTCATCCCGTCTCTTGGGAGAGGTATAAAACTCAATCAGGACTCTCGCTATAAGTCACGACTCTCACGTAGTCATCCTAATGTCCAACCACAAGCCTAGGGTTTCTAAGTCCACCATGACCTACAACCTAGGCTCTGATACCACTCTAA
Source organism: Tillandsia leiboldiana (assembly GCA_029204045.2). NCBI lineage: Eukaryota > Viridiplantae > Streptophyta > Magnoliopsida > Poales > Bromeliaceae > Tillandsia > Tillandsia leiboldiana. The sequence continues at coordinate 27,942,195 of CM055060.1, forward strand.
TCTATCACGCCCCGGGGTCGAAACTGCGACCCGGGCTCGCTAACAGATCCGCCATCTATACGGAAACTGCCGTACAGACGAAGCGTCTAACCTGCAAAAAGAACCAACTACAGTATACAGATATCAGAACTGAAAGTAACTACTAAAAACTGAAATCCAAACACTGTACAACTAAAAATAAATACAATATCCATCTCCCAAATACGATCGTATAAAAAGTCCTCTGATACAAAACTCAAAAGGGAGATATCTCAATAAAATACATCAGCGTACAAGCTCTCAATACAAAAATATCCTCACTACATCAGTCTCTCAAACTGTAAAAAACAAAGTACAACTCTATACCTCACCACAAATGTGACGCCCCACTTCCCAGGGGGTCACCCATCCTAGAACTACTCTAGCTCTAGCACGCTTAACTCTCATGTTCTTCTTGGATCTTGCTACCATCCAAAATGCTATTGCCGGGTTAGAGATTTAGTCCTATTATATCATTTATATATAGGACTAATCCAAATTCCGGGGGTGTCACATTCTTCCCCCCTTTAAGCCCTGACGTCCACGTCAAGCTCAAGCACACTCACAAGCACCAGGCGATGTGAGACTCGTCTCGCTAGCCTTAGCCGACCTTGTGAGGAGCTGCACTCCACTCACAACGGTCATTAGCCGAGGAGCCTCGCTCTACCCGCTATATAACCCTGGCTCAGCCGAGACTCATCTCACATTTCCGGCTGGTGAATGGCTCTGATACCAACTGTGACGCCCCACTTCCCAGGGGGTCACCCATCCTAGAACTACTCTAGCTCTAGCACGATTAACTCTCATGTTCCTCTTGGATCTTGCTACCATCCAAAATGCTATAGCCGGGTTAGAGATTTAGTCCTATTATATCATTTATATATAGGACTAATCCAAATTCCGGGGGTGTCACAACAAAGGTCTCTCAACAGAGGAAAAAGAAGTAAACTAATCAACTGAAGCTCTCCTCTGAAGGGGTATCGCTACACTCCAACGACGGGTAGGGAACTAGCTCGCGACTCCCTCGAAACTGGTCAGAAGGATCAACAACTGGAGCACAGGAACAGGAGTAGAAGTCCCTGGGGAAAAAGACACCACGACGGATGTGAGAACTACTTCCCACAGTAGTTCTCAGTGGGTGTCGTCAACAAGGCCAACGGTCTACCCACTAAGTCTACTAGAGGCAAAAGATAACAGTGCAATGAAATCTGAACAAGAAAAGCTGGAGCTACTCTACAGCTACCATGCCTCTATCTAGATGCTCAAATAGTGGAACAGATGAAAGTAAATGTGACCACTCACACCCAAGGTGCTCAATCGACACAATCGAACTGACTGCCTCATAGGGTCCAGTCAAGCCTGCGCATGTCGACTAGGAACGCACCTGCCCACTACCACACATCCACATGAGGATGGGATTTACGTGGGGCGTCTTGTCCGACTAACTCACCCCTCGCGCAAAACTGCCTCAACAGGCCCATCGTTGCATCCACTGCGGAAAACTGCCTCAACAGGCCAACCATCGTATCCACAGCGGCATCTCAGGGACGCGACTCCAACTGAGGAAAACGGCGCGGCATAGAGTATCAAACATTGGCATAAGCAGGCTATAGTCAAGATCCACGCTCACTTTTAGAACGGTAGGACTCAAGATCCCCAAATATCTCGCACAACAGTCGGAGCACTCTCGACGACTCAGCTGATCAGCTCACACGAAACACGAGACACTAGCCTCTCCAACAGCTCGCAGCACAAAGCACACTGGCTGGAGGTACTCCACAGCCAGGAACGACCCACAACTCAGGCTAACAATACTGGTCGGACAACACTCAACGACCTGGGACCACCGATAACCCCAACGGTTCCCAACATCACTGACCGGAAGATACTCGACGGCCTGGGACTTCCGTCTGCTCAACGGCTCCCTCCCACGACAGCACAACAGGGATACAAGACCTCCCGGGACTACCGTTTACCCAAACGGCTCCCGGCACAGATAAGCAACCCACTACAACTACCAGACTCCACTCTGCTCCCAAGCACGAGTGCAAAAGCAATCCACACTAAAAGAAAGTCCCGACCTCTCGGCCCACTACCTGTGCGAGGATAACACTATGTCCAGGAATAGAAAAACAGTGTGGGTGTCTAAACATAAATAACCCTAGCCCAAGTGAGGGTTTTCTACTGGTCTGGTTACACATGCAACATATGACGGGGGTGCTAGGTCAAGTTCCAAAATAACTATATTAACAGATGATAAAAGGAATAACAATTCCTATAATCTAGCATGCTAAACAAGAAAATAAGCTATCATGCATAGTCCTACATCAGTAGAATTACTATACAGTCCATAAAACTTGGAGATAAGGCCACCCACCTCGATTTGCCACCAATTGCTCGTAGACACTTGCAATTGGCCTCCACGTGATCCGCACGCAAAACGGAGCACGGTGCAGGAGTCCGCACGCAAAACGAAGTCCGCACGCAAAACGGTGCACGGTGCCGGAGTCCGCACGCAAAACGGTGCACGGTGCCGGAAGCCGCACGCAAAATAGAGTCTGCATGCAAAATGATGCACGGTGCCGGAGTCCGCACGCAAAACGGTGCAGGGTGCCGGAATCCGCACGCAAAACGGAGTCCGCACGCAAAACGGTGCACGGGGCCGGAGACCGCACGCAAAACGGTGCAGTAAAACACGGTCCCTAACACAGATAAGAGCAAGAGGGTCAATTCACTGTCCAAAAGATCGCTCTAAAACTGTGCCAAAAACACCACAAAAACAAAGCGTGGGACTTACCCGACCGCGCCGCCGCCGCCGAAACGCTCCCATCGGAAACCTCGCACGCTCTATGAGGCTCACGACGCAACGCCGTATCTCCCACAATCTCCTCCCTCAAACTCCCTCTCGCTCGGTTGGAAAAGAAAGGGAAAAAGGAGAAAAAATGGGGTGCGGGGGAGAAAGAAGAAGAAGAAAAGAGAGAGGAGGGAGGAAGGTGGTCCACGGTGCACCGGTCCACGGTGCACCCGCCGGTCCACAGCACCCAGCCGGGTGCACCCGGTCCAGGCACGCGCGCGCCATGCCACGTGGCCGCGCCCCTGCGCGCCACGCGGACGCGCAGCCCGTGCGCCACACGGGCGCGTGACACCGTGCCCCGCGCAGGCGCGGGACACCATGTGCGCCACACGGGCGCGCGCCCCCTCCCGCCCGCGCGGGCGCCAACGGGGGGCCGCCACGTGGCGGCCCCTGCGCTGACCCGCGCAGGCGCGCGTTCCCAACGCGCGCCAGCTGCGCGCATTGCGCAGCGCCCTCGAGCCGCCTCGGGATCCGTGCCGCACCGCCACGCCTCGGGATTCGTGCCGCGTCGTTTCGAAAAATGCGCACTTCATCCGGGCTCCAAATCAAACAAATATATAGTCCATTCTCAACGATGTCGCGCGCTGAATCCAAAAACGATGTCCGTTTCTCCAAATTCTCGACCGAAAATTCGCCGAATGCCCCCGGATAGCCAACTTGATCCGATTTCCGCGCCGGGTCCAATTCTGAAGTCCGATTTGCCAAATTCCAACTCTAAAAATTCCCGAAGGCAACCGGAGAGGTGATCTTTCATCCAAACTTCGCCCGAAGTCGGAATTTGACATCCGTATCGCGCGAAATCACTTCTAAACACTCGACGGGTCCTCCAATTTCCCATGGGATCTCCTTTTAAGCCCAAAGTCCAACACTTGTGTCCAAATTACGCGCAAACACACCGACACACCACGCTGGCCTTGAGTGATGCAACTAAATCCCAAATTGCATCACAAATCTATTTCTTGGGCCCGACACGCGCACAAATACTCCCAAAGGCCACTTAACCGACAGAAATCTCATAAGTGGAAATTCGGGTCCTCACATCCTCCTCCACTAAAAGAAAGTTTCATCCTCGAAACTAGATCAAGTCCATCAGGAGTCACAAATACCGCGGGTAGATTTCCATCAATACGCCTCCAGCTCCCGAAACACCACTCACTCCCCGTGATTACTCCGCAACAACAACAACAATAAGTACGGTATGGCCCGATGTGCAATTCTCTCATCTCTCGAGCCAGAAATTGCAACGGGCGTCCCTCGTACTCCCACAATCACAGATCTCAAAGGGGCAAGTAAATCACGGGCGAGGAAAAACACATCACTCCTGAGCTGAGACGTGAAATACCCAAGGGGCTCCAGTAAAAGGCTGGGGGAAACGGAAATGACCACTAGTGCAACACGCACCAAATTACATCATGGTGCCAACCTCAACAAGGCGACCCGAAGCATACCCACACATTCATCCAATAAGGAAAGGAATCCAATAAGATGGGGTCTTCACTCGGTTACTTTCCGATCCAAAACCACCCGAGTGGACTACTCAACTGCAGGCTAACCTCAAAAGGGATCCTCAAGAGACACAATCTCATGCCACAGTTGGTCACTCAACATGCTATCATAACCCCAACGGACCCACGGGTCGAAGTAGATCCCTCAACTAATAAAGAACACCCCGACGGGGACCAAACCGTCGGTGAACGGGACTGAAAACTGGCTCGCAAGGCGATCAAAAAGCTGATGCCCAAACTCACGGTCAAAAGTCCGAAGCATCCGAAAACTCTCACCGTTGTGTACCTACAACGTGGCATCACTGTCGTGCACCAACAGCGTGGCATCATCACCGTGTATCAACGGTGTGGCATCACCATCGTGTATCAACGGTGTGGCAACACCACCGTGTATCAACGGTGTGGCATCACCACCGTGTATCAACGGTGCGGCATCACCACCGTGTATCAATGGTGTGGCATCACCACCGTGTATCAACGGTGTGGCAACGCCACCGTGTATCAACGGTGTGGCATCACCACCGTGTATCAACGGTGTGGCATCACCACCGTGTATCAACGGTGTGGCATCACTCAAGCATCAAGGTCTTAGATCCTCACAGTCCTATACCCAACACTACCTCGAAATCCCGGAGCTGAGGAAGGGCCAAAAGATCAACAGGCAAAAACCAGGGCCCTATGTGACACCCCCGGAATTTGGATTAGTCCTCTATATAAATGATATAATAGGACTAAATCTCTAACCCGGCTATAGCATTTTGGATGGTAGCAAGATCCAAGAGGAACATGAGAGTTAAGCGTGCTAGAGCTAGAGTAGTTCTAGGATGGGTGACCCCCTGGGAAGTGGGGCGTCACAGTTGGTATCAGAGCCATTCACCAGCTGGAAATGTGAGATGAGTCTCGGCTGAGCCAGGGTTATATAGCGGGTAGAGCGAGGCTTCCCGGCTAATGACCGTTGTGAGTGGAGTGCAGCTCCTCACAAGGTCGGCTAAGGCTAGCGAGACGAGTCTTACATCGCCTGGTGCTTGTGAGTGTGCTTGAGCCTGACGTGGACGTAGGGCTTAAAGGGGGGAAGAATGTGACACCCCCGGAATTTGGATTAGTCCTCTATATAAATGATATAATAGGACTAAATCTCTAACCCGGCTATAGCATTTTGGATGGTAGCAAGATCCAAGAGGAACATGAGAGTTAAGCGTGCTAGAGCTAGAGTAGTTCTAGGATGGGTGACCCCCTGGGAAGTGGGGCGTCACACCCTAACTGCACTGGGCAGGACCAACAACACTCATCTATGTGCAACACGTGATCAGGTATCTGAACCTCACGAGCACAAGCTAAGGGTCCTATCTCTAGCCCATACAACAATGCAAATGCCCTACAGAAGAAATGAATGCGATGCTCCGGTAACAAATAACGCTCAAGTGCGTGTAGGGGAGATAAGATTAATACCTGCCACCACGTGGCTAGCTGCCCCCGAATCCTCATCCTGTGTGACATAGACGCTCCCGCTTGGGGGTGGTCGTTTGTCGGGCTACCGCGAAGAAGTGGCCCTAACTATCTGGCCATAACCTGTCGAAGCTCCGCCTGTCTAGAAGAGCGGAGGAGGAGGAACCGAAGCTGCCCAAGCGACTGGTGACCCCGCTTTAGGACAAGACCATGATCTGTTCCCTGCCTATGGTCACACTGCGCCGCAAAATGCCGCCCACCACAAAGGACACAGTCATCCCGTTGCTGCTGCTGATACATCGGCTGTGGAGAACCTCCTTGTCTCTGTCTCCTCTGAGACTCACGACCCTCAGACTGGAATCGTGGCGGCCCCGGGGTCTCGATCTACTCGACTGTCCAAACTCAGGCGGCACTGGATGCCTCTCCCCGGAGCTGGTCCCTGGCGCTCCGTCTATCTCTGACATGATCACTGATCCTCGGTCAACCCGCTAAGCATGCTCAATCGCTGCATCTAACGTCGGCACCCGCCGAGAATACACCAAGTGATAGATATTCCGATGCAGTCCTTTCTTAACTAGCTCAACCACCTGGGCCTCATCCAGGCGACATGGGGTACACGGCTCAACAATCGCAAAACTCGCGAACATACTCCAAAAGAGGTCGACTCCCCTGCTGCATGAGTCTAAGATCCCCTTCCAGTTTCTGCTTACACTGTAAGGAAAGAAGGCCCCTGAGCCGCAAAGCACGAAACTGGTTCCAAGTCAACAACTGCGCTCCCGGTAGTCCAACAGGATGAACTCGACGCCACCAAATTTCGGCGTCCTGTCAGACCATCTTAATCTCACTAAAGCAACCACCTGGTAACTCGGCCAGGGCATGTACCCACCTGGTAACTCGGCCAGGGGTATGTACCCATCTGGTAGCTCGGCCAGTGGAAAGTATCCTCCCTGTAACTCGGCTAGGGAAAAGTGTCCTCCTGGTAACTCGGCCAGGGCAAAGTGTCCTCCTGGTAACTCGGCCAGGGCATGTGCACACCTGGTAACTCGGTCAGGGCAACGTGTCCATCTGGTAGCTCGGCCAGTGGAAAGTATCCTCCTGGTAACTCGGCCAGGGCATGTGCACAACTGGCAACTCGACCAGGGGCAAGATATCCATCTGGTAGCTCGGCGAGTGGAAAGTATCCTCCTGGTAACTCGGCCAGGGCATATGCACACCTGGCAACTCGGCCAGGGGCAAGTGTCTTCCTGGTAACTCGGCCAGGGCATGTGCCCACCTGGTAACTCGGCCAGGAAAATGTATCCATCTTGTAGCTCGGCCAGTGGAAAGTATCTACACAGCTGGGACCGCTGTCACTCCAAACGGCTCCCACAACAACACCCCACTCATAGGCGAGAAGAACCGACTGACAAAGATCCAAAAATCCCGATAGACCGGTGCCAAAAACCCCAATCAAACAAGAACAGACTCTAGGCTCAGCCTATCGAAGTTCTCGATCCTTTACCGTTCAGGGATTCGGCCCCTCTCGATTAAAGTGGGAAACTATCTCAACACGCAAACTCCTGGATCTCGCTCTGCTCTGCTGGCTCTGCCTCTCGCTGCCCAGGTATTCATCAGGTGCGGGGAGTGTCCTCTTCACAACACGACGTCTCAGGAGTATCGTAGTCCACTGCACAATAACAAACGTCAGGACACAACAACCATACGACCCAATCTAGCGAAAGTCTAAGACATGTCATCCATTCCATAGCATTATGTTGTCTGCAGCCAACATAATCGCTTAGGAAAGCAAACATGCCCCAATCACTCATCCCGTCTCTTGGGAGAGGTATAAAACTCAATCAGGACTCTCGCTATAAGTCACGACTCTCACGTAGTCATCCTAATGTCCAACCACAAGCCTAGGGTTTCTAAGTCCACCATGACCTACAACCTAGGCTCTGATACCACTCTAATCTGTCACGCCCCGGGGTCGAAACTGCGACCCGGGCTCGCTAACAGATCCGCCATCTATACGGAAACTTCCGTACAGACGAAGCGTCTAACCTGCAAAAAGAATCAACTACAGTATACAGATATCAGAGCTGAAAGTAACTACTAAAAACTGAAATCCAAACACTGTACAACTGAAAATAAATACAATATCCATCTCCCAAATACGATCGTATAAAAAGTCCTCTGATACAAAACTCAAAAGGGAGATATCTCAATAAAATACATCAGCGTACAAGCTCTCAATACAAAAATATCCTCACTACATCAGTCTCTCAAACTGTAAAAAATAAAGTACAACTCTATACCTCACCACAAAGGTCTCTCAACAGAGGAAAAAGAAGTAAACTAATCAACTGAAGCTCTCCTCTGAAGGGGTACCGCTACACTCCAACGACGGGTAGGGAACTAGCTCGCGACTCCCTCGAAACTGGTCAGAAGGATCAGCAACTAGAGCACAGGAACAGGAGTAGAAGTCCCAGGGGAAAAAGACACCACGACGGGTGTGAGAACTACTTCCCACAGTAGTTCTCAGTGGGTGTCGTCAACAAGCCCAACGGTCTGCCCACTAAGTCTACTAGAGGCAAAAGATAACAGTGCATTGAAATCTGAACAAGAAAAGCTGGAGCTACTCTACAGCTACCATGCCTCTATCTAGATGCTCAAATAGTGGAACAGATGAAAGTAAATGTGACCACTCGCACCCAAGGTGCTCAATCGACACAATCGAACTGACTGCCTCATAGGGTCCAGTCAAGCCTGCGCCTGTCGACTAGGAACGCACCTGCCCACTACCACACATCCACATGAGGACGGGATTTACGTGGGGCGTCCTGTCCGACTAACTCACCCCTCGCGCAAAACTGCCTCAACAGGCCCATCGTTGCATCCACTGCGGAAAACTGCCTCAACAGGCCAACCATCGTATCCACAGCGGCATCTCAGGGACGCGACTCCAACTGAGGAAAACGGCGCGGCATAGAGTATCAAACATTGGCATAAGCAGGCTATAGTCAAGATCCACGCTCACTCTTAGAACGGTAGGACTCAAGATCCCCAAATATCTCGCACAACAGTCGGAGCACTCTCGACGACTCAGCTGATCAGCTCACACGAAACACGCGACACTAGCCTCTCCAACAGCTCGCAGCACAAAGCACACTGGCTGGAGGTACTCCACAGCCAGGAACGACCCACAACTCAGGCTAACAATACTGGTCGGACAACACTCAACGACCTGGGACCACCGTTAACCCCAACGGTTCCCAACATCACTGACCGGAAGATACTCGACGGCCCGGGACTACCGTCTGCTCAACGGCTCCCTCCCACGACAGCACAACAGGGATACAAGACCTCCCGGGACTACCGTTTACCCAAACGGCTCCCGGCACAGATAAGCAACCCACTACAACTACCAGACTCCACTCTGCTCCCAAGCACGAGTGCAAAAGCAATCCACACTAAAAGAAAGTCCCGGCCTCTCGGCCCACTACCTGGGCGAGGATAACACTATGTCCAGGAATAGAAAAACAGTGTGGGTGTCTAAACATAAATAACCCTAGCCCAAGTGAGGGTTTTCTACTGGTCTGGTTACACATGCAACATATGACGGGGGTGCTAGGTCAAGTTCCAAAATAACTATATTAACAGATGATAAAAGGAATAACAATTCCTATAATCTAGCATGCTACACAAGAAAATAAGCTATCATGCATAGTCCTACATATGTAGAATTACTATACAGTCCATAAAACTTGGAGATAAGGCCACCCACCTCGATTTGCCACCAATTGCTCGTAGACACTTGCAATTGGCCTCCACGCGATCCGCACGCAAAACATAGCACGGTGCAGGAGTCCGCACGCAAAACGAAGTCCGCACGCAAAACGGTGCACGGTGCCGGAGTCCGCTCGCAAAACGGTGCACGGTGCCGGAAGCCGCACGCAAAACAGAGTTCGCATGCAAAACGATGCACGGTGCCGGAGTCCGCACGCAAAACGGTGCACGGTGCCGGAATCCGCACGCAAAACGGAGTCCGCACGCAAAACGGTGCACGGCGCCGGAGACCGCACGCAAAACGGTGCAGTAAAACACGGTCCCTAACACAGATAAGAGCAAGAGGGTCAATTCACTGTCCAAAAGATCGCTCTAAAACTGTGCCAAAAACTCCACAAAAACAAAGCGTGGGACTTACCCGACCGCGCCTCCGCCGCCGAAACGTTCCCATCGGAAACATCGCACGCTCTACGAGGCTCACGACGCAATGCCGCATCTCCCACAATCTCCTCCCTCAAACTCCCTCTCGCTCGGTTGGAGAAGAAAGGGAAAAAGGAGAAAAAATGGGGTGCGGGGGAGAAAGAAGAAGAAGAAAAGAGAGAGGAGGGAGGAAGGTGGTCCACGGTGCACCGGTCCACGGTGCACCCGCCGGTCCACAGCACCCAGCCGGGTGCACCCGGTCCAGGCACGCGCGCGCCATGCCACGTGGCCACGCCCCTGCGCGCCACGCGGGCGCGCAGCCCGCGCGCCACACGGGCGCGTGACACCGTGCCCCGCACAGGCGCGGGACACCACGCGCGCCACACGGGCGCGCGCCCCCTCGCGCCCGCGCGGGCGCCAACGAGGGGCCGCCACGTGGCGGCCCCTGCGCTGACTGTGACGCCCCACTTCCCAGGGGGTCACCCATCCTAGAACTACTCTAGCTCTAGCACGCTTAACTCTCATGTTCCTCTTGGATCTTGCTACCATCCAAAATGCTATAGCCGGGTTAGAGATTTTAGTCCTATTATATCATTTATATAGAGGACTAATCCAAATTCCGGGGGTGTTACATTCTTCCCCCCTTTAAGCCCTGACGTCCACGTCAGGCTCAAGCACACTCACAAGCACCAGGCGATGTGAGACTCGTCTCGCTAGCCTTAGCCGACCTTGTGAGGAGCTGCACTCCACTCACAACGGTCATTAGCCGGGGAGCCTCGCTCTACCCGCTATATAACCCTGGCTCAGCCGAGACTCATCTCACATTTCCGGCTGGTGAATGGCTCTGATACCAACTGTGACGCCCCACTTCCCAGGGGGTCACCCATCCTAGACCTACTCTAGCTCTAGCACGCTTAACTCTCATGTTCCTCTTGGATCTTGCTACCATCCAAAATGCTATAGCCGGGTTAGAGATTTTAGTCCTATTATATCATTTATATAGGGGACTAATCCAAATTCCGGGGGTGTTACACTGACCCACGCAGGCGCGCGTTCCCAACGCGCGCCAGCTGCGCGCATTGCGCAGCGCAGCGCCCTCGAGCCGCCTCGGGATCCGTGCCGCACCGCCATGCCTCGGGATTCGTGTCGCGTCGTCTCGAAAAATGGGCACTTCATCCGGGCTCCAAATCAAACAAATAAATAGTCCATTCTCAACGATTTCGCGCGCTGAATCCAAAAACGATGTCCGTTTCTCCAAATTCTCAACCGAAAATTCGCCGAATGCCCCCGGATAGCCAACTTGATCCGATTTTCGCGCCGGGTCCAATTCTGAAGTCCGATTTGCCAAATTCCAAATCTAAAAATTCCCGAAGGCAACCGGAGAGGTGATCTTTTATCCAAACTTCGCCCGGAGTCCGAATTCGACATCCGTGTCGCGCGAAATCACGTCTAAGCACTCGACGGGTCCTCCAATTTCCCATGGGATCTCCTTTTAAGCCCAAAGTCCAACACTTGTGTCCAAATTGCGCGCAAACACACCGACACACCACGCTGGCCTCAAGTGATGCAACTAAATCCCAAATTGCATCACAAATCTATTTCTTGGGCCCGACACGCGCACAAACACTCCCAAAGGCCACTTAACCGACAGAAATCTCATAAGTGGAAATTCGGGTCCTCACATCCTCCTCCATCAGGAGTCACAAATACCGCAGGTAGATTTCCATCAATACGCCTCCAGCTCCCGAAACACCACTCACTCCCCGTGATTACTCCGTAACAACAACAACAACAAGTACGGTATGGCCCGATGTGCAATTCTCTCATCTCTCGAGCCAGAAATTGCAACGGGCGTCCCTCGTACTCCCACAATCACAGATCTCAAAGGGGCAAGTAAATCACGGGCGAGTAAAAACACATCACTCCTGAGCTGAGACGTGTAATACCCAAGGGGCTCCAGTAAAAGGCTGGGGGAAACGGAAATGACCACTAGTGCAACACGCACCAAATTACATCATGGTGCCAACCCCAACAAGGCGACCCGAAGCATACCCACACATTCATCCAATAAGGAAAGGAATCCAATAAGATGGGGTCTTCACTCGGTTACTTCCCAATCCAAAACCACCCGAGCGGACTACTCAACTGCAGGCTAACCTCAAAAGGGATCCTCAAGAGACACAATCTCATGACACAGTTGGTCACTCAACATGCTATCATAACCCCAACGGACCCACGGGTCGAAGTCGATCCCTCAACAAATAAAGAACACCCCGACAGGGACCAAACCGTCGGTGAACGGGACTGAAAACTGGCTCGCAAGGCGATCAAAAAGCTGATGCCCAAACTCGCGGTCAAAAGTCCGAAGCATCCAAAAACTCTCACCGTTGTGTACCTACAACGTGGCATCACTGCCGTGCACCAACAGCGTGGCATCATCACCGTGTATCAACGGTGTGGCATCACCGCCGTGTATCAACGGTGTGGCAACACCACCGTGTATCAACGGTGTGGCATCACCACCGTGTATCAACGGTGTGGCATCACCACCGTGTATCAATGGTGTGGCATCACCACCATGTATCAACGGTATGGCAACACCACCGTGTATCAACGGTGTGGCATCACCACCGTGTATCAACGGTGTGGCATCACCACCGTGTATCAACGCTGTGGCATCACTCAAGCATCAAGGTCTCAGATCCTCACAGTCCTATACCCAACACTACCTCGAAATCCCGGAGCTGAGGAAGGGCCAAAAGATCAACAGGCAAAAACCAGGGCCCTAACTGCACTGGGCAGGACCAACAACACTCATCTATGTGCAACACGTGATCAGGTATCTGAACCTCACGAGCACAAGCTAAGGGTCCTATCTCTAGCCCATACAACAATGCAAATGCCCTACAGAAGAAATGAATGCGATGCTCCGGTAACAAATAACGCTCAAGTGCGTGTAGGGGAGATAAGATTAATACCTGCCACCACGTGGCTAGCTGCCCCCGAATCCTCATCCTGTGCGACATAGACGCTCCCGCTCGGGGGTGGTCGTTTGTCGGACTACCGCGAAGAAGTGGCCCTAACTATCTGGCCATAACCTGTCGAAGCTCCGCCTGTCTAGAAGAGCGGAGGAGGAGGAACCGAAGCTGCCCAAGCGACCGGTGACCCCGCTTTAGGACAAGACCATGATCTGTTCCCTGCCTATGGTCACACTGCGCCGCAAAATGTAGCCCACCACAAAGGACACAGTCATCCCGCTGCTGCTGCTGATACATCGGCTGTGGAGAACCTCCTTGTCTCTGTCTCCTCTGAGACTCACGACCCTCAGACTGGAATCGTGGCGGCCCCGGGGTCTCGATCTACTCGACTGTCCAAACTCAGGCGGCACTGGATGCGTCTCCCCGGAGCTGGTCCCTGGCGCTCCATCTATCTCTGACATGATCACTGATCCTCGGTCAACCCGCTAAGCATGCTCAATCGCTGCATCTAACGTCGGCACCCGCCGAGAATACACCAAGTGATAGATATTCCGATGCAGTCCTTTCTTAACTAGCTCAACCTCCTGGGCCTCATCCAGGCGACATGGGGTACACGGCTCAACAATCGCAAAACTCGCGAACATACTCCAAAAGAGGTCGACTCCCCTGTTGCATGAGTCTAAGATCCCCTTCCAGTTTCTGCTTACACTGTAAGGAAAGAAGGCCCCTGAGCCGCAAAGCACGAAACTGGTTCCAAGTCAACAACTGCGCTCCCGGTAGTCCAACAGGATGAACTCGACGCCACCAAATTTCGGCGTCCTCTCAGACCATCTTAATCTCACTAAAGCAACCACCTGGTAACTCGGCCAGGGCATGTACCCACCTGGTAACTCGGCCAGGGGTATGTACCCATCTGGTAGCTCGGCCAGTGGAAAGTATCCTCCCTGTAACTCGGCTAGGGAAAAGTGTCCTCCTGGTAACTCGGCCAGGGCAAAGTGTCCTCCTGGTAACTCGGCCAGGGCATGTGCACACCTGGTAACTCGGTCAGGGCAACGCGTCCATCTGGTAGCTCGGCCAGTGGAAAGTATCCTCCTGGTAACTCGGCCAGGGCATGTGCACACCTGGCAACTCGACCAGGGGCAAGATATCCATCTGGTAGCTCGGCGAGTGGAAAGTATCCTCCTGGTAACTCGGCCAGGGCATGTGCACACCTGGCAACTCGGCCAGGGGCAAGTGTCTTCCTGGTAACTCGGCCAGGGCATGTGCCCACCTGGTAACTCGGCCAGGGAAATGTATCCATCTTGTAGCTCGGCCAGTGGAAAGTATCTACACAGCTGGGACCGCCGTCACTCCAAACGGCTCCCACAACAACACCCCACTCATAGGCGAGAAGAACCGGCTGACAAAGTTCCAAAAATCCCGATAGACCGGTGCCTAAAACCCCAATCAAACAAGAACAGACTCTAGGCTCAGCCTATCGAAGTTCTCGATACTTTACCGTTCAGGGATTCGGCCCCTCTCGATTAAAGTGGGAAGCTATCTCAACACGCAAACTACTGGATCTCGCTCTGCTCTGATAGCTCTGCCTCCCGCTGCCCAGGTATTCATCAGGTGCGGGGTGTGTCCTCTTCACAACACGACGTCTCAGGAGTATCGTAGTCCACTGCACAATAACAAACGTCAGGACACAACAACCATACGACCCAATCTAGCGAAAGTCTAAGACATGTCATCCATTCCATAGCATTATGTTGTCTGCAGCCAACATAATCGCTTAGGAAAGCAAACATGCCCCAATCACTCATCCCGTCTCTTGGGAGAGGTATAAAACTCAATCAGGACTCTCGCTATAAGTCACGACTCTCACGTAGTCATCCTAATGTCCAACCACAAGCCTAGGGTTTCTAAGTCCACCATGACCTACAACCTAGGCTCTGATACCACTCTAATCTGTCACGCCCCGGGGTCGAAACTGCGACCCGGGCTCGCTAACAGATCCGCAATCTATACGGAAACTGCCGTACAGACGAAGCGTCTAACCTGCAAAAAGAATCAACTACAGTATACAGATATCAGAGCTGAAAGTAACTACTAAAAACTGAAATCCAAACACTGTACAACTGAAAATAAATACAATATCCATCTCCCAAATACGATCGTATAAAAAGTCCTCTGATACAAAACTCAAAAGGGAGATATCTCAATGAAATACATCAGCGTACAAGCTCTCAATACAAAAATATCCTCACTACATCAGTCTCTCAAACTGTAAAAAATAAAGTACAACTCTATACCTCTCCACAAAGGTCTCTCAACAGAGGAAAAAGAAGTAAACTAATCAACTGAAGCTCTCCTCTGAAGGGGTACCGCTACACTGCAACGACGGGTAGGGAACTAGCTCGCGACTCCCTCGAAACTGGTCAGAAGGATCAGCAACTGGAGCACAGGAACAGGAGTAGAAGTCCCTGGGGAAAAAGACACCACGACGGGTGTGAGAACTACTTCCCACAGTAGTTCTCAGTGGGTGTCGTCAACAAGCCCAACGGTCTGCCCACTAAGTCTACTAGAGGCAAAAGATAACAGTGCAATGAAATCTGAACAAGAAAAGCTGGAGCTACTCTACAGCTACCATGCCTCTATCTAGATGCTCAAAAAGTGGAACAGATGAAAGTAAATGTGACCACTCGCACCCAAGGTGCTCAATCGACACAATCGAACTGACTGCCTCATAGGGTCCAGTCAAGCCTGCGCCTGTCGACTAGGAACGCACCTGCCCACTACCACACATCCACATGAGAACGGGATTTACGTGGGGCGTCCTGTCTGACTAACTCACCCCTCGCGCAAAACTGCCTCAACAGGCCCATCGTTGCATCTACTGCGGAAAACTGCCTCAACAGGCCAACCATCGTATCCACAGCGGCATCTCAGGGACGCGACTCCAACTGAGGAAAACGGCGCGGCATACAGTATCAAACATTGGCATAAGCAGGCTATAGTCAAGATCCACGCTCACTCTCAGAACGGTAGGACTCAAGATCCCCAAATATCTCGCACAACAGTCGGAGCACTCTCGACGACTCAGCTGATCAGCTCACACGAAACACGAGACACTAACCTCTCCAACAGCTCGCAGCACAAAGCACACTGGCTGGAGGTACTCCACAGCCAGGAACGACCCACAACTCAGGCTAACAATACTGGTCGGACAACACTCAACGACCTAGGACCACCGTTAACCCCAACGGTTCCCAACATCACTGACCGGAAGATACTCGACGGCCCGGGACTACCGTCTGCTCAATGGCTCCCTCCCACGACAGCACAACAGGGATACAAGACCTCCCGGGACTACCGTTTACCCAAACGGCACCCGGCACAGATAAGGAACCCACTACAACTACCAGACTCCACTCTGCTCCCAAGCACGAGTGCAAAAGCAATCCACACTAAAAGAAAGTCCCGACCTCTCGGCCCACTACCCGGGCGAGGATAACACTATGTCCAGGAATAGAAAAACAGTGTGGGTGTCTAAACATAAATAACCCTAGCCCAAGTGAGGGTTTTCTACTGGTCTGGTTACACATGCAACATATGACGGGGGTGCTAGGTCAAGTTCCAAAATAACTATATTAACAGATGATAAAAGGAATAACAATTCCTATAATCTAGCATGCTACACAAGAAAATAAGCTATCATGCATAGTCCTACATCAGTAGAATTACTGTACAATCCATAAAACTTGGAGATAAGGCCACCCACCTCGATTTGCCACCAATTGCTCGTGGACAGTTGCAATTGGCCTCCACGCGATCCGCACGCAAAACGGAGCATGGTGCCGGAGTCCGCGCGCAAAACGAAGTCCACACGCAAAACGGGGAACGGTGCCGGAGTCCGCACGCAAAACGGTGCACGGTGTCGGAATCCGCATGCAAAACGGAGTCCGCACGCAAAATGGTGCACGGTGCCGGAGTCCGCATGCAAAACGGTGCACGGTGCCGGAATCCGCACGCAAAACGGAGTCCGCACGCAAAACGGTGCACGGCGCCGGAGACCGCACGCAAAACGGTGCAAAAAAACACGGTCCCTAACACAGATAAGAGCAAGAGGGTCAATTCACTGTCCAAAAGATCGCTCTAAAACTGTGCCAAAAACACCGCAAAAACAAAGCGTGGGACTTACCCGACCGCGCCGCCGCCGCCGAAACGCTCCCATCGGAAACCTCGCACGCTCTACGAGGCTCACGACACAACGCCGCATCTCCCACAATCTCCTCCCTCAAACTCCCTCTCGCTTGGTTGGAGAAAAAAGGGAAAGAGGAGAAAAAATGGGGTGCGGGGGAGAAAGAAGAAGAAGAAAAGAGAGAGGAGGGAGGAAGGTGGTCCACGGTGCACCGGTCCACGGTGCACCCGCCGGTCCACAGCACCCAGCCGGATGCACCCGGTCCAGGCACGCGCGCGCCATGCCACGTGGCCGCGCCCCTGCGCGCCACGCGGGCGCGCAGCCGGCGCCACACGGGCGCGTGACATCGTGCCGCGCGCACGCGCGGGACACCACGCGCGCCACACGGGCGCGCGCCCCCTCCCGCCCGCGCGGGCGCCAACGGGGGGCCGCCACGTGGCGGCCCCTGCGCTGACCCGCGCAGGTGCGCGTTCCCAACGCGCGCCAGCTGCGCGCCGCGCCCTCGAGCCACCTCGGGATCCGTGCCGCACCGCCACGCCTCGGGATTCGTGCCGCGTCGTCTCGAAAAATGCGCACTTCATCCGGGCTCCAAATCAAACAAATAAATAATCCATTCTCAACGATTTCGCGCGCTGAATCCAAAAACGATGTCCGTTTCTCCAAATTCTCAACCGAAAATTCGCCAAATGCCCCCGGATAGCCAACTTGATCCGATTTTCGGGCCGGGTCTAATTCTGAAGTCCGATTTGCCAAATTCCAACTCTAAAAATTCCCGAAGGCAACCGGAGAGGTGATCTTTTATCCAAACTTCGCCCGGAGTCCGAATTTGACATCCGTGTCGCGCGAAATCACTTCTAAACACTCGACGGGTCCTCCAATTTCCCACGGGATCTCCTTTTAAGCCCAAAGTCCAACACTTGTGTCCAAATTGCGCGCAAACACACCGACACACCACGCTGGCCTCCAGTGATGCAACTAAATCCCAAATTGCATCACAAACCTATTTCTTGGGCCCGACACGCGCACAAACACTCCCAAAGGCCACTTAACCGACAGAAATCTCATAAGTGGAAATTCGGGTCCTCACAAATACACCAAGTGATAGACTTCCCGATGAAGTCCCTGTTACGGATTTTGTTTTGGCGCATTTCGTGAAAGTGTTAAGTCTTGAAGATTGAAGATGAATGAAGTTTGGATCATATACCTCAATCTCCAGAAAGAAGATTTCAAGAGGATTAGGTAAGTTTAACTAAATATTTTTGGTGATCCGAATACTTCTTGTAGTGTAGAAACACTTGGAAGAATTTTTTATCGCATAAAAATCAAGAACTGGACATGGGACATGTTCAGGATCTGGATCAGACAGTCCAATCCGGATCCCGAAGGGTACTTGTTCATTGGCAAATCCGATCCGGATCATAGCCATTTCGATCCGGATCCCGAACATGAGAATTTGCTGAAATTCATGAACGATCCGGATCGTGGATTACAATCCGGATCCCGAACCCTGTTTCTCTGGAATTGGCTGACTCGTTACGACGATCCGGATCACAGCTAATCCGATCCGGATCGCCGTCGTGAAAATTTCCAGATACGACAGTTTTTTATCCTTATCTTCTTCCTAGGGTTTCTAACCTATAAATAGACCCTATGATTCTTTTTCTAGGGTTAATCCAAGAAGCCGAAAATCGAAGAAGCCGATAATCCAAAAAGTCGTCATCTTTTATACGGCCTAAGATCCACATATAGAGAAGAAAGGAAATCATTAGATATTACTCTATGTTTCTTCATCTATATTGATTAGTTTGATTCTAGGTTTTCATACTCACATCTTGAGTTGAATCAAACTAATGAATACTTAGATGGTATTTCCTATCTATCTTTGATCTAAGTATTCGGCGGATCATCACCACCCAAAAACAACGATTTACCCCAAAATCGGCGCGTGGACTCGCGTGGCCTTGTGGATTCAAGGTGCAACCGCTCTCGTGGATTCGGAGCGAGGTACGTTCGTGGATTCGAAGCGTGCTACTGGGTGAAGGCCGTGGATTCGGTCAGACGTCGTGGACTCGACGTTGGACGCCGTGGATTCGGCGTTGGACGCAGATCGTGGATTCGAGACGCGTTGCGGAGCGAGCGGAGAAGATCAACTAGGAGCGTATGAAAAAGGTTGAGTCGTCTGTGAGTACGGTATATCACCTTGTACGTGTTTAATTCTAGTGGATTTCACCGTGTTATCGGTCCCGTGGTTTTTTACTCCGGTTTGGAGTTTTCCACGTAAAAATCTTGCGTGTTCATTTATATTTCCGCATTGGGTTTTTATTGCGCAATGATTTTTTGAGTGTTTATTGTTTACACCTATTCACCCCCCTCTAGGTGTTTTTTCCCCTATTTAGATCTATTATTACATATAACCCAACAGTCCCCTCTCAAGCATGATCAACCTTCTGGAACTCATCCGGGGCAACATGGGGTGCACTGCTCAACAATCGCGAAAACTCGCTCCCGGTGGTCCAACAGGACGAACTCGATGCCACCAACTCTCGGCGTCCTTATCCAAAAGTGCATAACCGAGTGCACCAGATGCTTCTCCTGGATGAACAAATTTTCAAATAACTTTTCCATAGCATGAATCCAGTTCTCGGCCTCCCAAGGCTCCAAACTCGGTCCCGAAATCTACAGGGGAAAGGAACTGGATGAAGTACAACAACCGGTCAGAAACTCTCGCTGCTCCTACACTATCCAAAGTGCGATAGGGGTCGAAATCGACGATGTCGTGGCCGGAGGTACTAATGGCGATACCCCAGGAGATGCTCTCTACACCAGCATGCACATCACGCATTCCAAGTTCTCTTCCTGGCGCCGCATCGCCTCAGACATCTGGGCTACCCGAGCACGCAACTCACAGACCTCACTTTGCTCTGTCCATTCAGCCTCCGGCTGTTCGGGCTTCTCATCCAAGGTCGAACACGTCTTCACCGCCGCACGGCGTCTCGGAGGCATCAAAAACCACTGCAACAGAACAAACATTAGGACCAAGAACTCTCTCGACCCAATCAAGTGAAAGTCTAGACATGTTACCCATACTAAAGCATTATGTTGTCTGCAGCCAACATAATCATCTTTAGAGAAATAACATGTAAGATCACTCGCCCCAATCCTCTGGGGGAGGTACAAACTAAATCAGGACTCTCGCTAAAGTCACGTCGCTCACGACAGTCATCCTACTGTCCAACCAATAGCCTAGGGTCTCTAAGTCCTCAACGACCTATACACCTAGGCTCTAATACCACCCTAATCTGTCACGCCCCAGGGTCGAAACTGCGACCCGGGCTCGCCAACAGGTCCGCCGTCTGTACGGAAACTGCCGCACAGAAGAAGCGTCTACCCTGCAAAACATCTATAACTAAGCATGTATCAGAGCTGAAGAAGAACAACAACTAATATGTGTCAACCATCCTGCTCAAAAGGAAACTCTACCATGTCCATGCCATGCATACACTCGCTACTGCTAAAATGCCTCGGTATTAATGCTCAAAGGAAAAACCCATCTAAGAACATAATATGCATACACCACTCGCACACGAGGTGCCCAATCGACCCAATCGAACTGACTGCCTCATAGGGTCTAGTCAGGCCTGCGCCTATCTACTGCCGTTACATCCACGTAGGACCGGACTGACGTAGGGCGTCGGTGACTGCCAAAACTGGCCCAGCCAGAGGGACCGCGTCCGTGACTGCCAAAACTGGCCCAGCCAGAGGGACCGCGTCGACAAGTCGCGATACAAAAGTAACAGATCCACCCCGGGCGTGGCACTCGAGGGGAGTGACCCCATCGAGGAAAAGGTATCCGCGCACTCTGTCAAGCTCAAAGTGGCACTGCAGGCTATAGTCCAAAATTCACGCTCACTCTCAGAACGGAAAGACTCAGGATCCTCAAACATCTCGCACAACGGTCGGAGCACTCTCGACGACTCAGCTGATCAGCTCTCTCGAATCACGAGACACTAGCAAACTCTACCAACTCGTGGCACAAAACACGCTGGCTGGAGATATTCCACAGCTGGGATCGACCCACAACTCAAGGCTAATAAAACTGGTCGTACAACACACAACGACCCGGGACCACCGTCAACCCCAACGGTTCCCAACGACACTAGCACAGTCTAAACTCAGCTACCGGTCTCCACTCAGCCCCCAGGCACGAGTGCAACAATGTCCCACAGAAACCTGACCCCTCGGCCCACTACCCGGGCGAGGCAACACTATGTCCAGGAAAGATGCAAAGTGTGGGATGTCTAATGCATAAAGGAACCTAGCCCAAGTGAAGGCTCTCTACTGACTCATCTGTGTCAACAAGCGGCACATGCAGGGTATGATCTACGATCGAACAGATCGGAAACTCAATGCTCACAAGGAACAACCCAGTCGGAGAAGACTCCACGACTCAAACAGGAAAAGCCCAAATCCTCACATGATCTGTCGGAGAACCCTCAACGACTCAATCTGATAATGCACAACCCATGGCTAAGTCGGGAAACCACCACGACTCGATCAGCCAGAACCCCAGAACTCTCATAACTAAGTGGGAGAACCACTTCCACTATCAAATCAGAGATACATAACTCATGATCTAGAAATAATCTCCTCAACCTACAAGGGAGCTCAAATCCACCTGACACTAGGACTCATCCCAAAACTCAAAAAGGGATCACTCGCCCCCCAGGCAC
Organism: Tillandsia leiboldiana; assembly: GCA_029204045.2. NCBI lineage: Eukaryota > Viridiplantae > Streptophyta > Magnoliopsida > Poales > Bromeliaceae > Tillandsia > Tillandsia leiboldiana. The sequence goes on from CM055060.1 coordinate 27,964,097, forward strand.
GAGGTCTGATGCACCCTGAACCAATGCCATACCTCTGGCAAACTTATGTTTTAAAAACCACCTTTAAAAATGCTGATTTTTCCTTAAAACAGTTTTCTCAATTTTTAAAACGATTAGGGTGCAAAAATGATGCCAACAGAACATGCAGTCTAGTGTCCTATAGTATCAGGAGTCTACTAAAAATAATCCGGGGTTCCAATAAATTTTACAGAAAAATCCAGGCAACTATCAAATTTAATAACTATGAAATATACATGAAAAACATGATCAAATTGCATTCAGGAGCATTAAAGGGCATTCCATACATTTTGGAGAAATTCCAACCCACTTGGAACGCTTTCCGCAGGAAAACGCTGGAGTCGGTGAAGCGCCGATACCTCAAACCGACGAAACCTCGAAAATCGCGCCGCACACGCGCACACTGCCGCGAATCACGGAAAAAAACCCCGGAAGCTCAAATAATACACCCAAGTCCTCCACAAAAAATCCTGCATGCAACAGCTCACACTACAGTCCACACACAACATTCAAACACTAAGCTCCAGCACACTCAAACTCAAAATCTGCAAAATTCCAAACTTCGAAAAAGTAAACAAAAACTCACCTCTGAAGGTGCTTCCACGCGCCGTGCACCGCCGGATCTAACAGCTTGCGCGTCACCTAGCTCCCGCGCGCACCACCTCTGCTGAACCAAGAACAGAAAGAGAAAGGAGGAACCCACATCAGTCCGGCCACGGCACGAAACGCGAGCTCATCGGCCAGAAACAGCCCCGGCCGACGAAAATGCCGCTCGCCCACGCGAAAAACACCCACGCTCGCATCGCTGCGCGCGGCGCTGCCGCTGCCAGCGCGGCGTTGCCGCGCCTGCCGCAGCTGTAGCGCGACGCCGCTGCAGCTGCCACGCGGAGCTGCTGCTGAAGCCGTGCGGCGCTGCCGCTGCAGCTGCGCGGCGCCCTGGGCCCGCCACGCGGCGGCCAAACCCGCTACGCGCCCCCCTGCGCGCACGCTGCGCGGGCGTGCAGCGCACCTGTGCGCTCGCTGCGCAGGCGTGCAGCGCACCTGCGCGCTCGCGCGGTGCCCGCGCAGCGCCCGCGTCGCTGCGCGTGGCGCCCCCCGTAGCGCCCGCGCGGTGCCGTGGCGCTAGCCGCGCGGCGCCCATGCGGCCCGCACCGCAGCGCGGCGCCCAGGCACGCCCGCCCTGCTGCGCGGCGCCCTGTGTCACACCCCGGGGTCGAAACTGCGCCCCGGGCTCGCCAACAGATCCGCCATCTGTACGGAAACTGCCGCACAGACGAAGCGTCTACCCTGCAAGTCAGATCTAAAACTAAAACATGTATCAGAGCTGAGATAGAAGTAAAAACCAAAAGCTAAAGAAACAACACTGAACATCTGAAATAAGAAAATCATCTCTACTAATACACAAATCCTCAATACAGGTCTCTCAAATGAATAATAAAAACAAGCCTGACCCTCTCAGTATAAAAATCCAAAACTCTCAATACAAAAGTGGAAACATAAAACAACCAGGGTACATCTACCTCTGACTCAAAATACGGGTAAGGAACTACTCGGCCACGTCCTCACCTCGATCAGCTGTCTCCGCGCGAGCTAAGCCGGAACAGCAGCCTCAGAAATCCTGTCACCGCAGCGGGTGTGAGATCTACTGCAGAAGGTAGATCTCAGTGGGTACCGTCAACAACATCCACGGTATGCCCACTAAGTCTACTGGAGGCACAACAGATAGGTATGCAAATAGATAAAAAGAAATCAGGAAAGGAACTACAGCTAACATGTATCAACAACATGCTCAAGAAAACTCTACTCTGATCCCGCTATGCATACACTCTCACTACTAATAATATGCCTCAAGTACCATGCTCAAAGGAAATCTCATCTATGAGCATGCTATGCAATCACTCTCTTAGTATAACCCAATCTCAATGACTGCCTCATAGGTTCCAGTCAAGCCTGCGCCAAACCTACTGCCACCTCATCCTCACTGGGACGGGACTTAAGTAGGGCGTCCCACACGGACCATCACAAACGAACTCTAGTGTATCAACTAGTCGCATCATCGCAGCCTCGTCAGGCTCGGTATCATCATCGCACCCGGGGCGTAGCTCGAGGGGAGCGACCCCACCGAACTCAAGTATCACATCAGTCTTATCTGTCTCAATAAGCGGCACATGCAGGCTATAGTCCACGATCAAACAGATCGGTATCTCAAAACTCAAGCACAAGTCAGTCGGAAAAAGAACCTCGACTCAATCAGGAATAGCCCAACACTCTCACAGCTATGTCGGAGAACCCTCAACGACTCAATCTGATAATGCACGACCATGGCTGAGTCGGGAAACCTCCACGACTCGATCTGCCAGAACCCCAAAATCCCCAAAGCTAAGTGGGAGAACCACCTCCACCACTAAATCAGAAACACATCCCGTGATCTAGAATAAACCCATCAAGGAAGGAAAACTCTCATGACACTAGAACTCGACACACGATGCTCTAAAAATACGCTCGGCCCCTCTGACACGAGTACTCATGCAACTCGAACAATCTGGACCATTCATAATGTTCTCAATAATTAAAAATCCTTTTAAAACGGAGTTTTACATAAAACGGGGTACTAAAATATTATGAAGATCCAGATGCAACCTGAATCTCTAAAGAATAAGCAGTCTAGTGTCAAATGTCCTCTAGATCATACTAAAAATGTGTGGGGCTCATAATTGTCTTCCTACAATTTTCTAGGCAACTATCAGATTTAATAAGCATGAAACAAAAAACTAAGCATGATCAATATGCTTACAGAAGCATTAGAGGGCATTCTATAAATCTCGAAGAAATTCCAACCCACCTGGATCGCTTTCCGCAGGCAACGCTGAAGTCGGTGAAGTGCAGCTAGCTCAAAAAGGAAGATCTGCTGAAGTTGCTTCATCGGCGCACGGTTGCTTTTACCTCTGCCACTAGCTTAATGCAATCCAAGCGCTCACAAGAACCTCCAACAATTTCCACTGCACACAACAAGTGCCCACAGCTCACGCCAAGTCCAGCACCCAACAGCTCTCATTAAATAAATGCTCAATTCTCACAATAAATTAAATCAAAGTCCATGATCTATAGGTAATCCCACAATACATACCCATAACACTATCAGCACTCTTAAAATCCAAAAATCCGCATGCGCACAAGTCCAGCATAAAATCGGTACTCCAAATAGATGCTCAAATACACTATTCATTTAAAAACCACACAAACTCCCAGCACAAGGTAAATGCCCAAATCAAGTCCTCCTCGACTTCAATAGTCTACACATAAAATACCAGCTGCAATCAACAAAATAAATTTTATAAGCAAAATCTCTATCCACAGCATAATACAAGTCCACAGTACAATCCAAAACTCACTACACTCACACACAACTTTGTAGCTCCAAAAACCCAACAGCTTACTCAAAACTCATTCCCCTGCACACACCTCCCATTCACAGCACAAAACACCAACATATCCACCACCAAAGTCTCACAGTACCCATTAATAAAACCCACAACACATACTCTTATGCTCCTAGCACAATTAAAAATACATAACCACCTAAACCCCAGTCAGTCAAGCTCTGCCAAAAACGCACGTCCGACGGCGAAAAGAACAGCATCGGACGTCGAAAACGCCGCGCGCGCCTACGCGGAAGCTCCCTGTGCCAGAGCTGCAGCGCGCTGCGCTGCCGCCACTGCCGCGCGGCGCCCGCCCGCGCAGCGCCCATGCGCGCCCGCAGCAACCCCCGTGCGGCGCCCGCCCGCGTTGCGCCCAAGCGCGCTGCGCGGCGTCCGCAGCGGCCCCCCGCGCACGCGCACCTGCTGCGCACGGCCCCAGCACGCGCGCAGCACCGCTGCCTGCTGCGCGCGGCGCCCATGGGCGCCCGCGCAGCACAAAGGCCGGCCGCGCGCGGCGCCTTTGCGCGCCCGCGCGGCTCCCAGCTGCGGCCACCCCGCACGCACATGGACAACAGTCCAAGCCACCCGAATCCAAGAACCCAAGCTCCCCAAAAACTGCTACAAATTTACCTAGCTTGGCGGCCGACGCGCGCTGCGCGCGCTCCGCTCCGCTCGGCTTCACACGGCCTCCAATAGGTCCAGACCAACTCCACAGCCCAAAACTTTAATTACCAACCCATCTCACTACTCCATCTTCTCCTTCCTCCTTCATTTCTCTCATTTCCCAATCCTCTTTTTCCTCTGTTTGCAGGTTGGAGGAGAGGAGGTGACGTGGAGGCTTCTTAATTAGGGGTTGCCTAATTAATGCGGTAGTTGGCAGCATTAAATGCTCCACTAAAGCAAAAATATCTCAACTCATCCCTTAATTTAAATTCTCATTAATCCACTCTCTTCTTTCCTTCTTAACAACACAACAAAACCAAATAATTCCACTAATTAAATTAATTAATTAAATAATCCATCAAAAGCCCCCCGTCAACTCACTTTTTGCCCTCGGGGCCTCCGCACCTGTCCGGAACCTCCCGAACCCCGCTGTAATCTGAAAATACACATGCTCAAAGCTTTTTCTCCACAAAAAGCTCAACCGTGGAGTCGGCGTGCTCTATCCAAAAAACCGGCTACAAAACTGCCAGTTCCAACTCACTTTTTGCCCTCGGGGCCTCCGCACCAGTCCGGAACCTCCCGAACTCCGCTGTAATCAGAAAGTATACCTGTTCCAAGTATTCCAAATTTTCTGCACTCCACTGTGGTGTCGGTGCTTCCCCCGAAACCAGTCCTCTATCGGCGCACAATGCCCGGAAAACTCCGAATCAAGCCGGGGCTTCCGCGTTGATTCAGAGTCGACCCGAACTCATCTGTAGCCCAGTGTGGAACACGCGCCGGAGATTTATCCACACCACGCCATCTCACGAGGTCGGTGCGCTATCCGAAATCCCGGTACTCTACACTCTCCCCTCCTTAAAAAGGTTTCGTCCTCGAAACCCAAAAATAAATCCATAACTCAGGAGGGTGACACAACAAAAAGGGATAGGGAACCCTCAACTCATCCTCGGGCTCTCAAGTGGCCTTTCTCACTCATCATGATGGCTCCACTAATCCTTCACTCAAGGTATGATCCGTCTGCACAATTCCTTCGCTTCACGAGCACGAATTTGCATCGGTCGCCCCAGATAGCTCAATTACTCGACCAACTCCAAAGAAGGGAAATCCAAAATATACAAGGGGGTCAAATACGCTTCTTCCAGCCAGATAAACACTCGCGGATCGAACTCCCCGCGTAAATCTCGAATGAACGTATTCCTGCGGATAGTGGCTTTCACTATGATGGTTTCCAAAAACCTCTGACCTCTACCATGAACAAAGGCTAATTCCCAACGGTATCACTCTTCGTTGGGTGCACTGCACTGTGTAGCTAAACTCATAATGCACCTACCGGGTCCCGAACACTAACAGGGCACAACCCCCGACTATATGGATCCATAATGCTCTCAGACTCCCAAGGACAACCACCAAAACACAAACCAATCCTGTTTGTGCTCAAACCATCAAAGAACCCTCACCGTTGTGTAACCACAACGTGGCACTGGGTCAAACAGACCTCTCGATCCATCAGATCCCGCAACTGCGCTACCAGCTCTCTACCTGTCTCTGTCTTACGCGGGATACTCCAAGAGGTGCTATCGAAGTTGGCGCAGTTCCAAAACTATGTCGACCACTATCTCGACCTCAACTTCAGTAGACGACGGCTTCAATAACAGATCTGGTAGACTCTCACCCGGGATCACATGGCAAGAAGGATAATCCTTAGTCCCGGTGCCACCGTAGGCACCTCCTCCACAGTCGTAAGCCATGCGATACGACCACGACCAACCTCTATCGTACTCTAGCTTCCTCTAAGCATACTCCTTCTGACCAGGTCCGCGGAGGGTCATTGTCCTCTCACGACAATCCATGATAGCATAACATTGGTGTCACGCCCCGGAACCCGGGCTCGCCAACAGATCCGCCGTGCACACGGGATTTCCCGCGTACACGAAGCACTGGTAACCTGCTCCGATATAATATGAACAATAAAAGAGCATAATACAGAGCTGAAGTAGAAGAACCACATAGTATCTCAGACTGGAACTACAAATAAAGCTGTAATAAGTACAATAATCTCCCAGCTCACCAAAATAATACAGTCAGCTGGCCAGCGCCAGACCCAAAATACCACAGTCTGAGTAAAGAGTACAACATCTGTCTAATATCCACTCTCAGTCTCACAGGAGATCTATCTACTCAGCGATCCCCTTACCTTTATCAGCTGCCGATGGCCTAGCAGCTCCCGCAGACGACTTTGCAAAATAAGAAGAAGAAAGAGAGAAACAAGAATGGGGGTGAGAACTACCAGATAAACCAGTAGCCTCCCCTAGTGGGTAAAACCTCAACTCTGACGCACCCACTAGGACTACTCGAGGCAACAAGAAAGAACAGTGGTAAGCTATAAAGGCTGCTGAAAAAAAGAAACTATCACCACTATGCCTCTAAATGCCATGTAGCATGAAATGACTATATGCAACAATACCAAACATGCCTGCCTGAAATAACTCAGTCTTGTGTCACTAGTAAAACTGGTACTGCCTGCTGTGCCTTGCCAAATCGGGTATGCTGGCCAATGCATAACACCGATAGGGGATAGTTGCCAAATCGGGTATGCTGGCCAACGCATAACACCGATAGGGGATAGGAGTCTCAAAGACTCTAAGCATGTCTGCAACACACTCCGGAGTGGCAATCGAGGGGAGCGACCCACACGAGTAAAATATCTCAGTAATAAGTATCAGAAGTGCCATAAAACAGCAGGACTGGATCATGACTATGATCAGAGTGGGAAAACCACCCACTAGGAAAACCCGATCCCCAGCTGATGCAATAAACCAGTCTCAACCCCAATTTGATGCAAGGATAAACATCTGGTCGACCGCCTACTGTCCGCGGTCACCGCAAGACCCCACAAGTCCACAATCTAGTACAAACTTGACTATACTATCCCAACCCCTGCTCATACCTGAGCAACAAATATCTAGATGCAAAGGACAACAATGAAACATGTTCAGATCCCAATATGATAGTGGCCTCACTAGATGTTCAGTCATGCATGCAACTGTCTTATCTTTAAAAGCTGTAAAATAGTGTCAAATATTTATTTTAAAAGAAGATTGATTTACTGAATAAAAGTTATTTGCATGCGAGATTATAGCCTTTGTCCCAATCACAGTGTCCCAATATAAGTCATCATATAATCTGTGGGGTTAAATTTTAGGAGAGTTCGTCCCAGCGGTTCTTGTCAATTGTCATATTAATTCGTCCCAATAGTTCTCATCAATTGTCCTGTTAGTTTGTCCTGTTAATTTGTCCTGTTAGTTTGTCCCAATGGTTCTTATCAATTATCATATTAGTTTGTCCCAGTGGTTCTCATCAATTGTCATATTAAATTTTAGGGGAGTTCCAGTAATCCAAGTGAGCTTGTCAAAAATGAGGTAAGCAACAACCGCCCACCTTGAACAGCTCAGATCACACCCAGATAGTCTCCTGGCTGTCCACAGTCCTCTAAAACTACTGTCTGCCGAAAATGATGCCCTACAGCAACACACATTGCACAGCGTGTAACTATAGTATTCATAAAAATACATCTTTTGCTATTTTTCAAATGGCACGAAAAGAGAGGAGTTTTTCACCTCTGTACAGTGCTCAGAAAAATCCAGAAAAATTACGGTTGCGTTCCTCGTGAAGAGTAGATCAAAATCGACTCTTTAAACGACTCGATCTGATGCTCCTACGCCAAGATAAAAATCGGAGAAGTTGACGCTGTCCAGAAATTTCCACAGCAAAAAGGGGGGTCAAAGAGGCCACGGGAAACGTGCCAAAAGTACGAAATGGAGCAAAGTGATCAACACGGAAATCGAAGCCTTACCTCTTAGGAACGCGTTGTCGTGAAAATCGTCCAAAAATTCCTCCTAGTTAGCACTCAGGGAATTTCCGACGGAACTGCGACGGGAAATGGGCCTAAAAAGAAAACCGTCGCAGTGCGCCGCGTCGCAGATAACTCACTATCTGTAACTCCAAAAATTCTGAGATTTTAGAGAGAGAGAGAGAAGAGAGAGAGAGGAAAATTTTTCATAGAGGGCACATGCCCTGATTCTCACTCTAAGGCTCGCAAATTGAGGTGGGAATGAGAGGGGGTGGGGATTGCTATTTATAATGGGCCAAGGGAATATTCTTGGGCTCGGACAGAACAGGAAACACCGGATTTGGCCAATCACAGAGCGCCACGTGTCCACATTACTGGAAACACCCATGCAAGTCCACTCAAATTCTGCCACGTGTCCCACGTGGTGCACATGCCCGGTCCGCGCTCCGGGTTTTCCGGATCCTGTCAGCCAATAGGGGAGCGCCACGTGTCACCTTCCCACGTGCTTCTAGAAGCCGGCCGGCCAATGGGGAAGCGCCACGTGGCACAGGAGGTCTTCGGTGCTCCCGGTGCACGCCAGGCCCATGGACCGCGCACCCGAGCGCCTGCCCGCGCCTGCCCGCGCTGCCCGCGCCGCGTGCCTCCGCACTCCGCCGCTGCGCCGCTGCCCGCCGCCGTGCGCCGCCGCCCGCCGCCGCTCGCCGCTCGCCGGAACAGTAATTCCGGCGGCCGGAGTTTCTGTTCCGGCGTGAACAGTACCGTGGTGCCGAAAAATTAAAGTAAATATACCGTTTCGATCGTTTTCGCGTGCTGAGTCCAAATACGACGTCCATTTCGCCAAATTCTCATCCGAAATTTTGCCGAAAGCCCCCCGGAAAATCCCATTTGCTCCGATTTTCGCGCTGAGTCTATTTTTAAGGTCCAATTTCGATTCTACAAGCTCCGTTGCACCGTACGAGCTCTCTACAGTCACTGTTTAATGTTGCACAGTTCCTGCGGGAGTTCGGATCATCACATCCTCCCCCACTAAATAGAGTTTCGTCCTCGAAACGAGACTAAACAATAATCCTCAGTCCGATGTCTCGAATAAGTAGGGGTGAGCATTCCTCATCTCCGACTCGAGCTCCCATGTAGCCTCGCGCTCGTCATGATTGCCCCATTGGATTTTCACATAGGGAATGGCCCGATTGCGCAATTCTCTCACCTCTCGGTTCAGAATTCGCAGTGGGCGCTCCTCATACCTCAAATCTTCGCTAATCTCAAGCGGTGTGAAGTCGATGACGTGCGATGGGTCGAAGATATACTTCCTCAACGTAGAAACATGAAATACATCATGGACACCAGCAAGCCTTGGAGGAAGTGCGAGTCGGTAGGCAACTGGCCCGATACGCCCCAATACCTCAAAGGGTCCAATGTATCGGGGGCTAAGCTTTCCACGAATGCCGAATCTCCTGATTCCTTTGGACGGCGAGACTTTCAGGAATACATGATCTCCAACTTGAAATTCTAAGTCTCGTCGCCGAACATCGGCATAACTCCTCTGTCGACTTTGGGCAGTCTGAAGATGCTTTCGAATCACTCGGACCTTCTCCTCTGCCTCTATCAATACATCTGGTCCCAAGGTCCGCCTCTCGCCCACGTCACTCCAATAAAGCGGTGATCGACACTTGCTGTCACGACCCGGGACCGACAAATTGTACGGTTCGGGCACGCCGACAGACCCGCCAATCGGGCACGACCTCACGCTACCCGAAAGGAACGGTAACATCCATCTCGAATCAAAACAATGTGTATGATGAGATATAATATCAGAGTAAGATCACTACTAATTTAAAACTTTCATTCAATAACAAACAGTTAAAGCGGAAATGAAAGCATGATAAGAATGAACCATAATGAACTTTATTACATTTTACAACTCTCAACTTGCAACTAAAATAATATTACAATCTTTTCCTCACAATACATGGTTCACTCGAAACATAAAAGAAAGGTACCTCTGCTAGACCCTCTAGGTCTCTACGCTGCTGGGCTCTTGCCCCTGTCGTATACCTCGCCGTCTGCCTCTGAACCGACGCGATCGCTGCATCCATACCTGAACCTGTGGGGGGGGGGCACCCAAGGGGTGTGAGAACTCCTGACAGAGTTCCCAGTGGGTTCAACCACCGAGAAAAAGTGTCCTACACCACTTGGTCCAATGGAAGCAATAATAATAGTGCTAGGAAACTAAAATCCTCAACATCAAAATGCGGCTATGCAATATACATGATCACTACACTATCTGTGTGTACTCATCGACCCAGCACTACTCTGTCTAGCCACACTAGGCTGCTAAGCACCAACTCGGCCACTATGCCGCTGTACACAGGGTTAAACTAACCCGGCCACCTTGGCCACTCTAATTTCTCTTTATTCTTTAAGTTCTGGTGCTTTAGTTCAAGTTAACCCTTAGAAACTCTTATCCAACGGGCCCAAGCCCGGTAGTCCTGCTACCATCAGATAAGATTTCTAAGGTTGCCGATAACACCCGTAAGTGTTACCCCGTCCTACGAAGTAAATGTGTTCTTCGGGCCACCAGCTATCGGAGAGGGGGCTGCCCTTTACGTCCGATCCAGGTGCGCCCGGGGAGAGGGCAAACCCTCTACGTCCCACAGAACCACATTTCAACCTTCGAAGGACGCCCGTTTTATTATCTTTTCTTATCTTTCATTTCTTTTCCTCTGGGCGCTCAGCCCTTTTCTGCACTTTACGCATTCGTCTTTATTTTTACTTTTAAGCACTTGCTTTTCTTTTCTTTCTCACTTGAGTCTCCAGCTCACATTGCCACTGGCAATTACTATCACTCTTTCCTTTGAGCATTTAGCTATTTGCTTTTGCTTTAAACCTTCCGAAAGTACCACGTCCGACGGGTCACTACCCAGGGAGTCCTGCTCCACTTGACGAGTCTAAAATTCGAAGGTGCCATTTACATTCTCTTTATGCTCTTAGCCACTTTTAGCTTGCTTAACTTTAAGCCTTTCGAAAGTACCTCGTCCGACGGGTCACTGCCCAGGGAGTCCTGCTCCACTTGACGAGTCTCAAATTCGAAGGCGTCATTTACATTTTCTTTATCTTAAGCAATTTACTTGTCTTGCTTATTAACCAAATTTTAGCTCTATCTTGAGCAATTTGCTTGTCTGGCTTATTAATCACTTTTTCATCCCTTACCCTAGGTCTTGCCACACGGGTAACCAGAGAGTCTCCTGGATTCTTACACATTTCATTTTCTTTGTTTAACTCAGATTGAAGTTAAAGTTATCGTCCATTTGCCCAGACACCCTATGACTCTTTAGGGTTATATTTGTTTAATCCTTTAACCTTGGGATCTTATCCCACTTTCCTGATTCCTTACTGAATCCTAGAGTTCACTTGACTCTATTTTTGATTTCACTTTTAACTTAGAGTTACTCTGACTATAATTCCTTGCCTGTGAGTTTAAACTCCTCTGGATCACTTTAGGTTCCCTTTACATAAGTTCCATATTATACTCATCCTAGAGTTCCTTGACTCTATGTTGATCACTCTATCCAGTGTCCTTAGGTTATCACCTAAGACAATGCCACTCGTCCAACCCTAGGATAATCTCCTAAGTTTTGATGTCACTCAGTGAACCCTGAAACTAGGTTTTCTCCTAGTCTTGCTACCAACATGTTTCCTTTCCTTATGTCACATGATTCCTAGGGTCATACCCTAACAGGATCACAATCATAATAGCTAATCCTTTTCATGCATACAATTATTTTCATATTATTCATAAATAATAATTATCTCTACGCATGCATAATCATCATATATCTTTGGCAACCAACAGTTGCACTTTTGCTCTGTGTCCATTTGCACATGCACATCTATTCCTCTATCTCTGGCAACCAACAGTTGCACTTTCATCTGTGTCCTTCTACACAGGCAATCATAATCATAATTACCTAACGCCTCTAACAGGCTACTATCATGCTTCGAATCGAAAAGCAGAAGAACAAGGGGAGAGGTCACCCAATTTCGGCAGAATCCCCCACCTTGTAGTGTCCCCAATTGCTTGTAGACACTTGCAATTGGTCTCCGCGCGATTCCACTTGTTCCCTCAAGCTTGCACACAAAACGGTGCACGTTCACCAAACCTGCGCGCAAAACGGTGCACGTTATTAAATTAATAACCCACACGTAGAATGGTGCGCGTCACTTTAACCGGCACGCAAAACCATGCGCGACAACACGACCTGCACGCGAAACGGTGCACGTACCTCAAATCTGCACACAAAACGGTGCACGTCTGACTGTAGGGTTGCACGCAAAACGGTGCACATCATTTTCCTAGCCTGCACGAAAAACGATGCAAACCATTAGATTCTACACGCAAAACGACGCGCACCGGTCCAAAACGCACGCAAAACGGAGCACGTACCCCGTATTGGCACGCAAAACGGTGCACGCTCCACTATAGGGTTGCACGCAAAACGGTGCACCTTCATCCAGCCCTGCACGCAAAACGAGATGCATTGTTAGAACCTACACACGAAACGGTGTCCGTTAGTCCAACCTGCGCGCAAAACGGAGCACATACCTCGCACTAGCACGCAAAACGGTGCAAGTCCCTTTTCCAATGTTGCACGTAAAACGGTGTATATTTTCCGGGTTTGTGCCCAAAACTGCGCATATTTTCTGCACCCGCGCGCAAAACGGAGCACGATGCCAGAACCCGCGCGAAAAACGGAGACCGCACGCAAAACGGTGCACACCATCGGGGTCCGCACGCAAAACGGTGTAGCAAGATATGGTCCCCTAACACAGATGAGAGTTAGGGGTTAAACCAAGGCCCACAAAACGCCCCCAAACTGTGCAAAAATACAGTAAAAGCAAAGCGCGGGACTTACCCGACCGCGCCGCCGCCGCCGTAACGCCCCCATCGGAAGCCTCGCGCGCTCCACGAGGCCCGCGACGCGAAACGCCTTCTCCCACAACCTCCTCCCTCACTCTCCCTCTCGCTCGGTTGGAGAAGAAAACGAAAGAAGGAAAGGAGGTGGCTTGTGGGGAGGAAGAAGAAGAAGAAAAAGAGGGAGAGGGGAAAAGGTAGTCCACCGCCCGCGGTTCACGGTGCACCCGCCGGTCCACAGCACTCATTCGGGTGCACCGGGACCATGCAACGAAGCAGCGGCCACGTGGCCGCGCCCCTGCGCGCCACGCGGCCGCGCTGCCTGCGCACAGGCGCGTGACACGCGCCCGTGACACGGGCAGTGCCCACGCGCCCGTGACCCGGGGGGCCGCTAGTGGGAGCCCGCCACGTGGCGGCCCCCCATGTGCCCCCGCGCAGGCGGGTGCGCTTCCCAGCGCGCCCACGCGTGTTCTGACACGCGGCCTCCTCGGGTCCGTGCCGCGCAGGCCTCGGTTTGCGTGCCGCGACGCCTCGATTTGCGTGCCGCTTCGCCTCGAAAAGTGCGCACGCCTACCGGGCTCCAAATCCAACAAATAAATAGTCCATTCTTAGCGATTTCGCGCGCTGAGTCCAAAAACGATATACGTTTCTCCAAATTCTCATTCAGAAATTTGCCGAATTCCCCCGGATAGCCCACTGATCTGGTTCTCCACACCGGGTCCAATTCTGAAGCCCGATTTGCCAAATTCCAACTCTAAAATTCTCCGGAGGCGCCCGGAGAGGAAATATTCAATCCATACTTCGCCCGGGGTCCGAATTTGACATCTACGACGCGCCAAAACCACCGCTGGACACTCGACGGGTCCTCCAATGACCCACGCGATCTCTTTTTAAGCCTGGTTTCCAACGCTTGTGCCCAAATTGCACTACAATTCCATTTATTGGGCCAGACACGCGTTCAATCAGGGCCAAGGCCACCGGAAGCTGCCGAACAACCAGCAAACCCTACGCTGGGAATTCCAGGACCCTTTTTGATTTGCCAAAAGTCCCACTGAATTTGAATTCGCTGGCGGAGCCCGTTCTCTCAATCCGGGTGTCCGATCAACGCGCAACCTTTACTGTGGCCGAAAAACATATTTACGGAGCTCCCTTAATTTTCTCGGAACTTTTCGAGACTATGAATTTTCCACTTACAGTCTGGGCCCACTTTCTCACATACGATTCTAGATATCTTATTTTAATCCTGATTTGGGCCCAATTCATTTCCAGGTCATTCTTCACCTCAATAAACAATAGTATTTCATACTATTTTTATTTCCATTTATTTATATTCCAAATTCCGGTTCACTACATTCTACCCCCCTTAAAATAAGTTTCGTCCTCGAAACTTGAGTCACATCTCGACTCCTACTTGACCAAGAGGGGGAAATCTTGCCCTCCCTACGGGGCCCACTGAACCTTGTGACCGGCATCACATTGCCTGCTCGCCCACAATTACACGAGCAGCTCATCCATGAATCCCTATCTCAACTTAGGGACAAACTCAGACCTGGTGTCTGGCCACTTTCACCAAGTAGGGGTGAGACACATTTGAGCACTTGCTCTCTCAATTGCCACAAAGGCGAAGTCTCATCTTGCGAAATCTTCACTTTAATTCCGCGATCACTTTATCTTTCCCAAGGAGGTTGCATCCGCAACCAATTACGGTTACCGCAATTTCCGGTCACTCCGCTGCCTGATGTGGAGTGCAGAGGCCAATCCTCAAGTTCTCAGCCATCACACACGCTACTAGCGTTCTAAGTCCACGGGTTTTCAGCTAACCCGATATCTCGGACTACTCACAGGTTCACGGACCATGGTCCAATAGGGCCTATAGCCCGAAGCTAGTCCCACACTGTGCAATAGCTCTCGGTAGCACGCAGATCCAAACGTCATACGGGCAGATCCACACTTAGGATTACTACCCCAATACTCCCACTAGGAGCTACAGTACCTCAATCACCACTAGCTCTACGGCCTGGTCATACCACACTCTCAGTGTACTAATAGCCTCAAGGCTTACACGTGGCATTCCACGTTCCCGGGTCATCGCTCGGACTACCGTCCCGACCAAATCTCTATCATGCCCCGCCATCAGGCCTCGGGCCGCTGTCTCTCACAGCCGACTGCGCCTGCCACTGGGCTACAGGCCCACAGTCCACAAACATGGTCCAGGCACGGATCGTCCTCAAGCGAACCCGCTAATCGTTGCCACGCGACCACTATGCTCCACTGAGCGAAAACCAACTAACCAGTCGTCAATCCGTGACCCGTACTTTCTACCGACTCTGGCCACACTGGGCAAAGGCTAATATGCCACCTAATCCGCACCCACTGGCTAAACGATACTTGTGCTCCAGGAGCACCGAAACAGTTGGGCGTCCAGCGCCCCCAACGCTAACTCGCGAAAACCCAGTGCTAAGCGACTTGCTTAAACACACCACGTGTCACGCCCCGGGTGGGGATCGAACCACGCCCCGGGCTCGCCAACAGATCCGCCGTCTGTACGGAAACTGCCGTACAGACGAAGCGTCCAACCTGCAAAGAGATCTATCGCTACACAAGTATCAGAGCGGAAAAGAAGCTATGCAGTAAGAAGAAACGGAAACTGAAATCACTAAATAAAAGAGTCCAAGTACAAGAGTCCACAACCTCACAAAACATAAGTACAGTACCACCGTCTAGTACAAAAGAGGAAACCAAAAAGGTACAGGTCACTCTATCTCTGACTCGACCAACTCGGGTAGGAACTAGTCGGCGACGCCCTTACCTCGGTCAGAGGACTCCGCACGAGCTGAGCCTGGAAAAGACGCCTCAGGAACACCTGTCACACGCAGCGGGTGTGAGATCAACTGCAAAAGCAGATCTCAGTGGGTACCGCTGTCAGAACTCACGGTGCGCCCACCAAGTCCGCTGGAGGCAAAAACAGATAGATAGATAGATAGATAGATAGATAGATATGCATGCAGGAAATGAATCTACTACTAGATGCCTCAAAACTATGCTCGAAGGAAAACCATCTAAGAACATACGCCACAACCCCGCCCATGTCACCAAATCTCAACGACTGCCCATAGGGGCCAGTCAAGCCTGCGCCTGTCGACTAGGAGCGCACCTGCCCACCACCACACATCCACTTGAGGACGGGATTTACGTGGGGCGTCCTGTCCGACTGTCTCTGTCTCTCTCAAGTAGCCGCCTGGTAGCACGGCCAGGGGCGAGTACCCACCTGGTAGCACGGCCAGGGGTATCAATATCTCAACGCGTCCGGAGCGTGACCCGAGGGGTGCGACCCCACCGGGTAAGGATCATGTCACATCTATCTCAGCAAACGGCATCTGCAGGCTATAATCCTCGATCGAATAGATCGGAAAACTCGAATGACTCTACTCACAAACTAGTCGGAAAACCAACCCTCGACTAAATCTGGTAATGCTACAACATCATGAGACTCTGGAGTAGCTAGAAAATCCAGGAATCCTGGTATCAGAGTAATAATGAAAAGGAACACGATACCTTTGCATTTCGAAGCAATGTAGAGCAAACCGAGACTTTTAAATAAAACAACCCACCTGAGCACAATACGCAATAACGCGCGCTAAGAGAAGGCCCCGAAGCGACCCTGCAGCTCCTCGCGGCAAAATCGTGCACCACGGTCACGAAGAAGGCTAGCGCCAGGTCACCACTGCGGAAACGGTGAAAACAGGGATCAGAAAAAAACCCGCGGCCCAACCCGCGCACAAAACGGCGGTACAAACCAAGCCGCCCACAAAGGAACGCCGGGCGTTGAGCGGAGAGACCAATGCGCACCCGCCACGGCGCACCGCCGAGCCGAAGACAACGGCACAGAGGGGTCCACAGCCGAACAGGCCGAGGAACCCGGCCCCGCGCGGCCGGCAGCGCCGCGCGGCCCAAGGGTTGCCCGCGCGGCGCCCTGCAGGGCCGCGCGCCCAGCGCGCGGCCTGCAGGGCCGCGCGGCCCCATGGGCCGCCCGCGTGGCGCCCAGCAGGGCCGCGCGCCCATCGCGCGGCCTGCAGGGCCGCGCGGCCCCATGGGCCGCCCGCGCGGCGCCCTGCAGGGCCGCGCGCCCAGCGCGCGGCCTGCAGGGCCGCGGGGCCCCATGGGCCGCCCGCGCGGCCCCCTGCAGGGCCGCGCGCCCAGCGCGCGGCCTGCAGGGCCGCGGGGCCCCATGGGCCGCCCGCGCGGCCCCCTGCAGGGCCGCGCGCCCAGCGCGCGGCCTGCAGGGCCGCGGGGCCCCATGGGCCGCCCGCGCGGCCCCATGCAGGGCCGCGCGCCCCCGCGCGCGGCCTGCAGTGCCGCGCGGCACAGGGGCCGCACGCGCGGCCCCCCGCAGTGCCGCGCGCCCCGCGCGCGGCCTGCAGTGCCGCGCGCACAGGGCCGCCCGCGCGGCACCTCTGCAGTGCCGCGCGCACCCGCGCGCGGCCTGCAGTGCCGCGCGGCACAGGGGGCGCCCGCGCGGCACCCCTGCAGTGCCGTGCGGCGACCCTGCAGGGCCGCGCGCCCAGCGCGCGGCCTGCAGTGCCGCGCGGCACAGGGGCCGCCCGCGCGGCACCCCTGCAGTGCCGCGCGGCGACCCTGCAGGGCCGCGCACCAAGCGCGCGGCCTGCAGTGCCGCGCGGCACAGCGGCCGCCCGCGCGGCCTGCAGGGCCGCGCGGCCCCACGCCGCGGCTCCCGAGCAGTGCGGCGCCCTGCTGCTCGAAAAAGGCAGCAGGGCGCAAGCTGCGCGCAGCGCTCATGCGCGCCCGCGCAGCGGCAGCCCTCGCAGCCACGCGTCGCCAAAATCGCGGCTGCGCGCGGCTCGAGCAGCACCAGCCAACCCGGACAACCAGTCCGCACAAGCGCAACAGCGGGGAAGAAATAAAAGAAAGAAGAAGAAGAAGAGACTCAAAAACCCAAGAAACTAAAATTAAGCACAAAGAGCACCTACCTCGCCGTTGCCGTCGCGCGCACCTCGCTCGGCGCTCCCCGGCAACCAACAGGCGCTCCGCCTTAAGAGGCCTCCTTCCTTTCTCTCACCTTCTCTTCTTACTTCCTCCCTCAGCCTCACCAAGCCAAAAGAAAGGCCCACCTGCTGCTTGCTTCGATGAGAGGAGAAAGGGAGTGGCAGAGGCTTTAAAATATCACAAGCACTAATTAAAGCACCTAATTAAAACATCCACCTACCAAGCCTCCACTAATTAAATTTCCTCCACTCCCAGCCCAAGCCACCTCACAGCACACACAAAGAAAACCAAAAAACAAATAAAACCCCTTTTTCAAAATTAATAAAAATTCAATAAATAATAAAATAAAAGCCCCAGTAACTCACTTTTTGACCTCGGGCTTTCCGCCGCAGCCCGGAACCTCCCGAGCTCCGCTGTAAACTGAAAATACACATGCTCGCAGCTTTCCTCACCCAAAAAGCTCATCAGAAGAGTCGGTAGGCACAAATTAAAAACCGGCATACTACACTCTCCCCCCCTTCAAACGGTTTCGTCCTCGAAACCCAAAAAGCTCAAAACTCATGAAGGGGTCTCAAATAGATCAGGGTAGGCAATCCTCAGCTGATCCTCGGGCTCCCAAGTAGCCTCTCTCTCATCGTGGTGGCTCCAAAGTACCTTTACATAAGGTATAACCCGATTGCGCAATTCCCTCGTCTCACGAGCAAGAATTCGCATCGGGCGCTCCTGAAAGTGCAGCTCCTCATCCATCTCAAGGGAAGTGAAATCCAGTATGTGTGAGGGATCATACACATACTTTCTCAAAACATAAACATGGAATACATCGTGAGTACCTGACAATCGAGGCGGTAGAGCAACCCGATAGGCGACCGGTCCGATGCGCTCTAAAATCTCGAATGGTCCAATAAAACGCGGGCTCAGCTTCCCGCGCACTCCAAAGCGCCGTATCCCTCGAGCGGGCGAGACTTTCAGAAACACATGATCTCCCACCTGAAACTCCAAGTCTCGCCGCCTCCTATCGGCATAGCTCCTCTGTCGGCTCTGCGCAGTCACAAGATGACGCCGAATAACCTTCACTTTATCCTCAGCATCCAAAAGTAATTCAGGCCCCAAAGTTTTCCTTTCACCCACGTCACTCCAACACAGGGGCGATCGACATTTCCTACCATATAATGCTTCATAGGGCGCCATCTGGATACTCGCCTGGAAGCTATTGTTGTAGGCAAACTCTGCTAGCCTCAGATGTCGATCCCAACTGCCACTAAAGCTCAAGACACAAGCCCTCAACATGTCCTCCAGAGTCTGAATAGTCCGCTCGGACTGTCCGTCGGTCTGTGGGTGAAAGGCGGTGCTAAACTGAAGCTGGGTCCCCAAGGCCCCCTGTAAGCTCCTCCAGAACTGCGAAGTGAACCTCGGGTCCCTGTCTGATACAATAGAAGCTGGTATCCCATGAAGCCTCACAACCTCGTCCAGGTACAACTGCGCTAGCCTCTCCAAGGTCCAACCCGACTGAATCGGCAGAAAGTGGGCTGATTTGGTCAAACGATCTACTATCACCCAAATGGCGTCAGCCCCACTCTGAGTCCTCGGCAGTCCAACAATAAAATCCATAGTAATGCAATCCCACTTCCATTCAGGGATTGGTAGGCTTTGCAACTTGCCCGCTGGAACCTGATGCTCTGCTTTAACCTGCTGGCAAGTTAGACAATGAGCCACAAACCTACCGACGTCCCTCTTCATGCCTGGCCACCAGAACTGAGCCCTCAAATCTCTATACATCTTTGTCCCCCCGGGGTGGAGGGTGTAAGGTGTATAGTGGGCCTCCCTGAGGATCAACTCTCTAATCTCAGAATCCACGGGCACACAGTAGCGGTCCCTGTACCTAAGTACTCCCGCTACATCCACAGAAAAGTCCCCGTCCTGGCCACGCTGCACTTGGTCTCTGATCCCCTCAAGATAGGGGTCTCCACACTGCTTCTCTCTAATCCTGTCCAGCAGGGTGGGCTGCAAGACCATAGACATCAGTCTTGCGGAAGCCCCAGGGGCCACCACCTCCAAACCCAAACTCCTCAGCTGCTCTCTCAGTGGGTCCCTGCTGGGTAATAAGCATGCTCATGGTCTGCCCTGATCGCCGGCTCAAAGCATCCGCGACCACGTTGGCCTTGCCGGGATGATACAGAATACTCAAGTCGTAGTCCTTTAGCAGTTCAAGCCACCGGCGCTGCCTTAAGTTGAGTTCTCTTTGAGTGAACAGATATTTCAGACTCTGATGATCGGTGAAGATTTCGCAGTGCTCACCGTACAAATAATGACGCCAGAGCTTCAGGGCATAAACAACGGCAGCTAGCTCAAGGTCATGCGTAGGGTAATTTCTCTCATAATCCTTAACTGGCGCGAAGCAAAGGCAATTACCCTACCATACTGCATCAACACGCATCCGAGGCCGCTGTGGGAGGCGTCACTATAAATCACGTACCCCTCTCCCATGACTGGTAGTGCAAGGACTGGCGCTGTAGTCAACCTCTGCTTCAACTCCTCGAAGCTCTTCTGGCACTCCTCTGACCAATCAAACCTTACCCCTTTCCTGGTCAATCTGGTGAGGGGGGTAGAGAGCTTCGCAAAGCCCTCTACAAACCGACGGTAGTAGCCTGCAAGGCCCAAAAAACTCCGTATTTCAGTCACCGTCGTCGGTCTAGGCCAATCCCGAACTGTGTCGATCTTCGTCGGGTCCACTGCCACACCTGCGGCTGATACCACATGGCCCAGAAAAGAGACTTCCCGAAGCCAGAAGGCGCACTTTTTTAACTTGGCATACAACTCCTTCTCTCTCAGAAGCTGTAGCACTATCCGCAAGTGCTCCTCGTGCTCAAAATCGCTACGGGAATATACTAAAATGTCCATCTATGAAGACCACCACGAAACGGTCCAAGTACGGCTGGAACACTCGGTTCATCAGATCCATAAACGCAGCCGGGGCATTCGTCAAACCAAAGGGTAGCACTGTGAACTCGTAGTGCCCATACCGAGTCCTAAACGCCGTCTTGGATACATCCTCGGCCCTCACCCTCAGCTGGTGGTAACCGGATTGAAGATCTATCTTCGAGGAAGACCGTAGCTCCCTGAAGCTGATCAATAAATCATCGATCCGAGGAAGTGGATACTTGTTCTTGACGGTCACTTTATTCAATTCCCGGTAGTCCACACAAAGCCTAAGTGACCCGTCCTTCTTCTTTACAAACAGAATCGGGGCTCCCCAAGGAGAAACCATAGGTCGCACAAATCCGCGATCCAAAGATCCTGCAGCTGAGCCTTTAACTCCCTCAATTCTGCCGGGGCCATCCTGTAGGGTGCCTTAGAGATTGGTGTAGTTCCGGGAACTACATCAATCACGAACTCAATCTCTCGATCCGGCGGCATGGACGATAACTCAGGAGGGAACACATCTGGATACTCCTCGAGCCCAGGCATCGCCGTAGGCACCTCCACAACAGTAGCTAAGAAAGCGATACATCCACGGCTCATCATCTGACGTGCTCGAGCAGAAGAGAGATCGTCGCAGCAAAAAGAGTGCTCTGACAACCCCTAAAAACGAACTCCTGCTGCCCTGGCTCACGAAGGGTCACAGTCCTCTCTCTACAATCGATGGTAGCATAATACTGAGTCAACCAGTCCATACCTAGCACTACATCGAAATCCCGGAGCTGACCTAGGACCAAAAGGTCAACAGGCAACAACCAGGGCCCCAACTGCACTGGGCAGGACCAACAACACTCATCCACGAGTAGCA
Organism: Tillandsia leiboldiana; assembly: GCA_029204045.2. NCBI lineage: Eukaryota > Viridiplantae > Streptophyta > Magnoliopsida > Poales > Bromeliaceae > Tillandsia > Tillandsia leiboldiana. The sequence continues at coordinate 27,985,744 of CM055060.1, forward strand.
CGTGCCAGGTATCTGAACCTCCCGAGCACACTCTAACGGCCCTATCCCTAGCCCATGCATGGATGCAAAAGTCTACTGACAAATTGAATCGATGCTCCGGTATCAAATAAAGCTCTAGTGCGGGTAGATGAGATAAGGATAATACCTGCCACCACGTGGGCTAGCTGTCCCCGAGTCCTCGACCTGAGCTGCATAGACTCTCCCACTCGGGGGTGGTCGCCTGTCTGACTGCCGCGACGAAGTGGCCCTATCCCCCTGGCCAACACCTGCCGAAGCCCCGCCGTCGGGAAAGGGGGGTAAAGGAGCCGAAGCTGTCGATGCCGCGGCTGATCCCGCTCTAGGACAAGACCATGCCCGGTGCCCTGCCTGCCCACACTGGAAGCACCGGCCCTGCCGCTGATCACACTGCGAAGGGGCGTGGGGGCCGCCGCATATCACACATCTGTCAGCGCGCCTCGCGCTGCTGCTGCTGTGCTGCTGCTTGCCTAGGGGGTCGAGGGCCCCCCGATCCCTGCCTCCTCTGCGACCCGCGGCCCCGAGGCTGGAACGGTGGCGGTCTCGGGGGCCTCGGCTGCTAGACTGCCCAATCTCAGATGGCGTCGGGCGCTTCTCCCCGAACTAGCCCCAGGCGCCAACCCCTGCTCAGACATAACCACGGTTCCTCTGTCAACCCACTGTGCGTGATCAATCGCCGCATCCAAAGTCTGGGCTCTAAATGAGTGAACGTGAGGGTAAATATCCTTGTGCAGACCTTTCTCAAACAGCTCAACTCTCTGGGCCTCATCCCGGGCAACGTGAGGCACGCTACCCAACAGCCGCTGAAACTCAAGAACATACGTCGCGAGGGGCCGATACCCCTGCTGTAGCCGGTCGCAAGTCCCCCTCTAGCTTCTGCTTTGCGCTGTCGGGAAAGTAGACCCCGAGCAGCAAGGCACGAAACTCAGCCCAAGACAGCAAGGTACACCCGGCGGTCCCACAGGCCGTACACGACGCCACAGGTCTCGGCGTCCTTTTCCAGGAAGTGCGTGGCTAGGTGCACTTGATGCTTCTCCTTGATAAACAGGTTTTCAAACAACTTCTCCATCGCTGCAATCCAGTTTTTCGCCTCCCAAGGCTCTGAGCTCTGTCCTGCAAAAAGCGGAGGGCGAAACTGGACATGTAGGTAGTCGATCCGTCTGAGCTCCTTCTGCTCTTGCCTCTGACAACGGGGCGATCGGAGACGAGGTCGACGACTAGTCGCCATTGGAGGTGCAGCTTGTGATGTCCTCTGCTCGAGTAACCTCATCATCCGCTCCATACTTTCCTCCTGCGCTTGGCCGCCTCCTCCTGGCGTCGCAACGCCTCAGACATCTGGGCCACCTGGGCCCGCAGCTCCTGGACCTCGCCCTGCGCGGCCTCCTGGCGCTCGGGCTCGTCCATCCGCCGCAGAAAGTGCCCTCGTCGTCACGCGACGTCTCGGAGGCATCTCAGCAACTGCAAAAGGAAAACAAGGGTTAGAGAAGGAACTCTCACGACCCAATCCATGCGAAAGTCTATACCTGTTACCCGTTCTAAAGCATTATGCTTCTGCCAGCCAACATAACCCTTTTAGCGAGTAACACGTAAAGTCACTCACCCCAATCCCCTGGGGGAGTTGCTACACAATCAGGACTCTCGCTACAATCTCGTCTCTCACGACAGTCATCCTACGTCCAACCAAAAGCCTAGGGTCTCTAAGTCCCCAATGACCTATACACCTAGGCTCTGATACCACCTAAATCTGTCACGCCCGGGTGGGGATCGAACCACGCCCCGGGCTCGCCAACAGATCCGCCGTCTGTACGGAAACTGCCGTACAGACGAAGCGTCCAACCTGCAAAGAGATCTATCGCTACACAAGTATCAGAGCGGAAAAGAAGCTATGCAGTAAGAAGAACGGAAAACTGAAATCACTAAATAAAAGAGTCCAAGTACAAGAGTCCACTACCTCACAAAACATAAGTACAGTACCACCGTCTAGTACAAAAAAGAGGAAACCAAAAAGGTATAGGTCACTCTATCTCTGACTCGACCAACTCGGGTAGGAATAGTCGGCGACGCCCTTACCTCGGTCAGAGGACTCCGCACGAGCTGAGCCTGGAAAAGACGCCTCAGGAACACCTGTCACACGCAGCAGGTGTGAGATCAACTGCAAAAGCAGATCTCAGGGTACCGCTGTCAGAACTCACGGTGCGCCCACCAAGTCCGCTGGAGGCAAAAAACAGATAGATAGATAGATAGATAGATAGATAGATAGCATATGCATGCAGGAAATGAATCTACTACTAGATGCCTCAAAACTATGCTCGAAGGAAAACCATCTAAGAACATACGCCACAACCCCCGCCCATGTCACCAAATCTCAACGACTGCCCATAGGGGCCATTCAAGCCTGCGCCTGTCGACTAGGAGCGCACCTGCCCACCACCACACATCCACTTGAGGACGGGATTTACGTGGGGCGGCGTCTGTCCGACTGTCTCTGTCTCTCTCAAGTAGCCGCCTGGTAGCACGGCCAGGGGCGAGTACCCACCTGGTAGCACGGCCAGGGGTATCAATATCTCAACGCGTCCGGAGCGTGACCCGAGGGGTGCGACCCCACCGGGTAAGGATCATGTCACATCTATCTCAGCAACGGCATCTGCAGGCTATAATCCTAACTCGAATAGATCGGAAAACTCGAATGACTCTACTCACAACTAGTCGGAAAACCAACCCTCGACTAAATCTGGTTGATAATGCTACAAACATCATGAGGACTCTGGAGTAGCTAGAAAATCCAGGAATCCTGGTATCAGAGTAATAATGAAAAGGAACACGATACCTTGCATTTCGAAGCAATGTAGAGCAAACCGGAGACTTTTAAATAAAACAACCCACCTGAGCACAATACGCAATAACGCGCGCTAAGAGAAGGCCCCGAAAGCGACCCTGCAGCTCCTCGCGGCAAAATCGTGCACCACGGTCACGAAGAAGGCTAGCGCCAGGTCACCACTGCGGAAAACGGTGAAAACAGGGATCAGAAAAAAACCGCGGCCCCAACCCCGCGCACAAAACGGCGGTACAAACCCAGCTTCCCACAAAGGAACG
>CM055060.1:27988951-28016009 GCA_029204045.2 Tillandsia leiboldiana
AAGGGGAGGAGGTCACCCAATTTCGGCAGAATCCCCCAACTTGTAGTGTCCCAATGCTTGTAGACACTTGCAATTGGTCTCCGCGCGATTCCACTTCCTTCCTCAAGCTTGCACGCAAAACGTGCACGTTCACCAAACCTGCGCGCAAAAACGTGCACGTTATTAAATTAATAACCCCACACGTAGAATGGTGCGCGTCACTTTAACGGCACGCAAAACCATGCGCGACACACGACCTGCACGCGAAACGGTGCACGTACCTCAAATCTGCACGCAAAACGGGTGCCGTCTGACTGTAGGGTTGCACGCAAAACGGTGCACATCATTTCTTAGCCTGCACGAAAAACGATGCAAACCATTAGATTCTACACGCAAAACGGCGCGCACCGGTCCAACCGCACGCAAAAACGGAGCACGTACCCGTATTAGCACGCAAAACGGTGCACGCTCAATGTAGGGTTGCACGCCAAAACGGCGCACCTTCATCCAGTCCTGCACGCAAAACGAGATGCATTGTTAGAACATACACACGAAACGGTGTCCGTTAGTCCAAAACCTGCGCGCAAAACGGAGCACTACCTCGCACTGGCACGCAAAACGGTGCAAGTCCCTTTCCAATGTTGCACGTAAAAAGTGTATATTTTCAGGGGTTGTGCCCAAAACTGCGCATATTTTCTGCACCGCGCGCAAAACGGAGCACGATGCCAGAACTCGCGCGCAAAACGGAGACTGCACGCAAAACGGTGCACACCATCGGGGTCCGCACGCAAAACGGTGCAGCAAGATATGGTCCCTAACACTGATGAGAGTTAGGGTTTAACCAAGGCCCACAAAACGCCCCCAAACTGTGCAAAAATACAGTAAAAGCAAAGCGTGGGACTTACCCGACCGCGCCGCCGCCGCCGTAACGCCCCCATCGGAAGCCCGCGACGCGAAACGCCTTCTCCCACAACCTCCTCCCTCACTCTCCCTCTCGCTCGGTTGAGAAGAGAAAACGAAAGAGGAAGGAGGTGGCTTGCGGGGAGGAAGAAGAGAAGAAAAAGAGGGAGAGGGGGAAAAGGTGGTCCACGGCCCGCGGTTCACGGTGCACCCGCCGGTCCACAGCACTCATTCGGGTGCACCGGGACCATGCAACGAAGCAGCGGCCACGTGGGCCGCGCCCTGTGCGCCACGCGGCCGCGCTGTCTGCGCACAGGCGCGTGACACGCGCCGTGACACGGGCAGTGCCCACGCGCCCGTGACCGGGGGCCAAGAGGGAGCCCGCCACGTGGCGGCCCCCACGTGCCCCGCCCAGGCGGGTGCGCTTCCAGCGCGCCCACGCGCGTTCTGACATGCGGCCTCCTAGGGGTCTGTGCCGCGCAGGCTCGTTTGCGTGTCGCGATGCCTCGATTTGCGTGCCGCTTCGCCTCGAAAAGCGCGCACGCCTACGGGCTCCAAATCCAACAAATAAATAGTCCATTCTTAGCGATTTCGCGCGCTGAGGTCCAAAAACGATATCCGTTTCTCCAAATTCTCATTCAGAAATTTGCCGAATTCCCCCGGATAGCCCACTGATATGGTTTTCACACCGGGTCCAATTCTGAAGCCCGATTTGCAAATTCCAACTCTAAAATTCCCCGGAGGCGCCCGGAGAGGAAATATTCAATCCATACTTCGCCCGGGGTCCGAATTGACATCTACGACGCGCGAAACCACCGCTGGACACTCGAGGGTCTCCAATGACCCACGCGATCTCTTTTTAAGCCCGGTTTCCAACGCTTGTGCCCAAATTGCACTACAATTCCATTTATTGGGCCAGACACGTTCAATCACGGCCAAGGCCACCGGAAGCTGCGAACAACCAGCAAACCCTACGCTGGGAATTCCAGGACCCTTTTTGATTTGCCAAAAGTCCCACTGAATTTGAATTCGCTGGCGGAGCCCGTTCTCTCAATCCGGGTTGTCCGATCAACGCGCAACCTTTACTGTGGCCGAAAAACATATTTACGGAGCTCCCGTAATTTTCTCGGAACTTTTCGAGACTGTGAATTTTCCACTTACAGTCTGGGCCCACTTTCTCACATACGATTCTAGATATCTTATTTTAATCCCGATTTGGGCCCAATTCATTTCCAGGTCATTCTTCACCTCAATAAACAATAGTATTTCATACTATTTTTATTTCCATTTATTTATATTCCAAATTCCGGTTCACTACACTTGCGTCCATACAATGCTTCAAACGGAGCCATCTGAATGCTCGCTTGAAAGATATTGTTGTACGCGAATTCAGCCAAGATAAATGCCGAATCCACCCTCCGCCGAAATCCAGGACGCAAGCCCTCAACATGTCCTCCAGGATTTGTATAGTCCGCTCTGATCTGCCCATCAGTCTGCGGATGAAAAGCCGTACTGAACCTGAGTTGAGTCCCCAAGGTTGTCTGCAAACTCATCCAGAAACGCGAAACAAACCTCGGGTTCTATCTGATACAATGGAGGCTGGTACTCCATGTAATCCTAACTATCTCATCTAGATATAGCTGGGCTAGTCGCTCAAGTGGCCACGTAGTCTGCCTATGGGCAGAAAGTGCGCCGACTTGGTTAAGTCTATCTACAACTACCCAGATAGCGTCTGCTCCTCCCTGTGCCCTTGGCAATCCGACCACGAAATCCATCGTAATGTGGTCCCATTTCCACTCGGGAGTTGGGAGACTTTGTAACTTGCCAGCTGGCACTCGATGCTCAGCTTTCACCTGCTGACAAGTTAAACACTGAGCCACAAATCTCCCAATATCCCTCTCCATGCCTTTCCACCAGAAGTGTGCCTTGAGGTCCTTATACATCTTAGTCCCACCAGGATGTAGGGTATAAGGTGTATAATGGGCTCTCGCAATATCTGCTCTCTGATCTCCGCATCTATTGGCACACATGCTCGGTCTCTGTACCTTAGTACTCCCGAGCATCTATTGTAAAGTCCCCTGACTGATCACTCGGAGTTTGATCTCTAATCCTGGTCAAGTGGGGGTCTTCACTCTGTTTCTCCCTGATCCTGTCCAGCAGAGTGGGCTGCAAGACTAAGGATGTCAGCCTAGCAGAGACCCCCAGGGGACACAACCTCTATCTTGAGCCGTCTCATTTCCTCTAATAGCGGTGGCTGGTCTGTGATTAACGTAGACAAACTTTTGCAACCGCCCTCCTACTCAAGCATCACGCGAACCACATTAGCCTTGCCTGGGTGGTAGAGAATATCTACATCATAATCCTTTATAGCTCTAACCACCTACGTTGCCTCAAATTCAGCTCCTTTTGCGTGAAACAGGTACTTTAGGCTCTTGTGGTCGGTGTAGATTTCACAATGTCCCCCATAAGATGAATGGCGCCAGAGCTTTAGCGCAACACTACAGCTGCAAGCTCCAAGTCATGGGTAGGGTAATTTTTTCTCATATTCTTTTGAGTTGTCTAGATGCATATGCAATTACCCTCCCTTCCTGCATCAAACACACACAACCGAGTCCACTGTGTGAGCGTCGCTGTAGATCACATATCCTTTTTCCCATAACAGGAAGGGAAAGGATAGGAGCGGTCATCAGGTCTATTCTTCAGCTCCTCAAAGCTCCTTTGACAGTCCTCACTCCAGATAAACTTCACTCCCTTACGCGTCAATGCGAGTGAGGGGTGTGGAGAGCTTCGCAAAGCCTTCCACAAACCGACGGTAATACCCAGCTAAACCCATAAAGCTACGTACCTCAGAAACCGTCGGTCGGTCGGGGCCAATCACGGACTGCCTCAATCTTTGCTGGGTCTACTGCCACACCTGCGGCGGAAATCACATGGCCCTAAGAAGACTACCTCCCGAAGCCAAAACTCGCACTTTGCTAGCTGGCAAACAACTTCTTTCTCTCGCAGAAGTTGCAGCACACTCCTTAAGTGCTCCTCATGCTCAGCATCACTTCGGGAGTAGACCAAGATATCATCAATGAACACCACCACGAACCGGTCCAAATAAGGTCGGAAGATCCGGTTCATCAAATCCATGAACGCTGGCAGGGGCATTAGGTTAGCCCAAAGGCATAACTGTAAAGTCATAATGCCCATACCGTGATCTAAATGCCGTTTTCGGAATATCCTCGGCCTTACTTTCAACTGGTGGTAACCGGATGTAGATCTATCTTAGAGAAGACACAAGACCCTTGCAGCTGATCAAAAAGATCATCGATGCGCGGCAAAGGGTACTTGTTCTTGATGGTCACTTTATTTAATTCCCTATAGTCCACACACAATCGAAGTGACCCATCCTTCTTTTTCACGAATAGCACCGGCGCTCCCCAAGGCGACACACTCGGCCTAATAAAGCCCTTGTCCATCAAATCCTGGAGTTGCGCCTTAAGCTCTCGCAGCTCAGCCGGTGCCATCCGGTAAGGAGCCTTTGAGATTGGCGCAGTTCCCGGAACTACGTCAATCACAAACTCAATCTCCCTATCTGGCGGCATGCTAGTCAGCTCAGGTGGGAAAACATCCGGGAACTCACGGGCAATAGGGATATCCCCGAGTCCCGGTGCCGCCGTAGGCCCCTCAACAACACTAGCCAAAAGGCTACACATCCTCGATGGATCATCTGCCTTGCTCGGGAAGTCGAGACCAAAGAGGCAAAGAAAGCACTCTGACAACCCCGGTATACTAACATCTCCTGGCCCGGCTCTCTAAAAGTGACAGTCCTTGCGGCACAGTCAATAGTCGCGAAATACCGAGCCAGCCAGTCCATCCCTAGAACCACATCAAAGTCCCTTAACTGTCTCAAGACCAACAGGTCTGCTGGCATAATCCAGGACTCGATTTGCATCGGGCAGGACCAACAGCACTCCTCCACGTGCAAAGTGTGATCGGGAATCTGAACCTCTCGTGCACGTGGTAAAAGTCCTACCTCTAACCCATGTAATGATGCAAATGATCTACTGATAAAAGAATGCGATGCTCCAGTATCAAATAATGTACGAGTCCTAATGCCAGAAAGTAAGGTGATACCTGCCACCACGTGATCTGCTGCCGAAGAGTCCTCTACCTGCGCAGCATACACTCGCCCACTCTGGGCTGGAGGGCGATACTCCGTGGGATAGGAAGAAGATGGCCTGCTTGCTGGAGCATATGGCCGCTGAGCCGTCGACCGTTGCTGTGATGAAGATGGAGCCGATGCTGAAGAAGGAGTTGTTGATGGTACATAAGGGCAAGTAGCTCGGAGGTGGCCAGACTGTCCACATCGATAACAGCGGCCAAACCTCAGATCACAAGTATCAGAGGTATGCTGTCCCTGACAGAAAATGCACCTAACCGTAGCCTGGGGCTGCCTCGCCTGCTGCCTCTGTCGCGGAGACCCTTGCTGCCGCGACTGCGATCTCTGTTGATGCGAATGCTGTTGCTGCTGATGCTGCGGTGGCCTCTGGGATCCACCAGGCCCTCGCCGCTCAGAACGCCCGCGGCCGGAAAACTGAGGCCGTGGCGGTCGTGGCGGCCTCCAAGAACTGGCCTGTCCTCCGTCGTCCTGCGCTGGTCGCTTCCTGTCTGCGCCTTGAGCGACCAGGCCCCCACGTCTGGCGACGACATGGTCTCCCCTCTCAACCCACTGGGCATGCTCTGCTGCCTCCTCCAAGGTTTGTAGTCTCTGAGCATGCACCAGAGTATAGATCTCTGGGCGCAGGCCCGACTCAAAGAGCTCCACCTGGTGTGGTCCGTCCCTGGCGACGTAAGGTACGCAGTTGAGTAACCGCGTGAACTCCTGAATGTAGTCCAATGCTGTCCGGTCGCCTTGCTGAAGATTCTTCAGATCATCTTCCAGCTTTTTCTTCATACTCGTGGAAAAGTACGTATCCAGAATCATCCTCTTGAATTCTGACCAGGGTAGCTGTCGAGTGATCTGAAATTCTAGGGGCTCCACCCGACGCCACCATGCATCAGCGTCCCCGTCTAAGCAGTGTACAGCCATATGTACCCTGTACTTCTGGTCAATGAAGAAGTCCCGGAATAACTTCTCCATTGACGAAAGCCAAGTCCCGATCTCCCACGACTGAGTATTCCGCCCTGAAAACCTGGGCGGTCCCCACTTACAGCACTGAGTAAGTTTGTCAGCAATCTCCTGCTCCTCCGCAGGAGTCAATGGCCGGATTGCTCCCTGAGCAACAGGGGATGCCGTGGTCACCGGTCCAACTGGGGAAGCCACAGCAGGGGAGGGTGGTACGGGAGAACTCTCTGGGGGTGCAACAACAGGCTGCGCCCTCTGTCCTAACATCTACGTCAGCTGACCCATGGCCTCCTCCTAACGCCGCACGGCCTCTGACATATGGGCCATCTAAGCCTGAAGCTCCTGCACCTCACTCTGCTGGCCCTGCTCGGACTCCTCCGGCTCGGGCTCAGAGGAAGAAGGCTGCGAACGCGTCAACATTCTACGTTGCGGAGGCATCCTACCACAAGAAACCACACTCAGTATCATCACCCGACACGACCCAATCTAGCGAAAGTTAAAGACATTCTCCTATTTCTGTGACTTTATGTTGTCTGCAGCCAACATAACAGTCTACCAGAAGTAGGCTATGTCGATCCCTCTTCCTTCATTGGAAGAGTTAAATAAGTAACACAACGACTTCCGCAAAATTGTCACGTCTCTCGCACCCTATCATCCTAGGGTCTGCCAAAAGCCTAGGGTTTCCTAAGTCCCAACTGACCTATCCCTAAGCTCTGATACCAACTTAATCTGTCACGCCCCGGAACCCGGGCTCGCCAACAGATCCGCCGTGCACACGGGATTTCCTGCGTACACGAAGCATTGGTAACCTGCTCCGATATAATATGACAATAAAAGAGCATAATACAGAGCTGAAGTAGAAGAACCACATAGTATCTCAGACTGGAACTACAAATAAAGCTGTAATAAGTACAATAATCTCCCAGCTCACCAAAATAATACAGTCAGCTGGCCAGCGCCAGACCCAAAATACCACAGTCTGAGTAAAGAGTACAACATCTGTCTAATATCCACTCTCAGTCTCACAGGAGATCTATCTACTCAGCGATCCCCTTACCTTTATCAGCTGCCGATGGCCTAGCAGCTCCCGCAGACGACTCTGCAAAATAAGAAGAAGAAAGAGAGAAACAAGAATGGGGGTGAGAACTACCAGATAAACCAGTAGCCTCCCCTAGTGGGTAAAACCTCAACTCTGACGCACCCACTAGGACTACTCGAGGCAACAAGAAAGAACAGTGGTAAGCTATAAAGGCTGCTGAAAAAAAGAAACTATCACCACTATGCCTCTAAATGCCATGTAGCATGAAATGACTGTATGCAACAATACCAAACATGCCTGCCTGAAATAACTTAGTCTTGTGTCACTAGTAAAACTGGTACTGCCTGCTGTGCCTTGCCAAATCGGGTATGCTGGCCAATGCATAACACCGATAGGGGATAGTTGCCAAATCGGGTATGCTGGCCAACGCATAACACCGATAGGGGATAGGAGTCTCAAAGACTCTAAGCATGTCTGCAACACACTCCGGAGTGGCACTCGAGGGGAGTGACCCACACGAGTAAAATATCTCAGTAATAAGTATCAGAAGTGCCATAAAACAGCAGGACTGGATCATGACTATGATCAGAGTGGGAAAACCACCCACTAGGAAAACCCGATCCCCAGCTGATGCAATAAACCAGTCTCAACCCCAATTTGATGCAAGGATAAACATCTGGTCGACCGCCTACTGTCCGCGGTCACCGCAAGACCCCACAAGTCCACAATCTAGTACAAACTTGACTATACTATCCCAACCCCTGCTCATACCTGAGCAACAAATATCTAGATGCAAAGGACAATAATGAAACATGTTCAGATCCCAATATGATAGTGGCCTCACTAGATGTTCAGTCATGCATGCAACTGTCTTATCTTTAAAAGCTGTAAAATAGTGTCAAATATTTATTTTAAAAGAAGTTTGATTTACTGAATAAAAGTTATTTGCATGCGAGATTATAGCCTTTGTCCCAATCACAGTGTCCCAATATAAGTCATCATATAATCTGTGGGGTTAAATTTTAGGAGAGTTCGTCCCAGCGGTTCTTGTCAATTGTCATATTAATTCGTCCCAATAGTTCTCATCAATTGTCCTGTTAGTTTGTCCTGTTAGTTTGTCCTGTTAGTTTGTCCCAATGGTTCTTATCAATTATCATATTAGTTTGTCCCAGTGGTTCTCATCAATTGTCATATTAAATTTTAGGGGAGTTCCAGTAATCCCAGTGAGCTTGTCAAAAATGAGGTAAGCAACAACCGCCCACCTTGAACAGCTCAGATCACACCCAGATAGTCTCCTGGCTGTCCACAGTCCCCTAAAACTGCTGTCTGCCGAAAACGATGCCCTACAGCAACACACATTGCACAGGGTGTAACTATAGTATTCATAAAAATACATCTTTTGCTATTTTTCAAATGGCACGAAAATAGAGGAGTTTTTCACCTCTGTACAGTGCTCAGAAAAATCCAGAAAAATTACGGTTGCGTTCCTCGCGAAAAGTAGATCAAAATCAACTCTTTAAACGTCCCGATCTGATGCTCCTACGCCAAGATAAAAATCGGAGAAGTTGACGCTGTCCAGAAATTTCCACAGCAAAAAGGGGGGTCAAAGAGGCCACGGGAAACATGCCAAAAGTACGAAATGGAGCAAAGTGATCAACACGGAAATCGAAGCCTTACCTCTTAGGAACGCGCTGTCATGAAAATCGTCCAAAAATTCCTCCTGGTTAGCACTCAGGGAATTTCCGACGGAACTGCGACGGGAAATGGGCCTAAAAAGAAAACCGTCGCAGTGCGCCGCGTCGCAGATAACTCACTATCTGTAACTCCAAAAATTCTGAGATTTTAGAGAGAGAGAGAAGAGAGAGAGAGGAAAATTTTTTATAAAGGGCACATGCCCTGATTCTCACTCTAAGGCTCGCAAATCGAGGTGGGAATGAGAGGGGGTGGGGATTGCTATTTATAACAGGCCAAGGGAATATTCTTGGGCTCGGACAGAACAGGAAACACCGGATTTGGCCAATCACAGAGCGCCACGTGTCCACATAACAGGAAACACCCATGCAAGTCCACTCAAATTCTGCCATGTGTCCCACGTGGTGCACATGCCCGGTCCGCGCTCCGGGTTTTCCGGATCCTGTCAGCCAATAGGGGAGCGCCACGTGTCACCTTCCCACGTGCTTCTAGAAGCCGGCCGGCCAATGGGGAAGCGCCACGTGGCACAGGAGGTCTTCGGTGCTCCCGGTGCACGCCAGGCCCATGGACCGCGCACCCGAGCGCCTGCCCGCGCCTGCCCGCGCCGCGTGCCTCCGCACTCCGCCGCTGCGCCGCCGCTGCGCCGCTGCCCGCCGCCGTGCGCCGCCGCCCGCCGCCGCTCGCCGGTCGCCGGAACAGTAATTCCGGCGGTCGGAGTTACTGTTCCGGCGTGAACAGTACCGTGGTGCCGAAAAATTAAAGTAAATATACCGTTTCGATCGTTTTCGCGCGCTGAGTCCAAATACGACGTCCATTTCGCCAAATTCTCATCCGAAATTTTGCCGAAAGCCCCCCGGAAAATCCCATTTGCTCCGATTTTCGCGCCGAGTCTATTTTTAAGGTCCAATTTCGATTATACAAGCTCCGTTGCACCGTACGAGCTCTCTACAGTCACTGTTTAATGTTGCACAGTTCCTGCGGGAGTTCGGATCATCACAATTGGGATACCCAATCCCTATCCAATCTCATAACAACATCCCGAAGCTGATGTAGGACTAGCCACTCTAAGATCAAATCCACGGCCCTACTGAACTGGGCGGGACTGGCAACACTCATCCATGTGCTATATGTGATTTGGAACCTGATCTTCACATGCACAAGCCAACAATCCCATCTCCCGCCCGCACGATGCTATCCAAGCTCTACTAGAACACACCCAACGGTGTCGGCATCAATATGCTCTAACTCTAATGACCATAAGCGACCACACCTAGTAAGACGTGATCCACAGTCCTGGTGTCCTCAACCAGCTACACAATCTCAACCCCTAGATGCTGGTGGCCATCGCTCAATCTGCCTCGGCATCTCGGCTCAATCAGCCTACCGGTAAGTCGGATGAATCTTTACATCCTGAAGAAGGGGTAGTGGGGTGCCGTCGCAAGCGGCAAATCCAAGAGCCCCACTCTGGGACACTCTGCTGGTACCTCGTCTGTCGAGAACCTCCTGGTTTCTGTCTCCTCTGAGACCCATGACACAGAGACTGGAATCATGGCAACCTCGATCCACTTAACTAACCCAAAATCCGACGATGCTGGACGTCTCTCTCTGGAGTTGGTCCCTCGCTTTTCGTCCCTCTTGGACGTGATTAGTGATCCCCGTCAACCCATCGAACATGCACAAGGTGATAGATATCCCGATGCAGTCTCCTCTCAAATAAGATCAACCCTCTAGGCCCCATCCTGGGCAACAAGGGGTACTATGCTCAACCATCGCAGAAACTCGCTCCAATCATACATCACAAAATCTGTCCCCAAATAATGCGGTCTAAAGTTTATAGATTTTCACCTGCGAAGGGTGTTCAGAAAATTCCACAAAAAAATACCGTCGCGTTCCCTGCGTCGAACCCGTCGAAACAAGTGCCTGCACGCTCGAAACCGAGCTACCATTGCTGAGATACAAATTCGGCAAGGGGAACACCCCAAACAAAACTGTGCAGGAATTCTGTACCAAAAGATTACAGAGAAAGGAAATTTCCACCTTCAAAAAAATATTTAGAAAAATCTGAGAAAATTCCAGGAGATTCCTCGCGAGATGTAGATGAGAAATGCCTTTTGAATCGCCTCGATCCGTCGCCTGAGCGCGAAGTTATAGCCAAATCAAGCAGGTGCTGTCCAAAACTCCGCGAGGAAACATGGGTCACAAAGAAGCTCGGGAAAACTCAAAATCCACTTAAAAACCAGAGGCAACTCAAAATAACAAAAATGAAGCCCTACCTGTGAAGAGTCCAACGGCGCAAGAATCACTCGAATCGGAGTTCGGGGTGAGCCGGGGGAGCCTGAACACTGCGAAGGGACGAAACGGGTCGTCGGTCAACGAGCGTCGCGCCGCGCCGAAAAATGGCCAACCTCGAAAAATGTGCTCCTCAAAATACCAGGAATGCTCAGCAAGGAAGGTCTCTGGTAGAAGAATATTTTTCCATAAGGTTGCTCTGTGAAAATCTCCACAGAAAAGGGTCAAATGGCCCTCCCAAAACCCAATTTATAGGCAAAAACCCAATTCCCCCCCTTATCGGATTCGGGCGCTACAGTAGAGCGCCCAAATCCGGAAATCGGGTCGGACGGAGGGTCCGTCCGACCGCCCGGATCCATCCGGTGCGGCCACGTGTCCCCCGCACAGCAAACAGCTGTGCGGGGTGACTCAGCGCTTGCGGCGTGGCCAACGGGCGGCGGAGGCGGTGCATGTGCCCGCCCTGTGTCCGGCCGACACGTGGCCCGCACTCGAGTGCGGGCCATGTGCGGCCGACCAGCCGCACTGGCGCCCTGCACATGCCCGCGCCCCGAGGCACCGCCCCGCGCGCTCGTGGACCGCGCCTTCATGAGCCGACGAATCGCCGGGCGACACGTGTCGTGCGCCCGGTCCACCAGTCCGCGCCTTTTCCCTGGACCGCGCCGCGTGCTCCATCCAATCCGGAAGCGCCACGTGGCCACCCGCGCGGTCCATGCACCGCCGCGCCTCTCCCGTGGACCGAGCAACGTGAGCCGGCCAATGGTGAGCTGCCACGTGGCACTGGCCGGTCCACGGTTCACCCCCATGCACCAACAAACCCCCAAAACTTCCGGAAGTCCGTTTTTGGTCATCCGGACTCCAAATTTGACAAATAAACAGTCGATTTCAAGCGTTTTTCCGCGCTGAATCCAAATCCAACCTCTGTTCGGCCCAATTCCTTCTCTAAAATTCGGAAAACATAGCCGAAGGTCAAAACAGCTGAAAATGTCACACAGGGTCCATCTGTCGCACCCCTTTGACGCACCATGGGCCAGACACACCAACACTAGGTGTTTTACACAATGGATTCAACGGAAAAGCTGCATGGGGAAAAACCAGAACACTACAGTTTTACTTAAAACGGGGTACTAAAATATTATGAAGGTCCAGATGCAACCTGAATCTCTAAAGAATAAACAGTCTAGTGTCAAATGTCCTCTAGATCATACTAAAAATGTCTGGGGCTCATAATTGTCTTCCTACAATTTTCTAGGCAACTATCAGATTTAATAAGCATGAAACAAAAAACTAAGCATGATCAATATGCTTACAGAAGCATTAGAGGGCATTCCATAAATCTCGAAGAAATTCCAACTCACCTGGATCGCTTTCCGCAGGCAACGCTGAAGTCGATGAAGTGCAGCTAGCTCAAAAAGGAAGATCTGCTGAAGTTGCTTCATCGGCGCACGGTTGCTTTTACCTCTGCCACTAGCTTAATGCAATCCAAGTGCTCACAAGAACCTCCAACAATTTCCACTTCACACAACAAGTTCCCACAGCTCACGCCAAGTCCAGCACCCAACAGCTCTCATTAAATAAATGCTCAATTCTCACAATAAATTAAATCAAAGTCCATCATCTATAGGTAATCCCACAATACATACCCATAACACTATCAGCACTCTTAAAATCCAAAAATCCGCATGCGCACAAGTCGAGAATAAAATCGGTACTCCAAATAGATGCTCAAATACACTATTCATTTAAAAACCACACAAACTCTCAGCACCAGGTAAATGCCCAAATCAAGTCGTACTCGACTTCAATAGTCTACACATAAAATACCAGCTCCAATCAACAAAATAAATTTCATAAGCCAAATCTCTATTCACAGCATATTACAAGTCCACTGTACAATCCAAAACTCACTACACTCACACACAACTTTGTAGCTCCAAAAACCCAACAGCTTACTCAAAACTCATTCCCCTGCACACACCTCCCATTCACAGCACAAAACACCAACATATCCACCACCAAAGTCTCACAGTACCCATTAATAAAACCCACAACACATACTCTTATGCTCCTAGCACAATTAAAAATACATAACCACCTAAACCCAATTTACTTAGTCCCAAGTCCATATACATACTCAATCTACATCTCCCCTGTACACCTGCTTCCAAAGAAAACACCCACAGCACAAAACTCCATTTGCACACCAAATAATAAAGTCCACAAATACAATTCCCTAAGTCCACCCACACACTGCCAGCTTGAAAAATTTAAATCCAATTTGTCTGATGGTGATCCACGTGCCGCAACTGCCGGTCCCAATTGCACGTGCGGCACCGAACTCGCCGCGTGCACCGAAGTTGCTGCACCAACACGGAGAGAGAAAAGGAACCCCAGTCAGTCAAGCTCTGCCAAAAACGCACGTCCGACGGCGAAAAGAACAGCCTCGGACGTCGAAAACGCCGCGCGCGCCTACGCGGAAGCTCCCTGTGCCAGAGCTGCAGCGCGTTGCGCTGCCGCCGCTGCCGCGCGGCGCCTGGGCCTGCCGCGCGGCGCCCGCCCGCGCAGAGGCCATGCGCGCTGCGCGGCGCCCGCCCGCGCAGCGCCCAAGCGCGCTGTGCGGCGCCCGCAGCGGCCCCCCGCGCACTCGCACCTGCTGCTCGCGCCCCCAGAGCGCGCACAGCACCGCTGCCTGCTGTGTGCAGCGCCCATGGGCGCCCGCGCAGCACAAAGGCCGGCCGCGCGCGGCGCCTTTGCGCGCCCGCGTGGCTCCCAGCTGCGGCCATCCCACACGCGCATGGACAACAGTCCAAGCCACCCGAATCCAAGAACCCAAGCTCCCCAAAAACTAATACAAATTTACCTAGCTTGGCGGCCAACGCGCACCGCGCGCTCCGCTCCGCTCGGCTTCACACGGCCTCCAATAGGTCCAGACCAACTCCACAGCCCAAAACTTCAATTACCAACCCATCTCACTACTCCATCTTCTCCTTCCTCCTTCATTTCTCTCATTTCCCAATCCTCTGTTTCCTCTCTTTTTCCTCTGTTTGCATGTTGGAGGAGAGGAGGTGATGTGGAGGCTTCTTAATTAGGGGTTGCCTAATTAATGCGGTAGTTGGCAGCATTAAATGCTCCACTAAAGCATAAATATCTCAACTCATCCCTTAATTTCAATTCTCATTAATCCACTCTCTTCTTTCCTTCTTAACAACACAACAAAACCAAATAATTCCACTAATTAAATTAATTAATTAAATAATCCATCAAAAGCCCCCCGTCAACTCACTTTTTGCCCTCGGGGCCTCCGCACCAGTCCGGAACCTCCCGAACCCAGCTGTAATCTAAAAATACACATGCTCAAAGCTTTTTCTCCTCAAAAAGCTCAACTGTGGAGTCGGCGTGCTCTATCCAAAAAATCGGCTCCAAAACTGCCAGTTCCAACTCACTTTTTGCCCTCGGGGCCTCCGCACCAGTCCGGAACCTCCCGAACTCCGCTGTAATCAGAAAGTATACCTGTTCCAAGTATTCCAAATTTTCTGCACTCCACTGTGGAGTCGATGCTTCCCCTGAAACCAGTCGTCTATCGGCGCACAATGCCCGGAAATCTCCGAATCAAGCCGGGGCTTCCGCGTTGATTCCGAGTCGACACGAACTCATCTGTAACCCAAAGTGGAACACGCGCCGGCGATTTATCCGCACCACGCCGTCTCACGAGGTCGGTGCGCTATCCGAAATCCCGGTACTCTACACTCTCCCCTCCTTAAAAAGGTTTCATCCTCGAAACCCAAAAATAAATCCATAACTCAGGAGGGTGACTCAACAAAAAGGGATAGGGAACCCTCAACTCATCCTCAGGCTCTCAAGTGGCCGTTCTCACTCATCATGATGGCTCCACTAATCCTTCACTCAAGGTATGATCCGTCTGCACAATTCCTTCACTTCACGAGCAAGAATTTGCATCGGTCGCCCCTGATAGCTCAATTACTCGACCAACTCCAAAGAAGGGAAATCCAAAATATACAAGGGTGTCAAATACGCTTCTTCCAGCCAGATAAACACTCGCGGATCGAACTCCCCGCGTAAATCTCGAATGAACATATTCCTGCGGATAGTGGCTTTCACTATGATGGTTTCCAAAAACCTCTGACCTCTACCATGAACAAAGGCTAATTCCCAACGGTATCACTCTTCGTTGGGTCCACTACACTGTGTAGCTAAACTCATAATGCACCAACCGGGTCCCGGACACTAACAGGGCACAGCCGCCGACTATATGGTTCCATAACACTCTCAGACTCCCAAGGACAACCACCAAAACACAAACCAATCCTATTTGTGCTCAAACCATCAAAGAACCCTCACCGTTGTGTACCCACAATGTGGCACTGGGTCAAATAGACCTCTCGATCCATCCGATCCCGCAACTGCGCTACCAGCTCTCTACCTGTCTCTGTCTTACGGGGGATACTCCAAGAGGTGCTATCGAAGTTGGCACAGTTCCAAAACTATGTCGACCACTATCTTGACCTCAACTTCACTAGACGGCGGCTTCAATAACAGATCTGGTAGACTCTCACCCAGGATCACATGGCAAGAAGGATAATCCTTAGTCCCGGTGCCACCGTAGGCACCTCCTCCACAGTCGTAAGCCTTGCGATACGACCACGACCAACCTCTGTCGTGCTCTAGCTTCCTCTAAGCATACTCCTTCTGACCAGGTCCGCGGAGGGGCATTATCCTCTCACGACAATCCATGATAGCATAACATTGGGATACCCAATCCCTATCCAATCTCATAACAACATCCCGAAGCTGATGTAGGACTAACCACTCTAGGATCAAATCCACGGCCCTACTGAACTGGGCGGGACTGGCAACACTCATCCATGTGCTATATGCGATCTGGAACCTGATCTTCACAGGCTCAAGCCAACAATTCCATCTCCCGCCCGCACGACGCTATCCAAGCTCTACTAGAACACACCCAATGGTGTCGGCATCAATATGCTCTAACTCCAATGACCATAAGCGACGACACCTGGTAAGACGTGATCCACAGTCCTGGTGTCCTCAACCAGCTACACAATCTCATCCCCTAGATGCTGGTGGCCATCGCTCAATCTGCCTCGGCATCTCGGCTCAATCAGCCTACCGGTAAGTCGGATGAATCTCTACATCCTAAAGAAGGGGTAGTGGGGTGCCGTCGCAAGCGGCAAATCCAAGAGCCCCACTCTGGGACACTCTGCTGGTACCTCGTCTGTCGAGAACCTCCTGGTCTCTGTCTCCTCTGAGACCCATGACACTGAGACTGGAATCATGGCAACCTCGATCCACTTAACTAACCCAAAATCCGACGATGCTGGACGTCTCTCTCTGGAGCTGGTCCCTCGCTCCTCGTCCCTCTTGGACGTGATTAGTGATCCCCGTCAACCCATCGAACATGCACAAGGTGATAGATATCCCGATGCAGTCTCCTCTCAAACAAAATCAACCCTCTAGGCCCTATCCTGGGCAACAAGGGGTACTATGCTCAACCATCGCAGAAACTCGCTCCCGGTGGTCCAGCAGGACGAACTCGACGCCACTAACTCTCGGCGTCCCTATCCAAAAGTGCATAACCAAGTGCACCTGATGCTTCTCCTGGACGAACAATCTTCAGATAACTTTTTCAAGGCAGCAATCCAGCTCTCGGCCTCCTAAGGCTTCAAACTCGGTCCCGAAATCCGCAAGGGATGGAATTGGATGAAGTACGACAATCGGTCAGCAAGTCTCGCTGCTCCTGCACTACTCACAGTGCGATCTGGGTCGAAGTCGCCGATGTCGCGGCCGGAGGTACTACTAGCGATACCCCGGGAGATGCTCTCAGTCCAAGAATGCGCATCGCGCGCTCCATGTTCTCTTCCTGGCGCCGCATCGTCTCAAATATCTGCGCTACCTGGGCCCGTAACTCTCAGACCTTTCTTTGCTCTGTCCATTGGGCCTCCCGCTGTACGGGCTCCTCATCCAAAGCCAAACACATCCTCGCCGCTGCACGGCGTCACAGAAGCATCAAAAACCACTGCAACAAAACAAACATTAGGACCCAAAATTCTCTCGACCCAATCACGCGAAAGTCTATAACATGTCACCCATACTAAAGCATTATGTTGTCTGCAGCCAACATAATCGTCTTTAGAGAAATAACATGTAAGATCACTCACCCCAATCCTCTGGGGGAAGTACAACTCAATCAGGACTCTCGCTAAAGTCACGTCTCTCACTGTCACGCCCCGGGGTCGAAACTGCGACCCGGGCTCGCTAACAGATCCGCCATCTGTACGGAAACTGCCGTACAGACGAAGCGTCTAACCTGCAAAGACAGAACTACAGCTACACAGATATCAGAGCGGATAAGAAAGCTGTACTATAAAATTTCACTACTACAAAGCTGCAACAACGCATAGCCTATCTCCCAAAACAAGATGATACAAATAGAAGTCCACCTATACAACATCTACAAATCCAACTGGGAGATAGCTAAACAGGAAATATAACCAAACATAATCAACTCCCACAGTCTGGGATGGTACATCTACCTCACTCTAAAGTAACAATGCTGGTAGGGAACTATCACGCGACTCCCTGTCCTCGGTCCGTCCAGTCAAGCTCGGCAGGAACGGAAGAAAGCCTCAGTAACCTGTCACCGACAGAGAGTGTGAGGACTACATCCTACAGTAGTTCTCAGTGGGTACCGTCTCCAAGAACCACGGTCTGCCCACTAAGTCTACTAGAGGCATAAGATAGCAGAAAAGACTGCGATAACTAAAATAAGCTGGAAAAGAATCTACAGCTATCATGCCTCTATCTACTATGCTCAATAGGAAGAGAATATGGATGATGGTATGCAGCCACTCACTGCTGACAATATGTCACAAGTACTATGCTCAAGAAACTCTACTATGACACATGCTATGCCATCACTCTCTCAGTGTAACCCAAATCTCAGCGACTGCCACATAGGGTCCAGTCGAGTCAAGCCTGCGCCCCCTAGTGTATCAACCAGGGTGTCCAATCGGACTATCTCAATCTCTCACAAAGTGACCCCATGGTAGCTCGGCCAGGGGTATCAAGCGACCTCTAGTATATGAACTAGGCGCATCATCGCAGCCTCGTCAGGCTCGGTATCATCATCGCAGCCTCATCAGGCTCGGTATCATCATCGCACCCGGGGCGTAGCTCGAGGGGAGCGACCCCACCGAACTCAAGTATCACAACTATATCACTGTCTCACAAGTGGCTCCTGCAGGCTATAGTCCACGATCAAACAGATCGATATCTCGATGCTCGAAGCACAACTCAGTCGGAGAACCCTCCACGACTCAATCTCACAACACTGACCCACTCAACGAAAGTACTACACAGCTGGGACCACCGTCTCTCCCAACGGCTCCTGCAACAACACCCCACTGAACTCAACACATAAACTCACGGCCGGAGATGCTCCACAGCCAGATCTGCGAAGGGTCCGAAACCCCAGGAGACTAACACCTACGTCCCCAAGAAAGAAAACAGCCCTTAGAACCCAGATCAGTCGAATCCGCTCGGGTGGATAAGTTTATAAGAAATCATGTCATTTATTTCAGAAAACCCTTCGATCTGAGAGAAATCCATCTTTTTAATGATTTTTAGTCTTTTTAGAAAAACCCCTTTGAAAACAAGTTTTATGCCCAAACCTCGAAGAGCTAATGCTCTCGTCCTATCAAACAAGAACAGACTCAGGCGACTTTGCGAGGCTTGGAAGAAACATTGTCTGACCAAAATCATGTATTCGTCCAAAAGGTTCTGGGTTCAAGGTCCTGCTAACACACGTGCACCACGATCACAACATGGTGGTGACGAGAAGAAGAGCTGTCACGCCCCGGCGTCGAAACTGCGACCCGGGCTCGCCAACAGATCCGCCGCCCATACGGAAGCCCGTATAGACGAAGCGACTAACCTGCAAAAGAGCATCTATACTATGCAGATATCAGAGCTGAAAGTAAAACTGCTAGAAATAAAAACTATACACAACACAAGTCCTCACCAAAAGTACAAAAGTCACTCGAGCAGTAGAAAATAAATACAACTCTATACCTCACTACAAAGTTCTCTCAACAGGAACTCTCAAAAGTAATAAGGGTACATCTACTCTCTGGACGACAACTGGTGGGGAACTATCTCGCGACTCCCTTACCTCGATCAGAAGAAGCAGCAACAGGAGCAGCAGGAACCGGAGTAGAAGTCCCTGTGGGAAAAAATACACCACGACGGGTGTGAGAACTACGTCCCAAGCAGTTCTCAGTGGGTGCCGCCAACAAGCCCGACGGTCTGCCCACTAAGTCTACTAGAGGCATAAAGTAACAATATAAAACTGAAATGAAAGGCTGGAAAAGTAACTCAACAGCTACTATGCCTCTATCTAGATGCTCAAGAAAAGGGACAGATGAAACATGATGCATCTACTAACACACACAGTAAACTCTCCAAATCTAAACTGACTGCCTCAAAGGGTCCAGTCAAACCTGCGCCAACCTACTGCCGTTACGTCCCGGAGGAGCGGACTTACGTAGGACGTCCATGACTGCCAACACCAGCACAGCCAGAGGGACAAATGCAACGACAAGTCGCGATAGAACAGCTCAGTCTCACACCGGTACAACAACCCGGTCTCGCCTACTCCGGAGTGGCACTCGAGGGGAGCGACCCACACGAGTAAAGTATCTCAGTAATAAGTATCACTGTCAAGTGTCTCAAATGTGGCTCATGCAGGCTATGATCCAAATCCTCGATCAACAAGATCGGCTAACCAACAAAACACTGTCTCACTCAGACGGCTCCCTAGGAACCCAGATCTACAACCACAAGCTGGAAGTCACACAGCTGGGGCCACCGTCCACCAGACGGATCCCACAACAGAACACTAAACTCTTCAGAAAGACCAACACCATAAGGGTTCGGAAACCCGGTAGACCGGTGCTAAGAACCCTATCAAACAAGAACAGACTCTAGGCTCCGACTATCGAAGTTCCCGATCCCTTATAGTTCGGGAGAGCAATAATCACAGTACAACTCGCAGAAGACACCAACAGGGCCCGAAAGTCCCGGGAGACCTATACCTACAACCCTATCAAACAAGAACAGGTTCCAGGCTCGGCCCCCGTGGCTTTCGTCCCGACAGAGGAACGACCCCTAGAACCCAGACCACTCGAATCCTTTCGAGTGGGGAGATTTACCGGAAAAGGTGACATTTGTTATTGAAAATTAATTTGATCTGGAAGAAATCCATATTTAATGATTTTAGTTCTTTTTAGAAAAACAGTTAGAAAACAAGTGTTTTACCCAAACCCCGAAGGGCTGATGCCTTTGTCCAATCAAACAAGAACAGACTCCAGCGGCCCTTCGGTGTTTGGAAGAAAACATTGGTAGACTAAAATCATGTATATGTCGAAAAGGGTTCTGGGTTCTAGGTCCGGCTAACACTAGTAAACTACTGCCACTAACACAGTGGCGACGACCCAAACAGGGGAAAACAGGATCTCTCGGGTCCACCGTTTACCCCAAACGGTTCCCGATACAGACAAGCGAACCACTACATCTACCAGACTCCACTCTGCTCGCAAGCACGAGTGCAATGCATCCCACACTATAGAGAAGTCCCGACCGCTCGGCCCACTACCCGGGCGAGGATAACACTAAGTCCAGGAATGAAACATAAAGTGTGGATGTCTAAGCATAAATAACCCTAGCCCAAGTGAGGGTTTTCTACTGGTCTGGTTACACATGCAACATATGACGGGGGTGCTAGGTCAGGTTCCAATATAACAAATATTTAACATGATAGTAGGAAGCAAGAGATCACAAGATCGACAGATAAAACAAGGATCAACAATTCCTACACTCTAGCATGCTACCCAAGTCCAATCACTATCATGCATGATTCTATATCAATAGAATTAGAGTACAGTCCATAGATCTTGAAAGCAAGCCACCCACCTGAAAACGCTAACTGTCCTGAGCCGTACAGCTGAGAAAACCAGGAAAATAACCACTCAAGGTCCAACAGGTCCAGCACAGCCCACAATCCCTCCTGGGTACAACATAAGGCTACAGTTACACTTTAAATCCAATAAAATCCAGGTTTTACAAATCTGCTGGGAACAGTCCACTTACTGCGAAATTTTCACCTGTAAAACGAACTCCAAAAATTCTGATAAAAATACCACGGCGATCCTCGCGTCGATAGCTTCGAAACGGGTACCTGCACGTCCAATTCCGAGCACCGTAGGCCAAGTTACAAATTCCACAGTATCGGTGCGCACAATCCCAAAACCATTCAACTGTAAACTCTTGTACAGATAAAAGGAACAGTGTATACCTTCGGGAAGGTCTCCAAAAATTCCAAGAAAAATCCACAATGATCTTCGCGTCGAGTAGATGAAAAAAGTCTATAAGCACGTCTTGATCCGAGACTCGTGCGCGAAGATCTCCTCAAAAGAAGGTGCTGCCCTCACCAAAATCTCACAGCAAAAAGGGTCCCAATGAGCACGAGAAAACACCTCGAAAAACGTGAAATCTGAAAATGTCCGAGAAACCCAAAATCGTAGCCTCACCTGTTACGAATCCAGCAGCGAAGAAATCGCTCGAAAAGATCGTCGGAGTAGACCAGGGGAGCTAAAACACTGCTGCTGCGCCGAAGAAGAACACAGGAACCACCACGTCGCGCCGCGCCGTAAAATAGAGAACCTCGGGATGCGTGCCCATAAAATCCCAAAACTTTGCAGGTGGATCCAGAGCTTGAAGATGAAGAATTCTTCTTAAGGTTGCTCGGGCAGAGGAGGCTCGAAAAGAGGAGAAAAGGGGAGAAGAAAGAGGCTCGGGCTGCTATTTAAAGGCCCCAAAAAACAAATGAAGAAATACCAAAAATGTCCCAAGTTTCGGGCGGCTACAGTGCGGCCCACCAGGTTTCGGGCGCACACAGTGCGGCCCAGCCCGGATTCGGGCGCGCACAGTGCGGCCCGGCCCAGCCGGTTTCGGGCGTGCACAGTGCGGCCCGGCCCGGCCCAGCCCGCACACGGGATCCGGCCGAACGCTCGCTTGGTCCGACCCGCGCCGGCGCCCGCCACGTGTCCCCCGAACACGCCGCAGCCGTGCAAGCCGCCACGGGGAGCGCCACGTGTCCCTGCCCGCGTCAACGCGGTGGGTGGCGCCCGCGAATCAGCGGGCGCCACGTGGCACCTCCCACGTCGCCCGCGCCTGCCCCGCGTACGGCCACCTGCCCCGCGCGCTGCGTGGACCGCGCGCTCATGCGCCCGCCAACCGGGTGCCGCCACGTGGCGCGCCCCCGGTCCACGCCTCCCCGCGCACGCCCGCAGACCGAGCGCACCAGAGCCGCCCAATCGGGCGCTGCCACGTGGACACCTGCCGGTCCACGCGCCTCCCGGTGCACCCCGGTCCACGCCCTAGCGCTCCGTGGACCCAGCCGCGTGCGCCGGCCAATCCGGGCCTGCCACGTGGCTCCCCCGCCGGTCCACGGCTCCCCCATGCACCAGAAATCCAGTAAATTTTCCGGGAGTCCGTTTTTGGGCATCCGGACTCAGAATTTGGCAAACAAAAAGCCATTTTCAAGCGTTTTTCCGCGCTGAATCCATTTCCGCCGTCTGTTTGGCCTAATTCTATTTCAAAATTTCGGCAAACCCAGCCGAAAGCCAACACAGCTAATAAAACCTTACAGGGTCCATCTGTGGCATCCCATTGATGCACCATGGGCCAGATACACCAACAACAGGTGTTCTAACAGTGGATCCATCGGAAAAATGCTGCATGGGGTTCGGGGGTCCTACATCCTCCCCCACTAAAAGGAAGTTTCGTCCCCGAAACAAAACACGCCACAACAAAAACAAAACAATCAAAACAACCAAGAACGCAACACTAAACTAACAAGAAAGATACGGCTCCACCAGCAGGAAAGTCATCAACTCTAACCCTCAATTTAGAAAACAGCTGAAATTAGCGAAAAGTCCGAAAATTTCGAAAAATCAGTGCCTTCGCCCCAATCAAACAAGAACAGGTTCGGGCACTGTCTCCATTTCTGGAGCAATCTTTCGAAGTTTTCGTCCTGCTCGTAAATTTCAGTACAAGGTGAGAAAAGGGGGAAAAGTGTTGGTGTCGTTCCTACTGTGGCCACAAAAGAAGCTATCACTAACCGAGACTCCTAAGGACAAAACCACTAGTCCTAACATCACGTCTGCTCCCGAGGTGGCGTCTGTCCACAGTCGCTAAAGCCCATGCTGTTGGAAGGATACGCCGACAATCCGAGAAAACGAACCCTTCCAGTCCAACTCGCAGAAGGATAACTGCTTCCGTTCCATCATCAGTCGTAGCACAGCACCGCACCAATCAGTCCAACCTGGGTGCTCAATCCAAGTCCTGGAGCTGTCCTTGAATCGTCACATCAGCAAGTGAAGTCCCAAGTCTCAACTGCACTGATCACACACTGCGACCCTCCTCTACTCGTAGGATGCTGGGAAGAATCCAATAGCTAAAACATGTGGCAGAAATTCCTAACCCATACCCATGCAAGGATGCCGATGCAGATACTCAACTAATAAAGCAGAAGAATGCAGCGGTAACGAAATGCTCAACCCGGCTAACTGAAATAAAATCATACCTGCCACGGCAAGATCCGCTGCCGGGGTGTCCTCCAATAGGGCTGCATAAACCCGTCCGCTGGGTGCTGCAGGTCGTCGTCCCGTCTGTCCCGACGTCGTGGCCCACTCTGTCCGCTGATGTGCCGGAGGGGTTCCCGCTGCATGGATGGGTAAGGGGGGTGCTGTCGCAATCTGCCGCACTGACAAAATGGCCTGGGGGCAAGCTGCGCGGAAATGTCCCAACTCTCCACAGAGGAAACACCGCCCCTGTCTCTGATCACACTGCGACGGTGGATGAGGCCCGCCACAGATGACACACCGCTCCTGCCGCTGCTGCCGATACCGCTGATGCTGCTGCTGCTGGGGCTCACCAGATCTCCGGCGCCTACGAAACCCACGACCCTCAGGATGAGATCGTGGAGGTCTCGGAGGTCCCTGCTGACTCGTCTGTCCCTCAACATTCCGTGCTGGGCGCTTCGCCCCCGAAATCCCTGCGGGGGCTGGAGCCACCTCGGCCGTCACCGCCTCTCCGCGCTCCGTACTCTGCCTCGAAAAACGATGCGGATCAGACTGATGGAATCTCGTCAACATATCAACCACCTCGCGCTGCTCTGCAGGGGTCAACTGTCCTGCTGTCCCGGTCGGCTGACCACTGGTACTCAATGCAGTAGGGGCTGCCTGTGCTGCTGGTACAACTGGGGGTGCCACAGCTGGCAAAGAAGGTGCAGGGAAACTCCCTGGGGGTGCTACAACTGGCTGTACCCCCTGCTCAACCAAAAGCATCATACGACCCATGGCCTCCACCTGGCGTCGTAAGGTCTCCCCTTGGCGCTGAACAGCCTCAGACAACTGGGCCATCTGTGCCCGAAGCTCCAGTACCTCACTCTGCTGACACTGTGCTGGCTCCTCCTGCCCAGGCTCATCGGAGGGAAAAGGCTGAGAACGCGTCTGTACCCTGCGTCGGGGAGGCATCGTGCCCACCTGCAACACACATGGAAACATCAGGACAGTACCAAACAACACACGACCCAATCCAGCGAAAGTCTAGGACATGTCATCCATTCCCTAGCATTATGTTGTCTGCAGCCAACATAATCGCTTAGGAGAATAAACATGCCAGTCACTCATCCCATCCCTTGGGAGAGGTAAAAACTCAATCAGGACTCTCGCTAACAGTCGCGACTCTCACGTAGTCATCCTAATGTCCAACCACAAGCCTAGGGTTTCTAAGTCCCTAATGACCTACAACCTAGGCTCTGATACCACCTAATCTGTCACGCCCCGGCGTCGAAACTGCGACCCGGGCTCGCCAACAGATCCGCCGCCCATACGGAAGCCCGTATAGACGAAGCGACTAACCTGCAAAAGAGCATCTATACTATGCAGATATCAGAGCTGAAAGTAAAACTGCTAGAAATAAAAACTATACACAACACAAGTCCTCACCAAAAGTACAAAAGTCACTCGAGCAGTAGAAAATAAATACAACTCTATACCTCACTACAAAGTTCTCTCAACAGGAACTCTCAAAAGTAATAAGGGTACATCTACTCTCTGGACGACAACTGGTGGGGAACTATCTCGCGACTCCCTTACCTCGATCAGAAGAAGCAGCAACAGGAGCAGCAGGAACCGGAGTAGAAGTCCCTGTGGGAAAAAATACACCACGACGGGTGTGAGAACTACGTCCCAAGCAGTTCTCAGTGGGTGCCGCCAACAAGCCCGACGGTCTGCCCACTAAGTCTACTAGAGGCATAAAGTAACAATATAAAACTGAAATGAAAGGCTGGAAAAGTAACTCAACAGCTACTATGCCTCTATCTAGATGCTCAAGAAAAGGGACAGATGAAACATGATGCATCTACTAACACACACAGTAAACTCTCCAAATCTAAACTGACTGCCTCAAAGGGTCCAGTCAAACCTGCGCCAACCTACTGCCGTTACGTCCCGGAGGAGCGGACTTACGTAGGACGTCCATGACTGCCAACACCAGCACAGCCAGAGGGACAAATGCAACGACAAGTCGCGATAGAACAGCTCAGTCTCACACCGGTACAACAACCCGGGTCTCGCCTACTCCGGAGTGGCACTCGAGGGGAGCGACCCACACGAGTAAAGTATCTCAGTAATAAGTATCACTGTCAAGTGTCTCAAATGTGGCTCATGCAGGCTATGATCCAAATCCTCGATCAACAAGATCGGCTAACCAACAAAACACTGTCTCACTCAGACGGCTCCCTAGGAACCCAGATCTACAACCACAAGCTGGAAGTCACACAGCTGGGGCCACCGTCCACCAGACGGATCCCACAACAGAACACTAAACTCTTCAGAAAGACCAACACCATAAGGGTTCGGAAACCCGGTAGACCGGTGCTAAGAACCCTATCAAACAAGAACAGACTCTAGGCTCCGACTATCGAAGTTCCCGATCCCTTATAGTTCGGGAGAGCAATAATCACAGTACAACTCGCAGAAGACACCAACAGGGCCCGAAAGTCCCGGGAGACCTATACCTACAACCCTATCAAACAAGAACAGGTTCCAGGCTCGGCCCCCGTGGCTTTCGTCCCGACAGAGGAACGACCCCTAGAACCCAGACCACTCGAATCCTTTCGAGTGGGGAGATTTACCGGAAAAAGGTGACATTTGTTATTGAAAATTAATTTGATCTGGAAGAAATCCATATTTAATGATTTTAGTTCTTTTTAGAAAAACAGTTAGAAACAAGTGTTTTACCCAAACCCCGAAGGGCTGATGCCTTTGTCCAATCAACAAGAACAGACTCCAGCGGCCCTTCGGTGTTGGAAGAAAACATTGGTAGACTAAATCATGTATATGTCGAAAAGGGTTCTGGGTTCTAGGTCCGGCTAACACTAGTAAACTACTGCCCACTAACACAGTGGCGACGACCCAAACAGGGGAAAACAGGATCTCTCGGGTCCCACGTTTACCCCAAACGGTTCCCGATACAGACAAGCGAACCACTACATCTACCAGACTCCACTCTGCTCGCAAGCACGAGTGCAATGCATCCCACACTATAGAGAAGTCCCGACCGCTCGGCCCACTACCCGGGCGAGGATAACACTAAGTCCAGGAATGAAACATAAAGTGTGGATGTCTAAGCATAAATAACCCTAGCCCAAGTGAGGGTTTTTCTACTGGTCTGGTTACACATGCAAACATATGACCGGGGGTGCTAGGTCAGGTTCCAATATAACAAATATTTAACATGATAGTAGGAAGCAAGAGATCACAAGATCGACAGATAAAACAAGGATCAACAATTCCTACACTCTAGCATGCTACCCAAGTCCAATCACTATCATGCATGATCTATATCAAAGATATTAGAGATACAGTCCATAGATCGTGAAAGCA
>CM055060.1:28016109-28081348 GCA_029204045.2 Tillandsia leiboldiana
ATCCATTTCCGCCGTCTGTTTTGGCCTAATTCTATGCAATTTTCGGCAACCCCAGCCGAAAGCCACGACAGGCTAATAAAACCTTACAGTGTCCATCTGTGGCATCCCTTGATGCACCATGGGCCAGATACAACCAACAACAGGTGTTCTAACAGTGGATCCATCGAAAAAGGCGCACATGGGGTTCGGGGTCTACACTCCTCCCCCCCCTACAAGGAAGTTTCGTCCCCGAAACCAAACACGCCACAACAAAAACAAACATCAAAACAACCAAGAACGCAACATAAACTAACAAGAAATACGGCTCCACCAGCAGTAAAGGTCATCACTCTAACCCTCAATTTAGAAAACAGCTGAAATTAGCGAAAAGTCCGAAAATTTCGAAAATCATTGCCTTCGCCCAATCAAACAAGAACAGGTTCGGCACTGTCTCCATTTCTGGAGCAATCTTTCGAAGTTTTTCGTCCTGCTCGTAAATTCAGTACAAGGTGAGAAAAGGGAAAAGTGTTGGTGTCGTTCCTACTGTGGCCACACAAAGAAGCTATCACTACCGAGACTCCTAGGACAAAACCACTAGTCCTACATCACGTCTGCTCCAGGTGGCGTCTGCCACAGTCGCTAAGCCCATGCTGTTGGAAGGATACGCCGACAATCCGAGAAAACGAACCCTTCCAGTCCAACTCGCAGAAGGATACCTGCTTCCGTTCCTCATCAGTCGTAGCACAGCAACCGCGCAACCCATCAGTCCAACCTGGGTGCTCAATCCAAGTCCTGGAGCTGTCCTTGAATCGTCACATCAGCAAGTGAAGTCCCCAAGTCTCAACTGCACTGATCACACACTGCGACCCTCCTCTACTCGTAGGATCGGGAGAATCCAATAGCTAAAACATGTGGCAGAATTCCAACCCA
This sequence comes from Tillandsia leiboldiana, assembly GCA_029204045.2. NCBI lineage: Eukaryota > Viridiplantae > Streptophyta > Magnoliopsida > Poales > Bromeliaceae > Tillandsia > Tillandsia leiboldiana. The sequence continues at coordinate 28,017,019 of CM055060.1, forward strand.
ACCCATGCAAGGATGCCGATGCAGATACTCAACTAAAAAGCAATAAGAATGCAGCGGTAACGAAATGCTCAACCCGGCTAACTGAAATAAAATCATACCGGCCACGGCAAGATCGCTGCCGGGGTGTCCTCCAATAGGGCTGCATAAACCCGTCCGCTGGTGCTGCAGGTCGTCGTCCCTCTGTCCCGACGTCGTGGCCCCTCTGTCCTCTGATGTGCCGGAGGGGTTCCCGCTGCATGGATGGTAAGGTGGGTGCTGTCGCAATCTGCCGCACTGACAAAAATGGCCTGGGCAAGCTGCGCGGAAATGTCCCCAACTCTCCACAGAGAAACACCGCCCCTGTCTCTGATCACACTGCGACGGTGGATGAGGCCCGCCACAGATGACACACCGCTCCGCCGCTTCCCTGCCGCGGCTTACCGATACCCTGATGCTGCTGCTGCTGGGGCTCACCCTCATCTCCGGCGCCTACGAAACCACGACCCTCAGGATGAGATCGTGGTGGTCTGGAGGTCCCTGCTGACTCGTCTGTCCCTCAACATTCCGTGCTGGGCGCTTCGCCCCCGAAATCCTTGCGGGGGCTGGAGCCACTCGGCCGTCACCCCTCTCTCCGCGCTCCGTACTCTGCTCGAAAAACGATGCGATCAGACTGATGGAATCTCGTCAACAATCAACCCCACCTCATCGCTGCTCTGGGCAGGGGTCAACTGTCCTGCTGTCCCGGTCGGCTGACCACTGGTACTCAATGCAGTAGGGGCTGCCTGTGCTGCTGGTACAACTGGGGGTGCCACACTGGCAAAGAGGTGCAGGGAAACTCCCTGGGGGTGCTACAACTACTGGCTGTACCCCCTGCTCAACCAAAAGCATCATACGACCCATGGCCTCCACCTGGCGTCGTAAGTCCCCCTTTGCGCTGAACAGCCTCAGACAACTGGGCCATCTGTGCCCGAAGCTCCATACCCTCACTCTGCTGACACTGTGCTGGCTCCTCCTGCCCAGGCTCATCGGAGGGAAAGGCTGGAGAACGCGTCTGTACCCTGCGTCGGGAGGCATCGTGCCCACCTGCAACACACATGGAACATCAGGACAGTACCAAACAACACACGACCCAATCCAGCGAAAGTCTAGGACATGTCATCCATTCCCTAGCATTATTTGTCTGCAGCCACATAATCGCTTAGGAGAATAAACATGCCAGTCACTCATCCCATCCCTTGGGAGGTAAAAACTCAATCAGACTCTCGCTAACATCGCGACCTCACGTAGTCATCCTAATGTCCAACCACAAGCCTAGGGTTTCTAAGTCCTAATGACCTACAACCTAGGCTCTGATACCACCTAATCTGTCACGCCCGGCGTCGAAACTGCGACCCGGCTCGCCACAATCCGCCGCCCATACGGAAGCCCGTATAGACGAAGCGACTAACCTGCAAAAGAGCATCTATACTATGCAGATATCAGAGCTGAAAGTAAAACTGCTAGAAATAAAAACTATACACAACACAAGTCCTCACACAAAAGTACAAAATCACTCGAGCAGTAGAAAATAATACAACTCTATACCTCACTACAAAGTTCTCTCAACAGGAACTCTCAAAAGTATAAGGGTACATCTACTCTCTGGACGACAACTGGTGGGAACTATCTCGCGACTCCCCTTACCTCGATCAGAAGAAGCAGCAACAGAGCAGCAGGAACCGGAGTAGAAGTCCCTGTGGGAAAAAATACACCACGACGGGTGTGAGAACTACGTCCCAAGCAGTTCTCAGTGGGTGCCGCCAACAAGCCCGACGGTCTGCCCACTAAGTCTACTAGAGGCATAAAGTAACAATATCAAACTGAAATGAAAGGCTGGAAAAGTAACTCAACAGCTACTATGCCTCTATCTAGATGCTCAAGAAAGGGACAGATGAAAACATGATGCATCTACTAACACACACAGTAAACTCTCCAAATCTAAACTGACTGCCTCAAGGGTCCAGTCAAACCTGCGCCAACCTACTGCCGTACGTCCCGAGGAGCGGACTTACTTAGGACGTCCATGTACTGCCAACACCAGCACAGCCAAGAGGGACAAATGCAACGACAAGTCGCGATAGAACAGCTCAGTCTCACACCGGTACAACAACCCGGTCTCGCCTACTCCGGAGTGGCACTCGAGGGGAGCGACCCACACGAGTAAGTATCTCAGTAATAAGTATCACTGTCAAGTGTCTCAAATGTGGCTCATGCAGGCTATGATCCAAATCCTCGATCAACAAGATCGGCTAACCAACAAAACACTGTCTCACTCAGACGGCTCCCTAGGAACCCAGATCTACAACCACAAGCTGGAAGTCACACAGCTGGGGCCACCGTCCACCAGACGGATCCCACAACAGAACACTAAACTCTTCAGAAAGACCAACACCATAAGGGTTCGGAAACCCGGTAGACCGGTGCTAAGAACCCTATCAAACAAGAACAGACTCTAGGCTCCGACTATCGAAGTTCCCGATCCCTTATAGTTCGGGAGAGCAATAATCACAGTACAACTCGCAGAAGACACCAACAGGGCCCGCAAGTCCCGGGAGACCTATACCTACAACCCTATCAAACAAGAACAGGTTCCAGGCTCGGCCCCCGTGGCTTTCGTCCCGACAGAGGAACGACCCCTAGAACCCAGACCACTCGAATCCTTTCGAGTGGGGAGATTTACCGGAAAAGGTGACATTTGTTATTGAAAATTAATTTGATCTGGAAGAAATCCATATTTAATGATTTTAGTTCTTTTTAGAAAAACAGTTAGAAAACAAGTGTTTTACCCAAACCCCGAAGGGCTGATGCCTTTGTCCAATCAAACAAGAACAGACTCCAGCGGCCCTTCGGTGTTTGGAAGAAAACATTGGTAGACTAAAATCATGTATATGTCGAAAAGGGTTCTGGGTTCTAGGTCCGGCTAACACTAGTAAACTACTGCCACTAACACAGTGGCGACGACCCAAACAGGGGAAAACAGGATCTCTCGGGTCCACCGTTTACCCCAAACGGTTCCCGATACAGACAAGCGAACCACTACATCTACCAGACTCCACTCTGCTCGCAAGCACGAGTGCAATGCATCCCACACTATAGAGAAGTCCCGACCGCTCGGCCCACTACCCGGGCGAGGATAACACTAAGTCCAGGAATGAAACATAAAGTGTGGATGTCTAAGCATAAATAACCCTAGCCCAAGTGAGGGTTTTCTACTGGTCTGGTTACACATGCAACATATGACGGGGGTGCTAGGTCAGGTTCCAATATAACAAATATTTAACATGATAGTAGGAAGCAAGAGATCACAAGATCGACAGATAAAACAAGGATCAACAATTCCTACACTCTAGCATGCTACCCAAGTCCAATCACTATCATGCATGATTCTATATCAATAGAATTAGAGTACAGTCCATAGATCTTGAAAGCAAGCCACCCACCTGAAAACGCTAACTGTCCTGAGCCGTACAGCTGAGAAAACCAGGAAAATAACCACTCAAGGTCCAACAGGTCCAGCACAGCCCACAATCCCTCCTGGGTACAACATAAGGCTACAGTTACACTTTAAATCCAATAAAATCCAGGTTTTACAAATCTGCTGGGAACAGTCCACTTACTGCGAAATTTTCACCTGTAAACGAACTCCAAAAATTCTGATAAAATACCACGGCGATCCTCGCGTCGATAGCTTCGAAACGGGTACCTGCACGTCCAATTCCGAGCACCGTAGGCCAAGTTACAAATTCCACAGTATCGGTGCGCACAATCCCAAAACCATTCAACTGTAAACTCTTGTACAGATAAAAGGAACAGTGTATACCTTCGGGAAGGTCTCCAAAAATTCCAAGAAAAATCCACAATGATCCTCGCGTCGAGTAGATGAAAAAAGTCTATAAGCACGTCTTGATCCGAGACTCGTGCGCGAAGATCTCCTCAAAAGAAGGTGCTGCCCTCACCAAAATCTCACAGCAAAAAGGGTCCCAATGAGCACGAGAAAACACCTCGAAAAACGTGAAATCTGAAAATGTCCGAGAAACCCAAAATCGTAGCCTCACCTGTTACGAATCCAGCAGCGAAGAAATCGCTCGAAAAGATCGTCGGAGTAGACCAGGGGAGCTAAAACACTGCTGCTGCGCCGAAGAAGAACACAGGAACCACCACGTCGCGCCGCGCCGTAAAATAGAGAACCTCGGGATGCGTGCCCATAAAATCCCAAACTTTGCAGGTGGATCCAGAGCTTGAAGATGAAGAATTCTTCTTAAGGTTGCTCGGGCAGAGGAGGCTCGAAAAGAGGAGAAAAGGGGAGAAGAAAGAGGCTCGGGCTGCTATTTAAAGGCCCCAAAAAACAAATGAAGAAATACCAAAAATGTCCCAAGTTTCGGGCGGCTACAGTGCGGCCCACCAGGTTTCGGGCGCACACAGTGCGGCCCAGCCCGGATTCGGGCGCGCACAGTGCGGCCCGGCCCGGCCGGTTTCGGGCGTGCACAGTGCGGCCCGGCCCGGCCCAGCCCGCACACGGGATCCGGCCGAACGCTCGCTTGGTCCGACCCGCGCCGGCGCCCGCCACGTGTCCCCCGAACACGCCGCAGCCGTGCAAGCCGCCACGGGGAGCGCCACGTGTCCCTGCCCGCGTCAACGCGGTGGGTGGCGCCCGCGAATCAGCGGGCGCCACGTGGCACCTCCCACGTCGCCCGCGCCTGCCCCGCGTACGGCCACCTGCCCCGCGCGCTGCGTGGACCGCGCGCTCATGCGCCCGCCAACCGGGTGCCGCCACGTGGCGCGCCCCCGGTCCACGCCTCCCCGCGCACGCCCGCAGACCGAGCGCACCAGAGCCGCCCAATCGGGCGCTGCCACGTGGACACCTGCCGGTCCACGCGCCTCCCGGTGCACCCCGGTCCACGCCCTAGCGCTCCGTGGACCCAGCCGCGTGCGCCGGCCAATCCGGGCCTGCCACGTGGCTCCCCCGCCGGTCCACGGCTCCCCCATGCACCAGAAATCCAGTAAATTTTCCGGAGTCCGTTTTTGGGCATCCGGACTCAGAATTTGGCAAACAAAAAGCCATTTTCAAGCGTTTTTCCGCGCTGAATCCATTTCCGCCGTCTGTTTGGCCTAATTCTATTTCAAAATTTCGGCAAACCCAGCCGAAAGCCAACACAGCTAATAAAACCTTACAGGGTCCATCTGTGGCATCCCATTGATGCACCATGGGCCAGATACACCAACAACAGGTGTTCTAACAGTGGATCCATCGGAAAAATGCTGCATGGGGTTCGGGGGTCCTACAACAGCGAAAAGAGAAACCCCGAGACCACCGTTTATCTGAAACGGTTCCCCAAAACACTAACACTGGCCTAATCCAGCCACCAGACCCCACTCGGCCCCCCGGGCCCGAGTGCAACACCCGTCCCACAACACTCTGACCACTCGGCCCACTACCCGGGCAAAGGACTCTATGTCCAGAAGGGTATGCAATGTGTGGGATGTCTAAAGCATAAAAGAACCTAGCCCAGATTAAGGTTCTCTATTGGTCTGGTCAAACATATGCACATATGACGGGGGTGCTAGTTAAGTTCCAAGAAAACACTTACACTAGCATGCAATCCGATCACAATAGAATTAGAAGGAAGTCCGTAGACTTGGAGAGAAAAACCAACCCACCTCTGCTCGCCACCAATTGCTTGTCGACACTTGCAATTGGGCTCAGCGGGATTACCTTGCCTCCACGAGGTCCGCACGCAAAACGGAGCACGCTGCATCCAACCACACGACCGCGCGCTCCGCGGATGTCCCGAAATAAGCCTGCGGGTCCACGCGAAGGAAAAACCCACAACCGCCCCCGGCGGAAGCTAAAAACTGCACCGCAAGCTGCCAGAAGCGAAGAAATCGCAAAACCAATCAAACGGTCGAAAAACGAGCATCCGACGGCGAAAAACAGCCTCCGTCGGCAAAAAACTGCTCAAAAACAGCTTGCGAAAATAGCTCGCGAAAACCCGCGAAAATCCTGCGAAAACTGCTCGTGAAACCGCTCGCGAAAAAGGCTCAAAACTGCTTGCGAAAACAGCCAGCGGGACTGCGAAGACAGCATGCGAAACTGCTCGCAAAATGCCTCGCAAAAACAGCGGAAAACGGCCTGTGAAAACTGCGCAAAGACTGCGCGAAAAACAGCGAAGCCACTCGCGAACTCAGCTCGAAAACCACGCGAAATCTGCGCGCGAAAACTGCGAAAACCCCTCGCGAAAATGCCACGAGAACCGCGCGAAAACAGCGCGCGAAAACTGCGAAAACCCCTCGCGAAAATGCCTCGAGAACCGCGGGAAAACCTGCGCGAAAACAGAGCGCGAAAACTGTGAAAACCCCTCGCGAAAATGCCTCGAGAACCGCGCGAAAACCTGCGCGAAAACAGCGCGCGAAAACTGCAAAAGCCCTTCGCGAAAAACAGCTAAAACCGCTCGCGAAAACCGCCGGCGAAAACCGCGAAAAACTGCTCGCGCACGTGCTCGCCAAGCCGCTGCAAGCAAAACCGACCGCGCGGCGTAGCCAGCCGCACGACTCCGGCTGGCCTGCCGGGCGGCGCTGGCCTGGCCGCGCGGCGCCCCGCAGCGCCGCGCGCGCGCGCCCGCGCAGGGCCCGCGGCACCGCACACGGCCCGCAAGGGTCCGCGCGGTGCGCGCTCTGCGCGCGGTCCGCAGGGCTGCGCGCGGCCTTGCGGCACCGCGCGCGCCTTGCGCGCGGTCCGCAGGGCTGCGCGCGGCCCTCGCAGCGCCCTGTGCGCTGCGCGCGGCCCGCGCAGGGCACGCGGCACCATGCGCGGCCCGCAAGGGCCCGCGCGGTGTGCGCCCTGCGCGCGGCCCTGCGGCACCGCGCGCACCTCGCGCGCGGTCCGCAGGGCGCGGGCGCCTGCCGCGCGCCCTTGCGCGCGGCCAGCAGCGCCCGCGCGGCGCTGCACCAGGGCGCAGTGCCCTGGTGCTGCCCGCGCACACGGGTGGTCCGCAGGGTGCTGCCAGCCCTGCAGCACCCTGGCAGCTGCTGCACGCGGCGCCCTTGCGCGCCCGAGCAGCGGCGGCGCCGGCCGCGCGTGCGCTATTGTGCGCGCGCGCGGCTCCCTCGACCGCGAACCCCCGAGCAACCAAATAAAAATAAATAACTTACAAAACCCAAAAATCAATTTAAAACCCAAAAACTCCAAAACTGCACAAATCCTCTAAAACCCCAAAATCTGAATTTGCATACCTCGTCGACGCTCGCCGCACGCCCACGGCGCTCTCTCTCTCGGTCACCAACGGGGAGTCCAAAAATCCAAGAATGCTCCAAACCCTCTTCTTTCTTCTTCTTCTTCCTTCTTCTTCTTCCTTTTCCTCTCTTTCTTTCTTTCTTTCTTTCTTTCTCTTTTTCCTTTCTTTCTCTACAGAGGCCCCTTTTATAAAGAAAACTAAATTAATTAATTAATAAACTTAATCCAAAAGTCCAACTCCAACTCACTTTTTGCCCTCGGGCCCTCCGCCGCTGTCCGGAACCTCCCGAACTCCGCTGTAAATCGAAAGTACACGTGCTCACAGCTTTTTCGCTTCAAAAAGCTCATCCGTTGAGTCGGGGTGCTCAAATCAAATACCGGCTCCAAAATTGCTAGTTCCGACTCACTTTTTACCTCCGGGTCCTCCGCGTCAGTCCGGAACCTCCCGAACCTCGCTGTAAATCGAAAGTACATGTGTCCACAGCTTTTCCTCCTCAAAAAGCTCATCCGTTGAGTCGGGGTGCTCAAATCAAATACCGGCTCCAAAATTGCTAGTTCCGACTCACTTTTTGCCTCCGGATTCTCCGCGTCAGTCCGGAACCTCCCGAACCTCGCTGTAATCTTAAAGTACACCTGTTCCAAGTGTTCCTGAATTTCTGGCACTCCACTGTGAAGTCGGTAATTTCCAAATCTCATCCTTAATCGGCATACAAAGCCCGAAAAAACCCCGAATCGAGCTGGAGCTTCTGCGTTGATCCGAATCAACCCGGCATCAAATGTAAACTCAAATGCAGCATGCCCAAGGCAACTCTCTGGTCCAAGCCATCTGTGTGGTCGGCGCGCCATCCGCAGACCCGGTACTCTACACTCACGACAGTCGTCCTAATGTCCAACCAATAGCCTAGGGTCTCTAGGTCCTCAACGACCTATATTCCTAGGCTCTGATACCACCTAAATCTGTCACGCCCCGGGGTCGAAACTGCGCCCCGGGCTCGCCAACAGATCCGCCATCTGTACGGAAACTGCCGCACAGACGAAGCGTCTACCCTATAAGTCAGATCTAAAACTAAAACATGTATCAGAGCTGAGATAGAACTAAAAACCAAAAGCTAAAGAAACAACACTGAACATCTGAAATAAGAAAATCATCTCTACTAATACACAAATCCTCAATACAGGTCTCTCAAATGAATAATAAAAACAAGCCTCACCCTCTCAGTATAAAAATCCAAAACTCTCAATACAAAAGTGGAAACATAAAACAACCAGGGTACATCTACCTCTGACTCAAAATGCAGGTAAGGAACTACTCGGCCACGTCCTCACCTCGATCAGCTGTCTCCGCGCGAGCTAAGCCGGAACAGCAGCCTCAGAAAACCTGTCACCGCAGCGGGTGTGAGATCTACTGCACAAGGTAGATCTCAGTGGGTACCGTCAACAACATCCACGGTATGCCCACTAAGTCTACTGGAGGAACAACAGATAGGTATGCAAATAGATAAAAAGAAAGAAGGAAAGGAACTACAGCTAACATGTATCAACAACATGCTCAAGAAAACTCTACTCTGATCCCGCTATGCATACACTCTCACTACTAATAATATGCCTCAAGTACCATGCTCAAAGGAAATCTCATCTATGAACATGCTATGCAATCACTATCTCAATATAACCAAATCTCAATGACTGCCTCATAGGGTCCAGTCAAGCCTGCGTCAAACCTACTGCCACCTCATCCTCACTGGGACGGGACTTACGTAGGGCGTCCCACACGGACTATCACAAGCGAATTCTAGTGTATCAACTAGTCGCATCATCGCAGCCTCGTCAGGCTCGGTATCATCATCGCACCCGGGGCGTAGCTCGAGGGGAGCGACCCAACCGAACTCAAGTATCACATCAGTCTCATCTGTCTCAATAAGCGGCACATGCAGGCTATAGTCCACGATCAAACAGATCGGTATCTCAAAACCCAAGAACAAGTCAGTCGGAAAAAGAACCTCGACTCAATCAAGAATAGCCCAACACTCTCACAGCTATGTCGGAGAACCCTCAACGACTCAATCTGATAATGCACGACCATGGCTGAGTCGGGAAACCTCCACGACTCAATCTGGCATAACCCCAAAATCCCCAAAGCTAAGTGGGAGAACCACCTCCACCACTAAATCAGAAACACATCCTATGATCTATAATAAACCCATCAAGGAAGGAAAACTCTCATGACACTAGAACTCGACACACGACGCTCTAAAAATACGCTCGGCCCCTCTGGCACGAGTACTCATGCAACTCGAACAATCTGGACCATTCATAATGTTCTCAATAATTAAAAATCCTTTTAAAACGGAGTTTTACTTAAAACGGGGTACTAAAATATTATGAAGGTCCAGATGCAACCTGATTCTCTAAAGAATAAGCAGTCTAGTGTCAAATGTCCTCTAGATCATACTAAAAATGTCTGGGGCTCATAATTGTCTTCCTACAATTTTCTAGGCAACTATCAGATTTAATAAGCATGAAACAAATAACTAAGCATGATCAATATGCTTACAGAAGCATTAGAGGGCATTCCATAAATCTCGAAGAAATTCCAACCCACCTGGATCGCTTTCCGCAGGCAACGCTGAAGTCGGTGAAGTGCAGCTATCTCAAAAAGGAAGATCTGCTGAAGTTGCTTCATCGGTGCACGGTTGCTTTTACCTCTGCCACTAGCTTATTGCAATCCAAGTGCTCACAAGAACCTCCAACAATTTCCACTGCACACAACAAGTGCCCACAGCTCACGCCAAGTCCAGCACCCAACAGCTCTCATTAAATAAATGCTCAATTCTCACAATAAATTAAATCAAAGTCCATCATCTATAGGTAATCCCACAATACATACCCATAACACTATCAGCACTCTTAAAATCCAAAAATCCGCATGCGCACAAGTCCAGCATAAAATCGGTACTCCAAATAGATGCTCAAATACACTATTCATTTAAAAACCACACAAACTCTCAGCACAAGGTAAATGCCCAAATCAAGTCGTCCTCGACTTCAATAGTCTACACATAAAATACCAGCTCCAATCAACAAAATAAATTTCATAAGCCAAATCTCTATTCACAGCATATTACAAGTCCACTGTACAATCCAAAACTCACTACACTCACACACAACTTTGTAGCTCCAAAAACCCAACAGCTTACTCAAAACTCATTCCCCTGCACACACCTTCCATTCACAGCACAAAACACCAACATATCCACCACCAAAGTCTCACAGTACCCATTAATAAAACCCACAACACATACTCTTATGCTCCTAGCACAATTAAAAATACATAACCACCTAAACCCAATTTACTTAGTCCCAAGTCCATATACATACTCAATCTACATCTCCCCTGTACACCTGCTTCCAAAGAAAACACCCACAGCACAAAACTCCATTTGCACACCAAATAATAAAGTCCACAAATACAATTCCCTAAGTCCACCCACACACTGCCAGCTTGCAAAATTTAAATCCAATTTGTCTGATTGTGATCCACGTGCCGCAACTGCCGGTCCCAATTGCTCGTGCGGTACCGAACTCGCCGCGTGCACCGATGTTGCTGCACCAACACAGTGAGAGAAAATGAACCCCAGTCAGTCAAGCTCTGCCAAAAACGCACGTCCGACGGCGAAAAGAACAGCCTCGGACGTCGAAAACGCCGCGCGCGCCTACGCGGAAGCTCCCTGTGCCAGAGCTACAGCGCGCTGCGTTGCCGCCGCTGCCGCGCGGCGCTTGGGCCTGCTGCGCGGCGCCCTGCGCTGCGCGGCGCCCGCCCGCGCTACGCCCAAGCGCGCTGCGCGGCGCCCGCAGCGGCCCCCCGTGCACGCGCACCTGCTGCGCGCGCCCCCAGCGCGCGCGCAGCACCGCTGCGTGCTGCGCGCGGCGCCCATGGGCGCCCGCGCAGCACAAAGGCCTGCCGCGCGCGGCGCCTTTGCGCGCCCGCGCGGCTCCCAGCTGCGGCCATCCCGCACCCACATGGACAACAGTCAAAGCCACCTGAATCCAAGAACCCAAGCTCCCCAAAAACTGCTACAAATTTACCTAGCTTGGCGGCCGACGCGCGCCGCGCGCGCGCTCCGCTCCGCTCGGCTTCACACGACCTCCAATAGGTCCAGACCAACTCCACAGCCCAAAACTTCAATTACCAACCCATCTCACTACTCCATCTTCTCCTTCCTCCTTCATTTCTCTCATTTCCCAATCCTCTGTTTCCTATCTTTTTCCTCTGTTTGCAGGTTGGAGGAGAGGAGGTGACGTGGAGGCTTCTTAATTAGGGGTTGCCTAATAAATGCGGTAGTTGGCAGCATTAAATGCTCCACTAAAGCAAAAATATCTCAACTCATCCCTTAATTTCAATTCTCATTAATCCACTCTCTTCTTTCCTTCTTAACAACACAACAAAACCAAATAATTCCACTATTTAAATTAATTAATTAAATAATCCATCAAAAGCCTCTGTCAACTCACTTTTTGCCCTCGAGGCCTCCGCACCAATCCGGAACCTCCCGAACCCAGCTGTAATCTGAAAATACACATGCTCAAAGCTTTTTCTCCTCAAAAAGCTCAATCGTGGATTCGGCGTGCTCTATCCAAAAAACCGGCTCCAAAACTGCCAGTTCCAACTCACTTTTTGCCCTCGGGGCCTCCGCACCAGTCCGGAACCTCCCGAACTCCACTGTAATCAGAAAGTATACCTGTTCCAAGTATTCCAAATTTTCTGCACTCCACTGTCGAGTCGATACTTCCCCCAAAACCAGTCCTCTGTCGGCGCACAATGCCCGGAAAACTCCGTATCAAGCCGGGGCTTCTGCGTTGATTCCGAGTCGACCCGAACTCATCTGTAACCCAATGTGGAACACGCGCCGACGATTTATCCACACCACGCCATCTCACGAGGTCGGTGCGCTATCCGAAATCCCGGTACTCTACACCCTGGCGCGCCCGCTCTGCTGCGCGCGCGCAGCAGCCATGCCTCTGCTGTGCGCGGCGCCCATGTGCGCTGCGCAGCAGTCTGCACCGGCCGTGCACGCACCCTTGCGTGCCCGCGCGGCCTCCTCATCGCCACAGCACACACCAACAGGACCAACAGTCCTTCCACAAAACCCTTAAAAAAAAACCAAGCTGAACCCAACTCCAAAAATCCAAAACTCCAAAAAACTGCAAAGTACCTTGTTGGAGCTCGACGCACGCTCCGCTCTGCTCCTCTCGGCTCACAGCAGCAGGTCCACAGCCTCACCCCTCTCATTTCCATCAATTTTCTCACCTCTTTACTACTTCTTCTTCTCTTCCTTCTTCTCCCTTTGTTTCCTCTGTTTCTCTCACTTTCCTCTGTTTCATGTAACAGGGAAGAAGATGGTGGATAAGGTGGCAACAACGAGGCTTAATTAAGGGGCTCAATTAGGGGTGCTTGGCAGTTGTAATTAAAAGCAATAATTTATTTAAGAAAACCACCTAACCCTCCAACACAAAAATCTCACAAATCCACACTTTTCTCATTTCTTTTCTCCTTTCTTTCTTCTTGCATTCATTCCTCACAGGTTAAATAGCAATTTAAATAATTAACTAATTAATCCATTTTAAGCTCCCACCAACTCACTTTTTGCTCTCGGGGCCTCCGCACGGGTCCGAAACCTCCCGAACTCCGCTGTAATGTGAAAATACACATGTCCAAAGCTTTCCCCACTCAAAAAGCTCAACCGTGGAGTCGGTGTGCTCAATCCAAAAACCGACTCCAATAATCGCGAACTCCAACTCACTTTTTGCCTTCGGGTCCTCCGCGTCAGTCCGGAACCTCCCGAACTCTGCTGTAATCATAAAGTACACCTGTTCCAAGTATTTCCAAATTTTCTGCACTCCACTGTGAAGTCGAGGCTTTCCCAAAACCAGTCCTCTATCGGCGCACAATACCCGGAAAACTCCGAATTAAGCTGGGGCTTCCGCGTTGATCCCATTCAACCCGAACTCATCTGTAAACCAATATGGAACACGCCCAAAGCGATTCTCCACATCACGCCATCATGTGAGGTCAGTGCACTATACGAAATCCCGGTATTCTACACTATACAAAATACATTTACAACATGCACGCTCCTACACAGATAGAGTTAATGCACAGTCCATAGATCTTGAAGACGAGGCAACCCACCTGAAGAGCTGAACCGTCCAAAGTCCCACAACTGATAATGCCCATAAATCAACAACTCTAGATCCAACGGGTCCAGCAATACCCGCAAACCCTCCTGGGTACAATACAAGGTTCACAGTTACACTTTATTCCACAAAATAAGCCAGAATAAACAACCTGTAGCAACAGCCCCGAAGATGCTAAATATTCACCTGCTTAAAGGGCTTCGAAAAATCCGATAAAAATACTGCTGCGATCGTCGCGTCGAGACCTTCGGAACGGGTTCCTGCACGTCCAATTCCGAGCCCCGTAGGCCGAGTTACAAATTCCACAACACAGGGCGCACAAAACTCACCACAGCACAACTGTAATCTCATGCACAGATAAAGGGAGAAAAATATACCTCCGGGCAAGCCTCAGAAAAATCCCAAAAAAATACGGTGATAATCCTCGCGATGTGTAAATGCAAAAAGTGCAAAGGTTCGTATCAATCTGATGTCCGAGTGCGGAGAAAACCCCGAATCAACCTGCTGTCCTCGAAATCCTCACAAAAAATAAGGTTCCCAGTAAGTATGGAAAAATTCCTCGAAAAGTGCAAAACGAGGAAATGCTGAAAATATCAAGATCGTAGCCTTACCTGTCGCGGATCCAACGGCAAAGGAATCACTCGAAAAGGTGGTCGGAGTAGGCCGGGGGAGCTCGCGCACTGAAACGCTACGGGAGAAACACCGGCGAAGGAACGTCGCGATGTGCCAAGAAAAAGGAAATCACGAAATGCGTGCCATGTAAAATCCCAGAAATCCTCGGGAGGATGCAGCACAGCTCGGGGATCAACTTTACTGAAGGTCTCGAGTCGATCCGAAGCTCGAAAATGCCAAAAACCTGCAAGTGAATGCGGCTCGGGCTTTAAATAAGCCGCTGAAAACAAAAGGAAAAATTCCATCTAAGTCCCCGGATTCGGGCGCTCCCCGAAGATTCGGGCGCCCGAATCCGACAGCAGAGAGGAGTTACTGTAGGCGCCCGGAACACCCCTGTGCCGCCACGTCACCCGCACAACAAACAGCTGTGCGGGGCGTGCCGGGAGTGGCCACGTGGCCCTCCCGGAGACCGACACGTGTCCCGCACAGCAAACAGCTGTGCGGGGCGCGTGTTGTGCCGCCGTGTGGCGCCTCCCCGGTCAAACGGGTAGGTGGCGCCCGCGAATAGCGGAGCGCCACCTGTCCCGCACTACTGTCGCGGTCACACGTGCGGGCAGGCGCCGCCTGCCACGCACGCGCCCCGAGGCGCTCGCCTGCGTCCCGTGAGCCGCGCCTCGTGAGCCCGCGAATGGAGCACCGACACGTGTCCCCTGCACCCGGTCCACGCACCCTACTTCGGGTTCCGTGGACCGCGCCGCGTGCACCGACCAACCAGGGACTGCCACGTGTCCCCCGCCCTGGTCCATGCACCGCCGCGCCAACCCCGTGGACCGCGCACTCTGCGCCGGCCAATCAGCACATGCCACGTGTCCAGCGCCGGGCCTATGCACCCAGCTGCGCCGCTCTGTGGACCGAGTGCTGCGGACCGGCCAATAACAGGCCGCCACGTGGCATGCCGGCGGTCCACGGCCCCTCCCATGCACCGAAATCCAATAAAAACTTCCGGGAGTCCGTTTTTGGGCCTCCGGACTCAGAATCAAACAAGCAAATAGCCGTTTTCAAGCGTTTTTCCGCGCTGAATCCAATTCCAAACTACGTTTGGCCAAAAACCTTTTCAAAATTTTGGCAAATGTAGCCGAAGGCCAAAATCGCTAAAGATACCTCACAGGGTCCATCTGTGGCATCCCTTTGATGCACTATGGGCCAGACACACCATCACTAGGTGTTCTACACACTGGATTCACCAGAAAAGTTGCATGGGATTCTGCACCACTACACCCCATGTATATCGAAACAAAGCACCTGCCAAAAGGTCTAAAGACCTCGGGTAAAAGTGAACACCTTGCTCTCACCTTTGTGCTTTAACCCTTCCACGGTACTTGTGCAGCAACGAAAGTAACCGCGAGGCGTCCCCACCACGACACTTTCACCTTTGTGGTGTACACGGGTCATCGGACCACTTCTCCGGAAAAGTACACCCATGCGGTGGCCAAACCGCCTGTGTACGTGTAAGCAATCTCGAGCAGAATGACCGCAGTTAATGTGTAACGTAGAGCACCGCGACCTTAAGTCGCAACCGATAGTAATAAGGAGGGATACTCATGCGAAAAGGGGTTAGACAATAACAATTAGCACCTCTACTCTACTCTTATATATTACGAGATGAAACCATACTTCAAAACACAACAAAGGTACCCACCTCAAATCGCGCCGACGGAACGCCTGAAACCGTCCTGCGCCCTTGCACGATTCTCGGACCCCTAAAAGTTCCAACAAAAATGTTAGAAAAGCCTAATTTAGAACCTAGCCCACCCGAGTATTGAATCAGACTAGGAAACGCACGGGTAGACAACGTAGACCGGGCGGCGGGGCTAGACAACCTCGCCCGCGCGGCGAACGTTGCAAAACAGTCCCACGTGTGGCTGAACTCCCTCGCGCGTCGTCGCTCGCGGACAGCGCCCCACGCGACGGCATGCCAAGCGGCGCGCGCGCCGCCTGCGGGCGGCACCCCACGCGGCACCTGCCCGCGCGGGTATCGTCGCCTGCGGGCAGCGCCCCGCGCGGCACCTGTCTGCACGGGCGCCTCTGCCTGCGGGCGCGCGTCGCCTGTCGTCGCGCGCCTGCCGGCGGCGCCCCACGCGACAGCAGGTATCGTCGCCTGCGGGCGGCACCCCACGCGGCACCTGCCCGCGCGGGTATCGTCGCCTGCGGGCGGCGCCCCGCGTGGCACCTGCCCGCGCGGGCGCCGCTGCCTGCGGATGGCGCCCAGCGTGACAGCAAGTCGCGCGGGCGCCGCTGCCTGCGGGCGGCGCCCAGCGCGACAGCAGGTCGCGCGGGCGCGCGTCGCCCGCCGGCGGCGTCCCTCGCGGCAGCAGGCCGAGCGGGCGCACGTCACCTGCCGGCGGTGCCCCGCGTGGGACAAGGCCGCGTGGCGCGCGCCGCCTGCGGATGGCACCCCGCTCAGCAGCAGGCGCCGCGCGGGGCGCGTCGCCTGCGGGCGGCGCCCCGCGCGGGCACCGCCGCCTGCGGGAGGCGTCCCGCGTGGCACCTACCCGCGCCGGCGCCACTGCCTGCGGGCGGCGCCCCGGGCGACAGCAGGTCGCCCCGCGCGGCAGTAGGCCGCGCGGGCGCGCGCCGCCTGCTGGCGTCGCGCCGCCTGCGGCACAAGGCCGCGCGGTGCGCGTCGCTTGCGGGCGGCACCCCGCGCGGGCGCTCGCCGCCTGCGGGCGGAGCCCCGCGCGGCACAAGGCTTTAGAGGCACGCGCCGCCTGCGGGCGGCGCCCCACGCGGCAGCAGGGCCGCGCGGCGCGGTGTCTGCGGCAATGCCCGCGCGGCGGCGACGGCGGTTCGCCCTCTCGCTACGGCGGCGACGCGACGGCGACGAAACCACGACGCCTACGACAACGACAGAAACACGAAAATTTAAGGCACATACCTTGATCTACCCGAGAAGACGACCCTATCCCGTTCTTTGCGGTGGTGGGAATCCAGATCCGCCCTCCGATGACGGTGACGTCTCGTTCCCGGCTTCCGTCACATTGATCGAAGAAGGTGGTAGATCCGCTCTCCGATTATGGTGACGTCTCGTTCCCGGCTTTCGGCACATTGATCGAAGAAGGTGGAAGATCCACTCTCTTTTCTCTCTTTTCTATCTCCGAACTAGGGTTTCGTTTTGGTCTTCGGCATGCATAAGAGGGAAGGGTTAGAGGAGGCGGTCTTTTAAAAACTAGGGTTTCTTTCTTTCCTGTGAATGGGGTATAATTATATCTTATTATTGATTTATTTCTTTTATTTTTCCTTTTCATATGTACGTATAAAGGAAAAATCCCCATATCCGGTACTCTAAGGATATTCTTAATTTTTGTTACAAGAGGTAAAATCACCACCTCCTCGAAAAGCGTGCCAACTCTTAGCACGGATTCTGGTGCACACTATGGATACCGCGACCTTCAAAACCCCATTCCGGGAAATCCGTAAGTCGGATTTCAGATCCGATCGCAGTGTCGTTTACCGTTTTTCGGGCATTTTCATAGAAAAATACCCGCATGCGCCAACGTTCTACCCAAGAAAACTCGATAAAATAAGCCGCTAACAGCCAATTTATCCGGAAAGGGATTAAAGAAATGCAGGATAGGTCGTGACATTACATCACGAGCTAGATCCTTACCTGCCCGAGGAGTGTAGCTGTATCCCCTGGTTGGAGATTTCTAGTACTGTCAGCTGGATTATTATATAGTTTACTGTGAGAGAGATCTTCTGTATTTTGAGAGACTGATGTACTATGGTTTTAGTTTATCTCCCTTTTTGGGTCAAGGGATGCTGTATTGAGGATGTGGTATGATGATTATTTATATTTAGGAGATGGATATTATATTTTATTTCCGGATGTACAGTGATTGGATTTTATTTTTACAGCACTTTATTCCCGCTCTGATATTTGCATAGTTGTAGTACTATTTTTTGTAGGTTAGACGCTACGCCTATGCGGGATTTCCCGTATGGGTGGGGGATCTGTTGGCGAGCCCGGGTCGCAGTTCGACCCCGGGGCGTGACAGATTAGGTTGATATCACAGCTTAGGGACAGGTCAGTTGGGACTTAGGAATCCCTAGGTGTTTGGCAGACCCACTACAACAAAATTAGGCTATAGCGACACTTTTAAGTGCTTCTAAAATCTAAAAAAAGTGTCGCTGACAAAAATACCGACACTTATTGTAAGTGTTGCTATATGTGTCGTCGCTAGGGTGTATAGCGACATATTTTTGTAATGTGTCCCAAAAATGTGTCCCTATAATCTAATTTTGGATATAGATGGAATATAGATAGGACACTTATACAAAAGTGTCACAAACATGTGTCCCTATAACCTAATTTTGTTGTAGTGACCCTAGGATGATAGGGCGTGAGAGACGTGATATTTTTGGCGAAAGTCGGTGATTTAGTCATTTGACTCTTCCAGTGAGTGAATAGGGATCGACATATTCTATTTCTGTTGGACGATTATGTTGGCTGCAGACAACATAAATCTACAGAAATAGGGGGATGTTTTTGACTTTCGCTAGATTGGGTCGAGTGTGGTTGTATTGCTGATTTGTGGTTTCTTGTGGCGGCATACCTCCACGACGTCGGATCCTTACCCGGGGTACCCCTGCACCCTCGGATGAGCCGGAGCAGCCGGGATCTTATGAGATGAGCGAGTTAAGGGCCTTGGTGGCCCAATTGGCCGAGAGTACCCGCCGACAGGAGCAGCGGATTGATCAGTTACTAGCCTAGAGACAGGCGCCGCCCCCGACTGTTTTGGAGGCCCCTGTACCACCCGCTGTACCCCTTGTGTCGACGGCACCATCTTCCAGTAGTGGGGCCCAGGGAGCGGCCCAGCCTTTGACCCCGGCTGAGGAGGGGTATATTGCGGAGAAGCTCGCCAAGTTCTGCCAGTATGGACCGCCTAGATTTTCGGGGCGAAACACTCAGCTGTGGGACGTTAGGACATGGTTGGCTACGATGGAGAAACTGTTTAGAGATTTCTTCTTTGATCCAAAGTACAGAGTTCACATGGCGGTGCATTGCCTTGATGGAGATGCTGATGCTTGGTGGCGTCGGGTGGAGCCGGTGGAGTTTCAGATCACCCGGCAGCTGCCCTGGTCTGAGTTTCGATGTATGCTACTTGGGACCTACTTTTCCAGTAGTGTGAAGCTAAAATTGGAGGATGATTTGAAGAACCTTCAGTAAGGTAACAGATCAGCACAGGCATACTACCAGGAGTTCATGCAGTTGCTTAATGGCGTTCCCTTTGTCGCCCGCGACGGGCCATATCAGGTTGAGCTATTTGAGATCGGCCTTCGAAGCGAGATTTATACCCTGGTACATGCTCAGAGGCATCAGACCCTTGAGGAGGCCGCAGAGCATTCCCTATGGGTGGAGAGAGGCGACACCGTGGTTACTAGATGAGGCAGGGTGGTCGCGTAGAGTTCTGAGAGGAAGCGACCAGCACCCGAGGAGGGGGGACAGACCAGTTCCTGGAGACCGCCACGACCGTCGCGGCCTCAGTTTCATGGCCGTGGGCGTTCAGAGCGACGAGGGCCAGGTGGATCCCAGAGGCCGCCGCCGCAGCACCAGCACCAGCAGAGGTCAACAACGCAGCGGCCCTATATTCCAGTGAGAAGATCACCTTCCTTCCACCCTTCTGACTATCGGCCGCCAGCTCAGAGCGGTCGGGTTTACGCCGCTCAGGTGGAGGACTCCTCAGCAGCCGACCATGTGGTGGCAGGTATCACTTTACTTTCTAGCATTAGAGTTCGCACCTTATTTGATACTGGAGCATCCCACTCATTTGTTAGTAGAGCATTTGTATCCTTGCATGAGTTAGAGGTAGGACGGTTACCATGTGCACGAGAGGTTCAGATTCCCGATCATACCTTGCACCTGGAGGAGTGTTGTTGGTTTTGCCCGGTGCAGATTGAGTCCTGGATTATGCCAGTAGACCTAATGGTCTTGAGACAACTGCGGGACTTTGATGTGGTGCTTGGGATAGACTGGCTAGCTCGGTACTTCGCAACGATTGATTGTGCCGCGAGGACGGTGACTTTTAGAGAGCCAGGCCAGGAGGTGTTCGTGTATCCGGGATGCCAGAGTTCTTTCTTCATGGGCGAGGCAGTAGAGGATGCGTAGCCTTTTTGGCTAGTGTAGTTGAGGGGCCTACGGCGGCTCCTGGACTCGGGGATATCCCTATTGTTCGCGAGTTCCCGAATGTTTTCCCACGGGAGTTGACGAGTATGCCACCGGACAGAGAGATTGAGTTTATGATTGACGTAGTTCCGGGAACTGCGCCAATCTCTAAGGCTCCTTACCGGATGGCACCAGCAAAGCTGCGAGAGTTGAAGCCGCAACTCCAAGACTTGATGGATAAGGGTTTTGTTAGACCGAGTGTGTCGCCTTGGGGAGCGCCGGTGCTGTTCGTGAAGAAGAAGGATGGTTCACTTCGGCTCTGCGTGGATTACCGGGAATTGAATAAGGTGACCATCAAGAAAAAGTACCCTTTGCCGCACATTGATGACCTTTTTGACCAGCTGCAAGGGTCTTGTGTCTTCTCGAAGATTGATCTGCAATCTGGTTACCACTAACTGAAGGTGAAGGCCGAGGACATTCCGAAGACAGCTTTCAGGACACGGTACGGGCATTATGAGTAAACCGTCATGCCTTTTGGATTGACTAATGCCCCTGTCGCATTTATGGACTTGATGAATAGGATTTTTCGACCGTACTTGGATCGGTTTGCAGTGGTATTTATCGATGATATCCTGGTTTACTCCCGGAGCGACGCTGAGCATGAGGAGCACTTGAGGATTGTGCTGCAACTTCTACGAGACAGGAAGTTGTACGCCAAGTTGGCAAATTGTGCGTTCCGGCTCCGGGAGGTGGTCTTTAAGGGCCATGTGATTTCTGCCGCAGTTGTGGCAGTGGACCCAGTGAAGATAGAGGCAGTTCGGGATTGGCCCCGACCGACGACTGTGTCTGATGTGCGTAGCATCATGGGCTTAGCTGGATATTACCGTCAGTTTGTAGAGGGCTTTGCGAAGCTCTCCGCACCCCTCACCCGTTTGACTCGTAAAGGAATTAAGTTTGTTTGGAGTGAGGATTGTCAGAGAAGCTTTGAGGAACTGAAGGGCAGATTGATGTTAGCTGCTATCCTTTCCCTCCCTGTTATGGGAAAGGATATGTGATATACAGTGATGCGTCGCACAGTGGACTTGGATGCGTGCTGATGCAGGAGGGTAGGGTAATTGCTTATGCGTCCCGACAGCTTAAGGATTATGAGAAGAATTACCCTACCCATGATTTAGAGCTTGCTGCAGTGGTTTTTGCACTGAAGTTGTGGCGTCACTACCTTTACAGGGAGCACTGTGAGATTTATACTGACCACAAGAGCCTAAAGTATCTGTTTACACAGAAAGAGTTGAACCTGAGGCAGCGCAGATGGGTGGAGCTATTAAAGGATTATGATGTGGATATCCTTTACCATCCTGGCAAGGCTAATGTGGTTGCTGATGCTTTGAGTAGGAGAGCTGTGCAGAGCTTTTCCATGATGATCACAGACCATCCGCCATTATTAGAGGAGATGAGGCGGCTCGAGCTAGAGGTTGTGTCCCCTGGGGTCTCTGTTAGACTGACATCTTTAGTCGTGCAGCCCACTCTGCTGGACAGGATCACGGAGAGACAGAGTGAGGACCCCTACTTGACCAGGATTAGAGATCAAATTCTGAGTGATCAGTCAGGGGACTTTACAGTGGATGTTTCGGGAGTACTGAGGTATAGGGACCGAGCTTGTGTGCCAGAGGACCCAGAGATCAGAGACCAGATTTTGAGAGAGGCCCATTATACACCTTATACCCTTCATCCAAGTGGGACTAAGATGTATAAGGACCTCAAGGCACACTTTTGGTGGAACGGCATGAAGAGGGATATTGGGAGGTTTGTGGCACAGTGTTTAACTTGTCAGCAGGTAAAAGCTGAGCATCGAGTGCCAGCTGGCAAGTTACACAGTCTCCCAATTCCTGAGTGGAAATGGGACCATATTACCATAGACTTCGTGGTTGGATTGCCGAGGGCACAGGGAGGAGCAGATGTTATTTGGGTAGTTGTGGATCGACTCACCAAGTCCGCCCACTTTTTGCCAATGCAGACTACTTGGTCACTCGAGCGGCTAGCCCAGCTGTATTTGGATTAGGTGGTTAGGTTATATGGAGTGCCCGCCTCTATAGTATCAGATAGAGACTTGAGGTTTGCTTCGCGTTTATGGAGGAGTTTACAGACCACCTTGGGGACTCAGCTCAGGTTCAGTACAACCTTTCACCCACAAACCGATGGGCAGTCAGAGCAGACGATACAGATTCTTGAGAATATACTGAGGGCTTGCGTCTTGGACTTTGGCGGAGGGTGGATTCGACACTTATCCTTGGCTGAGTTTGCGTACAACAACAGCTTTCAAGAGAGCATTCAGATGGCTCCGTTTGAAGCGTTGTATGGACGCAAGTGTCGATCACCTCTTTATTAGAGTTTTATTGGAGTGATGTGGGTGAGAGACAAACTTTAGGGCCCGATTTATTGCTTGAGGCATAGGAGAAGGACAGATTGATCCGACAGCACCTTCAGACCGCCCAGAGCCGACAGAGGAGCTATGCTGATACATGGCGACGAGACTTAGAGTTTCAGATTGGAGATCATGTATTTTTGAAAGTCTCGCCGTCCAAAGGGATCCGGAGGTTTGGCATCCGTGGGAAGCTTAGCCCCCGTTATATTGGACCTTTCGAGGTGTTGGAGAGTATTGGGCTAGTTGTCTACAGACTTGCACTTCCCCCGAGGCTTGCCGGTGTCCACGATGTTTTTCATGTTTTTGCTCTGAGGAGGTATATCTTTGACCCGTCGCATGTCATCGACTTCACCCCACTCGAGATCAGCGAGGACTTGAGGTACAAGGAGCGCCCACTGCGGATTCTGGAATGAGAGGTGAGAGAATTGCGCAGTCGGGCCATCCCCTATGTGAAGATCTTGTGGAGCAATCATGACGAGCGTGAGGCTACCTGGGAGCTTGAGTCGACGATGATAGACACCTACCCCTACTTGTTCGAGGTTCCGGCTTGAGGTATGGCTTTTGTTTCGAGGACGAAACTCTTCTTAGTGGGGGAGGATGTAGTGGCCCAGTTCCCCGTGTAGCTTTCTGTAGTGGCCCCAATCTCCATGCAGCTTTTCCCCATGATCCATGCTGTGGAACACCTATTATCGGTGTGTCGGACCCGCAACACGTCAAATGGACGCGTTGGACGGACTTTGTGAGGTTTCCGGATCAAGCCTGTCTTTCGGCTGCTTTTGCCGGGTTTTATAAAGGGTTTCAGGCTAATCTGAGGCCAGATTTGGATTCAGCGCGGAAAAACATTGAAAAACGGCTATTTACTTGTATCTTTTCGGAGTCCGAATGCCCAAAAACGGACACCCGGAAGTTTACCGCGCGTTTCGGTGCATGGGGGGGAGCTGTGGACCGGGGGGGGACACGTGGCAGCTTCTGGATGGCCCGCTCACGCACGCGCGGTCCACGGGAGCACGCGCGGGGAGGCGTGGACCAAGGCGGAGCCAATTGGCGGCTCGGGACTGGCCGGCTCACGCAGCTCGGTCCATGCGGCACTGCGGAAGCGCGGTCCATGGACCTGGCGCGTGTGCTGGGCGCAGTGAACGCCGTCTGGGGACACGTATCGACGCGTGATTGGCGGGGCAGGCGCGGGCGGCATGGCGCCCACGTGGGGGGGCGCCACGTGGAGACCCGCCATTGGCTGCCGCCGCCCCACCTCACCCCGCTGTCGGGCCACGCAGCAGCGCCCGGTTGGCCGGGCGCCGCTGTCCCATGTTCGGGACACGCGTCGCTCCCGGGACAATCCGGGCGCTGCGCGGATTGGCTGCGGGTGCGCGCTGTACGGCGCCCGAATGTTTCGGGCGCCCGAAACTGTACCCTAATGTATGGTTTTTCTCCCCCCCCCCTCCCCTTAAGGCTATAAATAGACTTCCTCTCACTCTCTTCTCACCTTTTTGGAGGAGTTTCGAGCTAGGATTTTCACAGAGCCTTCTTCCACCTGTTCTCCACGACTTCCAGGGATTTAGAGATTTTTGGAGATCTCGGCATCGGCGATTTCTGCGATTCGGCGCACTGCGACGTTCTTCTTCCGGTGTTCTTTTCCATCGCATTTCGGTCCGTGGGCTCTCCTGGGCTACCCCGAGGGACTTTTCGAGTGATTCTTGCGGCATTTTCTTCACGACAGGTAGGGCTATATTTCTTGTATTTATCGCTTCCCTCCGTTTCAAGTAGTTATTGGGTTTTTCGGATCATCTTTGGGACCCATTTCCTACGATAGATTTTGGATAGCGGCGGAGTATTTATAGATTTTCTCGGCCTACGAGTGTCGAAATGAGGCGTATAAGTACTCGATTCGTATCTACACTTCGCGAGGAACGTAATGGTGATTTTTCTGGATTTTGCTGAGACTGCACAGAGGTGAAATATCATGTTTTTCTGTGCTATTTTGCAAAACAGCGAGTGCTATTTTTGTGGATCCCCATTTATGCCGAGTGCGGTTCTTTTTGCAGTGGTTCGCAGATTTTGGGTATTCTACGGGTTATAGGGGAGTTGGACAACGAGGAGGCTGTTACTGTTGTGGATTGTGCGTTCCAGGTGGGTGGTTGTTGTATACCTCATTTTACGACTTGCCCATTAGAACTGTTAGAGGAACCCCTATATTAGCATTTATTGATATATTACCCTATTGGAAGTCATGCTTGAGTATGTTAATAATTGTGAGCCAATCATGTGGGATTATTCTTGTAGGAATTTCATGTTGGGAATTGTAATATCACAGATTTTTGGTAACGTTTTACCCTCCTGCTAATAAAGGTTAAGTTAAGGGAAAGTAAAATAACGGGTTTACTTAATTTGATAATCATGAGGTGCGGGTATTTTCTGCGATAGAGCTCGGAAAACGGAGAATGGCGGTGCGATCGGATCCGAATTCCGACTTACGAAACCCCCAGAAAGGGGTGAAAAGGATCGCAATAGCCAGGGGGTGCATCGAAATCCGTGTAAGTGATTTTGCATGCTTTCTGAGGAAAATAAGGGATTATTTTTAAAGAATTATCTTTAAAGAATTATCCCGAAGGATTATCTGTGAGGAATTAATTAATTAATGAATTAATTAATTAGGGTTCAAAAATATCCGATGTGGATTTTGACGGCACGTACGTACGAAAAGGGAAATAAAAGAAATAAATTAATAACAAGATTTATTTATTCCCCGTATACCGAAAGGAAACCCTAGTTGTAAAAGATCGCCTCCTCAAACCCTTCCCTCTTGTGCGTATCGAGGACAAAAAAATAAAACCCTAGTTCGGAGAGAAGAAAAGAAAAGAGAATTCTAACCGGAGGAGAAAAGAAGGAAAGAAGGAGAAAGCGGAGGGACCCGATCGCCCCGATTGACGTGCCGGAGACCGGAGAATGAGACGCCATCATCTACGGGGAGCGGATCCGGATCCCTAACGCCGCGAGGGACAAGATCGATTCTTTAATCCCGATAGATCGAGGTTAGTGATCATTATTTCTCTTCCGTCGGTCCGATCGTAGGTTTTCCGTGTCCTTTGGTGATCGTTTTAATCGGTACATTGATCACGGGTTTTCGTTTTTGGTTTTGATCAATGTTTTGTTCGTGTTCTTGACCGGGTTTAATCGATGGTTTTTAATCGGTCTTTTGATCGAGTTTCCGATCGATGTTTCGATCGGAGGTTTGATCGTTAGATTTACCGCGGATTTGTTTGGGGCTTTTGTGGGTGTTTCGTCGGAGCATGGGGGTAGTTAACGGGAGGCCGCCGCCGTCATTGTTAAACTGGAGGCCGCCGCCACCGTTATCATGTTCACGGGGTCGTCGCCGAAGTCGCACGGGAGCGAAAACGGAGAAGAAACCGCGAACGGGGAGTTACTATTCACCCCGTACAGACTTCCCTCAGCCGCGGTCCACAGGCCCGGGCGTGCACCCGGCGCACGCCCCGCAGCGCAGACGCGCAGACCCGGCGCACGAATCCGTGTGCCGGCCCGGCCGGCTAAAGCGCGGTGCACGCTACAGCGTGCACCCGGTGCGCGCCGCAGCCCCCTGCGGCCGTGAACCCGGTGCGCGCCTCCCCCGTGCACCGGCCCGGCCCAGACTCCCCTGGCGCACGCCTCCTGTGGTGACCCGGATCTTTGCATGGCTTCTACAGTGTGACCAGCAGCTTCTGGAAGCCTACGTGGCATGTCGGCGGTGTTCGCGCGCCAGTTTGGACACAAGAGATGGACTCGGGGCTTAAAATGGATCTCGTAGGAAATCGGGGGACCCCATCGGATGTTTAGAACAGTTTACGCGAGGAGTGGATATCAAATTTAGGCTCGGCGCGGAATTCGGATTAAAAATACCTTTCCGGGAGCCTCCGGCAAATTATAGGATTGGAATTTGGCAAAATGGACGCCGGATTTGGAATCAGCGCGCGAAAACGGTCAAGATGGGCTATTTACTTGTATTTTTCGGAGCTTGCTACAGTAATTTTAGTGTTCATCGTCGGAACAGTGTTTCCGGCGATCGCCGGCGGCGGCTGGCGGCGGCGGGCAGCGGCGGAAGGCGGCGGAAGGCGCTCGGGCAGGCGGCGCGCGGCCGCGGGCAGGCGCACAGAGGCGCGGGCAGGCGGCTGAGCGCGCGGGCAGGCGCGCGGTCCACCGCGGAGGTCGTGCACCGGGGGCGGGCCACGTGGCGCTCTCCGGTTGGCCGGTTCAGCAGGCGCGGTCCACTGAAATTGGGCCCGGGTGCACGGTAGACCGGGTGGACACGTGGCGTGAGGTGATTGGTTCGGTGTTGTGCTCCCGGTCCACGCAACCGGTGGAGTGGGTGACCGGGGCAGGTGGCCGTACGGCGGGGCAGGTGGCCGTACGGCCCGGGTCAGCCGCGACGTGCGCGGTCCACGGCGCGACGTGCGTGGTGCACGGGTTGCCGGGCCACGTGTCGCGTCGCCATTCGCGGGCGCAGGTGCACCGGGTGCAGTGGGGGCCCGGGGGAGTAGTGGACTGGACTGTGTGGTGGACCGGGCCGCACTGTGCGCGCCCGAAAGTGGTGGGCCGGGCCGCACTGTGCGCTCCTGGAAATTTCCGGGCGCCCGAAAATCCGGACTTATTGGGAATTATCCCAATTGTTTTCCTCAGCCTATTTAAAGGCAGCCCGAGCCTCTGTTTTGGGGGCTTTTTCTCCCAAACCACACCTCCTCTGCCCAAGCTCCCTTAAGCTAAGTTTTTCACCTCTAAGTGCTTGATCTTCCTGCAGAGTTTTGGGATTTTTGGGGGCACGAATCCCGAGGTTCCCCATTTTACGGTGCGGCGCGATGTTGCTTTCTAGTGTTCTTCTTCGGCGCAGCGTCAGTGTTTTGGCTCCCCTGGGCTACCCCGAGCTCCTTTTTCTGTGATTCTTGCGCCGACAGACTCCTATGAGGTAGGGCTTCATCTTTCGTATTGATCGCGCTTTCCCGTTGCGAGTTTTTGGCACAGATCCCGAGGCAACACTGTGACCCTTTTTCTGTTTGGCTTTGTGGGACAGCATCGAGGTGTTTTGGCCATATCTTTGCGCACAAGCGTCAGCCGGAAACGAGCTTATACAACTTTTTCATCTACAGATCGCAAGGAACGCGCTCGTATTTTTCTTGGATTTTTCTGAGATTTCATCAGAGGTGAAAATTACTGTTTTCTCGGTGAACATTGTACAGTTTTAATACAGATTTTTGTATGAGTGTACCCCCTTGCCGAATTTTTATCTTGACTTACCGAACTCCGATTTGGGCGTGCAAGGTACCGTTTCGAAGCTATCGACGCAAGGATTGCTGTGATATTTTTATTGGAATTTTCTGGGCACTATCTGCTGGTGATAATTTAACAGTTCAGAATTCGAGGTTGTATGTGGTTTTAAGTGCTATATTTGGGAGCCTAGTGTAATTAGTGGACTTTGTATTGTGCCAGGAGTGTTACGGGTGTGCTGAACTTATTGGAGCAAGGGATTAGAGTTATTTGGTGTTTTCAGCTGTTGGGCTTTGGACAGTCAGCTTTTCAGGTGGGTGCCTTATTCCCGGAACCGGTGGACGGTTCTCTAAATTTTCATATGTTAGCATTGCATGCAGGTGAATGGTACAATAGCTGGGATTGATCGGTAAGTTTAACAATGAGGATTTTATGGAAATTGCAAGTGAATTATTCACAGTATGACAATGGTATTAATCAAATAGTCATGTTGATGATTAGTGAAAGCTTATCTAAGGCAAGGATACCCTATATGATTAATTATCATGCCATATTAGCACATAACCTTTTATGAGGATGGTTTATGCATTGGGATAGGATTATGTAGTTATGTGCAGGTTCTACTCTGAGGAGCCATTATGGATTGAGAATTATGGACAGGTATGGTCATTGATAATTTTGGCATGAGGTTATTTTCTTTATTCTTCTTGAGGACAAATGCATGCTTGTATGGACATATGTGTATGGACATATAGTTAGGCCATCTTTTACTGCTGCACTACATATTGGAATTTGACTTAGGAGAAACCATGATTGCTTTCTTTCTCCTTTTTATTTAGACTTTTGAGTCATGTTGCTCGGGTTCGAGCAGAGGTTTGGGATAGTGTAGCTGGGACCTTAGGGTCAGAGACAGGGTGTGCTTGATTGTGGATTGTGGGTTATTGCGGCAACCGCGGACAGTAGGCGGTTGACCGGATCTTCATTAATTTACCCAATTGTGGATTGTGGGTTATTGCGGCAACCGCGGACAGTAGGCGGTTGACCGGATCTTGATTAATTTACCCAATTGTGGGTTGTGGGTTATTGCGGTGACCGCGGACTTTGGGCGGTTGACCGGATGTTGACTATTGCATCAGATTGGGTATCAGATTTGTTCTAGTGGATGGTGCTTCCCACTTTTTGAGTACTATTGCATCAGATCGGGGTTTTGTTAGTGGACGGAGTTTCCCACTTTGATCATAGTCTTGATCCAGTCCTGCTATTATGAGACAGTGGTTACAGAGATACTCGATACAGTGATGCTTGATACAGCGATACTTTACTCGTGTGGGTCGCTCCCCTCGAGTGCCACTCCGGAGTAGGCTTTCCACGGTGTGAGCGCCGGGCACCAGGCAGGGTTCTTGAGTTCGACAGCAGAGCAGGCAGTACCAGTGATTACTGGTCTATCGATTGGGTTTATTCAGGCAGATACTTTTTGTTACACTCGTGCCTGGGGGACCGAGTGGAGTCTAGTAGCTTGGTTTAGACCAGTGCTTGTATTGTTGGGAACCGTTCGGGGTTTGACGATGGTCCCGTGGTCGTTGTGAGTTCTTTGACCATTGTGTGAGAGGTTGAGCATCTTGAGTCCATCCGTTCTGAGAGAGAGAGCATGGATTATGACTATAGCCTGCATGAGCCACTACTCAATAGCGAGTTAGTCCGTTTGGACGCTCTACGTAATTCCTGCCCGTCAGCGGGAGGTGGTTGTAGGTGGGCGCAGGTTTGACTGGACCCGATGTGGCAGTCAGCTCGATTGGGTCAATTGAGCACCTCGTGTGCGAGTGTTGCATATCTTCATCAGAGTTTCCCCATTTGAGCATTTGGATAGAGGCATGGTAGCTGTAGAGTGTTTCCAGCTTCTTCTTTCAGTTTTACTGCATCGGTTATCATTTGCCTCTAGTAGTCTTGGTGGGCAGATCGTCGGGCCTTGTGGCGATACCCACTGAGAACTCCCTTATTGCGTAGTTCTCACGCCCGTTGGGGGTTTCCCCCCTTTTGTCCTTTCTCCTCTTTGTTTTGCAGAGTCTTGGCGGGTGTTGCCGTTCTGTGGTTGCTGTGCGTGAGGTGAGGGAGTAGCGAGCTAGATCCAGACCCATCTTTGGAGTGTAGCGGTACCCCCTTTGGAGGAGATCTTCTGTATAGTCGGTAGATTGGTATTTATTTCCTCTTTTGAGAGACTGATGTAGTGAGGATATGATGTATTGAGAGCTTGTACACTGATGTTTTATTTGAGATATCTCCCTGTTGAGCTATGAGTTTTGTACTCGAGGTTAATGTATGATTATCATTTTTGGGAGATGGACCTTGTTGTTTTATCTTCAGTTGTACAGTGGTTGATTTTATTCTACAGCAGTTTTATCTTTTAGCTCTGATATCTGTTAGCTGTAGTTCTTTTTGCAGGTAGGACGCTTCGCCTATGCGGGTTTGGCATAGGTGGCGGATCTGTTGGCGAGCCCGGGTCGCAGTTTCGACCCCGGGGCGTGACACCTCCTGGGTGAGCCGGGTCTGCGCCACCTCCTCTACTGTGCGGTGAGCCTGGTCCACGCCTCAGCGGTGCACCAGCCCCCAACGGAAGAGCCCGGTAGGTTCTTTTTATGCCCGTTTCGTCCCGTTTTTTAGTGTTTTTGACCACGACGATATTCTTAACATCGATGTAGTTCTTCGGGACAGTTTTTGATTCGACGGTCTTTTTGTTGGACAACACGGTCCGCTTGGCACAGTGATTTTGGTTTTCGCTGGTCTATTGTTACAGTGGTCGGGACCACTGTTTTGCCTATTTAGGGTAAAAATGTTAAAAGATGTTTTTGGTTATTTTATTAGGCCGCGTGAAGTTCGGACTCGCCTAGGAGGGACATGGGCGCGGTCGTTTATCTTCATTCAGGTGGGTACTTTTGATTAATTTCAGTGCAGGGTCGTTCCCGAGTAATTCGTTTGATAAAGTAGATGGTTTTGGTAAAAGTGACTAACCCCATTGCATGTAAATCCCATATTCTATTCTCATTGAGGCGGCTACGGTTGTCACGCCCCGGGGTGGAAACTGCCACCCGGGCTCGCCAACAGATCCGCCATCTGTACGGAAACTGCCGTACAGACGAAGCGTCTAGCCTGCAGAAAGAAATCAACTACAGTATACAGATATCAGAGCTGAAAGTAGACTACTAAAACTGAAGTCCAAACACTGTACAACTGAAAATAATACAATATCCATCTCCCCAAATACTATCATATACAAAATCCTCTGATACAGAACTCAAAAGGGAGATATCTCCAATAAGTACATCAGTGTACAAGCCCTCGATAGAAGAAAATATCCTCACTACATCAGTCTCTCAAACTGTAAAATAAAGTACAACTCTATACCTCTCTACAAAGGTCTCTCAACAGAGGAAGAAGAAGTAAACTATCAACCGAAGCTCTCCTCTGAAGGGGGGGTACCGCTACACTCCAACGACGGGTAGGGAACTAGCTCGCGACTCCCTCGCCTCGGTCCGAAGGATCAGCAACAGGAGCACAGGAACAGAAGAAGAAGTCTCTGGGGAAAAGACACCACGACGGGTGTGAGAACTACTTCCCACAGTAGTTCTCAGTGGGTACCGTCAACAAGCCCAACGGTCTGCCCACTAAGTCTACTAGAGGCAAAAGATAACAGGCAAAGAAATCTGAAAGAAAAGCTGGAATCTACTCTACAGCTACCATGCCTCTATCTAGACACTCAAAAGTGGAACAGATGAAAGTAAATGAGACCACTCGCACCCAAGGTGCTCAATCAACCCAAACGAACTGACTACCTCAAAGGTCCAGTCAAGCCTGCGCCCGTCGACTAGGAACGCTCCTGCCCACTACCACACATCCACATGAGGACGGGATTTACGTGGGGCGTCCTGTCCGACTAACTCATCCCTCACGCAAAACTGCCTCAAAAGGCCCATCGTTGCCTCAACTGCGGAAAACTGCCTCAACAGGCCAACCATCGTATCCACAGCGGCATCTCAGGACGCGACTCCAACTGAGTAGAACGGCGCGGCATAGAGTAACAAACATTGGCATATGCAGGCTAGTCAAAATCCACGCTCACTCTCAGAACGGTAGGACTCAAGATCCCCAAATACCTCGCACAACAGTCGGAGCACTCTCGACGACTCAGCTGCTCGGCTAACTCGAAACACGAGACACTAGCCTCTTCAACGGCTCGCAGCACAAGGCTCACTAGCTGGAGATACTCCACAGCCAGGAACGACCCACAACTCAGGGTAACAAAACAGGTCGGACAACACTCAACGACCTGGGACCACCGTCAACCCCAACGGTTCCCAACAAGACGGACCGGAAGATACTCGACGGCCTGGGACTGCCGTCTGCGCAACGGCTCCCTCCACGACGGCACAACAGGGAAACAAGACCTCCCGGGACTACCGTTTACCCAAACGGCTCCCGGCACAGATAAGCAACCCAGTACAACTACCAGACTCCACTCTGCTCCCAGGCAAGAGTGTAAAAGCATCCCACACTAAAAGCAAGTCCCGACCTCTCGGCCCACTACCCGGGCGAGAAAACACTATGTCCAGGGATGAAGGAACAGTGTGGATGTCTAAGCATAAATAACCCTAGCTCAAGTGAGGGTTTTCTACTAGTCTGGTTACACATACAACATATGACGGGGGTGCTAGGTCAAGTTCCAAGATAACTATATTAACAGATAATAAAAGGAATAACAGTTCCTACAATCTAGCATACTACCCAATGAAATAACTATCATGCATAGTCCTACATCAGTAGAAATACTGTACAGTCCATAAAACTTGGAGATAAGGCCACCCACCTCGATTTGCCACCAATTGCTCGTAGACACTTGCAATTGGCCTCCACGCGATCTGCACGCAAAACGATGTCCGCTGCCGGAGTCCGCACGCAAAACGGAGCACGGTGCCGGAATCCGCACGCCAAACGGAGTCCGCACGCAAAACGATGTCCGCTGCCGGAGTTCGCACGCAAAACGGTGCATGGTGCCAGGATCCGCACGCAAAACGAAGTCCGCACGCAAAACGGTGCACGGTGCCAGGATCCGCACGCAGAACGGTGCACGGTGCCGGAGTCCGCACGCAAAATGGTGCACAGTGCCAGGATCCGCACGCAAAACGGAGTCCGCACGCAAAACGGTGCACGGTGCCGGAGTCCGCACGCAAAACGTTGCACGATGCCAGGATCCGCACGCAAAACGGAGTCCGCACGCAAAACGGTGCACGGTGCCGGAGTCCGCACGCAAAACGGTGCACGGTGCCCAACACAGAAAAGAGCAAGAGGGTCAGTTACAGTCTAAAAGAACGCTCCAAAAACTGTACAAAAATACAGAAAAACCAACGCCCGGGACCTACCCGTTTGCGCCGCCGTCGTCGAAACGCTCCGCCGGGCGACCTCGCACGCAAAACGAGGTCCACGACGCGCCGCCGCACGTCACGCAACCCCCCTCCCTCACTCCCTCTCGCTCTCGGGTGGAGAAGAAAGAAAGAAAAGGAGAAAGATGGCGGTGCGGGGAGGAAGAAGAAGAAGAAAAGGAGGGGGAGAGAAAGTGGTCCACGGGGCCGGTGCACGGCCCCGGTCCACGGCTCGGGCCAACCAAGGAGCCCCAAACCGGGCGGTCCACAGCCGGGCGCGTGCGCCGGGTTCACGCACGCGCCCGGGCGCCACGTGGCGCGCGGTAACGCGCCCGCCACACGGGCGCGTTACACCGCGCCCGCGCCAGGCGCGGGACACGCGCCCGTTACACGGGCGCGCGTGACCCCGCGCCCGCGCGCGGCCAACAGAGGCCCGCCACGTGGCGGCCCCCCGCGCGTCCCGTGCAGCAGGCGCCTGCGCCCTGTCCCGTCTGCACGCCGCCTCGACCCGCGCGCCTTGACCCGCGCGCCCTGTTCGCCTCGGGATCCGTGCCACGCGCCACGCCTCAAGATTCGTGCCGCATCGCCTCGAAAAACGCGCATGTCATCTGGGCTCCAAATCAAACAAGTAAATAGTCCATTCTTAGCGATTTCGCGCGCTGAATCCAAAAACGATGTCCATTTCTCCAAATTCTCATCCGAAAATTCGTCGAATGCCCACTCGATCCGATTTTCGCGCCAGGACCATTTTTAAAGTCCGATTTGCCAAATTCCAACTCTAAAAATTCCCGAAGGCGACCGGAGAGGTAAACTTTTATCCGGACTTCACCCGGAGTCTAATTTTGACATCTGAATCGCGCGAAATCACTTCTAAACACCCGACGGGTCCTCCAACTTCCCACGGGGTCTCAATTTAAGCCCGAAGTCCACCACTTGTGTCCAAATTGCGCGCAACCCACGCAGGCCTCCAGTGATGCAAGCAAATCCCAAATTGCATCACAAATCCATTTCTGGGCCCCCAACACGCACACCAACACCCCCAACGGCGACCGAAAGCTGCCCAACAACCAGCAACCCTACGCGGGGGATTCCGGGACCTCACAACGGTCGCAGGATTGTTTTATTAATCTGATTAGAGCGGCTGAGGTCACAACATTGTTTTACACTCATATTGCTTACACGCACACCGGCAGTTTGGCCACTGCACAGGGTGTATTTTTCCGGAAAGATGGTAACGTTGTTTTACCCGTGTACCCCACAAGGAGAGGTTAGTGGGGACCCCTCAAGGAGAGGCGACTGCTACTTGGGCAGTGGAGGGGTTGGAGGCACCAAGAAAGTGAGTACGGTATTCTGGGGTTGGAGCCTAGCTTGTTTCGGTATTCTGGGGTTGGAGCCCAGCTTGTTTCGGTATTCTGGGGTTGGTGCCCAGCTTGTTTTGTGACAGAAATTTAGCGGTACATGAGGGGGAAGTAAATGCTCCGGTGTATCAGTTTGTCTTTTCAGTTATTGCATTTACTGTTTACATCTACTTTATCAGTCACTGACTACCCACACTGTGACAGGGCCGAGCAGGGGTGGGAACCGGGACGACGGTGAGGTAACGGTTAGAGGACCCTAGCCCTTGAGGCTATTAAACTTTACAGTTACGGTTATCCTTTATTGTGTATTGGTTAATCTAGCTGTGTTTACTTGTGCATGGTTTCTTGTGGATGTTGAAATGAGGCTTCCGTGTAGAATTATATTCTCTTATATGTGAATGTAAGATGTGTAATTGCGGCTAGTTTTAAAGTACAAACATGGTTTCAAAAGCATTTTCAAACCAGGTGTCGTGTAGGCACTGATTTCAAAACTGTGGATTTATCCTTTCAAGTAATGTGGCCGCTTAAAAGAGTTTGCGAAAATATTTTGAAAAATCGGGTGTCGAGTGGACACCGACTTTCAAACCTATGGGTTTATGGTGTAGTTTCAATATGATAAATGTGACTGTATGGTTAAGTATAGTCTCTCCTCATTGTCGCTCATTGTTTGCATGGTTAAAGTGTTTGTCGTGTTCGGAACGCCGTGCATATACAAAGGAGGCTCCGCCCGTTTGGGGAGTGAATTTGTATATGTGGCGGGTCTGGTGCGCACCGGAGGCGAGGTTCATTTAAGAAAAAAAAAATGGATACGTTTTCCGCTCTTTTAGAACCTCCGGGGCGTGACAGGAATATTACTGCCATGTTTAGTATTTAGCTTTTATAAAAAGGAATTATTATGATTGGGACATTATGTTTGAGACATTAAGAAAGGGATTATTACGATTGGGACATTATGATTGAGACATTAGGAAAGGGATTTTTATGATTGGGACATTGTGATTGGGATAGGTTTTATGTCATGATAGCACTTAAACCTTTAACCGATTGTTATATTGAGAACACTGTCAGATGCTTTCTTTTATTCTACTTGAGGACATTTGCATGCTTGTATGGACATCTAGATAGGCCACTGTTTACTGCTACACTATCATATTGGGATTTGACTTAGGAGAAACTATGTTCGTTCTTTTCCTTTTTTTATTCAGATGCATATTAAATGTTGCTCGGATTCGAGCACGGGTTTGGGATAGTGTAGCCGAGATCTTTGAGTTTGGGAAAGGTTGTACAAATTGTGGACTTGTGGGGTATTGCGGTGACCGTGGACTTTGGGCGGTTAACCGGACATTGGTTATCTTACCAGATTGGGGACTTGCGGGGTGTTGCGGCAACCGCGGATATTGGGCGGTTGACCGGATAGTTACTTTTGCATCAAATTTGGGATCGGGGTTTTCTTCAGTGGATGGATTTTCCCACTTTGATCATAGTCGTGATCCAGTCCAGCTGTATTGAGATACTTGTGACATAGTTACTTTATTCGTGTGGGTCGTTCCCCTCGAGTGCCACTCCGGAGTAGGCGATTGACACATCAGCCAGTGAGTACCGGACAGTGAGTTCCGGTCTGTGAGTGCCGATCTTTTAGCAGATACTTGAGACAGTTTAGCAGGCAGTGCCAGTGTTTACTGGTCCATCGATTGGGTTTATTCCGGCAGATACTGTACTGATGCATGCATACAGTCGTTTTATTTGAGATTGCATTTAGAGGCATGATAGTGGTAGTGATTCTTTACCAGCAACATTACTGCATTATTAGCTTACCACTTCTCTTCTCCTTTCGCCTCTGGTAGACTTAGTGGGTACGCCGGATCATGAGGATTTACCCACTGGGGGCTACTGATTTATCAGTGGTTCTCACCCCTATTTTGTGTTTTCTTCCTCTCTCTCTTCTCTTGTTTTGCAGAGTCTTTTGCAGGAGTTGCTGATCCATCGGTCGTTGTTCGAGGCGAGGGAGTCATGAGCTAGATCCTTACCTGCCCGAGAAATGTAGCTGTATCCCCTGGTTGGAGATTTCTAGTACTGTCAGCTGGATTATTGTATAGTTTACTGTGAGAGAGATCTTCTGTATTTCGAGAGACTGATGTACTATGGTTTTAGTTTATCTCCCTTTTAGGGTCCAGGGATGTTGTATTGAGGATGTGGTATGATGATTATTTAAATTTGGGAGATGAATATTCTATTTTATTTTCGGATGTACAGTGATTGGATTTTATTTTTACAGCACTTTATTCCCGCTCTGATATTTGCATAGCTGTAGTACTATCTTTTGCAGGTTAGACGCTACGCCTATGCGGGATTTCCCGTATGGGTCGCGGATCTGTTGGCGAGCCCGGGTCGCAGTTCGACCCCGGGGCGTGCACTTTCCCCTGTGATCCGTAGCGAGAAACACCTATTATTGGTGTGTCGGGCCTGTAACGTGTCAAATGCACGTGTTAGACGGACTCAGTGAGGACTCTAGATCAAGCCTGCCTTTCGGCTGTTCTCGTCGAATTCTGGGAGGGGTTTCAGGCTAATCGAAGGCCGGATTTGGATTCAGCGCGGAAAAACGCTAAAAAATGGTTATTTGCTTGTATTTTTCTGAGTCCGAATGCCCAAAAACGGACACCCAGAAGTTTACCGCGCGTTTTGGTACATGGGGGGAGTCGTGGACCGGCTGGGGTGCTACGTGGCGGCCTCGGATTGGCCGGCGCATGCGGCGCGGTCCACGGAAGCCGCGCGGGAGCAGTGGACCGGGTGCGGGGACACGTGGCAGCCTTTGATAGGAGGGCTCATGTGGCGTGGTCCACGGAGTCGCGCGGGGGGTGCAATGGACCGGGGCGGGGCCACGTGGCAGCCCAGGGTTGGCCGGCTCACGCGCACGCGGTCCACGCAGTGTTGGGTTATCTATAAATTGGATCTAAATAGGGAAAAAAACACCTAGAGGGGGGTGAATAGGTGTAAACAATAAACACTCAAAAATCTTTGCGATATAAAGCCCAATGCGGAAAAATAAATAACACGTAGAGATTTTTACGTGGAAAACTCCAATCCGGAGTAAAAAACCACGGGACCGATAACACGGTGAAATCCACTAGAATTAACACACGTACAAGGTGATTTACCGTACACACTTACGACTCAACCTTTTCCATACGCTCCTAGTAGATCTTCTCCGCTCGCTCCGCAACGCTGCTCGAATCCACGATTAGCGTCCAACGCCGAATCCACGGCGTCCAACGTCGAGTCCACGACGTCTGACCGAATCCACGGTCTTCACCTAGTAGCACGTCTCGAATCCACGAACGTACCTCGCTTCGAATCCACGAGAGCGGTTGCACCTTGAATCCACAAGGCCACGCGAGTCCACACGCCGATTTGGGATAAATCGTTGTTTTTGGGTGGAGATGATCCGCCGAATACTTAGATTAGAAATAGATTGGAAATACCATCTAAGTATTCATTAATTTGATTCTACTCAAAATCTGAGTTTGGAAAACCTAGAATCAAATTAATAATATAGATGAAGAAACATAGAATTAAATCAAGTATTTCCTTTCTTCTCTATATGTGGAATATTTGTGGATTCATTGGATTCCTTCCACTTAGTGTCGTCCCCTTAAAAGATGAATTAAAGGGTCTATTTATAGGTTAGAAAACTTGTGGAAGAAGATAAGAATAAAAAACTAACCATTTCTAGAATTTTACAGGACGACAGTCCGGACTGGAGTTGGCAGTCCGGACTGGAGTTGGCGGTCCGGACTGTCTCACCGAAACAAACAATTTCCAGAAAAGACGACATTCGGGGTCCGGACTGAAATCCCCGGTCCGGACTGTTCATGCTTTTCTTGCAAATTCCACGTTCGGGGTCCGGACTGAAATTCCCAGGGTCCGGACTGGAATTATGCACGAACTAACCTATGTTCGGGGTCCGGACTGTAAAGCCCGATCCGGACTCTGAACACATGGAATGTCCAGTTTTTGATTTTTATGCAATAAAAAACTTATCCACGTGTTTCTACACTATAAGAAGTATTCGGATCAACAAACTTATTTAATTAAACGTACCTGATCCTTTTGAATTCTTCTTACTTGAGATTGAGGTATACGATCCAACTTTTTCATCTTCAATCTTCAAGACTTAACCGATTTCACGAAATACGCCAACTCAAATTCCGTAACAATCTCCCCCTTTGGCGGTTTCGTGACAAAACACAAATCCACTCAAGAAAATTCTAAAAGATATTTTTTTTGATATCACCATACAACAAAAATTTACATTGGAGATCCAAATAAACATAAATACATGAGTTAAACTCCTAAAACAGACTCTAGACTTAGACATCTGTAATCTCTGCAAAAGAAATCATTCTTGACACAAAAGATCGTTAGTAACCTCAAGAATTTTCAACAATCAAAACCAAACACAGAGATAGAGTTTATACTCATCATGACATTTGCAAATTCAGATATGTATGAAAATCACAATCAAAAAATGACATATCTTCTAAGCAATACAAATCCAAATGTCAAAGAAAGGTTAGTCAACAAGCAACTTGTTAGTTATATTACATGCCCAAATAGTTAGTCGAATAGTTAGCGGAGGCATGCATCAAAACACATATAAAACCAAAGTTGAAAGTTATACTTACCTTAGTTTCAGCATTGTTCTCACACAAGTATAGTCATGGTCAATCACAGCGCATTGTGCATTGTTCAAAGTTTTCCTATACTCTCTCCCCCTTTTTGTCACAAAACTTAGCCAAAATTACAAAAGAAGGAAGAGTTAAGAGTTCAAGAACCAAAAGTGAACTGAGAACTAACACTTAAAAGTACCTAAAATAAAACGCATAAAAAGATAAAAGTTAGAGCATATAAGCCAAAGATCAAGCCAAATCAGAACTGTCTGAACTGGTATCGTCTATCTTGTTCAAAATCCCTTTCAGCATTCGTGATATTTTGGAACATTTCTTCTTCATCTGTTTTTGTTCAGCGGCCATTTGCCGGAGACCTAATGCCAATTTCTCTTGGTCAGCAGAAAGTCTTCTTTGGTCCTGATGAATGGAGGCCAATACGGTAGCTTCTAGAGCGTTTCTCCTTGAAGTCGTTGGACGAGCTGTAGAGGCAGATGATGCATGCTGGCCTTCAGTCCATGGGGATTCTCTAGGTACCGAGTGTGCTCTAGAGAGGGATTCAGTGATTTGAATTCCACTTCCCTTGACATTTTCCTGTCTAGTGTAGTGTTTGGACTTCTTGAGCTTTTTGTTCTTGACATACAATTCGTCTTCCTCATCAGCAATATCCTGCGCCTTTGCTTTAGAGGTTTCAGCAAGTGCTTTCCCTTTGGAAGCAGTAGGAACTGTCGCTTCAACCAACAACTCATCCCAGTCGATTGATTCAGTTTCTGATTCCGTCTCAGAGTCATCTCGAGTTTTCTTTGCCTTCTTAGCCCTCTTAGGCTTGGTCGCTGCTTTCGCGTGAACCATGGCAGAAAGAAGAAATATGATCCAAGTGATTACCATTTCTACTGTTCGTTGGGAGAGACAAGTCCTGTGAACAACAACTCAAGAACACGACAAAAATTATTTATTTTCAAAAATTTGAAAAAATGTACCTAAACAATCATTATCATGTAGAGAGACTAGGAATCAAATTAGTTTTGCAAAAAAAAATTTAAAAATAGATCAATTCCATGATTTTCGAAAATTCCTATTATATGCCCTAACACCGAATTTTGAGAAATTGAAGCCTAAAAATTTGTTAATCAAGAGAAAACCTAGCATATAATCAAAACTAATCTACCCAGAGTTCTTATTTCAAAAGAAGTTTGATCAAAAACAAATCACAAACGAAAAAGATATGAGATTTGGATCACGTTTTGAGAAAAATATAGAAAACCTGTGAAAAACCGAGATTTTGATCAAGAAAACTCACTTGGATTTGGAGAAAACGAGTTGGGAAGGCTCCAAAATACTTGAATTCTAGAGAGAGAAGCTCTAGAGACTTTTGAACAAAAGATTGTAGTAAAAGAAATCAAATCCCTTTTGTTCTTAATAAAACCCTAGCCGCGGTCCGGACTGCCTGAAGAATCCAGTCCGGATCGGCTACCCGCAGGATTTTCCTGCGTTCGGGGTCCGGATCAGCTTGTCCAGTCCGGACCGGCTCCAAGCTTTTTCTTCAGAAAAATTCAGAAAAAATTCCAGAAAATCCAGAAAAAGATTGTAAGCACTTTTGTGTATCAACTTTAAATAAAATCATCGTTTCATACTAAAAGAAATAGATTATGCAAAATCTATCAACAATATCCAAATAATGAGACGAAAATTTATAAAAATTAAATCCCTTAAAGTTGAACAATTTCAATCACATCTAACATGATCTTATGCGTAATGCCTTTATCAAATCATCAATTTGGTAAAGAAAATGAAATACCAAGATCAATAGATGTTTGAAATCCCAAATATATTAGATAATGTATCTAGACAATTTGTTGAAGAGAGTGGCTCTTTGAGCATCTTTCATTAAAATCCCACCTTATACCAACCTTGAAATTTGACAAAGTCAAGTATTTCAACATGCATTTTATTTAACTATCTTGAAAAACCATGCTTGGTATACATGTGGTAGCTGCACACAGTACTCGGACGACCGAGGTGGTAGCTCTTTCCTCCATGTGGTGGTAGTTTTCACACTCCTCATTGGGATGTAACTCTTTCCACATCTTTTGAGCATGATACTTTTTCTTTGACTCCCCCTCAATTGGCTATCAATTATTTAACATATAAAGTATTCAACCAAACATTGATCTCGATTTCATACTCGACTAAATAGTCAAATAAGATAAAACCTATACCAAGAGATCATTGAGAGAGAAAATGACTTTGATCACTTTAAGAAATGACATAATTGACATAAATGATCATTGCATCAACTGAAATATTATGATATCTAAAGCATAATAAATTTCTAAACATATAAAAGGATGCAGTTAAAGTCGATATAACTAATGCTCAATTAATGTTCTATGTACAAGCATAGGTAAAGAACAAAAACACAAAAACAAAACCTAACCTAAGGATTGGTTTCAAAAAGAAATTATTTCAAGGAAAGCATTCCAATTGCCTTACGCAAATGAATAAAACGTTATTGATCCAAAGGTTTTGTTAAAAAGTCAGCTAATTGATCCTCAGTTGGAATGTAGGAAAGTTGAAGAATATTTGATTCAACTAGCTCTCTAAGAAAATGATATCTAAGTTCAATGTGTTTTGTTCTTGAGTGCAACACAGGGTTTTTTGAAATGTTTATAGCACTAGTGTTGTCACATAAAATTGTTACCGAAATTGCTGAAATTCGGAAGTCGCTCAACACGCTTTTCATCCAAATGAGTTGGGTTGAACAACTACCCGCTGAGATATATTCCGCTTCGGCAGTCGAGAGTGCAATGCAGTTCTGTTTTTTACTATGCCATGCA
This sequence comes from Tillandsia leiboldiana, assembly GCA_029204045.2. Classification (NCBI taxonomy): domain Eukaryota; kingdom Viridiplantae; phylum Streptophyta; class Magnoliopsida; order Poales; family Bromeliaceae; genus Tillandsia; species Tillandsia leiboldiana. Next base: position 28,059,180 of record CM055060.1, read on the forward strand.
ACAAGACAATGGCCAAGATAAAAACATGCACCACTCGTACTTTTCCGATCATCGACTGATACTGCCCAATCGGCATCTGAATATCCTATAATGTCAAGACTTGTTCCCATAGGATACCAAATTCTGAAGTTTACAGTTCCTTTGACGTACCGAATGATCCGTTTCACCGCTTTCAGGTGATCCTCCTTTGGTGCTGACTGATATCTCGCGCAGATCCCAACACTAAAGGATATGTCCGGGCGACTAGCCATGAGGTAGAGTAGACTTCCAATCATACTTCGATAAAGTTTCTCGTCTACACTTTCACTAAGAGATTCACTTCCTAATCCCTTATTGCTAGTTCCCATAGGAGTCGGAAAATCTTTAGAATCTTCTAATCCGAATTTCTTTACCAACTCCTTTGCATACTTGGATTGACACAGATGGATGCCTTCATCATTTTGTTTCACTTGCAATCCAAGAAAGTATGTCAGTTCGCCCATCATAGACATCTCAAATTCGCTTTCCATGGTTTCTGCGAATTTAGAAGCATCATTATCCTTTGTTGCTCCAAATACAATGTCATCGACATAGATTTGTGCAATAATGAAGTTATCCTGATAATGCTTCACAAAGAGAGTCCGGTCTGCTCCCCCTCGAGTATAGCCCTTTTCCAAAAGGTGCTTTGTCAACCTTTCGTACCACGCTCGCGGTGCTTGTTTTAAACCGTAAAGAGCCTTTTTCAAACGAAAAACATGATTAGGTTGTTTATGGTCTACCAAACCTTTCGGTTGAGCCACGTAACTTCCTCGTTTAAGTACCCATTTAAAAATGCGCTCTTAACGTCCATTTGAAAGAGTTTTATTTTAAAGTGACAAGCAATAGCGAATAAGATACGAATGGACTCGAGTCTAGCTACAGGGGCGAAAGTTTCATCAAAGTCTATACATTCTATTTGAGAGTAGCCTTGAGCAACTAGACGTGCTTTGTTCCTGATGATGGTACCATCCTCATTTTTCTTATTCTTGGAAATCCATTTAGTACCAATCACGTTGTGTTGCATCGGAGGCTTCGTTAATTCCCAGACTTTGTTTCGTTCGAACTGATGGAGCTCTTCCTGCATTGCTTCAATCCAGTAGTCATCCTAAAGAGCTTCATTGACATTCTTTGGTTCGATTAAGGAAACATAACAAGGGAATCCACAAACCAACTGTCTCCGAGTCCTGACTCCTTCATGAGAGTCTCCAATAATATTAGATTCCGGATGATCCTTGGAGATGCGTAACGTTTGAGGTAATATTATTGGACTACACCATTCTGTTGAGGTGTATAGGGTGCTGAGAATTCATGTTTAATGCCGTTGGAAGTGCAAAAATCAATGAATTTAGAATTTATGAATTCTCCACCTCTATCACTTCTAACACGAATGATCTTTTCATTCTTTTCAATCATAATACGATGGCAAATCTCGTGAAAAGAATCAAAAGTATCAGCTTTCTCTTTTAAAAATGCTACCTATGAGTATCTAGAGAAATCATCAACCAATAAGAAAATATACCATTTACCTCCCAAAGATGGTTGACGTGTCGGCCCCATAAGATCCATATGCAATAATTCTAAGGGCCGTTTAGTACCAACGTGGTTCAAGTTCTTGTGTGCAGTCCTGAATTGTTTTCCCTTTTGACAACCACCACACACAATGTTTTGTTTAAGTGATTGTTTTGGAACCCCCTTGACCATGTCTTTGTTTGAAATTCTAGCAAGTTCCTTAAAATTTATGTGACCTAGCCTTTCATGCCAAAGTGTTTCATTATTCAAAGAGGCTAAGTTACAGTTTTCAAAAATTTTATAGGGAACAACATAACAATTGTTTTCAGATCTAACCCCCTTTAAAAAAAAAACATGGTCCTTATCAGTTACAACACATTCAACAGATGAAAAATTAACTGAAAAACCATTGTCACAAAGTTGACTGATACTTATGAGGTTAATCTTAAGGTCTTCAACAAATAACACATTATTCAGAATCGGGCCATCTGGAATAGCTACTGTTCCTTTTCCAACAATTTTGGAAGACTGGCCGTCTCCGAAAACTACAAGTCCTCCGGAAATTTTCTCAAAATTTTGAAAGCAGTTTTTGTCACCGGTCATGTGACGGGAACAACCGCTATCCAGATACCAAGACGAATTATCATATGCATGCAAGGAAATATTAGTAACAAGACAAGGGAAGATTTCATTTTTGCGTACCCAAACCTTTCGAGTTTTGGTGTACGTTGGAAATGATTGTGAAGTTGATACCTTTGGTGAAAGCGTCTTGTTTGATCCATCGCTTTTCCTTGACGTCGTCGTCTTGTTTGATGAACTACCGAGGCTCTTTTCCTTCGAATAATTTGCATTTGATTTCCGAGGAATCACCTTTTTGGTAGTCGTTGCAAGAAGTGCTTGAGTTGAGCGTTTGCCTCCCATCTTGCAATTTCTCCTTATGTGCCTTGCAATACCACAACGAAAACATACCTTGGTGCTTGACGATCCCGAAGAGGGGGAAGTAGGTTTGTTGTCGTCGTTTGTCGTCAATTCCGGTGTCGGAGGAGGAGATACCGACCGGGGCACAAAGACTGTCTCACTCGAACTAGGAATGTCTCCAGTTTGAGTGTATCCGAGGCCGAACCGATTTGTTTGACCAAGACCAAGAAGCTTATCCAACTTACTCCTTCCAGAAGAAAATTGCTTTAAATCATCCTTGAGTTGGAAAATGGTCTCCGTCATTTCCAATTTTTCCTGTCGAGCCTCGCCGTAGAGCTTCAAGAAGTAATTCGCTTTGTTCACCATATCTACATAATTCTTCTCGAATTGCTCATTGGACTCTTGAGGGAAACATTTACTTTAATCAGATTATCCCTTTCCACTTCAAGAGCGTTTGAGAGAGAAGATGCCCTTTTTGCTTCTTCTTCAAGATCCTGCAATCTCCCTCTCAAACTCTTGTTTTGCTTTGCCAGTTTCTTTGAATCCCTCAAAAGCTTATGGTAGGCAAGAGCAAAATCTTCACCTTCAGAGTTACTCGATTCGTTGTCCATTGCAATCTTTTCAACAGTGGAGTTGGACAATGACTCGGATGTACTAGCCATTAAGCACATGAAGGGTGAAGATGTGGACGCGTGGAATGCCGTTGCGTTATCTTCTTCATCACTTGACGATGACTCATTTGACGATGAGGTGTCATCCCAAGTGACGGCTTGCATCGCTTTCTTCTTTGACGGATTTTTATTGGGACACTCCGTTGAAATGTGACCGTAGCCTCGGCACTTGATGCACTGGATTTGTCCCTCTGAGCTTTTCTTATCCTTAGAAAAGCCCTCTTGCGTTCTTGATTTGAAGTTTGAAGAACCTTTGCCTTTCTTCGACTTTACGAAGGATGGAGTTTTACTTGAGTTACCCCTTCGAAAGTTTCGGCGAAATCTTCGTGTCAAGAGAGCAAGCTGCTTCTCAAAATCCTCCATAGATAGGTTCTCGTCATCGTCTGAGGAGGATGAATCCGTGTCTTCTTCTTTTGTTGTTTTCAATGCTAAACCTAAAGACTTAGAAGAGGATGCCTTTCCAGAAGAATAGTTAGTAGGAAAAGTCATTTCATATGTTTGAAGTGAACCAACTAATTCTACTACACGCATTTCGTCCGGATGTTTAATTGTTTCAATGGCTGCGACCTTTGGGCGAAATCGTTCAGGAAGAGTTCTTAATATCTTTCTTACAACTTTAAATTCTGGAATCTTCTCTCCCAAGTTAGCACATGAGTTTACGATGTCTTGCAATCGTGTGAAATAGTCTGTGAAAGATTCATTTTCTGCCATGAAAATAGAGTCAAACTTGCTCGTAAGCATTTGTAGTTTTTGAATCTTCACAAGGTTAGTTCCCTCATGTGTAACTTGAAGAACATCCCAGATTTCTTTCGCAGTCTCACATGCCGAGACGCGAGAGAACTCAGTTTGAGACAAAGCATTAAATAGAGCATTAATCCCTTTGCCATTATAAGAAGAAGAATCTACCTCTTCCTTGGTCCTTTTCGACCTAGGTTTGATGGTGCAAACATCAGCAATAATTTCAGTTGGATTAGTACATCCTAACTCTATTGATTGCCACACCCGTTCGTCGATGGAAATTAAAAAGGCTTTCATCCGTACTTTCCAGTACGCATAATTTGTTCCATCGAAGAACGGAGGTCTGTTGATGTTTCCACCTTCAACCATTGTTTACAACCCTATTCCCGCTCTGATACCACTTGTTGGGTTATGTATAAATTGGATCTAAATAGGGGGAAAAAACACCTAGAGGGGGGTGAATAGGTGTAAACAATAAACACTCAAAAATCTTTGCGATATAAAACCCAATGCGGAAAAATAAATAACACGTAGAGATTTTTACGTGGAAAACTCCAATCCGGAGTAAAAAACAACGGGACCGATAACACGGTGAAATCCACTAGAATTAACACATGTACAAGGTGATTTACCGTACACACTTACGACTCAACCTTTTCCATACGCTCCTAGTAGATCTTCTCCGCTCGCTCCGCAACGCTGCTCGAATCCACGATTAGCGTCCAACGCCGAATCCACGGCGTCCAACGTCGAGTCCACGACGTCTGACCGAATCCACGCTCTTCACCCAGTAGCACGTCTCGAATCCATGAACGTACCTCGCTCCGAATCCACGAGAGCGGTTGCACCTTGAATCCACAAGGCCACGCGAGTCCACGCGCCGATTTGGGATAAATCGTTGTTTTTGGGTGGTGATGATCCGCCGAATACTTAGATTAGAAATAGATCGGAAATACCCTCTAAGTATTCATTAATTTGATTCTACTCAAAATCTGAGTTTGGAAAACCTAGAATCAAATTAATAATATAGATGAAGAAACATAGAATTAAATCAAGTATTTCTTTTCTTCTCTATATGTGGAATATTTGTGGATTCATTGGATTCCTTCCACTTAGTGTCGTCCCCTTAAAAGATGAATTAAAGGGTCTATTTATAGGTTAGAAAACTTGTGGAAGAAGATAAGAATAAAAAACTAACCATTTCTGGAATTTTACAGGACGACAGTCCGGACTGGAGTTGGCGGTCCGGACTGTCTCACCGAAACAGACAATTTCCAGAAAAGACGACATTCGGGGTCCGGACTGAAATGCACGGTCCGGACTGTTCATGCTTTTCTTGCAAATTCCACGTTCGGGGTCCGGACTGAAATTCCCAGGGTCCGGACTGGAATTATGCACGAACTAACCTATGTTCGGGGTCCGGACTGTAAAGCCCGATCCGGACTCTGAACATATGGAATGTCCAGTTTTTGATTTTTATGCAATAAAAAACTTATCCACGTGTTTCTACACTATAAGAAGTATTCGGATCAACAAACTTATTTAATTAAACGTACCTGATCCTTTTGAATTCTTCTTACTTGAGATTGAGGTATACGATCCAACTTTTTCATCTTCAATCTTCAAGACTTAACCGATTTCACGAAATATGCCAACTCAAATTCCGTAACACGCAGCGCGGAAGCAAGCGGGGGCAGGTGAGGAGCGACGTGCCGCCAGGCGCGGGAAGGTGCGCGCCCGTACGCGAGTGCCACGTGGCGCCCTGCGATTGGCGGGCGCCATCCGCCCCGCTGACCCGGTCCGGCCACGCATCCGCGCCTTAGAGGCCCCGCACTGGCTGTCCGCTATTTGGTACGCGTGTCGGGCCCAGGCTATTTTGGGCGCTGGTCGCAGCGGGGGCCTGGGGGGCGTTTCAGCGCCTGAAACATTCCGGGCGCCCGAAACGTTCCGGGCGCCCGAAACATGGGCCCCCAAGCCCAATTTTCCTTTTTTTGGGAAATCCTATAAATAGGCCTCCACCTCCTTCTTTTCTCGGGTTTTTTTTTTTGGGGGTTTTCTGAGAAGAAGCCTTAAGCAAAGTTGTTCCTCTCTGTATTCTCCACCTCTCCAAGGATTTCTAGGATTTTAGGAGGTCGCGACATCGACTTGTTCGGCGATTCGGCGCACTTCGACGTTCCTTCTTCGGCGGCCTTTTCTGTCGCATTTCGGTCCGTGGGCTCCCCTGGGCTACCCCGAAGGAGTTTTCAGGTGATTCTTGTGGCATTGTCTCCATGACAGGTAGGGCTGCATTTCTTTTATTTACCAGTTCCCTCCTTTCTGATTGTTTATTGGGTTTTTCGGGTCACCTTAGAACCTATTTGCTGCGACAGATTTTTGGACAGCGGAGGAGTGTTTATGGGTTATCTCGGCCTACGGGTGTCGGAACGGGGCATATAAGTACTTGATTTGCATCTACACTTTGCGAGGATCTCATCAGTGATTTTTTGGAATTTTTGGAGGATGTTTTGGAGGTGAAAATTGGCCATCTTTGGGACTGTTTGTGCGGATAGAGGAATGATGATATTTGTGGGACTAATTGTGCACTGTTTTCGACTTCTGTTACAGTTTTTGCAGTGAGTCTGGTGTTCCTTGAGGGAAGGCGAGGTTGGAACTGTTCTTCGCGACCGAGGTGGGTGGTTGTTATTTACCTCTTGCTACGATTTACTCAATAGGGCTATTAGAGAGACCCCTGATTTATTGATTATCGGTTTGCCACCTTATTGGACATCATACAAGATTAAAGTACTCTTGTGAGGACCCGAAATTCCCACGTAAGGATTACTGTTTGTTTGGCAGCTTCTGGAAGCCTTTTGTTGAGTGTGGAGGCTTTGCGCGCAAATCGGACTTCAAAACCGGACTTAGCGTGAAAAATGGATCGAGTTGGTGTGTTCGGATGCCCCCGTAAATTTTTAGAAATGGATTCTTGCAAAATGGACTTCGTATTTGGATTCAGCGTGGAAAAACGTTGGAAATCGGCTATTTGGTTGTATTTTTCGGAGTCCGGATGATCAAAAACGGGCAACCGAAAGTTTTGGGGATTTTCGGGTGCATGAATAGGCTGTGGACCGGGGGTGCCACGTGGCGTCACCCCATTGGTTCGGTGTTGGGAGTGTGGTCCATCAGGCATGCTAGGCTGCCACATGGCTAGCCATGATGGGCCAGCCGTACTTCACGTGGGGTGGAGTGTGGGAGAGGGAGAGAGAGAGGATTGTTTTAATTATTTTTTTTCCTTTCTTCTTCTTCCTCCTCTTCTTCTTCCTCTTCTTTTTCTTCCTCCTTCTTCCTCCATGGACCATGGATTGTTGGAGGGTTTTGTGCAGAGCATCACCAATGTTTCTTCTTCAAAATCATCATCTTGGGTGAGCCATTGGAGCTAGCTTGGTCATCTTCTTCTCCATGATGGAGCACAAGCACCATTGCTGGATTTTCGGAGCTCCACCGTCGCGTTTCAGTGCAAAAATTTTCCAGGACTCATTTCTTGGAGTTTTGAGCTCATTTTTGGTTCTACGTTTTCACAAGAGGTAAGGATACAATCTTTGTATTCAACTCTCCCCCCAGATCTCATGTTTTTACAGAGTTTTAAGGCCATCTTTGGAACCCTTCATTTCAGTCTGGAATCCTGAACAGTCCTCAGTGTTTTGGCCTTTCTGGGCAGTAGGATGGGAATATTTGGATGATGTTTGCGGGGAAATTTCCAGAACTTGAAGATCTACAATATTGGTATGTACCATTTTCCCCAGATCTGAGTTTTTATTAGGGTTTATGCATGATCTTTGGAGCACCTTGCTGCATTCGTGTACAGATGGAACTTGGTGGATAGTTCAAAGTATTTATGGGTTTTCTCCTTCATCCGAGCATGAAAATTGGAGTTCTTTAACTCAATTTGTATTTACTCTCGACAAGGAATCCAATGGTACCTCTCTTGTAGGATTTGGAGTACGTTTGGTTAGGTAAAATTAATAATCTTTTCAAGTGCTATTTTATGGATTACTGCAGTCCCTGTTTTAATTTGGATTTGAGCAATGCTCCTTGGAATGCAGATAACTTTCTGGATACAAGGTCTTTTTCAGAAATTTAAGTTGGGACTTCTTCTTAACTTCAAGGCGAGCAAATTCTCTTTTGCGATCTGTGGATAAATTCCTTTGGAAAAGCCTCTAATTAAGCTTGGAAATGCTAGCAAGTTTATGTTAACAGTTTTTGGGCAGCATTGTGAATTTTGCTTCGTTTGAATGTTAAGGAAAATTAATGGTGGATTTTTGGGGACTTGAAGACATTTGTATGAAAGAGGAGATCTTTGTTTTACTGTTGGAGACTTCATCTTGAGGTATTTGAGGTTGCACATACCTTTTATTTAATCTTGTTGCACTTGCTGAAATTCTGGATTTTGAGTGCGCAGTGTGCATTGTTTCAGTGATTGCGCCCAATCCGTGAGGCGGATTTGGATGATTTTTGCGGCATCGGTCTCCTGGGAGGATAAGGATTACTCACGCCAAATTTCAACTACAGCGGGCAGCGGATCGTCAAGTTTCAGGTGGGTGGTTGTGCTTTGCCGAAAACATCGATTTACCCACTCGAGCTATTGGTTTCCCTCATGGCATTGTGGTTGATGTTCTCTTCTCCTCGGTATAATATGCTTGGATATCCATGTTTAGATTAAGTTAATTGATTCTCAGTGTATACATGAGTGAATGAATAGTTTGATTGACGTTGCATTATCTCATATGAAGTTGATTATAAGTGATTATCCTTTAACCTATGTTATGTGAGGGTAATTGGGAAATTAATCTTTAGCCTACACTTTGTGATGAATGGTTAACCTAATTATGGTGAATGATGGTGATAGTTATATGTAAATGATTTTAGTTGATTTATGTGAAGGATATGGTTGCTATGTAGGAAGGGATTGTTATGACTTTATGTGAATGTCATATGGCCTAGGTGTGAATGGCTATCCAAGGTAAGTGAGGGTGATCTTATTAAATGATTCTTGACTTATCTACGTGAGAATAATTGACCCGGTAGATTTTCCTTCTACATCTTGTGATATTTACCATAATGGTTGATCCTTAGACTATTTTGCGTGAGATTGTGTATTGTGAATGGTCGGCGATTTAGCCTATGTGGAAATAAATGTTGTTGGTGGATTCTATGTGCATCCTATGTGAGAAACCATGCTTTGTACTTTTCTCCTTTTCATTTTAGACTCTGGGTATTTGTGGCTCGGGTGCGAGCAGGGAGTTTGGGATAGTGTAGTCAGGTTTCTGGGGATTTGGGACAGGCAGGGCCTGATGGCAGGGATTGCGGCAACCGCGAACTGTGGGCGGTTGACCGGGTTATTATTATTACATCAGATTGGAGGTGAGGGATCGGGCTTCCTTAGTGGATAGTGTTTCCCACTTACTTAGAGTCTTGATCCAGTCTTGCTGATTTATGATACTTATGTTACTGGATACTGAGATACTTTACTCGTGTGGGTCGCTCCCCTCGAGTGCCACTCCAGAGTAGGCTTTAGACCGTGTTGGGTGCCGGTCAGACCGTGTTGGGTTCCGGTCATTTGGACAGTGGAGACACTGAGTTCGTGAGATTGATGACAGAGCAGGCAGTACCAGTGTTTACTGGTGTATTGATTGGGTTTGGTCAGGCAGGCTTTGACTTTCTCAGGCATACTTTTAGCTATTCTTTTAGCTGGGCATTTTAGGGGCATTTTAGTGGTAGCTCTCTTTTATCAGTAGTTCTGTTTATAGCTTACCACCTCTCTTATTCTTTTTCTTGCCTCTGGTAGACTTGTGGGTACGTCGGGGTTTGAGGCTTTACCCACAGGGGGAGGCTACTGGTTTTACTAGTGGTTCTCACTCCCATTGTTGTTTTTTCCCTTTCCTCCCTTTGTTTTGCAGTGTCTGCTGCGGGAGTTGCGGATCTTCGGTTGACGGTCCGAGGCGAGGGAGTCGCGAGATAGATCCCTACCAGTGTTGATTCCTACAGTGGGATAGTTGTACCAACCCGGATTGTGGGTTTCACTGTACTCAGTTGTATTTTATTATTTTAGTTATCTCCCTTTTTGGATTGGTAGATGTTGTATAGGTGGCTTTTACTTGTATTACAGTTTCGGTGGATCAGATTATTGTATTATTATTTTTGGGAGATTGATATTGTACTTTTATTTTTCAGTTGTACAGTGATTCAGGTTTTTATTACAGCAGTTTTTCTTCAGCTCTGATATCTGTTTAGTCGTTAGATGGTACTTTGCAGGTTGGACGCTTCGCTTATGCGGGGTTCCGCATAGGTGGCGGATCTGTTGGCGAGCCCGGGTCTCAGTTTCGACCCCTGGGGCGTGACAGATTAGAGTGGTATCAGAGCCTAGGATGTAGGTCATTATGGACATAGAAACCCTAGGCTTGTGGTTGGACCTTAGGATGACTACGAGAGAGTCGTGACTTATAGCGAGAGTCCTGATTGAGTTTTATACCTCTCCCAAGGGACGGGACGAGCGACTGGCATGTTTATTCTCCTAAGCGATTATGTTGGCTGCAGACAACATAATGTTATGGAATGGTTGACATGTCTTAGACTTTCGCTGGATTGGGTCGAGTGCTTGTTGTGTGTTCTGTTGTGTGGTTTGTCGCAGTGAGCGATGTCGCCCTGACGCAGAGTTCTGACCCGTGTGCACCCTATTGCAGCTTGTGGGCCAGGATAGGCAGTTTCGGGCCGGATACCCAGATTGAGGTCAGAGAGCTCCGGACCCAGATGACAGGATTGGCAGTGGCATATCTGTGATGACCTGGATCTCTGCAGAGCTGTGGTAGAGTCATTGGTGACACCTGGGAGCCTGTTTTGAGTGTCGGGGGTGTTTGTGCACCAATTGGACACAAGTGGCGGACTTCGGGCTTACTGGATCACGTGGGTGATCAATGGACTCCGTCGGATCGTTAGAAGTGGTTTTGCGCGATGCGGATATTAAAAATGGACTCAGCACGAAGTTTGGACCAAGGAATACCTTTCCGGATGCCATCGGCAAATTTTGGGGTTGGAATTTGGCAAAATGGACATCAAATTCGGATTCAGCGCGCGAAAACGGTCAAAACGGACTACCCACTTGTTATTTTTGAGCATCGGGTACTGTTCATGCCGGAACAGTGTCTCCGGCCGCCGGCGGGCAGCGGCGGCGGCGGCGGGCAGCGGCGGAGCGGCCGCGGGCGGCGCGGCGGGCAGAGGCGCGGGCCGCCCGGTCCACGCGGTAGGCGTGCACCGGGGGCGGGACGCGTGGCGGCTCGGGAGTGGGCCGGTCCGCGGGGCGGGGTCTACGGAGAGTGCGGGGCGCACGGTGGACCGGGGTGGACACGTGTCGGTTTCTGGTTGGCGGGCTCACGCAGGCTGGGACCACGGAGCGTGGAGTGCCTCGGAACAGTGCGCGGCAGGGGGCGACAGGCGGCGCGCCAGGGTTGGTCGGAGGAGATAGTGCGGGCCAGGTGGCGCCCTGTGATTCGCGGGCGCCACCCACCCGCGTTGACCAGGCGGGCCACGCGGCACTGCGCGGGAGGCGGGGAAGGCTGTTGCCTGTTCGGGGGGCGACGTGGAGGCCCGTGGCGATTTCGGGCGCGCACAGTGTTGGGCCGGGCCCAACACTGTAGCCGCCCGAAAATCTGGAGCGCCCGAAAGTGGGGACCCATTGGTCATTTCCCCAATTGTTTTTCCTGGCCTATAAATAGGCCGAGTTCTACAGGGAAGAACTTTTTCCCTGTTCCTCCTTTCACAGTGCCACCTTCACGAGATTTCTTCATCTCCCAGAGCCGGATCCATCTGCAGATTCCAGGATTTTTCTGCGGCACGCATCCCAAGGTTTCTATTTTTACGGCGCGGCGCGACGCTCGTTCGTTTGTGGTCTTCTTCGTCGCGTTTTGGTGCGAGGACTCCCCCGACTTACCCCGAGCACCTTTTTCTGTGATTCTTGCGCCGTTGGCTTCACGACAGGTAGGGCTACGTTTCCCATGTTTGCTGGTTTTTCCCATTCCGAGTTTTTCATGGGTTTTTCGGATCATCTTGTGACCTCATTTTCTGGGGCGGAGTTTTGGGACAGCGGTACGGTATTTTGGCGATATCTTCGCGCACAGGCATCGGATTGGGGCGATTCAAGAGGCGTTTTGCATCTACACAGCACGAGGAATATCCCCAAATTTTCTTGGAATTTTCTGAATATTTTTCGAAGGTGAGAAATCTCTGTGTACAGAAGTGTTTGCTACAGTTTTTGAGAGCAGTTTATTTCGGAGTGGTTCCCTTGCCGGATTTATTTCTCAGTGTAGGAAACTCGGATTTGAGCGTGCAGGTACTCGTTTCGACGGGTTCGTCGCGAGGATCGTGAGAGTATTTTTCTTGGATTTTTCTGGGCACTCCTCGCAGGTAAAAACAGGGCATCTTTGGACTGTTAGCTTTGGGACAGCATGTGTTGAATTTAATTGTATGTTTTGGGGTAATTCTTGTTCAGTGATCGCGGCGGTTTAGCTTTTGGCCTGGAGCACTCTCTGGACTTGGAATTAGCGATCGAGGTGGGTGGTTGTTATACTCCTCAATTTTCTGACATGCCCCTAGGAATATTGGAGAGATCCTCCAATTGGTTTATTGAATGATTAATTATGGACATGCATGCTTAAAGTAAAATTGTGAGCCTTTCCAATGGAAATTACTATTGTGGATATTTGATAGTGGTTGGGACTTCTACATGTTGGTATGGATGGAATGTTAGCGTTTAACCTTGCATGTGGATTGGATTATTTATTTTGGGCTTTATGATTATCCTGTTAGTGGTTGATGCTATTGAGGATTTTATGACATGCATAGGTGGATAGTAATGCTTTATTATGGAACGTGGATTATAGACATGTGTGGTTGGATAATGTTTTAGCATGATGGTTATATCTATGCGGGTCTATTAATTGTTACACTTGTGGAACCACTATTGGTTGCCTTTTTCTTTATTTTCCTTGAGAACACTTGCATGCTTGTATGGACATCTAGGTAGGCCATCTTTTATCGCTACACTTTCATGCTGGAACTTGACTTAGGAGAAACCTTGTTTGCTTCTTTCTCCTTTTCGTTGGTCAGGTGGGTTTGCTCGGGTTTGAGCAGGGGTTTGGGATAGTGTAGCCGGGGCCTGGATTATGGATCATGGGTTTTGGCGGTGACCGCGGATATTGGGCGGTTGACCGGATGTCGGTTATAGGACATCGGTGATAGGGCATGATTATGGATTAGAGGGTTTTGTGGCAACCGCGGATCGTAGGCGGTTGACCAGATGTCGGATGTGGGACATGTTTGTGATTGTGGGTTATTCCGGCGACCGCGGGTTTTGGGCGGTTGACCGAAGGTCGGTTGTTAGACCTGGTCGTGGATTGTGGGGTATTGCGGCAATCGCGGATATTGGGCGATTGACCGGATGGTTACTTGTGCATCTGATTGGGAATCAGTTTTCTTTTAGTGGAGGGTTGTGTTCCACTGGGGCTTTTTAGTTGTGATCCAATCCTGCTTTTATCACCGGCGCGGTTATTGCCCGGTGATGCTTTTATCTTACCGGCGCGGTTATTGCCCGGTGGTGCTTTACTCGTGTGGGTAGCTCCCCTCGAGATCCCCTTCGGAGGCCGGGGCTGGACAGTTATGGACAGGGTTTGCTATCACATCGGCGCGGCTTATTGGCCCGATGATGAGGGCGGCAGCAGGAATTTTGCTATCACATCGGCGCGGCTTATTTGCCCGATGATGAGGGCGGTACAGATTGGGTTCATCTGGGACGGTTGCTTATTGTTGCTTTCGGTTATTTCAGTCTAGGACTGTATTTTAGAGGCATAGTAGTGGTAGATTTCCCTTTTGCAGCGGTTTCTTTTCTTACCACTCTTCTTTCCTTTTTGCCTCTGGTAGACCTAGTGGGTGTGTTAGAGTTTGAGGTTTTACCCACTAGGGGAGGCTACTGGTTTACTAGTAGTTCTCACCCCCATTCTTCTTTTTCTTTTCTTCTCCTTTGTTTTGCAGAGCCTTCTGCGGGTGCTGCTGGATTTGCAGCGGCGGGTCGAGGAGAGAGGACGACTGAGTAGCTAGACAGCGGGCCCGACAGTGAGTAGCTAGACTGTACCTCTTATGTATCCTATCTCAGACGGTTGTACTTTTACTTTTGGGGTCTGGCTTTAGCCAGCTGGTTGTATTTTGTGGTGAGCTGGGAGAGAAACTTGTACTTATTCTACAGTCTTTTTTTGTATTTTTTTTCTTTTACTTCCAGTTCAGTCTGAGATGTAGTATTTTCTTTAGTTCAGCTCTGTTATATTGCTCTATTTTGTATCTTTATTATTTGAGCAGGTTACCGGCGCTTCGTGTATGCGGAAAATTCCGTGTGCACGGCGGATCTGTAGACGAGCCCGAGTTCTGGTTTACACTCGGGGCGTGACAGATTAGGTGGTATCAGAGCTTAGGGATAGGTCAGTTGGGACTTAGGAAACCCTAGGCTTTTGGCTAGCCCTAGGGTGATAGGGCGTGAGGGACGTGACAAATTGCGAAAGTCAGTGATTTAGTTTTTGACTCTTCCAGAGAGTGAAGAGGGATCGACATACCCTATTTTCTGTGGGACCGTTATGTTGGCTGCAGACAACATAAAGTTACAGAAATAGGGGGATGTCCTTGACTTTCGCTAGATTGGGTCGTGTGGGGTTGTGTGGCTTCTTGTGGCAGATGCCTCCCCGACGTCCTTGTGGTTTCTTGTGGCAGATGCCTCCCCGACGTCGGATTCCTACCAAGGGTGCCCCTACACCCCCTGTTGAGCCAGGACAGGCTGGACCTTCGGAGATTACTGAGTTGAGGGCCATGGTGGCCCAACTGGCTGAGACCAACCGCCGGCAGGAGCAGCGGATTGAGCAGCTACTGGCGCAGAGAGAGGCGCCGCCTCCGACAGTTCTTGAGGCCCCGGCACCATCTGTGGTACCACTGGTGCCGACGGCACCATCATCGAGTAGCGGGGCTCGGGGAGTGGCCCAGACTTTGACCCCGGCCGAGGAGCAGGATATTGCTGACAAACTTGTTAAGTTTTGTAAGCGCGAACCGCCTAGATTCTCGGGGCGGGACATGCAGCCGTGGGAGGTTGGGACATGGCTATCAGCGATGGAGAAGATTTTCGGGGATTTCTTCATCGACCCGAGGTACAGAGTTCATCTGGCGGTACACTGCCTGGATGGAGATGCAGATGTTTGGTGGCGTCGAGTGGAGCCACGGGATTTCCAGATTTCTCGACAGTTACCCTGGTCTGAGTTTCGGCGTATGGTATTGGATACCTACTTTCCGACGAGCGTGAAGAGAAAACTGGAGGATGATTTGAAGAACCTTCAGCAGGGCGATCGGCCGGTTCAGGATTACTATCAGGAGTTCATACAGTTGCTAAACTGCGTGCCCTTTGTCGCCCGGGATGGACCACACCAGGTCGAGTTATTCGAGGGAGGCCTCCGCAGCGAGATTTATACCCTAGTGCATGCACAGCGACTCCAGACTCTTAAGGAGGCCGTCGATCACGCCGAATGGGTGGAGAGAGGCGACATCGTGGTGGCGAGGCGAGGCGGGATGGTCGCACAGAGTTCCGTTAGGAAACGACCAGTACCCGAGGACGAGGGATCGGCTAGCGTGTGGAGACCGCCGCGGTCTCAGTTACCTAGCCATGGGCGTGTGGATCAGCGAGAGCCTAGTGGATCTCAGAGGCCATCGCGGCAGCAGCCGGAGTCTCAGCATCAGGCACAGGGACAGCATCAGCCGGGACAGCCACGGCTTCGCGACAGAGACAGATGTATATTCTGCGGGGGATCTCATTTGTCGCACACCTGTGATCAGAGGTGGGGTCGTTGTTACAGGTGTGGACAGTCAGGCCACATTCGGGCTTCGTGCCCCTTTTCGACTGCAGCGGCACCTTCATCAGCATCGGCCCCTTTTCCGCCTCAGCAGCAGTTGTCAGCTCAGCGGCTTTATGCTCCAGCGATCGGATCACCTTCTTTTTACCCGGCGGATCACCGGCCACCGGTTCAGAGCGGTCGGGTCTACGCCGCTCAGGTGGAGGATTTTACGGCAGGCGACCTTGTGGTGACAGGTAGTATTTCTTTTTTTTTGTTATTTTATTTTATTTACCGGCATTGGTTTTGCATTGTCTAGCATTGGAGCATCCTAGTCATTGGTTAGGGGTAGGACGGTTATCTTGTGTTCGGGAGGTTTATATTCTCGATCCTCGGCTTGTAGGGGAGTGTTGTTGGTCCTGCCCGGTGTAGTTGAGTCCTTGATAGTACCGGTAGACCTGATGGTCTTATGCTAGTTTTGGGTTTTGGATTTGGTACTTAGGACGGTTTGGCTGGCTCGTTTTTTCTTCTTTTCGCGGCGGTTGATTTGTGCCGCGAGGACGGTCCTCGAGGGAGGGGCTAGGCCGGGGGTAGATGGTGTGTTGGGGTTGCTCGGGGGCTATCTTTGCCTCTATGGTTTCGACTTTGTGAGCGGGACGGGTGTCCCGCCGTGGGGGCGCAGCCTTTCTGGCTAGCGTGGTTGTGGGATACCCCGGGAGTGCGGAGGTACTCACGTTGAGCTTGTTGCTCTTGGACTTGGTAGCTCGAGCGGTTAGCCCAGTTGTACTTGATCGAGGTGGTGCGTTTTCTGGGGTGCCCGCCTCTTTTCTGTTCTTGTAAGAGACCCGAGGTTTGAGTCGCGTCTCTGGAGGAGGTACTTGACAGCTTTGGGAGCTTGAGTGGTGGACGATTGGATTTTTACTCCCTCTTTTTCGTTGAGGTTTCTGGTTGAGGATTGATTTTAGTTTCGAGGACGAAACTTTCTTTTAGTGGGGGAGGATGTGATGACCTGGATCTCTGCAGAGCTGTGGTAGAGTCATTGGTGACACCTGGGAGCCTGTTTTGAGTGTCGGGGGTGTTTGTGCACCAATTGGACACAAGTGGCGGACTTCGGGCTTACTGGATCACGTGGGTGATCAATGGACTCCGTCGGATCGTTAGAAGTGGTTTTGCGCGATGCGGATATTAAAAATGGACTCAGCGCGAAGTTTGGACCAAGGAATACCTTTCCGGATGCCATCGGCAAATTTTGGGGTTGGAATTTGGCAAAATGGACATCAAATTCGGATTCAGCGCGCGAAAACGGTCAAAACGGACTACCCACTTGTTATTTTTGAGCATCGGGTACTGTTCATGCCGGAACAGTGTCTCCGGCCGCCGGCGGGCAGCGGCGGCGGCGGCGGGCAGCGGCGGAGCCGGGCCGCGGGCGCGCGGCGGGCAGAGGCGCGGGCCGCCCGGGTCCACGCGGTAGGCGTGCACCGGGGGCGGGGACGCGTGGCGGCTTCGGGAGTGGGCCGGTCCGCGGGGCCGGGGTCTACGGGAGAGTGCGGGGCGCACGGTGGACCGGGGGTGGACACGTGTCGGTTTCTGGTTGGCGGGCTCACGCAGGCTGGGACCACGGAGCGTGGAGTGCCTCGGAACAGTGCGCGGCAGGGGGGCGACAGGCGGCGCGCCAAGGGTGTGTCGGAGGAGATAGTGCGGAGCCAGGTGGCGCCCTGTGATTCGCGGGCGCCACCCACCCGCCGTTGACCAGGCGGGCCACGCGGCACTGCGCGGGAGGCGGGGAAGGCTGTTGCCTGTTCGGGGGGCGACGTGGAGGCCCGTGGCGATTTCGGGCGCGCACAGTGTTGGGCCGGGCCCAACACTGTAGCCGCCCGAAAATCTGGAGCGCCCGGAAAGGTGGGGACCCATTGGTCATTTCCCCAATTGTTTTTCCTGGCCTATAAATAGGCCGAGTTCTACAGGGAAGAACTTTTTCCCTGTTCCTCCTTTCACAGTGCCACCTTCCACGAGATTTCTTCATCTCCCAGAGCCGGATCAATCTGCAGATTCCAGGATTTTTCTGCGGCACGCATCCCAAGTTTCTATTTTTACGGCGCGGCGCGACGCTCGTTCGTTTGTGGTCTTCTTCGTCGCGTTTTGGTGCGAGGACTCCCCCGACTTACCCCGAGCACCTTTTTCTGTGATTCTTGCGCCGTTGGCTTCACGACAGGTAGGGCTACGTTTCCCATGTTTGCTGGTTTTTCCCATTCCGAGTTTTTCATGGGTTTTTCGGATCATCTTGTGACCTCATTTTCTGGGGCGGAGTTTTGGGACAGCGGTACGGTATTTTGGCGATATCTTCGCGCACAGGCATCGGATTGGGGCGATTCAAAAGGCGTTTTGCATCTACACAGCACGAGGAATATCCCCAAATTTTCTTGGAATTTTCTGAATATTTTTCGAAGGTGAGAAATCTCTGTGTACAGAAGTGTTTGCTACAGTTTTTGAGAGCAGTTTATTTCGGGGTGGTTCCCTTGCCGGATTTATTTCTCAGTGTAGGAAACTCGGATTTGAGCGTGCAGGTACTCGTTTCGACGGGTTCGTCGCGAGGATCGTGAGAGTATTTTTCTTGGATTTTTCTGGGCACTCCTCGCAGGTAAAAACAGGGCATCTTTGACTGTTAGCTTTGGGACAGCATGTGTTGAATTTAATTGTATGTTTGGGGTAATTCTTGTTCAGTGATCGCGGGCGGTTTAGCTTTTGGCCTGGAGCACTCTCTGGACTTGGAATTAGCGATCGAGGTGGGTGGTTGTTATACTCCTCAATTTTCTGACATGCCCCTAGGAATATTGGAGAGATCCTCCAATTGGTTTATTGAATGATTAATTATGGACATGCATGCTTAAAGTAAAATTGTGAGCCTTTCCAATGGAAATTACTATTGTGGATATTTGATAGTGGTTGGGACTTCTACATGTTGGTATGGATGGAATGTTAGCGTTTAAACCTTGCATGTGGATTGGATTATTTATTTTGGGCTTTATGATTATCCTGTTAGTGGTTGATGCTATTGAGGATTTTATGACATGCATAGGTGGATAGTAATGCTTTATTATGGAACGTGGATTATAGACATGTGTGGTTGGATAATGTTTTAGCATGATGGTTATATCTATGCGGGTCTATTAATTGTTACACTTGTGGAACCACTATTGGTTGCCTTTTTCTTTATTTTCCTTGAGAACACTTGCATGCTTGTATGGACATCTAGGTAGGCCATCTTTTATCGCTACACTTTCATGCTGGAACTTGACTTAGGAGAAACCTTGTTTGCTTCTTTCTCCTTTTCGTTGGTCAGGTGGGTTTGCTCGGGTTTGAGCAGGGGTTGGGATAGTGTAGCCTGGGGCCTGGATTATGGATCATGGGTTTTGGCGGTGACCGCGGATATTGGGGCGGTTGACCGGATGTCGGTTATAGGGACATCGGTGATAGGGCATGATATGGGATTAGAGGGTTTTGTGGGCAACCGCGGATCGTAGCGGTTGACCAGATGTCGGATGTGGGACATGTTTGTGATTGTGGGTTATTCCGGCTGACCGCGGGGTTTGGGCGGTTGACCGAAGGTCGGTTGTTAGACCTGGTCGTGGATTGTGGGGTATTGCGGCAATCGCGGATATTGGGGCGATTGACCGGATGGTTACTTGTGCATCTGATTGGGAATCAGTTTCTTTTAGTGGAGGGTTGTGTTCCACTGGGGCTTTTTAGTTTGTGATCCAATCCTGCTTTTATCACCGGCGCGGTTATTGCCCGGTGATGCTTTTATCTTACCGGCGCGGTTATTGCCCGGTGGTGCTTTACCTCGTGTGGGTAGCTCCCTCGAGATCCCCTTCGAGGCCGGGGCTGGACAGTTTATGGACAGGGTTTGCTATCACATCGGCGCGGCTTATTGGCCCGATGATGAGGGCGGCAAGCAGGAAGATTTTGCTATCACATCGGCGCGGCTTATTTGCCCGATGATGAGGGCGGTACAGATTGGGTTCATCTGGGACGGTTGCTTATTGTTGCTTTCGGTTTATTTCAGTCTAGGACTGTATTTGTAGAGGCATAGTAGTGGTAGATTTCCCTTTTGCAGCGGTTTTCTTTTCTTACCACTCTTCTTTCCTTTTTGCCTCTGGTAGACCTAGGGGGTGTGTTAGAGTTTGAGGTTTTACCCACTAGGGGAGGCTACTGGTTGACCTAGTAGTTCTCACCCCCATTCTTCTTTTTCTTTTCCTTCTCCTTTGTTTGCAGAG
Organism: Tillandsia leiboldiana; assembly: GCA_029204045.2. Lineage (NCBI taxonomy): Eukaryota > Viridiplantae > Streptophyta > Magnoliopsida > Poales > Bromeliaceae > Tillandsia > Tillandsia leiboldiana. Next base: position 28,079,193 of record CM055060.1, read on the forward strand.
CCTGTCTGCGGGTGCTGCTGGATTTTGCAGCGGCGGGTCGAGGAGAGAGGGACGACTGAGTAGCTAGACAGCGGGCCCGACAGTGAGGTAGCTAGACTGTACCTCTTATGTATCCTATCTCAGACGGTTGTACTTTTACTTTTGGGGTCTGGCTTTAGCCAGCTGGTTGTATTTTGTGGTGAGCTAGGGAGAGAAACTTGTACTTATTCTACAGTCTTTTTTGTATTTTTTTTTCTTTTACTTCCAGTTCAGTCTGAGATGTAGTATTTTTCTTTAGTTCAGCTCTGTTATATTGCTCTATTTGTATCTTTATTAGTTGAGCAGGTTACCGGCGCTTCGTGTATGCGGAAAATTTCCGTGTGCACGGCGGATCTGTAGACGAGCCCGAGTTCTGGTTTTACACTCGGGGCGTGACAATATCGGCGGCAGAGTGAGCAGCGGATAGGAATGATACAGTTGTCGGAGCAGCGTCAGCTCGACAGTGCTTCCTTCCTTCTGAGACCACCCGTTGCAGTATCCTCAGTGGTAGGGAGTTCTGTGGCACCGATGGAGCGAGTAGCCCCCTCTGTCCAATGTTTAGTGTCGAGGCACCGAGGCAGGGTGGGATAGTTGACAGCTGGTGAGCTGAGGGGACATGATCGATCTATTCAGCCAGATTTGGCAGATGAACACCCCGACTCGTAAGATTGAGTCGGAGCCTTTGGGGGACAGATTGGCCCGGCAGATGCATTTCTGATTTCTTTTTCCTCGATAACGAGTTCCCGAGACGCCAGAGATCGGGTAGACCCCGATGGCATATCATCATCTATATCAAAGTAGCGCAGCCGGTAAGCGTGGATTTGTTTCTGCGGAGGACCGTATCAGTCGCCTCAGTGTGAGCAGAGACAGAGGTCTGCTCCCTTTGTGATTAGTCGTGATTTTTTCTGGCAGACTGAGCGATGACCATTTGTATCGAGCGGATGAATCTGTGCCGCCCGGTTGGAGGGCGCCACGGTAGTTGATTGAGTCGTCGCAGGTGTGATTTCATCACAGCAGTCGGAGTTAGAGCATATTGCTTCCTGCATGGACTAGAGGCAGATTTGGTTACCACGTGCACATTAGGTACAGGTTCATGTTAGTGTTTTGTGGCATTGAGGATGCTTGTGGGTCATGTCCAGTGCAGCTGAGACTAACGAGTTACCGACAGATTTATTTGTATTGTGGCATTTTGGTATTTGACCCTGTGCTTGAGATTGTTTGGCACAATGCCACAGGATATTTTGACTAAGGGATAACAGAGGACGTTGATCTTATGCGAGGCAGACGAGAGGAGGCTTGGTTATTGAGATTGTTAGCGCACACAGGTTTTAGCGACAGTGTGAGAGGTGCTTACGGCGGCACCGGGACTAAGGATATCTCTGTTGCCCATAAAATCCCAGGTGTGATTTCACCTGAGCTGTTTGATAATGCCGCCGTTTAGGGAGATAGAGATTGGTTTGACGTGGTTCGGGGAACCGCGCCAACCCTTGACAGCACTCATTGGATATCACCAGGAGAGCTGAGAGAGCTGATGGCGCAGTTGCAGGATCTGATGGATCGAGGGTTCTGTTTGACCTATTTCCCGCCGGTGGTACGCGGTGGTGATGCCACGTCGTTGATACACGACTGTGGGATCCTTTTATGGTTAGGGGTACACCAGTCCGGGTGGTATCTAGAGCCTTGTGTTGGAGTTATACTCTGACAGTCAATGTAAGATGCGAGTACCTACTGGAATCAGACGGCCAATGACTTTGCCTAGATGGCATTCATGATCTGGTAGAGGCATTATGAGCGCACAGTGGCCCAAATGGAATAATTAATGCCCTGTATGTCTTCAAGATCTGAGGAATTGTGTGTTCCATATGTCTTGACAGCTTGGGAGTGATGTTCCCCGAGGATATTTGATTTACTCCCAGAGCGACTTGGAGCAGGGGACACTTGGGGATGTGCTACGTGCCTGTGTGGATGAAGCTGTATGCCAAGTTATTGATATACAAGTTTTAGCTTCTTAACTTATCTTCGTGGGTCACATGTGTTAGCCGTAGGGGCGGCGGTGGAAATCCGGCCATATGGATACCATTTGGAATTGGCCGAGGTCTACGATTATGGTCAAGGTGAGGACTTCTTGGATTTGGCAT
>CM055060.1:28081448-28134823 GCA_029204045.2 Tillandsia leiboldiana
GTGTGCATGAATAGGCTGTGGAACGGGGTGCCACGTGGCGTCACCCATTGGTTCGGGTGTTGGGAGTGTGTCCTCAGCATTCGAGGCTCCACGAGTGGGCTAGCCATGATGTCCACCGGACTTCACGTTGGGTGAGTGTGGGATGGGAGGAGAGAGATTGTTTTAAATTATTTTTTTTCCTTCTTCTTCTCCTCCTCCCTCTTCATCTTCCCTTCTTTAATTCTCCTCCCTGCTTCCTCCTCCATGGACCATGGATTGTTGGAGGGTTTTGGGCAGAGCTCACCAATGTTTCTTCTCTTCAAAATCATCATCTTGGGTGAGCATTAGCTAGCTTTCCTTTCTTCTCCATGATGGAGCCAAGCACCATTGCTGGAGTTGCGAATCACCCGTCGCGTTTCAGTGCAAAATTTTCCAGGACTCATTTCTTGGGAGTTTTGAGCTCATTTTTGGTTCTACGTTTTCACAAGAGGTAAGGATACATCTTTGTATTCAACTCTCCCCCCCAGATCTCATGTTTTTTACAGAGTTTTAAGGCCATCTTTTGGAACCCTTCAGTTTCAGTCTGGAATCCTGACATTCCTCAGTGTTTGGCTTTCTGGGCAGTAGAATGGAATATTTGGTATGATGTTTGCGGGGAAATTTCCAGAACTTGAAGATCTACAATATTGGTATGTACCATTTTCCCCAGAAATCGGATTTTTATTAGGGTTTATGCTGATCCATTGGAGCACCTTGCTGCATTCGTGTACAGATGGAACTTGGTGGATAGTTTCAAAGTATTTATGGGTTTTCTCCTCCTTCATCCGAGCGGAATTGAGTTCTTTACTCAATTGTATTTACTCTCGACAAGGAATCCAATGGTACCTCCTTGGTAGGATTTGGGGTACGTTTGGTTAGGTAAAATTATAATCTTTTCAAGTGCTATTTTATGGATTACTGCAGTCCCTGTTTATTGTGATTTGAGCAATGCTCCTTGAAATGCAGATAATTCTGGATACAGGTCTCTTTTCAGAAATTTAAGTTGGGACTTCTTCTAACTTCAAGGCGAGCAAATTCTCTTTTGCGATCTGTGGATAAATTCCTTGGAAAAAGCCTCTAATTAAGCTTGGAAATGCTAGCAGGTTAATGTTAACAGTTTTTGGGCAGCATTGTGAATTTTGCTTCGTTGAATGTTAAGGAAATTATGGTGATTTTTGGGGACTTGAAGACATTTGTATGAAAGGGAGATCTTTGTTTTACTGTTGGAGACTTCATCTTGAGGTAGTTGAGTTGCCCATACCTTTTATTTAAGTTGGTTGCACTTGCTGGAAATTCTGGATTTTGAGTGCGCAGTGTGCATTGTTTCAGTGATTGCGCCCAATCCGTGAGGCGGATTTGGATGATTTTGCGGCATCGGTCTCCTGGGAGGATAAGGATGTCTCACGCCAAATTCAACTAAAGCGGCAGCGGATCGTCAAGTTTCAGTGGGTGGTTGTGCTTTGCCGAAAACATCGATTTAACCCACTCGAGCTATTGGTTTCCCTCATGGCATGTGGTTGATGTTCTCTTCTCCTCGTATAATATGCTTGGATATCCATTTTAGATTAAGTTATTGTTCTCAGTGTATACATGAGTGAATGAATAGTTTTGATTGACGTTGCATTACTCATATGAAGTTGATTTTAAAATAAGTGATGTATCCTTTAACCTATGTTATGGTGGGGTAATTGGGAATTATCTTTAGCCTACACTTTTGATGAATGGTTAACCTAATTATGGTGAATGATTGTGATAGTTATATGTAAATGATTTTAGTTGATTTATGTGAAGGATATGGTTGCTATGTAGGAAGGATTGTTATGACTTTATGTGAATGTCATTGGCCTAGGTGTGAATGGCTATCCAAGGTAAGGGGGTGATCTATTAAATGATTCTTGACTTATCTACGTGAGAATAATTGACCCGGTAGATTTTCCTTCTACATCTTGTGTATTTACCATAATGGTTGATCCTTAGACTATTTTGCTGTGAGATTGTGTATTGTGAATGGTCGGCGATTTAAGCCTATGTGGAAATAATTGTTGTTGGTGGATGGTCTATGTGCATCCTATGTGAGAACCATGCTTGTACTTTTCTCCTTTTCATTTAGACTCTGGATTTGTGGCTCGGTGCGACAGGGAGTTTGGGATAGTGTAGTCAGGTTTTCTGGGGATTTGGGACAGGCAGGGCCTGATGGCAGGATTGCGGCAACCGCGAACTGTGGGCGTTGACCGGGTTATTATATTACATCAATTGGAGGTGAGGGATCGGCTTCTTAGTGGATAGTGTTTCCCACTTACTTAGGAGTCTTGATCCAGTCTTGCTGATTTATGATACTTATGTTACGGATACTGAGATACTTTACTTCGTGTGGGTCGCTCCCCTCGAGTGCCACTCCAGAGTAGGTTTAGACCGTGTTGGGTGCCGTCAGACCGTGTTTGGTTCCGGTCATTTGGACAGTGGAGACACTGATTCGTGAGATTGATGACAGAGCAGCAGTACCAGTGTTTACTGGTGTATGATTGGGTTTGGTCAGGCAGGCTTTGACTTTCTCCAGCATACTTTTAGCTATTCTTTTAGCTGGGCATTTTAGGGGCATTTTAGTGGTAGCTCTCTTATCATAGTTCTGTTTATAGCTTACCACCTCTCTTATCTTTTTTCTTGCTCTGTAGACTTGTGGGTACGTCGGGGTTTGAGGCTTTACCCACAGGGGAGCTACTGGTTTTACTAGTGGTTCTCACTCCCATTGTTGTTTTTTCCCCTTTCCTCCCTTTGTTTTGCAGTGTCTGCGGCGGGAGTTTGCGGGATCTTCGGTTGACGGTCCGAGCGAGGGAGTCGCGAGATAGATCCCTACCAGTGTTGATTCCTACAGTGGGATAGTTGTACCAACCCGGATTGTGGGTTTTCACTGTACTCAGTTGTATTTTATTATTTAGTTATCTCCCTTTTTGGATTGGTAGATGTTGTATAGGTGCTTTTACTTGTATTACAGTTTCGGTGGATCAGATTATTGTATTATTATTTTTGGGAGATTGATATTGTACTTTTATTTTTCAGTTTGTACAGTGATTCAGGTTTTATTATTAAGCAGTTTTTCTTCAGCTCTGATATCTTTGTTTAGATCGTTAGATGTACTTGCAGGTTGGACGCTTCGCTTATGCGGGGTTTCCGCATAGTGGCGGATCTGTTGGCGAGCCCGGGTCGCAGTTTCGACCCCTGGGGCGTGACAGATTAGAGTGGTATCATAGCCTAGGAGTAGTCATTATGACATAGAAACCCTAGGCTTGTGTGTTGGACCTTAGGATGACTACGAGAGAGTCTGTGACTTATAGCGAGAGTCCTGATTGAGTTTTTAATCCCTCTCCCAAGGGACGGACGAGCGACTGGCATGTTTATTCTCCTAAGCGATTATGTTGGCTGCAGACAACATAATGTTATGGAATGGTTGACATGTCTTAGACTTTCGCTGGATTGGGTCGAGTGCTTGTTGTGTGTTCTGTTGTGTGTTTGCGCAGTGGAGCGATGTCGCCCTGACGCAGAGTTCTGACCCGTGTGCACCCTATTGCAGCTTGTGGGCCAGGATAGCAGTTTCGGGCCGGATACCCAGATTGAGGTCAGAGAGCTCCGACCCAGATGACAGGATTGGCAGTGGCATATCTGTGATGACCTGATCTCTGCAGAGCTGTGGTACGAGTCATTGGTGACACCTGGGAGCTGTTTTGAGTGTCGGGGTGTTTGTGCACCAATTGGACACAAGTGGCGGACTTCGGGCTTACTGGATCACGTGGGTGATCATGGACTCCGTCGGATCGTTAGAAGTGGTTTTGCGCGATGCGGATATTAAAAATGGACTCAGCACGAAGTTTGGACCAAGAATACCTTTCCGGATGCCATCGGCAAATTTTGGGTTGGAATTTGGCAAAATGACATCAAATTCGATTCAGCGCGCGAAAACGGTCAAAACGGACTACCCCACTTGTTATTTTTGAGCATCGGGTACTGTTCATGCGCCGACAGTGTCTCCGCCGCCGGCGGGCAGCGGCGGCGGCGGCGGGCAGCGGCGGAGCGGCCGCGGGCGGCGCGGCGGGCAGAGGCGCGGCCGCCCGGTCCACGCGTAGGCGTGCACCGGGGGCGGGACGCGTGGCGCTCGGGAGGGCCGGTCCGCGGGGCGGGGTCTACGGAGAGTGCGGGGCGCACGGTGGACCGGGGTGGACACGTGTCGGTTTCTTCTGGTTGGCGGGCTCACGCAGGCTGGGACCACGGAGCGTGGAGTGCCTCGAACAGTGCGCGGCAGGGGGCGACAGCGGCGCGCCAGGGTTGGTCGGAGGAGATAGTGCGGGCCAGGTGGCGCCCTGTGATTCGCTGGGCGCCACCCACCCGCGTTGACCAGGCGGGCCACGCGGCACTGGCGCTGGAGGCGGGAAGCTGTTGCCTGTTCGGGGGCGACGTGGAGGCCCGTGGCGATTTCGGGCGCGCACAGTGTTGGGCCGGGCCCACACTGTAGCCGCCCGAAAAATCTGGAGCGCCCGAAAGTGGGGACCCATTGGTCATTTCCCCAATTGTTTTTCCCTGGCCTATAAATAGGCCGAGTTCTCAGGGAAGAACTTTTTTCCTGTTCCTCCTTTCACAGTGCCACCTTCACGAGATTTCTTCATCTCCCAGAGCCGGATCCATCTGCAGATCCGGATTTTTCTGCGCACGCATCCCAAGGTTTTCTATTTTTACGGCGCGGCGCGACGCTCGTTCGTTTGTGGTCTTCTTCGTCGCGTTTTGGTGCGAGGACTCCCCCGACTTCCCCCCAGCCCTTTTTCTGTGATTCTTGCGCCGTTGGCTTCACGACAGGTAGGGCTACGTTTCCCATGTTTTGCTGGTTTTTCCCATTCCGAGTTTTTCATGGGTTTTTCGGATCATCTTGTGACCTCATTTTCTGGGGGGAGTTTTGGGACAGCGGTACGGTATTTGGCGATATCTTCGCGCACAGCATCGGATTGGGGCGATTCAAAGGCGTTTTTGCATCTACACAGCACGAGGAATATCCCCAAATTTTCTTGGAATTTTCTGAATATTTTTCGAAGGTGAAATCTCTGTGTGTACAGAAGTGTTTGCTACAGTTTTTGAGAGCAGTTTATTTCGGAGTGGTTCCCTTGCCGGATTTATTTCTCAGTGTAGAAACTCGGATTTGAGGTGCAGGTACTCGTTTCGACGGGTTTCGTCGCGAGGATCGTGAGAGTATTTTTCTTGGATTTTTCTGGGCACTCCTCGCAGGTAAAACAGGGCATCTTTGGACTGTTAGCTTTGGGCAGCATGTGTTGAATTTAATTGTATTTTTTGGGGTAATTCTTGTTCATGATCGCGGCGGCTGTTTGGCTTTTGGCCTGGAGCACTTCTCCGGACTTGGAATTAGCGATCGAGGTGGTGGTTGTTAACTCCTCAATTTTCTGACATGCCCCTAGGAATATTGGAGAGATCCTCCAATTGGTTTATTTGAATGATTAATTATGGACATGCAGCTTAAAGTAAAATTGTGAGCCTTTCAATGGAAATTACTATTGTGGATATTTGATAGTGGTTGGGACTTCTACATGTTGGTATGGATGGAATGTTAGCGTTAACCTTGCATGTGGATTGATTATTTATTTGGGCTTTATGATTATCCTGTTAGTGGTTGTGCTATTGAGGATTTTATGACATGCATAGGTGGATAGTATGCTTTATTATGGAACGTGGATTATAGACATGTGTGGTTGGATAATGTTTTAGCATGATGGTTATATCTATGCGGTCTATTAATTGTTACACATGTGGAACCACTATTGGTTGCCTTTTTCCTTTATTTCCTTGAGAACACTTGCATGCTTGTATGGACATCTAGTAGGCCATCTTTTATCGCTACACTTTCATGCTGGAACTTGACTTAGGAGAAACCTTGTTTGCTTCTTTCTCCTTTTCGTTAGTCAGGTGGGTTTTGCTCGGTTTGAGCAGGGTTTGGGATAGTGTAGCCGGGGCCTGATTATGGATCATGGGTTTTGGCGGTGACCGCGGATATTGGGCGGTTGACCGGATGTCGGTTATAGGACATCGGTGATAGGGCATGATTATGGATTAGAGGGTTTTGTGGCAACCGCGGATCGTAGGCGGTTGACCAGATGTCGGATGTGGGACATTTTTGTGATTGTGGGTTATTTCCGGCGACCGGCGGGTTTTGGGCGGTTGACCGAAGGTCGGTTGTTAGACCTGGTCGTGGATTGTGGGGTATTGCGGCAATCGCGGATATTGGCGATTGACCGATGGTTACTTGTGCATCTGATTGGGAATCAGTTTCTTTTAGTGGAGGGTGTGTTCCACTGGGGCTTTTAGTTGTGATCCATCCTGCTTTTATCACCACGGCGCGGTTATTGCCCGGTGATGCTTTTATCTTACCGGCGCGGTTATTGCCCGGTTGTGCTTTACCTCGTGTGGTTAGCTCCCCTCGAGATCCCCTTCGGAGGCCGGGGCTGGACAGTTATGGACAGGGTTTGCTATCACATCGCGCGGCTTATTGCCCGATGATGAGGGCGGCAGCAGGAATTTTGCTATCACATCGGCGCGGCTTATTTGCCCGATGATGAGGGCGGTACAGATTGGGTTATCTGGGACGGTTGCTTATTGTTGCTTTCGTTTTTCAGTCTAGGACTGTATTTTAGAGGCATATAGTGGTAGATTTCCCCTTTTGCAGCGGTTTCTTTTCTTACCACTCTTCTTTCCTTTTTGCCTCTGGTAGACCTAGTGGGTGTGTTAGAGTTTGAGGTTTTACCCACTAGGGGAGGCTACTGGTTTACTAGTAGTTCTCACCCCCATTCTTCTTTTTCTTTTCTTCTCCTTTGTTTTGCAGAGCCTTCTGCGGGTGCTGCTGGATTTACAGCGGCGGGTCGAGGAGAGGACGGCTGAGTAGCTAGACAGCGGGCCGACAGTGATTACTAGACTGTACCTCTTATGTATCCTATCTCAACGTTGTACTTTTTACTTTTGGGGTCTGGCTTTAGCCAGCTGGTTGTATTTTTGGGTGAGCTGGGAGAGAAACTTGTACTTATTCTACGTCTTTTTTTGTATTTTTTCTTTTACTTCCAGTTCAGTCTGAGATGTAGTATTTTTTTCTTCCTACTTTAGTTCTCTGTGTATTGCTCTATTTTGTATCTTTATTATTTGAGCAGTTACCGGCGCTTCGTGTATGCGGAAAATTCCGTGTGCACGGCGGATCTGAGACGAGCCCGAGTTCTGGTTTACACTCGGGCGTGACAGATTAGGTGGTATCAGAGCTTAGGGATAGGTCAGTTGGGACTTAGGAAACCCTAGGCTTTTGGCTAGCCCTAGGGTGATAGGGCGTGAGGGACGTGACAAATTGCGAAAGTCAGTGATTTAGTTTTTGACTCTTCCAGAGAGTGAAGAGGGATCGACATACCCTATTTTCTGTGGGACCGTATGTTGGCTGCAGACAACATAAAGTTACAGAAATAGGGGATGTCCTTGACTTTCGCTAGATTGGGTCGTGTGGGGTTGTGTGCTGTGGCTTGCACTTTGTGGTTTCTTGTTGTGCAGATGCCTCCCCGACGTCGGATTCCTACCAGGGGTGCCCCTACACCCCCTGTTGAGCCAGGACAGGCTGGACCTTCCGAGATTGCTGATTGAGGGCCTGGTGGCCCAACTGCTGAGACCCAACCGCCGCGAGGAGCAGCGGATTGAGCACTACGGGCGCAGAGAGAGGCGCCGCCTCCGACATTTCTTGAGGCCCGGCCACCACCTGTGTGCCACTGGTGCCGACGGCACCATCATCGAGTAGCGGGGCTCGGGGAGTTGGCCCAGACTTTGACCCCGGCCGGGAGCAGGATATTGCTGACAAACTGTTAAGTTTTGTAAGCGCGAACCGCCTAGATTCTCGGGCGGGGACATGCAGCCGTGGAGGTTGGGACTGGCTATCAGCGATGGAGAAGAGTTTCGGGGATTTCTTCATCGAACGCCGAGGTACAGAGTTCATCTGGCCTCTGGGTACACTGCCTGGATGGAGATGCAGATGTTTGGTGGCGTCGAGTGGAGCCACGGATTTTCCAGATTTCTCGACAGTTACCCTGGTCTGAGTTTCGCGTATGGTATTGGATACCTACTTTCCGACGAGCGTGAAGAGAAACTGGAGGATGATTTGAAGAACCTTCAGCAGGGCGATCGGCCTGTTCAGGATTACTATCAGGAGTTCATACAGTTGCTAAACTGCGTGCCCTTTGTCGCCGGCTGGAACCCACACACAGGTCAGAGTTATTCGGGGCAGGCCTCCGCAGCGAGATTTATACCTATGCATGCACAGCGACTCCATACTCTTAAGGAGGCCGTCGATCACGCCGAATGGGTGAGAGAGGCTACAAGTCGTGGCGAGGTCGAGGCGTGTGGTGGTCGCTACAGAGTTCCGTTAGGAACGCCCAGTACCCCGAAAACGGGCAGAACGAGGGAATCGTCTATCGGTAGTGAGACCGCCGCGGTCCCCAGCAGTTAGGTTAGCCAACCTACCATGGGCGTGCGGATCAGCGATAGCCTAGTGGATCTCAGAGGCCATCGCGGCAGCAGCCGGAGTCTCAGCATCATGCACAGGGACAGCAATCAGCCGGTACAAAGCCACGGCTTCGCGACAGAGACAAGTTGTATATTCCTGCGGGGGATCTCATTGTACGCACACTGTGATCAGAGTGGGTCGTTGTTAACAAGGCATGTGGACAGCAGGCCACATTCGGGCTTCGTGCCCCTTTTCGACTCGCAGCGGCACCTTCATCAGCATCGGCCCTTTCCGCCTCAGCAGCATTGTCAGCTCAGGCGGCTTTTATGCCTCCAGCCGCGATCGGATCACCTTCTTTTTAACCCGCGGATCACCGGCCCACCGGTTCAGAGCGGTCGGGTCTACGTGCCGCTCAGGTGGAGGATTTTACGGCAGGCGGCCTTGTGGTGACAGGTATTATTCTTTTTTTTTGTTATTTTATTTTTTTACCGGCATTGTTTTGCATTGTCTAGCATTGGAGCATCCTAGTCATTGGTTGGGGTAGGACTTTATCTTTGTTCGGAGGTTTTATATTCTCGATCCTCGCTTGTAAGGGGAGTGTTGTTGGTCCTGCCCGGTGTAGTTGAGTCCTTGATAGTACCGAGGTAGACCTGATGGTCTTATGCTAGTTGTGGGTTTTGGATTTGGTAGCTTAGGACGTTATGGCTGGCTTCTTTTTTTTCTTTCTTTTTCGCGGGCGGTTGATTGTGCCGCGAGGACGTTCCTCGAGGGAGGGGCTAGGCCGGGGGTAGATGGTGTGTTGGGTTTCTCGGGGGGCTATCTTTGCCTCTATGGTTTCGACTTTGTGAGCGGGACGGTGTCCCGCCGTGGGGGCGCAGCCTTTCTGGCTAGCGTGGTTGTGGGATACCCCGGGAGTGCGGAGGTACTCACGTTGAGCTTGTTGCTCTTGGACTTGGTAGCTCGAGCGGTTAGCCCAGTTGTACTTGATCGAGGTGGTGCGTTTTCCTGGGGTGCCCGCCTCTTTTCTGTTCTTGTAAGAGACCCGATGGTTGAGTCGCGTCTCTAGGAGGAGGTACTTGACAGCTTTGGGAGCTTGAGTGGTGGACGTTGGATTTTTACTCCCTCTTTTCGTTGAGGTTTCTGGTTGAGGATTGTTTTAGTTTCGAGGACGAAACTTTCTTTTAGTGGGGGAGGATGTGATGACCTGGATCTCTGCCATGAGCTGTGGTAGATCATTGTGACACCTGGGAGCCTGTTTTGAGTGTCGGGGGTGTTTGTGCACCAATTGGACACAAGTGGCGGACTTCGGCTTACTGGATCACGTGGGTGATCAATGGACTCCGTCGGATCGTTAGAAGTGGTTTTGGCGCGATGCGGATATTAAAAATGGACTCTCAGCGCGAAGTTTGGACCAAGGAATACCTTTCCGATGCCATCGGCAAATTTTGGGGTTGGAATTTGGCAAAATCGGACTAATCAAATTCGGATTCCGCGCGGCGGGGGAAAACGGTCAAAACGGACTACCCACTTGTTATTTTTGAGCATCGGGTACTGTTCAATGCCGGAATCAGTGTCTCCGGCCGCCGGTGGCGGCCGCCTGGCGGGCGGCGCGCGGGCAGCGGCCGGGAGCGGCCGCGGGGCGGCGCGGCGGGTGGCAGAGGCGCGCCGGGCCGCCCCGGTCCGACGCGGTAGGCGTGCACCGGGCGGACGCGTTGGCGGACTCGGGAGTGGGCCGGTCCGCGGGGCGGGGGGTCTACGGAGGAGTGCGGGCGGCACGTGGACCGGGCGTTGGACACGTGTCGGTTTCTGGTTGGCGGGCTCACGCAGGCTGGGACCACGGAGCGTTGGATGTGCCTCGGTAACATGTGCGCCGGCAGGGGTCGACAGGCACGGGCGCGCCAGGGTTGGTCCGGAGGAGGATGATAGTGACGGGGCCAGGTAGGCGACCCTGGCATTCGGCGGGCGCCCCCCCACCCGCGTTGGACCAGGGCGGGCCACGCGGCACTGCGCGGGAGGCGGGGAAGGCTGTTGCCTGTTCGGGGGGCGACGTGGAGGCCCGTGGCGATTTCGGGCGCGCACAGTGTTGGGCCGGGCCCCAACACTGTAGCCGCCCGAAAATCTGGAGCGCCCGAAAGTGGGGACCCATTGGTCATTTCCCCAATTGTTTTTCCTGGCCTATAAATAGGCCGAGTTCTACAGGAAGAACTTTTTCCCTGTTCCTCCTTTCACAGTGCCACCTTCACGAGATTTCTTCATCTCCCAGAGCCGGATCAATCTGCAGATTCCAGGATTTTTCTGCGGCACGCATCCCAAGGTTTTCTATTTTTACGGCGCGGCGCGACGCTCGTTCGTTTTGTGGTCTTCTTCGTCGCGTTTTGGTGCGAGGACTCCCCCCGACCTTACCCGAGCACCTTTTTTCTGTGATTCTTGCGCCGGTTGGCTTCACGACAGGTAGGGCTACGTTTCCCATGTTTGCTGGTTTTTCCCATTCCGAGTTTTTCATGGGTTTTTTCGGATCATCTTGTGACCTCATTTTCTGGGGCGGAGTTTTGGGACAGCGGTACGGTATTTTGGCGATATCTTCGCGCACAGGCATCGGATTGGGGCGATTCAAAAGGCGTTTTGCATCTACACAGCACGAGGAATATCCCCAAATTTTCTTGGAATTTTCTGAATATTTTTCGAAGGTGAGAAATCTCTGTGTACAGAAGTGTTTGCTACAGTTTTTGAGAGCAGTTTATTTCGGGGTGGTTCCCTTGCCGGATTTATTTCTCAGTGTAGGAAACTCGGATTTGAGCGTGCAGGTACTCGTTTCGACGGGTTCGTCGCGAGGATCGTGAGAGTATTTTTCTTGGATTTTTCTGGGCACTCCTCGCAGGTAAAAACAGGGCATCTTTGGACTGTTAGCTTTGGGACAGCATGTGTTGAATTTAATTGTATGTTTTGGGGTAATTCTTGTTCAGTGATCGCGGCGGTTTAGCTTTTGGCCTGGAGCACTCTCTGGACTTGGAATTAGCGATCGAGGTGGGTGGTTGTTATACTCCTCAATTTTTCTGACATGCCCCTAGGAATATTGGAGAGATCCTCCAATTGGTTTATTGAATGATTAATTATGGACATGCATGCTTAAAGTAAAATTGTGAGCCTTTCCAATGGAAATTACTATTGTGGATATTTGATAGTGGTTGGGACTTCTACATGTTGGTATGGATGGAATGTTAGCGTTTAACCTTGCATGTGGATTGGATTATTTATTTTGGGCTTTATGATTATCCTGTTAGTGGTTGATGCTATTGAGGATTTTATGACATGCATAGGTGGATAGTAATGCTTTATTATGGAACGTGGATTATAGACATGTGTGGTTGGATAATGTTTTAGCATGATGGTTATATCTATGCGGGTCTATTAATTGTTACACTTGTGGAACCACTATTGGTTGCCTTTTTCTTTATTTTCCTTGAGAACACTTGCATGCTTGTATGGACATCTAGGTAGGCCATCTTTTATCGCTACACTTTCATGCTGGAACTTGACTTAGGAGAAACCTTGTTTGCTTCTTTCTCCTTTCGTTGGTCAGGTGGGTTTGCTCGGGTTTGAGCAGGGGTTTGGGATAGTGTAGCCGGGGCCTGGATTATGGATCATGGGTTTTGGCGGTGACCGCGGATATTGGGCGGTTGACCGGATGTCGGTTATAGGACATCGGTGATAGGGCATGATTATGGATTAGAGGGTTTGTGGCAACCGCGGATCGTAGGCGGTTGACCAGATGTCGGATGTGGGACATGTTTGTGATTGTGGGTTATTCCGGCGACCGCGGGTTTTGGGCGGTTGACCGAAGGTCGGTTGTTAGACCTGGTCGTGGATTGTGGGGTATTGCGGCAATCGCGGATATTGGGCGATTGACCGGATGGTTACTTGTGCATCTGATTGGGAATCAGTTTTCTTTTAGTGGAGGGTTGTGTTCCACTGGGGCTTTTTAGTTGTGATCCAATCCTGCTTTTATCACCGCGCGGTTATTGCCCGGTGATGCTTTTATCTTACCGGCGCGGTTATTGCCCGGTGGTGCTTTACTCGTGTGGGTAGCTCCCCTCGAGATCCCCTTCGGAGGCCGGGGCTGGACAGTTATGGACAGGGTTTGCTATCACATCGGCGCGGCTTATTGGCCCGATGATGAGGGCGGCAGCAGGAATTTTGCTATCACATCGGCGCGGCTTATTTGCCCGATGATGAGGGCGGTACAGATTGGGTTCATCTGGGACGGTTGCTTATTGTTGCTTTCGGTTATTTCAGTCTAGGACTGTATTTTAGAGGCATAGTAGTGGTAGATTTCCCTTTTGCAGCGGTTTCTTTTCTTACCACTCTTCTTTCCTTTTTGCCTCTGGTAGACCTAGTGGGTGTGTTAGAGTTTGAGGTTTTACCCACTAGGGGAGGCTACTGGTTTACTAGTAGTTCTCACCCCATTCTTCTTTTTCTTTTCTTCTCCTTTGTTTTGCAGAGCCTTCTGCGGGTGCTGCTGGATTTGCAGCGGCGGGTCGAGGAGAGAGGACGACTGAGTAGCTAGACAGCGGGCCCGACAGTGAGTAGCTAGACTGTACCTCTTATGTATCCTATCTCAGACGGTTGTACTTTTACTTTTGGGGTCTGGCTTTAGCCAGCTGGTTGTATTTTGTGGTGAGCTGGGAGAGAAACTTGTACTTATTCTACAGTCTTTTTTTGTATTTTTTTTCTTTTACTTCCAGTTCAGTCTGAGATGTAGTATTTTCTTTAGTTCAGCTCTGTTATATTGCTCTATTTTGTATCTTTATTATTTGAGCAGGTTACCGGCGCTTCGTGTATGCGGAAAATTCCGTGTGCACGGCGGATCTGTAGACGAGCCCGAGTTCTGGTTTACACTCGGGGCGTGACAATATCGGCGGCAGAGTGAGCAGCGGATAGGATGATACAGTTGTCGGAGCAGCGGGCAGCTCGACAGTGCTTCCTTCTGAGACCACCCGGTTGCAGTATCCTCAGTGGTAGGGATTTCTGTGGCACCGATGGAGCGAGTAGCCCCCTCTGTGCCAATGTTTAGTGTCGAGGCACCGAGGCAGGGTGGATAGTTGACAGCTGGTGAGCTGAGGGGACATGATCGATCTATTCAGCCAGATTTGGCAGATGAACCACCCCGACTCGTAAGATTGAGTCGGAGCCTTTGGGGGACAGATTGGCCGGCAGATGCATTTCTGATTTCTTTTTCCTCGATAACGAGTTCCCGAGACGCCAGAGATCGGGTAGACCCCGATGGCAGTATCAGCATCTATATCAAAGTAGCGCAGCGGTAGCGTGGATTTGTTATCTGCGGAGGACCGTATCAGTCGCCTCAGTGTGAGCAGAGACAGAGGTCGTGCTCCCTTTGTGATTAGTCGTGATTTTTCTGGCAGACTGAGCGATGACCATTTGTATCGAGCGGATGAATCTGTGCCGCCCGGTTGGAGGGCGCCACGGTAGTGGATTGAGTCGTCGCAGGTGTGATTTCATCACAGCAGTCGGAGTTAGAGCATATTGCATTCCTGCATGGACTAGAGGCAGATTTGTTACCACGTGCACATGAGGTACAGGTTCATGTTAGTGTTGTGCATGTGGAGGAGGCTTGTGGGTCATGTCCAGTGCAGCTGAGACTACGAGTTACCGACAGATTTATTTGTAATTGTGGCAGTTTGGTATTTTGACCCTGTGCTTGAGATTGTTTGGCACAATGCCACAGGATATTTTGACTAAGGAGAAAGAGGACGTTGATCTTATGCGAGGCAGACGAGAGGAGGCTTGGTTATTGAGATTGTTAGAGCACACAGGTTTTAGCGACAGTGTGAGAGGTGCTTACGGCGGCACCGGGACTCAAGGATATCTCTGTTGCCCATAAAATCCCAGGTGTGATTTCACCTGAGCTGTTGATAATGCCGCCGGTTAGGGAGATAGAGATTGCGTTTGACGTGGTTCGGGGAACCGCGCCACCCTTGACAGCACCTCATTGGATATCACCAGTAGAGCTGAGAGAGCTGATGGCGCAGTTGCAGGATCTGATGGATCGAGGGTTCTGTTTGACCTAGTTCCACGCCGTTGGTACGCGGTGGTGATGCCACGTCGTTGATACACGACTGTGAGGATCCTTTTATGGTTCGAGTGTACACAGGTCCGGGTGGTATCTAGAGCCTTGTGTTGGAGTTATACTCTGACAGTCAATGTAAGATGCGAGTACCTACTTGGAATCAGACGGCCAAGGACTTTGCCTAGATGGCATTCAGGATCTGGTAGAGGCATTATGAGCGCACAGTGGGCCAAATGGAATAATTAATGCCCTGTTGTCTTCAAGATCTGAGGAATTGTGTGTTCCATATGTACTTGGACAGCTTGGGAGTGATGTTCCCCGAGGATATTTGATTTACTCCCAGAGCGACTTGGAGCAGGAGGGACACTTGGGGATGTGCTACCGTGCCTGTGTGGATGAAGCTGTATGCCAAGTTATTGAGATACAAGTTTTAGCTTCTTAAGCTTATCTTCGTGGGTCACATTGTGTTAGCCGTAGGGGCGGCGGTGGAAATCCGGCCAATATGGATACCATTTGGGAATTGGCCGAGGTCGACGATTATGGTCAAGGTGAGGAGCTTCTTGGATTTGGCAGTGCCAGGAGAGCATAACTAATGGATAATAACACTGATATCAGCGTCGCCTTTTGCATTGTTAGTGCGGGGTGATGGACTTGCGAGTTATAGCGATGCCTCCCATGATGGCGGTGGAGTTACCGTTGGTTTACTTTTGAGCATCTTGGATCACCCCGACAGGGCCACTGTGTTGGCGGATACCTGGAGCAGGAAAGCTGTCTGGGGTCGAGTTGGATGATTCCACAGTTGGTGCTGTGTGGACTGTTGAGGCGAACATGGCTTGTGGTTGTGCCCCTGAGGGTTCCTTTGGATGATAGATCGCGGCTGAGTAGTGCACTCGGATGGTCAAGATTCGGGAGTGACCGAGTTAGGACCCCAGCTTGTTGGATTCTCTCCCTCTTGGTTGATCGTGTGGGTGTGTTTTGGGTCGCCTGGTTGAGTTGACACTCGGGGTGTGGTGTTGGTGCGTGTGGCACTGGTTGTTCTTCCCTTTCCCCAGCCTTTGTGGAGTCCCTGAGGTTTTCCGCATCTCAGCTCAGGAGTGCTTTGCTTTTGGATCCCTCGCCCGTGATTGACTCGCTCTGTTTGAGATCTGTGAGTGTGTGGAGTACGAGGGACGCCCGTTGCGAATTCTGGCTCGTGAAGTGAGGGAATTGCGCAATCGGGCTATGCCGTACTGGTTGTTGCTGTTGTTGTTGTTGTTGAGGAGTAATCACGGGGAGTGAGTGGTGACTTAGGAGCTGGAGACGGTGGTGTTGAGTACCTACCCTTAGTTTTTGAGACTCCTTTTGAGTTGTGTTAGTTTCGAGGACGAAACTTTCTTTTACTGGGGGAGGATGTGAGGACCCGAAATTCCCACGTAAGGATTACTGTTTGTTTGGCAGCTTCTGGAAGCCTTTTGTTGAGTGTGGAGGCTTTGCGCGCAAATCGGACTTCAAAACCGGACCTCAGCGCGAAAAATGGATCGAGTTGGTGTGTTCGGATGCCCCCGTAAATTTTTAGAAATGGATTCTTGCAAAATGGACTTCGTATTTGGATTCGGCGCGGAAAAACGTTGGAAATCGGCTATTTGGTTGTATTTTTTCGGAGTCCGGATGATCAAAACGGGCAACCGAAAGTTTTGGGGATTTTCGGGTGCATGAATAGGCTGTGGACCGGGGGTGCCACGTGGCGTCACCCCATTGGTTCGGTGTTGGGAGTGCGGTCCATCAGGCATGCTAGGCTGCCACATGGCTAGCCATGATGGGCCAGCCGTACTTCACGTGGGGTGGAGTGTGGGAGAGGGAGAGAGAGAGGATTGTTTTAATTATTTTTTTTCCTTTCTTCTTCTTCCTCCTCTTCTTCTTCCTCTTCTTTTTCTTCCTCCTTCTTCCTCCATGGACCATGGATTGTTGGAGGGTTTTGTGCAGAGCATCACCAACGTTTCTTCTTCAAAATCATCATCTTGGGTGAGCCATTGGAGCTAGCTTGGTCATCTTCTTCTCCATGATGGAGCACAAGCACCATTGCTGGATTTTCGGAGCTCCACCGTCGCGTTTCAGTGCAAAAATTTCCCAGGACTCATTTCTTGGAGTTTTGAGCTCATTTTTGGTTCTACGTTTTCACAAGAGGTAAGGCTACAATCTTTGTATTCAAATCTCCCCCCAGATCTCATGTTTTTACAGAGTTTTAAGGCCATCTTTGGAACCCTTCATTTCAGTCTGGAATCCTGAACAGTCCTCAGTGTTTTGGCCTTTCTGGGCAGTAGGATGGGAATATTTGGATGATTTTTGCGGGGCAATTTCCAGAACTCGAGGATCTACAATATTGTTATGTACCATTTTCCCCAGATCTGAGTTTTTATTAGGGTTTATGCATGATCTTTGGAGCACCTTGCTGCATTCGTGTACAGATGGAACTTGGTGGATAGTTCAAAGTATTTATGGGTTTTCTCCATCATCCGAGCATGAAAATTGGAGTTCTTTAACTCAATTTGTATCTACTCTCGACAAGGAATCCAATGGTACCTCTCTTGTAGGATTTGGAGTACGTTTGGTTAGGTAAAATTAATAATCTTTTCAAGTGCTATTTTATGGATTACTGCAGTCCCTGTTTTAATTTGGATTTGAGCAATGCTCCTTTGAATGCAGATAACTTTCTGGATACAAGGTCTTTTTCAGAAATTTAAGTTGGGACTTCTTCTTAACTTCAAGGTGAGCAAATTCTCTTTTTGCGATCTGTGGATAAATTCCTTTGGAAAAGCCTCTAATTAAGCTTGGAAATGCTAGCAAGTTTATGTTAACAGTTTTTGGGCAGCATTGTGAATTTTGCTTCGTTTGAATGTTAAGGGAAATTAATGGTGGATTTTTGGGGACTTGAAGATATTTGTATGAAAGAGGAGATCTTTGTTTTACTGTTGGAGACTTCATCTTGAGGTATTTGAGGTTGCACATACCTTTTATTTAATCTTGTTGCACTTGCTGAAATTCTGGATTTTGAGTGCGCAGTGTGCATTGTTTCAGTGATTGCGCCCAATCCGTGAGGCGGATTTGGATGATTTTCGCGGCATCGGTCTCCTGGGAGGATAAGGATTACTCACGCCAAATTTCAACTACAGCGGGCAGCGGATCGTCAAGTTTCAGGTGGGTGGTTGTGCTTTGCCGAAAACATCGATTTACCCACTCGGGCTATTGGTTTCCCTCATGGCATTGTGGTTGATGTTCTCTTCTCCTCGGTATAATATGCTTGGATATCCATGTTTAGATTAAGTTAATTGATTCTCAGTGTATACATGAGTGAATGAATAGTTTGATTGACGTTGTATTATCTCATATGAAGTTGATTATAAGTGATCATCCTTTAACCTATGTTATGTGAGGGTAATTGGGAAATTAATCTTTAGCCTACACTTTGTGATGAATGGTTAACCTAATTATGGTGAATGATGGTGATAGTTATATGTAAATGATTTTAGTTGATTTATGTGAAGGATATGGTTGCTATGTAGGAAGGGATTGTTATGACTTTATGTGAATGTCATATGGCCTAGGTGTGAATGGCTATCCAAGGTAAGTGAGGGTGATCTTATTAAATGATTCTTGACTTATCTACGTGAGAATAATTGACCCGGTAGATTTTCCTTCTACATCTTGTGATATTTACCATAATGGTTGATCCTTAGACTATTTTGCGTGAGATTGTGTATTGTGAATGGTCGGCGATTTAGCCTATGTGGAAATAAATGTTGTTGGTGGATTCTATGTGCATCCTATGTGAGAAACCATGCTTTATACTTTTCTCCTTTTCATTTTAGACTCTGGGTATTTGTGGCTCGGGTGCGAGCAGGGAGTTTGGGATAGTGTAGTCAGGTTTCTGGGGATTTGGGACAGGCAGGGCCTGATGGCAGGGATTGCGGCAACCGCGAACTGTGGGCGGTTGACCGGGTTATTATTATTACATCAGATTGGAGGTGAGGGATCGGGCTTCCTTAGTGGATGGTGTTTCCCACTTACTTAGAGTCTTGATCCAGTCCTGCTGATTTATGATACTTATGTTACTGGATACTGAGATACTTTACTCGTGTGGGTCGCTCCCCTCGAGTGCCACTCCGGAGTAGGCTTTAGACCGTGTTGGGTGCCGGTCAGACCATGTTGGGTTCCGGTCATTTGGACAGTGGAGACACTGAGTTCGTGAGATTGATGACAGAGCAGGCAGTACCAGTGTTTACTGGTGTATTGATTGGGTTTGGTCAGGTAGGCTTTGACTTTCTCAGGCATACTTTTAGCTATTCTTTTAGCTGGGCATTTTAGGGGCATTTTAGTGGTAGCTCTCTTTTATCAGTAGTTCTGTTTATAGCTTACCACCTCTCTTATTCTTTTTCTTGCCTCTGGTAGACTTGTGGGTACGTCGGGGTTTGAGGCTTTACCCACAGGGGGAGGCTACTGGTTTTACTAGTGGTTCTCACCCCCATTGTTGTTTTTTCCCTTTCCTCCCTTTGTTTTGCAGTGTCTGCTGCGGGAGTTGCGGATCTTCGGTTGACGGTCCGAGGCGAGGGAGTCGCGAGATAGATCCCTACCAGTGTTGATTCCTACAGTGGGATAGTTGTACCAACCCGGATTGTGGGTTTCACTGTACTCAGTTGTATTTTATTATTTTAGTTATCTCCCTTTTTGGATTGGTAGATGTTGTATAGGTGGCTTTTACTTGTATTACAGTTTCGGTGGATCAGATTATTGTATTATTATTTTTGGGAGATTGATATTGTACTTTTATTTTTCAGTTGTACAGTGATTCAGGTTTTTATTACAGCAGTTTTTCTTCAGCTCTGATATCTGTTTAGTCGTTAGATGGTACTTTGCAGGTTGGACGCTTCGCTTATGCGGGGTTCCGCATAGGTGGCGGATCTGTTGGCGAGCCCGGGTCGCAGTTTCGACCCCCGGGGCGTGACAACTCTAGTTTATTCTCAGCCAATTTATGTGAGACTGATATACTATAGTGGTGATATATTAGCATGCCATGTTAACACTTAGTCTTTCATGAAAATTGATTATTCGATGGGACAAGATGATATATCCTATGTGTGGGTACCACTCTGATGATTTATTATGGATCATGGATTATGGACATGTGTAGTTGGTTAGTGCTTTTGGCATGTTGGTTATACCTATGTGGAGCTACTATTTGATACACTTTCTTTTATCTTTCATGAGGACAAATGCATGCTTGTATTTGGCATGTTGGTTATACTTATGTGGAGCTACTATTTGATACACTTTCTTTTATCTTTCATGAGGACAATTGCATGGTTGTATTGACATCTAGATAGGCCTTCTTTTATCGCTACACTATCATATTGGGACTTGACTTAGGAGAAACCATGTTCGCTCTTTTTCTCCTTTTTACTCAGATTTATGATTATTGTTCCTCGGGTTCGAGCGGGGGTTTGGGATAGTGTAGTCGAGATCTTCGAGTCTGGGAAAGGTTGTACAGATTGTGGACTTGTGGGGTATTGCGGCGACCGCAGACAGTAGGCGGTTGCCCGGATATTGGTTATTTTACCAGATTGTGGACTTGTGGGGTATTGCGGCGACCGCGGACAGTAGGCGGTTGACCGGATATTGGTTATTTTACTCGATTGTGGACTTGTGGGGTGTTGCGGCGACCGCGGACATTGGGCGGTTGACCGGATGTTTACTTTTGCATCAGATTGGGGGATCGGGGTTTCTTTAGAGGATGGATTTTCCCACTTGAGTATAGTTATGATCCAGTCCTGCTATATTGTGATACTTGTGACATAGATACTTTACTCGTGTGGGTCGCTCCCCTCGAGTGCCACTCCGGAGTGTGCGACTGTACCGGGTCGGTACCGGTCAGTCTTTGAGCTCTTGATTTCCTTATTACATCGATGTTATGCGTTGATGGCATACCCGATGTGGCCGGCAGAGCTGGCAGTACCAGTTTCTATTGGTCCATTGATTCAGTTTGTTTTAGGAAGATACTGTTACTGATGCATGCATACAGCCAGTTTATTCGAGATTGCATTAGAGGCATAGTAGTGGTAGTTTTCTTTATCAGTTGTCTATTTAGCTTACCACTTCTTTTTCCTTTTCCCTCTGGTAGACTTAGTGGGTACGTCGGAATTTTGAGGATTTACCCACTGAGGACTACTGGTTAACTGGTAGTTCTCACACACGTTGGGGGTTCCCCCCCCCCTCTTTCTTTCACCCCTTTGTTTTGTAGAGTCTTCTGCGGGAGTTGCTGATCCATCGGTCGTTGTTCGAGGTGAGGGAGTCACGAGCTAGATCCTTACTTGCCCGAGCAGTGTAGCTGTATCCCCTTGTTGGAAATTTCTAGTACTGTCAGTTGGATTATTGTATAGTTTATTTTGAGAGAGATCTTCTGTATTTTGAGAGACTGATGTACTATGGTTTTAGTTTATCTCCCTTTTTGGGTCCAGGGTGTTACAGAATTTGAGTTGGCGTAGTTTCGTGAAAGTCTCAAGTCTTGAAGATTGAAGGTGAAGAAAGTTGGATCGTTTAACTCAATCTCAAGAAAGAAGAATTCAAAAGGATCAGGTATGTTTAACTAAAGATTTTGTGTGATCCGAATACTTCTTGTAGTGTAGAAACACTTGGAAGAATCTTTCATTGCATAAAAATCAAAAACTGGACTTGGGACATGTTCAGGATCCGGATCAGGTTGTTCGATCCGGATCCCGAAGGTGGTTCGTTCATACATCAGTTCAATCCGGATCGTAGTCTCTTGATCCGGATCCCGAACAGTGAGTTTACCATTTTCCTTGAACGATTCGGATCATGCTTCGCAATCCGGATCCCGAACGTTGATGTTTGGTAAACTGTATGAACGATCCGGATCATGCACTTCGATCCGGATCCCGAACCTTCATTTTTCTGGAATTGGCTGAATCGTTATGACGATCCGGATCACAGCTAAGACGATCCGGATCGCCGTCCGTAAAACTTCCAGAAATGTTAGGTTTTTGATTCTTATCTCCTTCCTAGGGTTTCTAACCTATAAATACACCCTATGACTCTTTTTCTAGGGTAATCCACATAGTCAATAGCCGTCATTTTCATATATCATTTTATACGGCTATAGATCCACATATAGAGAAGAAAGGAAATCATTAGAGAATACTCTATGTTTCTTCAACTATATTGATTAGTTTGATTCTAGGTTTTCATACTCACATCTTGAGTTGAATCAAACTAATGAATACTTAGATGGTATTTCCGATCTATCTTTGATCTAAGTATTCGGGGGATCATCACCACCCAAAACAACGATTTACCCCAAAAATCGGCGCGTGGATTCGCGTGTCCTTGAGGATTCAAGGTTCAACCGCTCTCGTGGATTCGGAGCGAGGCACGTTCGTGGATTCGAAGGGTGCTATTGGGTGAAGACCGTGGATTCGGTCGGACGTCGTGGATTCGACGTTGGACGCCGTGGATTCGGCGTTGGGCGCAGATCGTGGATTCGAGAAGCGTCGCGGAGCGAGCGGAGAAGATCCTCTAGGAGCGTATGGAAAAGGTTGAGTCGTAAGTGTGTACGGTAAATCACCTTGTACGTGTTTTAATTCTAGTGGATTTCTGCCGTGTTATCGGTCCCGTGGTTTTTTACTCCGGTGATGGAGTTTTCCACGTAAAAATCTTGCGTATTATTTTTATTTCCGCATTGGGTTTTATCGCAACGATTTTTTGAGTGTTTATACGTTTACACCTATTCACCCCCCTCTAGGTGTTTTTTCCCCTATTTAGATCCGTATTTCATATAACCCAACAAGTGGTATCAGAGCGGGAATAGGGTTGTAAACAATGGTTGAAGGTGGAAACATCAACCGACCCCCGTTCTTCGATGGAACTAATTATGCGTACTGGAAAGTACGGATGAAAGCCTTTTTAATTTCCATCGACGAACGGGTGTGGCAATCAATTGAGTTAGGATGGTCTAATCCAACTGAATTTAATGGTGATGTTCGCACCTTAAAACCTAGGTCGAAATGGACCAAGGAAGAGTTAGATTCATCTTCTTACAATGGCAAGGGAATTAATGCTATTTTTAATGCCTTATCTCAAACTGAATTCTCTCGCGTCTCGGCATGTGAGACTGCGAAAGAAATCTGGGATGTTCTTCAGGTTACACATGAGGGAACTAACCTCGTGAAGATTCAGAAACTGCAAATGCTTACGAGCAAGTTTGACTCTATCTTAATGGCAGAAAATGAATCTTTCACGGACTACTATACACGATTGCAAGACATCGTAAACTCATGTGCTAATCTGGGAGAGAAGATTCCAGAATTTAAGATTGTAAGAAAAATCTTAAGAACTCTTCCTGAACGATTTCGCCCAAAGGTTACTGCCATTGAAACTATTAAACACCCGGACGAAATACGTGTAGAAGAATTAGTTGGTTCATTACAAACTTATGAAATGACATTTACTACTAACAATTCTTCTGGAAAGGCATCCACTTCTAAGTCTTCAGGTTATGCGTTGAAAACAACTAAGGAAGAAGACGCGGATACATCCTCCTAAGACGATGACGAGAACCTTTCTATGGAGGAATTTGAGAAGCAGCTCGCTCTCTTGACAAGGAAGTTTCGCCGCAACTTTCGAAGGGGTAATTCAAGCAAATCTCCATCCTTCGGAAAGTCGAACAAAGGCAAGGGTACTTCAGGTTACAAGTCAAGAAAGCAAGAGAACTTCTCAAAGGATAAGAAAAGTTCAGAAGGACAACTACAATGCTTCAAATGTCGAGGCTACGGCCACATTGCAACGGAGTGTCCTAACAAGTATCCGGCAAAGAAGAAGGCGATGCAAGTCGTCACTTGGGATGACAACTCAACGTCAAATGAGTCGTCTTCGAGTGATGAAGAAAAGAGCTCCACCGCATTCCACGCGTCCGTATCTTCACCCTTCATGTGCTTTATGGCAAATACATCTGAGTCGTTGTCCAACTCCACTGTTGAAAAGAATGCTACGGACAACGAATTGGATGATTCGGAAGGTGAAGAATTTGCTCTAGCCTATCACAGATCTCTACGGGATTTAAAGAAACCGGCTAAGCAAAACAAGGGGTTGAGAGGAAGATTTTGCTCTAGCCTACCACAGACTTTTGAGGGACTCAAAGAAAGTGGCTAAGCAAAACAAGAGTTTGAGAGGGAGAGTGCATGATCTCGAAGAAGAAGCAAAAAGAGCGACTTCTCTCTCAAACGCTCTTGAAGTGGAAAGGGAAAACCTGATAAAAGAAAATGCTTCCCTTCAAGAGTCCAATGAGCAACTTGAAAAGGAACATACAAATCTGGTGGATAACGCGAATCACTTTTCAAAGCTCTACAACGAGGCTCGACAGGATAACCTGGAAATGACAAAGACCATTTTCCAACTCAAGAATGACTTACAGCGATTCTCTTCAGGAAGGAGTAAGTTGGATAGACTTCTTGGTCTTGGTCAATCAAATAGGTTCGGCCTCGGATACACTCAAACTGGAAACAGTCCATGTTCGAGTGAGACAGTTTTTGTGCCTCAGTCGGTATCTCCTCCTCCGACACCGGAATTCAAGACAAACAACGACAACAAACCTACTTCATCCTCTTTGGGATCGTCAAGATCTAAGGTATGTTTTCGTTGTGGTGTTTCAGGGCACATAAGAAGATATTGCAAGACGGGAGTCGAACGCTCATCTCAAAGACCTCTTGCAACAACTACCAAAACGGCTCCTCCCCGAAAATCAAAGCAAAACTTTTCAAATGAAAAGAGATTTGGTAGTTCATCGCGCAAGACGATTACATCAAGGAACAACAATCGCTATAACAAGACGCCTTCACCTAGGCATATAACTTCACGACCATTACCGACGCACTCCAAAAGGGTTTGGGTGCGCAAAGGTGAAATTTTCCCTTGTCTTGTTTCCAATGTTTCCTTGCATGCATATGATAGTTCGTCTTGGTATCTGGATAGCGGGTGTTCCCGTCACATGACCGGTGACAAAAATAGTTTTCAAAATCTTGAGAAAATCTCCGGAGGACACGTTGTTTTCGGAGACGGTCGATCTTCCAAAATTGTTGGAAAAGGGACGGTAGCTATTCCAGATGGCCCGATTTTGAAAAACGTCTTATTTGTTGATGGCCTTAAGACTAACCTCATAAGCATAAGTCAACTTTGCGACAATGGTTTTTCAGTTAACTTTTCATCTGTTGAATGCGTTGTAACTGATAAGGACCATGTCTTCTTTTTAAAAGGGGTTAGATCGGAAAACAATTGTTATGTTGTTCCTAATAAATTTTCTGAAAATTGTAACTTAGCTGCTTTGAATAATGAAACTCTTTGGCATGAAAGGCTAGGTCACTTAAATTTTAAGGAACTTACTAGAATTTCAAACAAGGACGTGGTCAAGGGGATTCCAAAGCTTTTATTTAAACAAAACGTTGTGTGTGGTGGTTGCCAAAAGGGAAAACAGTCTAGGACTGCACACAAGAACTTGAACCACGTCGGTACAAAACGGCCCTTGGAACTTTTGCACATGGACCTAATGGGGCCGACCCGTCAACCATCTTTGGGAGGTAAATGGTACATCTTTTTATTGGTTGATGATTTCTCTCGGTTTTCTTGGGTAGCATTTTTAAAAGAGAAAGCCGATACGTTTGACTCTTTTCATGAGATTTGCCATCGTATTATGATTGAAAAGAATGAAAAGATCATTCGTGTTAGAAGTGATAGAGGTGGAGAATTCATAAATTCAAAATTCATTGATTTTTGCACTTCAAATGGAATCAAACATGAATTCTCGGCACCCTATACACCTCAGCAGAATGGTGTTGTTGAGCGCAAGAACAGGGTTGTTCAAGAGATGGCGCGTGTGATGCTTCATAGCCGGAATTTACCGTTACATTTTTGGGCTGAAGCTGTGAACACCGCTGTCTATGTCATTAATAGAGTTTACTTGCGCCCAGGAACTTTAAATACACCATATGAGCTGTGGTTTAGTAGAAAACCCAATATCAAATATTTTCGTGTCTTCGGGAGTCGATGTTACATTTTACGTGACCGTGAAAATCTTGGAAAGTTCGACTCTCGAAGTGATGAAGGGATCTTTCTGGGTTATTCTACGAATAGCAGAGCATATCGAGTATTTAACATTGAATCTAAGACGATCGTAGAATCTATAAATGTTAAAGTAGATGAAGCTTTTCACTTTGAAACTGGAAAATCTACCCTCGATATCTCTCTAGATGATGATTCTCCTGCTAGTGCATCTTCTCATAATAATACTTCCAATATTAATGATGCATCTAATGGTTCTTCTAGTGTATCTGATGTGCAGGAATCATCTCATATATCTCCGAGTACTCCGTTTCAACAAACGTTACGAATCTCCAAGGATCATCCGGAATCGAATATTATTGGAGATCCACAAGAAGGAGTCAGAACTCGGAGGCAGTTGGTTTGTGGATTCGCTTGCTACGTATCTTTGATCGAACCAAAGAACATAGATGAAGCTCTTCAGGATGACTATTGGATTAAGGCAATGCAGGAAGAGCTCCATCAATTTGAGCGAAACAAAGTCTGGGAATTAACGAAGCCTCCAAAGCAACACAATGTGATAGGTACCAAATGGATCTTCAAGAACAAGAAAAATGAGGATGGTACTATCATCAGGAACAAGGCACGATTAGTTGCTCAAGGCTACTCTCAAGTAGAAGGTATAGACTTTGACGAAACATTCGCCCCTGTAGCTAGACTCGAGTCCATTCGTATACTGTTTGCTATTGCTTGTCATTTTAAAATCAAATTATTTCAAATGGACGTTAAGAGCGCATTTCTAAATGGGTTTTTAAATGAGGAAGTTTATGTGGCTCAACCGAAAGGTTTTGTAGATCATAAACAACCTAACCATGTTTTTCGTTTGAAAAAGGCTCTTTACGGTCTGAAACAAGCACCGCGAGCATGGTACGAAAGGTTAACAAAGCACCTTTTGGAGAAGGGCTATACTCGAGGGGGAGCTGATAGGACTCTCTTTGTGAAGCATTATCAAAGCAATTTCATTGTAGCACAAATCTATGTCGATGACATTGTATTTGGCGCAACAAGAGATAACGATGCTTCTAAATTCGCGGAGACTATGGAAAGCGAATTTGAGATGTCCATGATGGGCGAATTGACTTATTTTCTTGGATTGCAAATTAAACAAAATGATGAAGGCATTCACTTGAGTCAATCCAAGTATGCAATGGAGTTGGTCAAAAAGTTTGATCTAGAAAATTGTAAAGATTTTTCGACTCCAATGGGAACTAGCCACAAGGGACTTGGAAGTGAATCACATAGTGAGAATGTAGACGAGAAACTGTATCGAAGTATGATTGGAAGTCTACTTTACCTCACGGCTAGTCGCCCGGATATATCTTTTGGTGTTGGGATTTGCGCGAGATATCAATCAGCACCAAAGGAGGTTCACCTGAAAGCGGTGAAAAGGATCATCCGGTACATCAAAGGATCAATTAATTTCGGAATTTGGTATCCTATGGGAACAAGTTTGGATATTGTTGGATACTCAGATGCCGATTGGGCAGGATCAGTGGATGATCGGAAAAGCACGAGTGGTGCATGCTTCTATCTTGGCCATTGCCTTGTTGCATGGCACAGTAAAAAGCAGAACTGCATAGCACTCTCGACTGCCGAAGCGGAATACATTTCAGCTGGAAGTTGCTCAACTCAACTCATTTGGATGAAAAGCGTATTGAGCGACTTCCGCATTTCAGCATCTTCGGTAACAATACTTTGTGACAACACTAGTGCTATTAACATTTCTAAAAACCCTGTGTTGCACTCTAGAACAAAACATATTGAACTTAGATATCATTTTCTTAGAGAGCTAGTTGAATCAAATACTCTTCAACTTTCATATATTTCAACTGAGGATCAATTAGCTGACATTCTAACAAAACCTTTGGATCAAAAACGTTTTATCCATTTACGAAAAGCAATTGGGATGCTTTCCTTGAAATAATCTTCTCTTTGAAATCTTTGCTTAGGATAGGTTTTGTATTTGTTTTTGTTTTGTTCTCTATCTATGTTTGTACATAGGACATTAATTGAGCATAGATCATAATTGACTTTAATTGCATCTTTTCGCACATTTAGAAATTTTTTATGCTTTTGCCATCATAATATTTCACTGTTGCAATGATCATTTATGTTAATTAAATCATCTTCTGAGTGATCAAAGTCAATTTCTCTCTCTCTATGATCTCTTGGTATAGTCATTATCTTATTTGACTGCTTAGTCGAGTATGAAATCGAGATCAATTTTTGGTTGAATACTTTATATCTTAAATAATTGATAGCCAATTGAGGGGGAGTCTTAGAAAAGGTAAAATGCTCGAAAGATGTGGAAAGAGTTACATCCCAATGAGGAGTGTGAAAACTACCACCACATGGAGGAAAGAGCTACCACCTCGGTCGTCCGAGTATTGTGTGCAGCTACCACATGTATACCAAGCATGGTTGTTCAAATTTTTGATTAAGTAAAATGCATGTTGAAATACTTGACTCTGTCAAATTTCAAGGTTGGTATAAGGTGGGTTTTTAAAGAAAGATGCTCAAAGAGCCACTCTCTCCAACAGTTTGTCTAGATACATTATCTATTATATTTGGGATTTCAAACATCTATTGATCTTTGTATTTCATTTTCTTTACTGAATTGATGATTTGATAAAGGTATTACTCATAAGATCAAGTTAGATGTGATTGAAGGTGTTCAACTTTAAGGGATTTAATTCTTGTAAATTTTCGTTTTATTTTTGGATATTATTGATAGATTTGGCATAATCTATTTCTTATTGTATGAAACGATGATCTTTGTTTAAAGTTGATACACATTTGTGCTTACAATCTTTTTCTGGTTTTTCTTGAATTTCTCTGAAATTTTCTAAAGAAAAAGTTGGGGCCGATCCGGATCGGGCTAGATGATCCGGATCCCGAACGCAGGAATTCTCCTGCGGGCTGACGATCCGGATTGTATCTGCCGATCCGGATCCCGAACGCAGTTTCTCACTGCGGGTAGCCGATCCGGATCGCAGTTATGAACTGATCCGGATCGCGGCTAGGTTTTATAAGGAACGAAAGGGGTTTTTGATTTCTTTACTCCAATCTTTTGTTCCAAAGTTTCCAGAGCCTCTCTCTCTAGATTTCATCCTTCCTGGAAGCTTTCAAACTCAAGTTCTTCAGTTCCAAGTAAGTTTTATTGATCAAAATCTCGGTTTTTCACCGTTTTTCTCTTTTCCTCCTCAAACGTGATGTATTTCTTGGATTAACTTTGTTTGTGGATGGTTTTTGATCAAATTTCTTTTGAAATAAGAACTCTGGGTAGATCAGTTTTGATTATATGCTAGGTATTCTCCTGATTAACGGATTTTTAGGCTTCGATTTCTAAAATTTCTGTTTTAGGGCATATAATAAAGATTTTCGAAAATCATGCAATTGATCTATTTTTAAAAGTCCTTTTGCAAAACTGATTCGATTCTTAGTCTCTCTGCATGATTATGATTGTTTGGGTACAATGTTTCAAATTTTTGAAAATTAACAATTTTTCATGTGTTCTTGAGTTGGTCTTCACAGGATACATTTTTCACTAGCAATCATAATGGTGATCACTTGGATTATTTTCCTACTTGCTGCCATGGTTCATGTCAAGGATACTGCCAAGCCTAAGAAGGCTAAGAAAGCAAAGAAGACTAAGGTTGATTCCGACACTGAATCAGAGACAGAGTCGATCGACTGGGATAACATCGAAATCGAGCAAGCTGCTCCCATTGTCTCCAAAGGGAAAGCAACTGCTGAAGCTTCAAAATCTACTGCAGCTGAAAAAGGGAAAGCACCAATGGAACCAAGTCCAGTTGGAACAAAAAGAAAAACTGGTGCGAGAAAAAGAGGGAGTGCACAAGGAATCTCCATTGAGCAACCAGCACAGCAAGCACCTCCACAAGAAGTTGTCAGCTCGGCTAGAATAAAGGATTTTGAAAACAGAGAATGCATTGGAGAAAGGCATGTTGATGTAAAAGCCTTAACGCAACGTTCTCAGACGTTCGGGACTTTGTTTGACCAGAGAGGTCTTGCTCCCATTTGCGATTTCCCGGAGACCACTGGGTATTGTCTTCACTCAGTGAGGATGTTCTATCAGAATGCCTGCTATCTAGTTGATCAGGAAAGCGGGCGTCGGGATTTTCAAACATTAGTCAAGAATGTCAGAATCAAAGTAACGCCTCAGCTAATTGGTGAAGTACTAGGGATGGACGCCCGAGCCGATGGCACTCATTACCTGAAGAATCAAAACTTCAACACCTTCTCCTGGAGAGTGGTAGTTGATGGAATCTGTGTTCCAGATACTCGGTCGACAGGAAACTCCGTTTTCTCGAAAGAACTACGACCTGAGTACCGCATCTTAAATCTTATTGTTTGTTACAATATTATTCCAAACATGAACACAAAGGTTCTTCGGTGGGAAAGAATGATATTCCTTTATCTACTTGGAAACCCCGCAGCAGCAATGGGAGCTAACTTAAACATTCCCTACATCATCTGGTCAAGGATGGCACGATATGTGGAGCAAGCTCATCCGTCAGAGAGACTACCTTTTCCAATGATCATCATGCGCATTCTTCGCAAATTTAAAGCTGACACAAATGCGAGTTCCTATCTGCACAGTCTAGGAACGATCAATGACACGACAATTGTAAAGTCTCTTTCGACGAAGCCAGATGAACCTTTCATACCTCTTCACCGGCAACGAGAGCAACGACAACAAGCAACAACCTCTGCACCGGCAGCAGCTCCTCCAACTCAACCAGCACCTCCGGCACAAGAAGCACCACAATCAACTTCTGATGATGATGCTTCTGTTACCTCAATCTATAAAGAACAGCAAAGGCTCTCCAACGAGCAAGAACGTATATCAAATGAACTGATTGAGGTAAAGGAAGAAATAAAGAAGGTAAATAAAAATCAATCAGCAATGAACAAGCGAATAAAGAAGATTTTCCAAATCCTCGGCTGTATCAGTTCAGACGAGTCTGAATAATCCGTATCCTTCTAATTTCTGTTTATTATGCATATGTTTAAATCCTACTGTTGTGCAGGTTTTTAAGTTTTAATTTGAGTTTTTAGTTCTCGAACTTAAACTGTTAACCATTCTCTCCACTTCTGTAATTTTTGGCTTTATTTGTGACAAAAAGGGGGAGAGAGTTTAGAACAATGAGAGAGTTTAGAGAGAACTTGAACAATGATTGTGAAAATCTTGATGATGAAGATTTTGTATACATCAAGGTAAGTATGATCTCAACTTCAACTTTTGGTTTTCATCTTGTGATTGTTTGCATGTCTCGACTAACTATTCGACTAACTATTTGGGCATGTATTATTACTAACAAGTTGATGTTGGACTAACAAGTTTGTGACATTTGGTTTTTGATTGCATAGAAGATATGTTGGTTCTTAACCTTGATCAAATTACATATCTTTATATATATAAGATGTTCACAAACATGTTCATGACATTTGGTTTTTGTTTGCAAAAAGGATATGTTGGTGTTTTAACTATGATCTGTTTACATATCTGAATGTATAAATGTCATGGTAAGTATAAATGAGTATAAACTTCATCTCTGGTTGTGGTTTTTGAATGATATGAAATTCTTGAGGTATCTAACGATTTCTTTTGTCAAGAATGATTTCTTTTTGCAGAGAGTACAGATGTCTAAGTCTAGAGTCTGTTTTAGGAGTTTAACTCATGTATTGTTTTTTGGATCTCCATTGTAAATTTTTGTTGTATGGTGATAGCAACAAAAATATCTTTTTGAATTTTCTTTAGTGGATCTATGTTTTGTCACGAAACCGCCAAAGGGGGAGATTGTTACGGAATTTGAGTTGGCGTAGTTTCGTGAAAGTCTCAAGTCTTGAAGATTGAAGGTGAAGAAAGTTGGATCGTTTAACTCAATCTCAAGAAAGAAGAATTCAAAAGGATCAGGTATGTTTAACTAAAGATTTTGTGTGATCCGAATACTTCTTGTAGTGTAGAAACACTTGGAAGAATCTTTCATTGCATAAAAATCAAAAACTGGACTTGGGACATGTTCAGGATCCGGATCAGGTTGTTCGATCCGGATCCCGAAGGTGGTTCGTTCATACATCAGTTCAATCCGGATCGTAGTCTCTTGATCCGGATCCCGAACAGTGAGTTTACCATTTTCCTTGAACGATCCGGATCATGCTTCGCAATCCGGATCCCGAACGTTGATGTTTGGTAAACTGTATGAACGATCCGGATCATGCACTTCGATCCGGATCCCGAACCTTCATTTTTCTGGAATTGGCTGAATCGTTATGACGATCCGGATCACAGCTAAGACGATCCGGATCGCCGTCCGTAAAACTTCCAGAAATGTTAGGTTTTTGATTCTTATCTCCTTCCTAGGGTTTCTAACCTATAAATACACCCTATGACTCTTTTTCTAGGGTAATCCACATAGTCAATAGCCGTCATTTTCATATATCATTTTATACGGCTATAGATCCACATATAGAGAAGAAAGGAAATCATTAGAGAATACTCTATGTTTCTTCAACTATATTGATTAGTTTGATTCTAGGTTTTCATACTCACATCTTGAGTTGAATCAAACTAATGAATACTTAGATGGTATTTCCGATCTATCTTTGATCTAAGTATTCGGCGGATCATCACCACCCAAAACAATGATTTACCCCAAAAATCGGCGCGTGGATTCGCGTGTCCTTGAGGATTCAAGGTTCAACCGCTCTCGTGGATTCGGAGCGAGGCACGTTCGTGGATTCGAAGGGTGCTATTGGGTGAAGACCGTGGATTCGGTCGGACGTCGTGGATTCGACGTTGGACGCCGTGGATTCGGCGTTGGGCGCAGATCGTGGATTCGAGAAGCGTCGCGGAGCGAGCGGAGAAGATCCTCTAGGAGCGTATGGAAAAGG
This sequence comes from Tillandsia leiboldiana, assembly GCA_029204045.2. Lineage (NCBI taxonomy): Eukaryota > Viridiplantae > Streptophyta > Magnoliopsida > Poales > Bromeliaceae > Tillandsia > Tillandsia leiboldiana. Next base: position 28,114,121 of record CM055060.1, read on the forward strand.
TTGAGTCGTAAGTGTGTACGGTAAATCACCTTGTACGTGTTTTAATTCTAGTGGATTTCTGCCGTGTTATCGGTCCCGTGGTTTTTTACTCCGGTGATGGAGTTTTCCACGTAAAAATCTTGCGTATTATTTTTATTTCCGCATTGGGTTTTATCGCAACGATTTTTTGAGTGTTTATACGTTTACACCTATTCACCCCCCTCTAGGTGTTTTTTCCCCTATTTAGATCCGTATTTCATATAACCCAACACAGGGATGCTGTATTGAGGATATGGCATGACGATTATTTATATTTGGGAGAAGGATAGTGTATTTTATTTTCGGATGTACAGTGATTGGATTTTATTTTTATAGCACTTTATTCCCGCTCTGATATTTGCATAAGCTGTAGTACCATCTTTTGCAGGTTAGACGCTACGCCTATGCGGGATTTTCCGTATGGGTGGCGGATCTGTTGGCGAGCCCGGGTCGCAGTTCGACCCCGCGGTGTGACAAGCTGCTTGAGCCAAAAAGGGGAAGACTCTAAAGAAGAAGGAGTGCGAGATTTGGGCGCGAATCCCGCAACTGGCCCAGAATGGCAAGCAGCGCACATTAATGGAAAGTGCCGAGGATCATGCTCTGGCGCGATGATAAGGGGATGAACATAGATGGAAGGATGGCTATTATCGTATCTAAGAAGGTTTCGACTCAAAAGGAAGCCGTTGAGGATTTCACGATAATTCTCTCCAAATCACGTCGATAATTCGAATCAGCGCCTAATAACATGGTTCGGGAAGTGTATAAATACCCAAACCATCGATGAAAATGGGGTCTGGCAACCTTGTAAGCCCGAGACCACCCCCCACTTTTCATATCTTTGCTACTTTCATAGGAGTAGGTTAACTTAGATTTTCATACCAATATTTACTGCTTTCCTTAGGAGTAGATTTCTTGTAATTTTTATCCATTTCCTCCTCCTTGTATCCTCTTTCTCTATGCAATACAATTCCTAATCGGCTCCTTAGCTGTGTCTAATTATTGTCTCTTTTACCCGGTTCGACTACTCTAAGTCGAATCCAACTTCTCTCTGCCTCCACATCCCGTCTTCGGCTACTCTAAGCCGAACGGTCACGAGAATACGAGAGAAGAACCCGGCCGAGTAGATCCCTCCTCGGCCCGATCGCTTGATCCTTGGCACGCGGTGTATTCACATCAAGAGGGTCAACAAACACCACGGGGCCGATCCTTGACCGCTATTTTCGGCCCCAACACCTTCTTACTAGACTTCCCTCTTTTCTTTCAGCCGGACCCTCAACTTCGGCTTCCGGGTTAGTCATTGCGGAGGGCTCAGCTCCACTTCAGGCTCTTCCGGTACATTCTTTTTTCTTGCTCTGAATTTACATTGTCCCGAGCTGAACTAACTTGTTCATCATTCTCAGCCACCTCGCCCGACCAAAAGACCAGTTCGTGGCTCCCCTCCGGTTAGACGTTCTGCTAGGCACGTTCTGGCTACTTCGAGTTTGGCCCGAGAGGAGTCGATTGCTGTGAGATTGGGTCGGGGAACGTTGGCTATTGTGGAGCCGACGATAGCTCATGGTACATCGGCTATCGTGGAGCCGATGATAACTCAAGCAGCGACCTTAGTTGAGGATGACGCTTCCCCGCCTAAGGAACCTCTTTAGGTATTTCATTCATTTTTTCACCTCCCAGCCGTTCGATCGGCTCACATTCTCTTTTTTATTGCAATTGCGCCATCGTTTGGCCAAGCGTCCAGTTGAACCGATCATAGCTATAACGCGGCCGACGAAACTTGGCCGCGGAAGTCTTCCTGTGCCCGCATCGACCGAGGCTATCCCTCGGCCACAGTCTCCTGCTACCCCTCGGTAGATTACACCTTTCGTGCCGCTTCCGGTAGCTGAGCCTATTTATCAGCCGGCTACTCCCAAGGTTTCACCTATCGAATGGCTCAAGACATCAATGATGCGGAGCCGGGAGAAGCTGAAGAGGAGCAAGAAGGTGGAGGAGAAGAAATGATTGAAGAGGAAGAAGAAGAAGAAGAAAAAGAGGAAGAAGAAGAAATGGAAAAAAGAGAAGAGGAGGAAGAGGATGAAGAAGAAACGGGAGAAGAAGAACATGGAGAACAAAGGGGAGAAGGACATAACCTTGAAGAAGAAGAGGCGGGGGAAGCTGCCGTTGGGACTTCGGCGTGTGATGCTGTCGCCGAAATTTCGGTGGCTGGCTTTGAAACCGACTTATTGGCCATCTCCGACCTGCCTTCAAGTTCGGCTTTCCAGGATGGAGGGGGCCTGCCACCGTCTCTATCGGAGCTTCTCGCCCTCAGTCCTTCTTCAGATGATGACACTGGAGTGGCGCCTTCCAAGGCCAAGGACCCCCTCCAACCAATCCAAGAGGTTCGTAGTCTCTATTTTGAGGGCTCGCAAACGCTTCTCCAAATTCATGAGAAGCTTCAACGACTCAAGAAAATTCTCGCTTATCTCAAGTCCTCTTCTTACTGTTCTATTCTCCCTCAGCAGGAGCAACGTCTCATATTCTCCTTATCTTCTCGGCTGCCCTCCATCGTCTCTCTCCAAACGGGTAAACTCAAGGAGCTCGAGACAGTTGGAATCCATTTCCGTATGGTTGAAAGCTATCGGGTCTCAGCCGCATCTCAAGTAACCCCAATGGGCGAATACACGGCACAGTTATCTCAACTCTAGCAATATTCAGTTGAGATTGAGAAGGAGATTGCCGAAACAGAGTGCTGCCTTGCCAGCCTGAAGCAAAATCTTGCTACGGATCCAGCGGCAATTAATGCGGCTAACTCTCGTCTGCGGATGGAGACAAATCTCAGTGTCTCCCTTCGTCACAGGCTCAGTGAACTTCTCAGCAAACATTTAGAGATGAAGCGACAGGGGAAAGCAGCCCAACGCACGTAGGCACTAATTGATGCCGAATGGAAGCAACTCCTCAGCTTGAGACTCTGAACACGCGACCATTTCTTTTTCCCCCTACTTTTGTAGTTAAACATTTGATCATGATTGTAACATTATTAATTTTTTTTGAACTGGTTTACATCGTGTCTTCATTTCAATCTAAGCATCCGGCTTTGACCTCTTAGTCGTTTATACAAACTTTTCTCGTTGTACTCCGGCGACTTTGCCTTGAAGCGTTCTAGTTGAACAACTTCGGCCATCCTGCCCACTTTCGGCCTCTCTAGCTGATCGTGGCCTTTATCAATTTTTGGCTTTGAACATGGTAGCCAAAAATTTCTCCTGACCAACCCTCATATGATCCGCTCGGCTCCCCAGGATCCGAGCTTTGTTCGATAAAGGAGACATTATGCTCCTTTGATTTTTTTTTTTGTTTCAATCTTTTTTGTGGCCCCATTTTGGTCGTTCTTCTTTTATTTTAACCTTGGCTTCCTGAGCCAAGACTCTCCTCCTTCGGCCGTTTTAATATTGGTCGAATTTACACTTTCAATGCCGATGACCGAATTATCCTCGGTTAATATGTCCGACCGTATCTTCGGTCACTTTTTTTGAGAATTTATCAAATATCGGCGTTTTCCAATTGGTCAGGTACGGGTGCCCTATATCTATATCCTCATACGAGGGATACAGGGACCTGAAGACTAGCTGTATCGCCGGCCTGGCCTTTTGTGCCGAATGTGTTTTTTATTTCTTTTTTTCGAGCATGTAACTCAGTGCTTCCTGCCGGGAGAATCGGTGTTGCCGGTTGTACCGTACTTGCGTTCACAGGCGGTGGTGTGACTTGACCCGCCTGCTTTTGGGTAAGTCCCAAATTTAGGGCCTGCCCCCTAGCTCTTCTGCCCCCAGCTTGGGGTTGATGAACCCTCGGAAGGAGTGGGGTAGGTAAATCCAAAAGGGCTTTTCGCTGGTGGCCGATGTTTGGACCTATCGGCCTATACCCCGCCTGGTATGGAACTGTCTGCGGCTGAACTGCCCCCAGCGGCTGAGCCGCATAGAAGAATGCCATCGGCGACACAACTCCTTATGGTTGTTTTGCTGTCGTCGCCGACGTCATCGGGCTTGGTTGCATCGGCGATGACGGTGACATGGTAGATGGAGGTTCCGGTAGACCTCTGTAGTGTGGTTTATTTCGGGCTAAAGACTGCCTGAGCCACAGAGTACTATTATCTGAGGCCGTGACGGCAGCGGACGCGCCCAAGCGAGTGTCATGTGCTTGGCCGCTCCTTTCGACAGACAATTGTGTTCTCTCGAGAGACCTCATCATTCGGGCCAATTGCCCGAATAATTCTAACAGGGTCGGCTCGGGTGGTGTCGACCTCTCGCTGGTTTAGGGGACCTCTGGTAGCGTCGGTGGCTGGTCATCCGTGTGCCCGATGTTACGGAATTTGAGTTGGCGTATTTCGTGAATTCGGCTAAGTCTTGAAGATTGAAGGTAAAGGAAGTTGGATCATATAACTCAATCTCAAGAAAGAAGAATTCAAAAGGATCAGGTATGTTTAACTTAATATCTTTGGTGATCCGAATACTTCTTATAGCGTAGAAACATTTGGATGGATTTGTTATTGCATAAATATCAAAAACTGGACATGGGACATGTTCAGGATCCAGATCAGATTGTTCAATCCGGATCCCGAAGGTGGTTCGTTCATACACCAGTTCAATCCGGATCGTAGCTTCCCTTGATCCGGATCCCGAACATTGAGTTTACCATTTTCCTTGAACGATCCGGATCAGGCCTCGCAATTCGGATCCCGAACGTTGATGTTTGGTGAACTGTATGAACGATCCGGATCAAGCACTTCGATCCGGATCCCGAACCTTCGTTTTTCTGGAATCTGTTTTTCTCGCTACTGCAATCCGGATCGCCGATTTCCGATCCGGATCGTCGTCATGTAAAAACTCCAGAAAAGGTAGTTTTTGATCCTTATCTTTTTCCAAGGGTTTCTAACCTATAAATGGACCCTATAATTCTTTTGCTAGGGTTAGTCCAAAAAGTAGCCGTCATAATCAAATATCATTTTATACGGCCTCAGATCCACATATAGAGAAGAAAGGGAATAACTAGATTAATTCTATGTTTCTTCATCTATATTGATTAGTTTGATTCTAGGTTTTCATACTCACATTTTGAGTTGAATCAAACTAATGAATACTTAGATGGTATTTCCTATCTATCTTTGATCTAAGTATTCGGCGGATCATCACCACCCAAAAAACAACGATTTACCCCAAAATCGGCGCGTGAACTCGCGTGGCCTTGTGGATTCAAGGTGCAACCGCTCTCGTGGATTCGGAGCGAGGTATGTTCGTGGATTCGAAGCGTGCTACTGGGTGAAGACCGTAGATTCGGTCGGACGTCGTGGACTCGACGTTGGACGCCGTGGATTCGGCGTTGGACGCACATCGTGGATTCGAGAAGCGTCTGGAGCGAGCGGAGAAGATCAACTAGGAGCGTATGGAAAAGGTTGAGTCGCCTGTGAGTACGGTATATCACCTTGTACGTGTTTAATTCTAGTGGATTTCACCGTGTTATCGGTCCCGTGGTTTTTTACTCCGGTTTGGAGTTTTTCATGTAAAAATCTCTACGTGTTATTTATTTTTCCGCATTGGGTTTTTATATCGCAAAGATTTTTGAGTGTTTATGGTTTACACCTATTCACCCCCCCTCTAGGTGTTTTTTCCCCTATTTAGATCCTATTATACACATAACCCAACAAGTGGTATCAGAGAGGGAATAGGGTTGTAAACAATGGTTGAAGGTGGAAACATCAACAGACCCCCATTCTTCGATGGAACAAATTATGCGTACTGGAAAGTACGGATGAAAGCCTTTTTAATTTCCATCGACGAACGGGTGTGGCAATCAATTGAATTAGGATGGTCTAATCCAACTGAATTTATTGGTGATGTTCGCACCATCAAACCTAGGTCGAAATGGACCAAGGAAGAGGTTGATATATCTTCTTATAATGGCAAGGGAATAAATGCTTTATTTAATGCCTTATCACAAACAGAGTTCTCTCGCGTCTCGGCATGTTTCATGGCAGAAAATGAATCGTTCACTGACTATTACACACGATTGCAAGACATCGTAAACTCATGTGCTAACTTGGGAGAGAAGATTCCAGAATTTAAAATTGTAAGAAAGATCTTAAGAACTCTTCCTGAAAGATTTCGTTCCAAGGTCACAGCCATTGAAACTATTAAACACCCGGACGAAATCCGTGTAGAAGAATTAGTTGGTTCTTTACAAACTTATGAAATGACATTTCCTACTAACTATTCTTCGGGAAAGGCATCCTCTTCTAAGTCTTCAGGTTATGCTTTGAACACAACAAAAGAAGAAGACGCGGATTCATCCTCCTCAGGCGATGACGAGAATTTATCTATGGAGGACTTTGAGAAGCAGCTCGCTCTCTTGACAAGGAAGTTTCGCCGAAATTTTTGAAGGGGTAATTCAAGCAAAACTCCATCCTTCGGAAAGGGGAAGAAAGGCAAGGGTTCTTGAAGTTACAAGTCAAGAAAGCAAGAAGGCTTTTCTAAGGATAAGAAAAGCACAGAAGGACAAGTCCAATGCTTCAAGTGTCGAGGGTACGGCCATATCTCAACGGAATGTCCAACTAAGAATCCGTCTAAGAAGAAGGCGATGCAAGCCGTCACTTGGGATGACACCTCATCGTCAAATGAGTCATCGTCAAGTGATGAAGAAGACAACGCAACTGCGTTCCACGCATCCACATCTTCACCCTTCATGTGCTTAATGGCAAGTACATCCGACTCACTGTCCAACTCCACTGTTGAAAAGAATGCAACGGACAATGAATCGGATGATTCGGAAGGTGAAGATTTTGCTCTAGCCTACCACAGACTTTTACGGGATTCAAAGAAACTGGCTAAGCAAAACAAGGGGTTGAGAGGGAGATTGCAGGATCTCGAAGAAGAACTAAAAAGGGTAACTTCTCTCTCGACCGATCTTGAAGTGGAAAGGGATAATCTGATAAAAGCAAATGTTTCCCTTCAAGAGTCCAATGAGCAATTCGAGAAGAATTATATAGATATGGTGAACAAAACGAATTACTTCTTGAAGCTCAACGGCGAGGCTCGACAGGAAAAATTGGAAATGACTAAGACCATTCTCCAACTCAAGGATGACTTGCAGCGATTTTCATCAGGAAGGAGTAAGTTGGATAAGCTTCTTGGTCTTGGTCAATCAAACAAGTTCGGCCTCGGATACAATCGAACTGAAGATGATTTTAGTTCGGTTGGGACAGTTTTCGTGCCTCAGTCGGTATCTCCTCCTCCGACACCGGAATTCACGATTAGCAATGACAACAAGCCTACTTCACCCTCCTCGGGATCGTCAAGCACTAAGGTATATTTTCGTTGTAATTTTGCAGGGCACATTGAAAGAAATTGCAAGATTGGAGCTCAAAGATCAAATCAATCACATCTTGCAACTGCTACCAATGAGTTCACTCCCCACAAATCAAAGAAGGACTTTTCAAAAGAAAAGAACATTGGTAGTACTTCAAACAAGACGATGACAAAAGAAAAAGATCAATCATACAAGACGTCTTCATCAAGGAAAATTTCTCAAACATTGCCAACATACTCTAAAACTCAAAAGGTTTGGGTATGCAAAGGTGAAATCTTTCCTTGTCTTTAATCTTTCTACGATTAAATGTTGTGTAGTTTATGTAGACTATTTTTCTTTCTTTGGACCGACCCGTCAACCATCCTTGGGAGGTAAATGGTATATTTTCTTATTGGTTGATGATTTCTCTCGGTATTCATGGGTAGCATTTTTAAAAGAGAAAGCTGATACTTTTGATTCTTTTCACGAGATTTGCCATTGTATTATGATTGAAAAGAATGAAAAGATCATTCGTGTTAGAAGTGATAGAGGTAGAGAATTCATAAATTCTAAATTCATTGACTTTTGCAGTTCCAACGGCATTAAGCATGAATTCTCAGCACCCTATACACCTCAACAGAATGGTGTTGTCGAGCGCAAAAACCGGGTTGTTCAAGAGATGGCACGTGTTATGCTTCACAGCCGGAATTTCCCGCTACATTTTTGGGCTGAAGCTGTGAACACTGCAATCTATGTTATTAATCGAGTTTATTTGCGCCCGAGAACGTTAAATGCACCATATGAACTATGGTGTGGTAGAAAACCCAACATCAAATATTTTCGCATCTTCGGGAGTCGGTGTTACATTTTACGTGACCGTGAAAATCTTGGAAAGTTTGACTCTCGAAGTGACGAAGGGATTTTCTTGGGGTATTCTACGAATAGTAGAGCATATCGGGTATTTAACTTGGAATCTAAGACGATCGTAGAATCTATAAATGTTAAAGTAGATGAGGCTTTCCACTTTGCATCTGATAAATCTACCCCTGATATCTCTCTTGATGATGATACTCCTGTAAGTGCATCTTCTCATGATAATACTTCCAATATTAATGATGCATCTAATGGTTCTTCAAGTTTATCTGATGTGCAGGAATCATCTCATATACCTCCGAGTACTCCATTACAACAAACGTTACGCATCTCCAAGGATCATCCTGAATCAAACATCATTGGAGACCCACAAGAAGGAGTCAAAACTCGGAGACAGTTGGTTTGTGGATTCGCCTGTTATGTTTCCACGATCGAACCAAAGAACGTAGATGAAGCTCTTCAGGATGACTACTGGATTGAAGCAATGCAGGAAGAGCTCCATCAGTTTGAACGCAACAAAGTCTGGGAATTAACGACGCCTCCGAAGCAACACAATGTGATTGGTACTAAATGGATTTTCAAGAACAAGAAAAATGAGGATGGTACCATCATCAGGAACAAATCACGTTTAGTTGCTCAAGGCTACTCTCAAATAGAAGGTATAGACTTTGATGAAACGTTCGCCCCTGTAGCTAGACTCGAGTCCATTCGTATCTTATTCGCCATTGCTTGTCACTTTAAAATAAAACTCTTTCAAATGGACATTAAGAGCGCGTTTTTAAATGGGTTTTTAAATGAGAAAGTTTATGTGGCTCAACCGAAAGGTTTTGTAGACTGTAAACTACCTAACCATGTTTTTCGTTTGAAAAAGGCTCTTTACGGTTTAAAACAAGCACCGCGAGCATGGTACGAAAGGCTGACAAAGCACCTTTTGGAGAAGGGCTATACTCGAGGGGGAGCAGATCGGACTCTCTTTGTGAAGCATTATCAAAATAACTTCATTGTTGCACAAATCTATGTCGATGACATTGTGTTTGGAGCGACAAAGGATAATGATGCTTCTAAATTCGCTGAAACCATGGAAAGCGAATTTGAGATGTCTATGATGGGCGAACTGACATACTTTCTTGGATTGCAAGTGAAACAAAATGATGAAGGCATCCATCTGTGTCAATCCAAGTACGCAAAGGAGTTGGTAAAGAAATTCGGATTAGAAGATTCTAAAGATTTTCCAACTCCTATGCGAACTAGCAATAAGGGATTAGGAAGTGAATCTTTTAGTGATAATGTAGACGAGAAACTCTATCGCAGCATGATTGGAAGTCTACTTTACCTCACAGCTAGTCGCCCGGATATATCCTTTAGTGTTGGCATTTGCGCGAGATATCAATCAGCACCAAAGGAGGTTCACCTGAAAGCGGTGAAACGGATCATCCGGTACGTCAAAGGAACTGTAAACTTCGGAATTTGGTATCCTATGGGAACAAGTTTAGATATTATTGGATACTCAGATGCCGATTGGGCAGGATCTGTGGATGATCGAAAAAGTACGAGTGGTGAATGTTTTTATCTTGGCCATTGTCATGTTGCATGGCATAGTAAAAAGCAAAACTGCATTGCACTCTCGACTGCCGAAGCGGAATACATCTCAGCGGGTAGTTGTTCAACTCAACTTATTTGGATGAAAAGCGTGTTGAGCGACTTCCGGATTTCAGCAACTTCGGTAACTGTTTTATGTGACAACACAAGTGCTATAAACATTTCAAAAAACCCTGTGTTGCACTCTAGAACAAAACACATTGAACTTAGATATCATTTTCTTAGAGAGCTAGTTGAATCAAATATTCTTCAAATTTCCTACATTTCAACTGAAGATCAATTAGCTGACATTTTAACAAAACCTTTGGATCAAAAACGTTTTATTCATTTGCGTAAAGCAATTGGAATGCTTTCCTTGAAATAACCTCTTTTTGAAACTTTTGTTTAGGTTAGGTTTTGTTTTTGTGTTTTTGTTCATTATCTATGCTTAGGCATAGAACATTAATTGAGCATTAGTTTTATTGACTTTAACTGCATCCTTTTATATATTTAGAAATCTATTATGCCTTAGATATCATAATATTTCATTTGATGCAATGATCATTTATGTCAATTAACTCATCTTTGTTTTGATCAAAGTTAATTTCTCTCTCGATGATCTCTTGGTATAGTTTTTATCTTATTTGACTGTTTAGTCGAGTATGAAATCGAGATCAATATTTGGCTAAATACTTTATATCTTAGATAATTGATAGCCAATTGAGGGGGAGTCAAAAAAAAAGTATTATGCTCAAAAGATGTGGAAAGAGTTACATCCCAATGAGGAGTGTGAAAACTACCACCACATGGAAGAAAGAGCTACCATCTCGGTCGTCCGAGTGCTGTGTGCAGCTACCACATGTATACCAAGCAAGGGTTTTCAAGTTTGATTAATTAAAATGCATGTTGAAATACTTGACTCTGTCAAAATTTCAAGGTTGGTATAAGGTGGGATTTTTAATGAAAGATGCTCAAAGAGCCACTCTCTTCAATAAATTGACTAGATATATTATCTAACTTATCGGGGATGTTAGACATCTATTGATCTTTGTATTTCATTTTCTTTATCGAATTGATGATTTGATAAAGGCATTACTCATAAGATCAAGTTAGATGTAATTGAAGTTGTTCAACTTTAAGGGATTTAATTTTTATAAATTTTCGTTTCATTTGTTGGATGTTATTGATAGATTTGGTATAATCTATTTCTTGTTGTATTAAACGATGATTTTCGTTTAAAGTTGATACACATAAGTGCTTACAATCTTTTTCTGGTTTTTCTAGAGTTTCTCTGAAATTTTCTAAAGAAAAAGTTGGAGCCGATCCGGATTGGACCTGCCGATCCGGATCCCGAACGTAGATATTCTTCTGCGGGCAGCCGATCCGGATTGGACCTGCCGATCCGGATCCCGAACCCAGTTTTTCACTGCGGGTAGCCGATCCGGATCGCAATCACGAACTGATCCGGATCGCGGCTAGGGTTTTATATAGAACAAAAGGGTTTTGATTTCTTTTACTCCAATCTTTTGTTCCAAAGTTTCCAGAGCTTCTCTCTCTAGATTTCATCCATCTTGGAAGCTTTCAAACTCAAGTTCTTCAACTCCAAGTAAGTTTTATTGATCAAAATCTCGGTTTTTCATAGTTTTTCTTATTCCTCCTCAAAACGTGATGAATTTCTTGTATCAATCTCATTTGTGGATGGTTTTTTATCAAATTTCTTTTGAAATAAGAACTCTGGGTAGATTAGTTTTGATTATATGCTAGGTATTCTCAAGATAAACGGATTTTTGGTCTTCGATTTCAAAAATTTCGATTTTAGGGCATATAATGGGAATTTTCCAAAATCATGCAATTGATCTATTTTTAAATTTTCTTTTGCAAAACTAATTTGATTCCTAGTCTCTCTACACGATAATGATTGTTTGGGTAAAATTTTTCTAATTTTTGAAAATTAACAATTTTTTCGTGTTCTTGAGGTGTTCTTCACAGGATTTCTTTTCACAAAAAACCAATAGCAATGGTGATCACGTGGATCATTTTCCTTCTGGCTGCTATGGTACACACGAGAGACACAGTCAAGCCCAAGAGGGCTAAGAAAGCGAAGAAAGCGAAAGATGATTCCGATACGGAATCTGAAACGGAATCAATTGATTGGGATGGGCTTCAAGTTGAAGCAACAACTGTTCCCACTGCATCAAAGGGAAAAGCGCCTGCGGAGACATCGAAGGCTCCGCCTACTGCTGCTGATAAGGGCAAAGCTCAAATGGAAGAAACTTCTGGAAAGACAAGAAGAAAAAGCGTTGCTCGCAAAAGAGGGAGTGCTCGAGGAATCTCCATTGAGCAACCAGTTGATAGGCAACCATCTCCACAAGACTTTATCAGCTCAGCTAGGATAAAGGACTTTGAAAACAGGGAATACATTGGCGAAAGGCATGTTAATGTCAAAGCCTTGAAGGAAAGATCTCCGGCATTTGGGACTCTGTATGACCAGACAGGTCTTGCTCCCATTTGCAATTTTCCCGATACCACTGGGTATTGTCTTCACACAGTGAGTATGTTCTATCAAAATGCTTGTTATCTCGTTGATCAGGAGAGCGGACGTCGAGACTTTCAAACATTGGTCAAGAATGTTAAGATTAAAGTAACGCCGCAACTGATTGGAGAGGTTTTAGGGATGACGGCCCGAGCCGATGGCGCTCATTACCAGAAGAATCAAGTTTTCAACACCAACTCCTGGAGAGTGGTTGTTGATGGCATCTGTCTGCCCGATACTCTGTCTACAGGAAACTCCGTCTTTTCAAAAGAACTACGACTAGAGTATCGCTTCTTATGTTGGGTTATATGTAATAAGGATCTAAATAGGGGAAAAAAAACACCTAGAGGGGGGTGAATAGGTGTAAACGTATAAACACTCAAAAATCGTTGCGATAAAAACCCAATGCGGAAATAAAAAATAATACGCAAGATTTTTACGTGGAAAACTCCATCACCGGAGTAAAAAACCACGGGACCGATAACACGGCAGAAATCCACTAGAATTAAAACACGTACAAGGTGATTTACCGTACACACTTACGACTCAACCTTTTCCATACACTCCTAGAGGATCTTCTCCGCTCGCTCCGCGACGCTTCTCGAATCCACGATCTGCGCCCAACGCCGAATCCACGGCGTCCAACGTCGAATCCACGACGTCCGACCGAATCCACGGTCTTCACCCAATAGCACCCTTCGAATCCACGAATGTGCCTCGCTCCGAATCCACGAGAGCGGTTGAACCTTGAATCCACAAGGACACGCGAATCCACGCGCCGATTTTTGGGGTAAATCGTTGTTTTTGGGTGGTGATGATCCGCCGAATACTTAGATCAAAGATAGATCGAAAATACCATCTAAGTATTCATTAGTTTGATTCAACTCAAGATGTGAGTATGAAAACCTAGAATCAAACTAATCAATATAGATGAAGAAACATAGAGTATTCTCTAATGATTTCCTTTCTTCTCTATATGTGGATCTAGAGCCGTATAAGATGATACAGGAAAATGACGGCTATTTGGATTTTCGGCCCCCCATGAAAAAGATTCATAGGGTCTATTTATAGGTTAGAAACCCTAGGAAGGAGATAAGAATCAAAAACCTAACATTTCTGGAGATTTTACGGACGGCGATCCGGATCGGATTAGCTGTGATCCGGATCGTCGTAACGAGTCAGGTAATTCCAGAAAAACGAAGGTTCGGGATCCGGATCGAAGTGCTTGATCCGGATCGTTCATACAGTTCACCAAACATCAACGTTCGGGATCCCGATTGCGAAGCCTGATCCGGATCGTTCAAGGAAGATGGTAAACTCAGTGTTCGGGATCCGGATCAAGAAAGGCTACGATCCGGATTGAACTGGTGTATGAACGAACCACCTTCGGGATCCGGATCGAACGACCTGATCCGGATCATGAACATGTCCCAAGTCCAGTTTTTGATTTTTATGCAATGAAAGATTCTTCCAAGTGTTTCTACACTACAAGAAGTATTCGGATCACACAAAATCTTTAGTTAAAACATACCTGATCCTTTTGAATTCTTCTTTCTTGAGATTGAGTTAAATGATCCAACTTTCTTCACCTTCAATCTTCAAGACTTGAGACTTTTACGAAACTACGCCAACTCAAATTCCGTAACAATCTCCCCCTTTGGCGGTTTCGTGACAAAACACAGATCCACTAAAGAAAATTCAAAAAGATATTTTTGTTGCTATCACCATACAACAAAAATTTACAATGGAGATCCAAAAATTTAAAAACATGAGATAAACTCCTAAAACAGACTCTAGACTTAGACATCTGTACTCTCTGCACAAAGAAATCATTCTTGACAAAAAGAGATCGTTAGATACCTCAAGAATATTTAGCATACAAAACATAGTACAGAGATAGAGTTTATCTGATCATCATGACATTTGAGAATTCAGATATGTAAGAGAATCATAGTCAAAAACCAACATATCTTCTATGCAATTAAAAACCAAATGTCACAAAATGTTAGTCCAACATCAACTTGTTAGTCATATTACATGCCCAAATAGTTAGTCGAATAGTTAGTCGAAACATGCAAACAATCACACGATAAAAACCAAAGTTGAAGTTGAAGTGATACTTACCTTGATGTATACAAAATCTTCATCAGCAAGATTTTCACAATCATTGTTCAAGTTCCCTTGATGTTCACTTACCTTGATGTTCATTCACATCATCATTGTACCTTGATGCAGTCATCATTGTTCATCATTGATGTATACAAGATCACAATTTTCACAATATCATTGTTCAAGTTCTCTAAACTCTCTCCCCCTTTTTGTCACAAACAAAGCCAAAGTTACCAAAAAATTGAAGGAGAGTTAAAAAAATATCAACGAAAATGTTCCGAAATTTAAGAACTAGAACTAAAAGTAAGTCCTAAAAACTGAAAAACCTGCACAGAAAGATTAAAAATCTGCAAAAGAATAAAAAGAAGGAATCAGTCATCAGATTCGGAGTCTTCAGAGCTCGTGCAGCCCATCTTTGAGATCATCTTTTTCACCAGCTTGTTCATAGAATTGATCTTCTTAGTTATGGTAATGTGAGCTGCCGTGATGAGCTCGAGCTCATTGGAGATTCTCGTCTGTGCCTTCGAGATCTGTTCCTGCTCAACCGATAGTCGTTGTTGTTCTTTGTACATGGATGAGACTAATGCTTCATCCGCTGGTGTGGGTGCTGGTTGTGATGGTGACGCGGAAGTGCCGCTACTAGGTTTCGTTCCGCACGTTGGGACTGGAGTGACATGGGGCAATTTGTGAAGTGACTTCACGACGGTGGACTCATCGATCATACCCAAACATTGATGATAAGTCGGTGAGGTAATGTCAACCTGAAGTTTCTTCAAAATCCTCATTATAATCAGTGGAAATGGAATTCTCTCTGTGGGATGAGGGTGCTCAACATATCTTGTCATTCTATTCCAAATAATGTATGGAATGCTGATATTCAATCCCATTGCCTCAGACGGATGTCCTAAGAGATACAAAAATAGCATTCGATCCCATCTCAAGACTTTCGTCTGCAAATTTGGAAGGATATTGTAACAAGTGATGAAGTTTAGAAATCGGTACTCAAGACGAAGTTCCTTGGATCTGATCGATTTCTCCGTTGATTGCGTTCCTTCCAAACAAATTCCCTTTATAACCATTTGCCACACAGTGTTCGTCAAAACCTTTCCCTTCAAGTAATTAACTCCTGTCTTGCTGGCAGGCATTCCCAAAACCTCGCCAATCAATTGTGGAGTAATTTTGAATCTTGTGCCTTGGATGTTCGTGTAAAATTTCATTGGACCGTTTTCAATTTCACGAAGGTGCCGTGCATTTGTATAGAAGGCCCTTACAAGATGCAGACAGTATCCAAGCACTTCTGGAAATCGACAAACTTGAATAAGGTTTGCTTGTTCAATTAGAACGCCAAACTCAGGAGAGTGATCTCGTAGAGCCTCTATATTGACATGCCTCTCACCAATGCATTCACGATTCTCAAATGCCTTTAGGCGATCCGAATTAACGAACACTTGTTCCTCCCGAGGTGGAGAATCCGGAATAATCGGTTCGTTAGCCATGAAACCTCGTGCTCGTCCGAACCGTCGAGCGAGTCGTTTCCTTTTCACTGAGATGGTTGGTGCAGTCATAGGTGCTTTACCTTTGTCCATGGGTGCTTTTTCTTTCGATGCATCAGACGCCTTTTGTTCAGGCAATGAGTCATCATCATCTATCAATGCAGTCCAATCTACCTCGTGACAATCTACTTCTGTGTCGCTGATCACATGAAACTCACCCTTTTGTTGTGTTTTCTTAGCTCTTTTTAACTTATTTGTGGCCCGAGTGTGCACCATAGTGACCAATAAAAGAATGATCCATGAGAATCCCATTGATCCAAGTGCTTTAAGAAGATTAAAATCCTGTGAGCAACAACTCAAGAACACATGAGAAAATTGTTAATTTTCAAAGATTGAAAAATTGTACCCAAACAATCATAATCATGTAGAGAGGCTAAGAATCAAATTAGTTTTGCAAAAGGACTTTTAAAAATAGATCAATTGCATGATTTTCGAAAATCCTTATTATATGCCCTAAAATCGAAATTTTAGAAATCGAAGCCTAAAAATCCGTTAATCAGGAGAATACCTAGCATATAATCAAAACTAATCTACCCAGAGTTCTTATTTCAAAAGAAATTTGATCAAAAACCATCCACAAACAAAGTTGATCCAAGAAATTCATGACGTTTGAGGAAGAGGAGAGAAAAACGGTGAAAAACCGAGATTTTGATCAATAAAACTTACTTGGAGTTGAAGAACTTGAGTTTGAAAGCTTCCAGGAAGGATGAAATCTAGAGAGAAAGGCTCTGGAAACTTTGGAACAAAAGATTGGAGTAAAAGAAATCAAAACCCTTTTGTTCTTTATAAAACCTAGCCGCGATCCGGATCAGTTCATAACTGCGATCCGGATCGGCTACCCGCAGTGAGAAACTGCGTTCGGGATCCGGATCGGCAGATACAATCCGGATCGTCAGCCCGCAGAGGAATTCCTGCGTTCGGGATCCGGATCATCTTGCCCGATCCGGATCGGCTCCAACTTTTTCTTTAGAAAATTTCAGAGAAATTCAAGAAAGACCAGAAAAAGATTGTAAGCACAAATGTGTATCAACTTTAAACAAAAATCATCGTTTCATACAACAAGAATTAGATTATGCCAAATCTATCGATAATATCCAAAAATGAAACGAAAATTTACAAAAATTAAATCCCTTAAAGTTGAACACCTTCAATTACATCTAACTTGATCTTATGAGTAATGCCTTTATCAAATCATCAATTCAGTAAAGAAAATGAAATGCAAAGATCAATAGATGTTTGAAATCCCAAATATAATAGATAATGTATCTAGACAATCTGTTGAAGAGAGTGGCTCTTTGAGCATCTTTCTTTAAAAACCCACCTTATACCAACCTTGAAATTTGACGGAGTCAAGTATTTCAACATGCATTTTACTTAATCAAAAATTTGAACAACCATGCTTGGTATACATGTGGTAGCTGCACACAATACTCGGACGACCGAGGTGGTAGCTCTTTCCTCCATGTGGTGGTAGTTTTCACACTCCTCATTGGGATGTAACTCTTTCCACATCTTTTGAGCATTTAACTTTTTCTATGACTCCCCCTCAATTGGCTATCAATTATTTAAGATATAAAGTATTCAACCAAATATTGATCTCGATTTCATACTCGACTAAGCAGTCAAATAAGATAATGACTATACCAAGAGATCATAGAGAGAGAGAAATTGACTTTGATCACTTAGAAGATGATTTAATTAACATAAATGATCATTGCAACAGTGAAATATTATGATGGCAAAAGCATAATAAATTTCTAAATGTGCGAAAAGATGCAATTAAAGTCAATTATGATCTATGCTCAATTAATGTCCTATGTACAAACATAGATAATGAACAAAACAAAAACAAATACAAAACCTATCCTAAGCAAAGGTTTCAAAAAGAAGTTTATTTCAAGGAAAGCATTCCAATTGCTTTTCGTAAATGAATAAAACGTTTTTGATCCAAAGGTTTTGTTAGAATGTCAGCTAATTGATCCTCAGTTGAAATATATGAAAGTTTAAGAGTATTTGATTCAACTAGCTCTCTAAGAAAATGATATCTAAGTTCAATATGTGTTTTGTTCTAGAGTGCAACACAGGGTTTTTAGAAATGTTAATTGCACTTGTGTTGTCACAAAGAATTGTTACCGAAGATGCTGAAATGCGGAAGTCGCTCAATACGCTTTTCATCCAAATGAGTTGAGTTGAGCAACTTCCAGCTGAAATGTATTCCGCTTCGGCAGTCGAGAGTGCTATGCAGTTCTGCTTTTACTGTGCCATGCAACAAGGCAATGGCCAAGATAGAAGCATGCACCACTCGTGCTTTTCCGATCATCCACTGATCCTGCCAATCGGCATCTGAGTATCCAACAATATCCAAACTTGTTCCCATAGGATACCAAATTCCGAAATTAATTGATCCTTTGATATACCGGATGATCCTTTTCACAGCTTTCAGGTGAACCTCCTTTGGTGCTGATTGATATCTCGCGCAAATCCCAACACCAAAAGATATATCCGGGCGACTAGCCGTGAGGTAAAGTAGACTTCCAATCATACTTCGATACAGTTTCTCGTCTACATTCTCACTATGTGATTCACTTCCAAGTCCCTTGTGGCTAGTTCCCATTGGAGTCGGAAAATCTTTACAATTTTCTAGATCAAACTTTTTGACCAACTCCATTGCATACTTGGATTGACTCAAGTGAATACCTTCATCACTTGTTTAATTTGCAATCCAAGGAAATAAGTCAATTCGCCATCAGGGACATCTCAAATTCGCTTTCCATGGTCTCCTCGAATTTAGAAGCATCATTATCTCTTGTTGCGCCAAATACAATGTCATCGACATAGATTTGTGCTACAATGAAATTGCTTTGATAATGCTTCACAAAGAGAGTCCTATCAGCTCCCCCTCGAGTATAGCCCTTCTCCAAAAGGTGCTTTGTTAACCTTTCGTACCATGCTCGCGGTGCTTGTTTCAGACCGTAAGAGCCTTTTTCAAACGAAAAAACATGGTTAGGTTGTTTATGATCTACAAAACCTTTCGGTTGAGCCACATAAACTTCCTCATTTAAAAACCCATTTAGAAATGCGCTCTTAACGTCCATTTGAAATAATTTGATTTTAAAATGACAAGCAATAGCAAATAGTATACGAATGGACTCGAGTCTAGCTACAGGGGCGAATGTTTCATCAAAGTCTATACCTTCTACTTGAGAATAGCCTTGAGCAACTAATCGTGCCTTGTTTCCTGATGATAGTACCATCCTCATTTTCTTGTTCTTGAAGATCCATTTGGTACCTATCACATTGTGTTGCTTTGGAGGCTTCGTTAATTCCCAGACTTTGTTTCGCTCAAATTGATGGAGCTTCTTCCTGCATTGCTTTAATCCAGTAGTCATCCTGAAGAGCTTCATCTATGTTCTTTGGTTCGATTAAAGATACGTAGCAAGCGAATCCACAAACCAACTGCCTCCGAGTTCTGACTCCTTCTTGTGGATCTCCAATAATATTCGATTCCGGATGATCCTTGGAGATTCGTAACGTTTGTTGAAACGGAGTACACGGAGATACATGAGATGATTCCTGCACATCAGATAAACTTGAAGAACCATTAGATGCATCATTAATATTGGAAGTATTATTATGAGAAGATGCATTAGCAGGAGAATCATCATCTAGAGAGATATCGAGGGTAGATTTTCCAGATCCAAAGTGAAAAGCTTCATCTACTTTAACATTTATAGATTATACGATCGTCTTAGATTCAATGTTAAATACTCGATATGCTCTGCTATTCGTAGAATAACCCAAAAAGATCCCTTCATCACTTCGAGAGTCGAACTTTCCAAGATTTTCACGGTCACGTAAAATGTAACATCGACTCCCGAAGACACGAAAATATTTGATGTTGGTTTTCTACTAAACCACAGCTCATATGGTGTATTTAAAGTTCCTGGGCGCAAGTAAACTCTATTAATGACATAGACAGCGGTGTTCACGGCTTCAGCCCAAAAATGTAGCGGTAAATTTCGGCTATGAAGCATCACACGCGCCATCTCTTGAATAACCCTGTTCTTGCGCTCAACAACACCATTCTGCTGAGGTGTATAGGGTGCCGAGAATTCATGTTTTAATGCCATTTGAAGTGCAAAATCAATGAATTTTGATTTATGAATTCTCCACCTCTATCACTTCTAACACGAATGATCTTTTCATTCTTTCAATCATAATACGATCGCAAATCTCATGAAAAGAGTCAACGTATCAGCTTTCTCTTTTAAAAATGCTACCCAAGAAACCGAGAGAGAACTCATCAACCAATAAAAAAATGTACCATTTACCTCCCAAAGATGGTTTGACGGGTCGGCCCCATTAAGTCCATGTGCAAAAAGTTCCAAGGGCCGTTTGTACCAACGGGTTCAAGTTCTTGTGTGCAGTCCTAGACTGTTTTCCTTTTGGCAACCACCACACACAAAGTTTTGTTTAAATAAAAGCTTTGGAACCCCCTTGGAACCACGTCCTTGTTTGAAATTCTAGTAAGTTTCCTTAAAATTTAAGTGACCTAGCCTTTCATGCCAAAGAGTTCATTATTCAAAGCGGCTAAGTTACAATTTTCAGAAAATTTATTAGGAACAACATAACAATTGTTTTCAGATCTAACCCCTTTTAAAAAGAAGACATGGTCCTTATCAGTTACAACGCATTCAACAGATGAAAAGTTAACTGAAAAACCATTGTCGCAAA
>CM055060.1:28134923-28175628 GCA_029204045.2 Tillandsia leiboldiana
TTGTACCTTGATGCAGTCATCATTGTTCATCATTGATGTATACAAGATCACAATTTTCACAAATCATTGTTCAAGTTCTCTAAACTCTCTCCCCCCTTTTTGTCACAAACAAAGCCAAAAGTTACCAAAAAAATTGAAGGAGAGTTAAAAAAAATATCAACGAAAATGTTCCGAATTTAAGAACTAGAACTCAAAGTAAGTCCTAAAAAATGAAAAAACCTGCAAAGGAGATTAAAATCTGCAAAAGAATAAAAAAGAAAGGAATCAGTCATCAGATTCGGAGTCTTCAGAGCTCGTGCAGCCCATTTTGAGAACATCTTTTTAACCCGCTTGTTCATTGAATTGATCTTCTTAGTTATGGTATGTGAGCTGCCGTGATGAGCTCGAGCTCATTGGAGATTCTCGTCTGTGCCTTCGAGATCTGTTCCTGCTCAACGTATCGTTGTTGTTCTTTGTATATGGATGAGACTGATGCTTCATCGCTGGTGTGGGTGCTGGTTGTGATGGTGACGCGAGTGCCGTATAGGTTTCGTTCCGCACGTTGGACAGGAGTGACATGGGGCAATTTGTGAAGTGACTTCACGACGGTGGTGGACTCATCGATCATACCCAAACATGATGATAAGTCGGTGAGGTAATGTCAACCTGAAATTTCTCAAAATCCTCATTATAATCAGTGGAATGGAATTCTCTCTGTGGGATGAGGTGCTCAACATATCTTGTCATTCTATTCCAAATAATGTATGGAATGCTGATATTCAATCCCATTGCCTCAGACGGATGTCCTAAGAGATACAAAAATAGCAATTCGATCCCATCTCAAGACTTTCGTCTGCAAATTTGGAAGGATATTGTAACAAGTGATGAAGTTTAGAAATCGGTACTCAAGACGAAGTTCCTTGGATCTGATCGATTTCTCCGTTGATTGCGTTCCTTCCAAACAAATTCCCTTTATAACCATTTGCCACACAGTGTTCGTCAAAACCTTTCCCTTCAAGTAATTAACTCCTGTCTGCTGGCAGGCATTCCCAAAACCTCGCCAATCAATTGTGGAGTAATTTTGAATCTTGTGCCTTGGGATGTTCGTGTAAAATTTCATTGGACCGTTTTCAATTTCACGAAGGTGCCGTGCATTTGTATAGAAGGCCCTTACAAGATGCAGGACAGTATCCAAGCACTTCTGGAAATCGACAAACTTGAATAAGGTTTGCTTGTTCAATTAGAACGCCAAACTCAGGAGAGTGATCTCGTAGAGCCTCTATATTGACATGCCTCTCACCAATGCATTCACGATTCTCAAATGCCTTTAGGCGATCCGAATTAACGAACACTTGTTCCTCCGAGGTGGAGAATCCGGAATAATCGGTTCGTTAGCCATGAAACCTCGTGCTCGTCCGAACCGTCGAGCGAGTCGTTTCCTTTTCACTGAGATGGTTGGTGCAGTCATAGGTGCTTTACCTTTGTCCATGGGTGCTTTTTCTTTCGATGCATCAGACGCCTTTTGTTCAGGCAATGAGTCATCATCATCTATCAATGCAGTCCAATCTACCTCGTGACAATCTACTTCTGTGTCGCTGATCACATGAAACTCACCCTTTTGTTGTGTTTTCTTAGCTCTTTTTAACTTATTTGTGGCTCCGATGTGTGCACCATAGTGACCAATAAAAGAATGATCCATGAGAATCCCATTGATCCAAGTGCTTTAAGAAGATTAAAATCCTGTGAGCAACAACTCAAGAACACATGAGAAAATTGTTAATTTTCAAAGATTGAAAAAATTGTACCCAAACAATCATAATCATGTAGAGAGGCTAAGAATCAAATTAGTTTTGCAAAAGGACTTTTAAAAATAGATCAATTGCATGATTTCGAAAATCCTTATTATATTGCCTAAAATCGAAATTTTAGAAATCGAAGCCTAAAAATCCGTTAATCAGGAGAATACCTAGCATATATCAAAACTAATCTACCCAGAGTTCTTATTTCAAAAGAAATTTGATCAAAAAACCATCCACAAACAAAGTTGATCCAAGAAATTCATGACGTTTGAGGAAGAGGAGAGAAAAACGGTGAAAAACCGAGATTTTGATCAATAAAACTTACTTGGAGTTGAAGAACTTGAGTTTGAAAGCTTCCAGGAAGGATGAAATCTAGAGAGGAAAGGCTCTGGAAACTTTGGAACAAAAGATTGGAGTAAAAGAAATCAAAACCCTTTTGTTCTTTATAAAACCTAGCCGCGATCCGGATCAGTTCATAACTGCGATCCGGATCGGCTACCCGCAGTGAGAAACTGCGTTCGGGATCCGGACTGGCAGATACAATCCGGATCGTCAGCCCGCAGAGGAATTCCTGCGTTCGGGATCCGGATCATCTTGCCCGATCCGGATCGGCTCCAACTTTTTCTTTAGAAAATTTCAGAGAAATTCAAGAAAGACCAGAAAAGATTGTAAGCACAAATGTGTATCAACTTTAAACAAAAATCATCGTTTCATACAACAAGAATTAGATTATGCCAAATCTATCGATAATATCCAAAAATGAAACGAAAATTTACAAAATTAAATCCCTTAAAGTTGAACACCTTCAATTACATCTAACTTGATCTTATGAGTAATGCCTTTATCAAATCATCAATTCAGTAAAGAAAATGAAATGCAAAGATCAATAGATGTTTTGAAATCCCAAATATAATAGATAATGTATCTAGACAATCTGTTGAAGAGAGTGGCTCTTTGAGCATCTTTCTTTAAAAACCCACCTTATACCAACCTTGAAATTTGACGGAGTCAAGTATTTCAACATGCATTTTACTTAATCAAAAATTTGAACAACCATGCTTGGTATACATGTGGTAGCTGCACACAATACTCGGACGACCGAGGTGGTAGCTCTTTCCTCCATGTGGTGGTAGTTTTCACACTCCTCATTGGGATGTAACTCTTTCCACATCTTTTGAGCATTTAACTTTTTCTATGACTCCCCCTCAATTGGCTATCAATTATTTAAGATATAAAGTATTCAACCAAATATTGATCTCGATTCATACTCGACTAAGCAGTCAAATAAGATAATGACTATACCAAGAGATCATAGAGAGAGAGAAATTGACTTGATCACTTAGAAGATGATTTAATTAACATAAATGATCATTGCAACAGTGAAATATTATGATGGCAAAAGCATAATAATTTCTAAATGTGCGAAAAGATGCAATTAAAGTCAATTATGATCTATGCTCAATTAATGTCCTATGTACAAACATAGATAATGAACAAAACAAAAACAAATACAAAACCTATCCTAAGCAAAGGTTTCAAAAAGAAGTTTATTTCAAGGAAAGCATTCCAATTGCTTTTCGTAAATGAATAAAACGTTTTTGATCCAAAGGTTTTGTTAGAATGTCAGCTAATTGATCCTCAGTTGAAATATATGAAGTTTAAGAGTATTTGATTCAACTAGCTCTCTAAGAAAATGATATCTAAGTTCAATATGTTTTGTTCTAGAGTGCAACACAGGGTTTTTAGAAATGTTAATTGCACTTGTGTTGTCACAAAGAATTGTTACCGAAGATGCTGAAATGCGGAAGTCGCTCAATACGCTTTTCATCCAAATGAGTTGAGTTGAGCAACTTCCAGCTGAAATGTATTCCGCTTCGGCAGTCGAGAGTGCTATGCAGTTCTGCTTTTTACTGTGCCATGCAACAAGGCAATGGCCAAGATAGAAGCATGCACCACTCGTGCTTTTCCGATCATCCACTGATCCTGCCCAATCGGCATCTGAGTATCCAACAATATCCAAACTTGTTCCCATAGGATACCAAATTCCGAAATTAATTGATCCTTTGATATACCGGATGATCCTTTTCACAGCTTTCAGGTGAACCTCCTTTGGTGCTGATTGATATCTCGCGCAAATCCCAACACCAAAAGATATATCCGGGCGACTAGCCGTGAGGTAAAGTAGACTTCCAATCATACTTCGATACAGTTTCTCGTCTACATTCTCACTATGTGATTCACTTCCAAGTCCCTTGTGGCTAGTTCCCATTGGAGTCGGAAAATCTTTACAATTTTCTAGATCAAACTTTTTGACCAACTCCATTGCATACTTGGATTGACTCAAGTGAATACCTTCATCACTTTGTTTAATTTGCAATCCAAGGAAATAAGTCAATTCGCCCATCATGGACATCTCAAATTCGCTTTCCATGGTCTCCTCGAATTTAGAAGCATCATTATCTCTTGTTGCGCCAAATACAATGTCATCGACATAGATTTGTGCTACAATGAAATTGCTTTGATAATGCTTCACAAAGAGAGTCCTATCAGCTCCCCCTCGAGTATAGCCCTTCTCCAAAAGGTGCTTTGTTAACCTTTCGTACCATGCTCGCGGTGCTTGTTTCAGACCGTAAAGAGCCTTTTTCAAACGAAAAACATGGTTAGGTTGTTTATGATCTACAAAACCTTTCGGTTGAGCCACATAAACTTCCTCATTTAAAAACCCATTTAGAAATGCGCTCTTAACGTCCATTTGAAATAATTTGATTTTTAAAATGACAAGCAATAGCAAATAGTATACGAATGGACTCGAGTCTAGCTACAGGGGCGAATGTTTCATCAAAGTCTATACCTTCTACTTGAGAATAGCCTTGAGCAACTAATCGTGCCTTGTTCCTGATGATAGTACCATCCTCATTTTTCTTGTTCTTGAAGATCCATTTGGTACCTATCACATTGTGTTGCTTTGGAGGCTTCGTTAATTCCCAGACTTTGTTTCGCTCAAATTGATGGAGCTCTTCCTGCATTGCTTTAATCCAGTAGTCATCCTGAAGAGCTTCATCTATGTTCTTTGGTTCGATTAAAGATACGTAGCAAGCGAATCCACAAACCAACTGCCTCCGAGTTCTGACTCCTTCTTGTGGATCTCCAATAATATTCGATTCCGGATGATCCTTGGAGATTCGTAACGTTTGTTGAAACGGAGTACACGGAGATACATGAGATGATTCCTGCACATCAGATAAACTTGAAGAACCATTAGATGCATCATTAATATTGGAAGTATTATTATGAGAAGATGCATTAGCAGGAGAATCATCATCTAGAGAGATATCGAGGGTAGATTTTCCAGATCCAAAGTGAAAAGCTTCATCTACTTTAACATTTATAGATTATACGATCGTCTTAGATTCAATGTTAAATACTCGATATGCTCTGCTATTCGTAGAATAACCCAAAAAGATCCCTTCATCACTTCGAGAGTCGAACTTTCCAAGATTTTCACGGTCACGTAAAATGTAACATCGACTCCCGAAGACACGAAAATATTTGATGTTGGGTTTTCTACTAAACCACAGCTCATATGGTGTATTTAAAGTTCCTGGGCGCAAGTAAACTCTATTAATGACATAGACAGCGGTGTTCACGGCTTCAGCCCAAAAATGTAGCGGTAAATTTCGGCTATGAAGCATCACACGCGCCATCTCTTGAATAACCCTGTTCTTGCGCTCAACAACACCATTCTGCTGAGGTGTATAGGGTGCCGAGAATTCATGTTTAATGCCATTTGAAGTGCAAAAATCAATGAATTTTGAATTTATGAATTCTCCACCTCTATCACTTCTAACACGAATGATCTTTTCATTCTTTTCAATCATAATACGATCGCAAATCTCATGAAAAGAGTCAAACGTATCAGCTTTCTCTTTTAAAAATGCTACCCAAGAAAACCGAGAGAAATCATCAACCAATAAAAAAATGTACCATTTACCTCCCAAAGATGGTTGACGGGTCGGCCCCATTAAGTCCATGTGCAAAAGTTCCAAGGGCCGTTTTGTACCAACGTGGTTCAAGTTCTTGTGTGCAGTCCTAGACTGTTTTCCCTTTTGGCAACCACCACACACAACGTTTTGTTTAAATAAAAGCTTTGGAACCCCCTTGACCACGTCCTTGTTTGAAATTCTAGTAAGTTCCTTAAAATTTAAGTGACCTAGCCTTTCATGCCAAAGAGTTTCATTATTCCAAGCGGCTAAGTTACAATTTTCAGAAAATTTATTAGGAACAACATAACAATTGTTTTCAGATCTAACCCCTTTTAAAAAGAAGACATGGTCCTTATCAGTTACAACGCATTCAACAGATGAAAAGTTAACTGAAAAACCATTGTCGCAAAGTTGACTTATGCTTATGAGGTTAGTCTTAAGGCCATCAACAAATAAGACGTTTTTCAAAATCGGGCCATCTGGAATAGCTACCGTCCCTTTTCCAACAATTTTGGAAGATCGACCGTCTCCGAAAACAACGTGTCCTCCGGAGATTTTCTCAAGATTTTGAAAACTATTTTTGTCACCGGTCATGTGACGGGAACACCCGCTATCCAGATACCAAGACGAACTATCATATGCATGCAAGGAAACATTGGAAACAAGACAAGGGAAAATTTCACCTTTGCGCACCCAAACCCTTTTGGAGTGCGTCGGTAATGGTCGTGAAGTTATATGCCTAGGTGAAGACGTCTTGTGATAGCGATTGTTGTTCCTTGATGAGATCGTCTTGCGCGATGAACTACCAAGTCTCTTTTCATTTGAAAAGTTTTGCTTTGATTTTCGGGGAGGAGCCTTTTTGGTAGTTGTTGCAAGAGGTCCTTGAGATGAGCGTTCGACTCCCGTCTTGCAATATCTTCTTATGTGCCCTGAAACACCACAACAAAAACATACCTTAGATCTTGACGATCCCAAAGAGGATGAAGTAGGTTTGTTGTCGTTGTTTGTCTTGAATTCCGGTGTCGGAGGAGGAGATACCGACTGAGGCACAAAAACTGTCTCACTCGAACTTGGACTGTTTCCAGTTTGAGTGTATCCGAGGCCGAACCGATTTGATTGACCAAGACCAAGAAGTCTATCCAACTTACTCCTTCCTGAAGAGAATCGCTGTAAGTCATTCTTGAGTTGGAAAATGGTCTTTGTCATTTCCAGGTTATCCTGTCGAGCCTCGTTGTAGAGCTTTGAGAAGTGATTCGCGTTATCCACCAGATTTGTATGTTCCTTCTCAAGTTGCTCATTGGACTCTTGAAGGGAAACATTTGCCTTTATCAGGTTTTCCCTTTCCACTTCAAGAGCGTTTGAGAGAGAAGTCGCTCTTTTTGCTTCTTCTTCGAGATCATGCACTCTCCCTCTCAAACTCTTGTTTTGCTTAGCCACTTTCTTTGAGTCCCTCAAAAGTCTGTGGTAGGCTAGAGCAAAATCTTCACCTTCCGAATCATCCGATTCGTTGTCCGTTGCATTCTTTTCAACAGTGGAGTTGGACAACGACTCGGATGTACTTGCCATAAAGCACATGAAGGGTGAAGATACGGACGCGTGGAATGCGGTGGAGCTCTTTTCTTCATCACTCGAAGACGACTCATTTGACGTTGAGTTGTCATCCCAAGTGACGACTTGCATCGCCTTCTTCTTTGCCGGATACTTGTTAGGACACTCCGTTGCAATGTGGCCGTAGCCTCGACATTTGAAGCATTGAAGTTGTCCTTCTGAACTTTTCTTATCCTTTGAGAAGTTCTCTTGCTTTCTTGACTTGTAACTTGAAGTACCCTTGCCTTTGTTCGACTTTCCGAAGGATGGAGATTTGCTTGAATTACCCCTTCGAAAGTTGCGGCGAAACTTCCTTGTCAAGAGAGCGAGCTGCTTCTCAAATTCCTCCATAGAAAGGTTCTCGTCATCGTCTGAGGAGGATGTATCCGCGTCTTCTTCCTTAGTTGTTTTCAACGCATAACCTGAAGACTTAGAAGTGGATGCCTTTCCAGAAGAATTGTTAGTAGTAAATGTCATTTCATAAGTTTGTAATGAACCAACTAATTCTTCTACACGTATTTCGTCCGGGTGTTTAATAGTTTCAATGGCAGTAACCTTTGGGCGAAATCGTTCAGGAAGAGTTCTTAAGATCTTTCTTACAATCTTAAATTCTGGAATCTTCTCTCCCAGATTAGCACATGAGTTTACGATGTCTTGCAATCGTGTATAGTAGTCCGTGAAAGATTCATTTTCTGCCATTAAGATAGAGTCAAACTTGCTCGTAAGCATTTGCAGTTTCTGAATCTTCACGAGGTTAGTTCCCTCATGTGTAACCTGAAGAACATCCCAGATTTCTTTCGCAGTCTCACATGCCGAGACGCGAGAGAATTCAGTTTGAGATAAGGCATTAAAGATAGCATTAATTCCCTTGCCATTGTAAGAAGATGAATCTAACTCTTCCTTGGTCCATTTCGACCTAGGTCTTAAGGTGCGAACATCACCAATAAATTCAGTTGGATTAGACCATCCTAATTCAATTGATTGCCACACCCGTTCGTCGATGGAAATTAAAAAGGCTTTCATCCGTACTTTCCAGTACGCATAATTTGTTCCATCGAAGAACGGGGGTCGGTTGATGTTTCCACCTTCAACCATTGTTTACAACCCTATTCCCGCTCTGATACCACTTGTTGGGTTATATGTAATAAGGATCTAAATAGGGGAAAAAAAAACACCTAGAGGGGGGTGAATAGGTGTAAACGTATAAACACTCAAAAATCGTTGCGATAAAAACCCAATGCGGAAATAAAAAATAATACGCAAGATTTTTACGTGGAAAACTCCATCACCGGAGTAAAAAACCACGGGACCGATAACACGGCAGAAATCCACTAGAATTAAAATACGTACAAGGTGATTTACCGTACACACTTACGACTCAACCTTTTCCATACGCTCCTAGAGGATCTTCTCCGCTCGCTCCGCGACGCTTCTCGAATCCACGATCTGCGCCCAACGCCGAATCCACGGCGTCCAACGTCGAATCCACGACGTCCGACCGAATCCACGGTCTTCACCCAATAGCACCCTTCGAATCCACGAACGTGCCTCGCTCCGAATCCACGAGAGCGGTTGAACCTTGAATCCACAAGGACACCCGAATCCACGCGCCGATTTTTGGGGTAAATCGTTGTTTTTGGGTGGTGATGATCCGCCGAATACTTAGATCAAAGATAGATCGGAAATACCATCTAAGTATTCATTAGTTTGATTCAACTCAAGATGTGAGTATGAAAACCTAGAATCAAACTAATCAATATAGATGAAGAAACATAGAGTATTCTCTAATGATTTCCTTTCTTCTCTATATGTGGATCTAGAGCCGTATAAGATGATACAGGAAAATGACGGCTATTTGGATTTTCGGCCCACCATGAAAAAGAGTCATAGGGTCTATTTATAGGTTAGAAACCCTAGGAAGGAGATAAGAATCAAAAACCTAACATTTCTGGAGATTTTACGGACGGCGATCCGGATTGGATTAGCTGTGATCCGGATCGTCGTAACGAGTCAGGTAATTCCAGAAAAACGAAGGTTCGGGATCCGGATCGAAGTGCTTGATCCGGATCGTTCATACAGTTCACCAAACATCAACGTTCGGGATCCGGATTGCGAAGCCTGATCCGGATCGTTCAAGGAAGATGGTAAACTCAGTGTTCGGGATCCGGATCAAGAGAGGCTACGATCCGGATTGAACTGGTGTATGAACGAACCACCTTCGGGATCCGGATCGAACGACCTGATCCAGATCCTGAACATGTCCCAAGTCCAGTTTTTGATTTTTATGCAATGAAAGATTCTTCCAAGTGTTTCTACACTACAAGAAGTATTCGGATCACACAAAATCTTTAGTTAAAACATACCTGATCCTTTTGAATTCTTCTTTCTTGAGATTGAGTTAAATGATCCAACTTTCTTCACCTTCAATCTTCAAGACTTGAGACTTTCACGAAACTACGCCAACTCAAATTCCGTAACATCTTAAACTTCATTGTTTGTTATAACGTCCTTCCAAATATGAACACGAAGGTTCTTCGGTGGGATAGGATGTTATTCCTTTATCTTCTTGGAAACCCCTCAGCAGCAATGGGAGCAAACTTAAACATTCCCTACACCATCTGGGCGAGGATGGCTCGCTATGTGGAACATGCTCACCCTTCAGAGAGACTACCTTATCCAATGATCATCATGCGCATTCTTCGAAAATTTAAAGCTGACACGAATGCGAGTTCCTACATGCACAGTCTGGGAACGATCAATGAAACAACAATTGTAAAATCTCTCTCAACAAAGCCAGACGAGCCCATATTACCTCCTCACCGACAACGAGCACAACAACAACAAGCGACAACTTCTGCACCGGCAGCAACTCCTCCAGTCCAACCAGGACAACAAGCACCTCCATCAACTTCTGATGATGATGCATCAGTTACCTCAATCTATAAAGAACAGCAAAGGCTCTCCAACGAGCAAGAACGTATATCAAATGAGCTCATTGAGGTAAAGGAAGAAATAAAGAAGGTAAATAAGAATCAGTCATCAATGAACAAGAGATTAAAGAAAATCTTCCAAATTCTTGGCTGTATCAGTTCAGAGGAGTCTGAATAATCCGTATCCTTCCAATTTCTGTTCATTATGCATATGTTTAATCCTTTTTTCTTGTGCAGGAACTTCATTTTTTTAACTTTCTTTTGTGCAGGTTTTTGACGTTTTAGTTTTTAGTTTTTAGTTTTCAAACTTGAACTGTTAACCATTCTCTCCATTTTGGTTTTTTGTTGGCTAATTTCTGTGACAAAAAGGGGGAGAGAGAAGTATAAACAATGATACTATGATACAATGGTTACTGAGAAAACTTGAAACTATAGAGGTAAGTATAACCTCAACTTGAAAGGTAAGTAGAACTTCAACTTTCGTTTTTCAATTGTGTTTGAATGCATGCCTCGACTAACTATTCGACTAACTATTTGGGCATGTAATATAACTAACAAGTTGATGTTCACTAACATGACATTTGGGTTTTTGATTGCATAGAAGATATGTTGGTGTTTTAACTATGATCAGTTTACATATCTGAATGTATAAATGTCAGGGTAAATCAATGAGTATAAACTTCATCTCTGTATGTGGTTTTTGAATGATATAAAATTCTTGAGGTATCTAACGATTTCTTTTGTCAAGAATGATTTCTTTTACAGAGAGTACAGATGTCTAAGTCTAGAGTCTGTTTTAGGAGTTTAACTCATGTATTTTATTTTGGATCTCCATTGTAAATTTTTGTTGTATGGTGATAGCAACAAAAATATCTTTTTGAATTTTCTTGAGTGGATCTATGTTTTGTCACGAAACCGCCAAAGGGGGAGATTGTTACGGAATTTGAGTTGGTGTATTTCGTGAATTCGGCTAAGTCTTGAAGATTGAAGGTAAAGGAAGTTGGATCATATAACTCAATCTCAAGAAAGAAGAATTCAAAAGGATCAGGTATGTTTAACTTAATATCTTTGGTGATCCGAATACTTCTTATAGCGTAGAAACACTTGGATGGATTTGTTATTGCATAAATATCAAAAACTGGACATGGGACATGTTCAGGATCCGGATCAGATTGTTCAATCCGGATCCCGAAGGTGGTTCGTTCATACACCAGTTCAATCCGGATCGTAGCTTCCCTTGATCCAGATCCCGAACATTGAGTTTACCATTTTCCTTGAACGATCCGGATCAGGCCTCGCAATCCGGATCCCGAACGTTGATGTTTGGTGAACTGTATGAACGATCCGGATCAAGCACTTCAATCCGGATCCCGAACCTTCGTTTTTCTGGAATCTGTTTTTCTCGCTACTGCAATCCGGATCGCCGATTTCCGATCCGGATCGTCGTCATGTAAAAACTCCAGAAAAGGTAGTTTTTGATCCTTATCTTTTTCCAAGGGTTTCTAACCTATAAATAGACCCTATAATTCTTTTTCTAGGGTTAGTCCAAAAAGTAGCCGTCATAATCAAATATCATTTTATACGGCCTCAGATCCACATATAGAGAAGAAAGGGAATAACTAGATTAATTCTATGTTTCTTCATCTATATTGATTAGTTTGATTCTAGGTTTTCATACTCACATTTTGAGTTGAATCAAACTAATGAATACTTAGATGGTATTTCCTATCTATCTTTGATCTAAGTATTCGGCGCATCATCACCACCCAAAAAACAACGATTTACCCCAAAATCGGCGCGTGGACTCGCGTGGCCTTGTGGATTCAAGGTGCAACCGCTCTCGTGGATTCGGAGCGAGGTACGTTCGTGGATTCGAAGCGTGCTACTGGGTGAAGGCCGTGGATTCGGTCGGACGTCGTGGACTCGACGTTGGACGCCGTGGATTCGGCGTTGGACGCACATCGTGGATTCGAGAAGCGTCTGGAGCGAGCGGAGAAGATCAACTAGGAGCGTATGGAAAAGGTTGAGTCGTCTGTGAGTACGGTATATCACCTTGTACGTGTTTAATTCTAGTGGATTTCACCGTGTTATCGGTCCCGTGGTTTTTTACTCCGGTTTGGAGTTTTCCACGTAAAAATCTCTGCGTGTTATTTATTTTTCCGCATTGGGTTTTTATATCGCAAAGATTTTTTAGTGTTTATGGTTTACACCTATTCACCCCCCCTCTAGGTGTTTTTTCCCCTATTTAGATCCTATTATACACATAACCCAACACCCGACGCTACTAAACTGGCCGTTCTCTATGTGTCTGGGAACGACTCTACTCTTGAGGTTCAGGCTGTTGTCTTCTAACATATTTACGGTAGAAAAGGTAAGAGTTACCAGAGAATCCCACCGGGCGTGCCAACAAGGTTGGTGGGTCGAAAAATCACCGGTGTTGATCGGGCCCCCTCTGATGTGAATGCGCCGTGCGCCAATGGATCAAGCGATCGGGCCGAGGAGGGATCGGCTCGGCCGGATTCTTCTCAATCAACTCTCGAATGAGCTCGGCCTAGATTAACCGAGTCGAGGTTGTGAGGAAGGCAGAGTTCGGCCTAGAACAGCCGAATTAAGATGAGGAGATAGATATTTAACACGACTAAGGAGTCAATTGTAGGATTTGTATTGATCGGAAAGGGTTACAAGGGTAACAGGTAGCCAATTACAAGTAAGCCTACTCATAGAAAATGCGGTAAAGTTATCTAGAAAAGCAGTAAATGCAGGCATGAAAGGTATAAAAAAGTAGGGGTGGTCCTGGCTTATGAGGTTATAAGACCCCTTTTTCTTCTTTGGTTCGCTTATTTATACATTTATGAATCATGTGTATAACCGCCAATTTTAATAATCGGTATGATCTAAGGGGAGTCAACGTAATTTCCTTAACCACTTCCATTTTAGCCGATTCTCCTCAATACGATAGTAGACGGTTTTCGTTTAGATTCATCCCCTAATTGACGCGCCG
The DNA here is from genome assembly GCA_029204045.2 of Tillandsia leiboldiana. NCBI lineage: Eukaryota > Viridiplantae > Streptophyta > Magnoliopsida > Poales > Bromeliaceae > Tillandsia > Tillandsia leiboldiana. Next base: position 28,148,203 of record CM055060.1, read on the forward strand.
ATGCATGATCTTCGGCGCTTTCTAATGTTAGGCGCCGCTTGCCATTCCAGACTCAGTTACGAGATTCGCGCCCAAATCTCGCACTCCTTCCTTTCATAGTCGTTCATTCTTCGACTCAAATAGCTGAGAGTTGACCCTGACTTTGCCTTTTCGTCGTCGACTGAGGCTGTCTGATATTTGCTTTTAGTCGAGATTAGTTCTTTGGGTGAGTCGATTGTGGTGACCTTAAACCCCATGCAGTTTTTCGGGTGAATCCATAGTTTAGAACACCTATTAGTGGTGTATCTGGCCCATAGTGCATCAAGGAGATGCCACAGATGGACCCGCTGTGTTACCTTTTACTGTTCTGACCTTCGGCTGTGTTTGTCGAAATGTTTAAAACGTTTTTGGCCAAACAGAGGTTGGAATTGGATTCAGCACGGAAAAACACTTGAAAACGGCTATTTGCTTGTTAAATTTGGAGTCCGGATGACCAAAAAGGGGCTACCGGAAGTTTTGGGTGAAAACTTGTGCATGGGGGGTGACCGTGGACCGGCAGGAGCCACGTGGCAGCCTGTCATTGGCCGGCTCACGCCGCTCGGTCCACGGGGATAGCGCGCTGGTGCATAGACCGCGGGGCGGGCCACGTGGCGCGTCCGGACTGGCGAGTGCACGCAACGCGGCTCAGGGAGAAAATGGCGCTGCATGGTGGACCGGGAGCACGACACGTGGCGGCGCGGCATTGGCGGGCTCACGTGGTCGCGGTCCACGGCGCCAGCGGCAGTGCACGGGGCAGCGCTGCGGCCGACGCGTGGCGCCCCGCACTCGAGTGCGCCACGCGTCGCTCCGCCAGCGTTCCGCCCCACCTACCCCACCGCCCGCGGGGGAGGCAACGTGGCGCGCGGAGAGGGCCCCCGCACGACTGTCTCCTGTTTTGCGGTGGCGCGTCCGACCCATTCTGGCGGATTCGGGCGCCAGAAAAGAGGGCCCGAATCCGCCAGGCCAATTTGAGGGATGTGGGCCTATAAATAGGGCCCTTAGGTGTTTCTTTTCAGGTTTTTTGGACTTCTTCTCCTGGTGGGCCCTTAAGGAAACTTCATCCTTTTTCAGTCCAGCATACTTCAGAAGATTTTGGGGATTTTTGGAGTTCATCTGCTCGACTTCATCTGCGACGCGGCGCATAGTGACGCTTCTACTTCGACGACCCGTTTCGTCGCGTTTTAGTGCGCGGACTCCCCCGACTCACCCCGATCTCCGTTTTTAGCGATTTTTGCGCCGTCGGACTCACGACTGGTAGGACTCCAACTTTGATGTTCAGAGTTTTCACTGATTCCTTACGGATTTTGAAGGTTTTTGAGCTTTCTTTTGCCCCTTTTTCTTTGCGGATTTTTGGACAGCTTTGCAGAGTTTTAGCCATAACTTTGTGTACCGACATCGGATCGAGGTGATTCAAAAGGCAAACTTCATCTAATTCTCGCGAGGAATCTCCTGGATTTTTCTCAGAATTTTCTGAGTTGGCTTCGAAGGTGAGAATCTTTCTTCTTCCCGAGTTCTTATCTGTGAAATCTGGTACAGTTTTGTATGGGGTGTTTCTCTTGCCGATTTTCTATCTCGGCGTAGAAAACTCGGAATTGGACATGCAGGTATTCGTTTCGAAGCTATCGACGCGTAGATCGCAGGGATATTTTATTTGGTTTTTTCCGAGGAATTTCAGCAGGTGATTTTTGCACATCTTCGCAGCTGAATTTCAGTGTAAAAATTCTAACAGTTTTGGGGGGAATGTAAGTGTATCGACAGCTCTGTTTTTGTACCCAGGAGCAGTTGTGGACAGTGCTGGACCCGTTGGACTCTGGGTAGCTATTTTTCTGGTATTATTAGCTGTAGGACTTTTGACAGTTCGACTGGTCAGGTGGGTGGCCTCGCTTTCAAGATTTGCGATCTGTACACTAATTCTAGCTATATAGGGATGCACATGTATTGTTTTACCTCCGGTATAGCATGTTAGAGAGCATGAGTTGGGATTCCTTGTTTATTCAGTTTATCATGTGTTTCTTATTATTTCCCCCACATCCTTATTTATTGCTATCTTCGGACTTGACCTAGCACCCCTGTCATATGCAGCATGTTCAACCAGACTAGTAAAAAAACTCCAACTTGGGCTAGGTTACTTTATTGCTTTAGACACTTCCACTGTCATCACTATTTCATCTGGACTTAGTTTCTTCCTCGCCCAGATAGGGGGCCGAGGGGTCGGGTTATTAGTAGGGTGCATTTACACTCGTGTCGGGGGACCGAGTGGAGTCAGATAGTGGGTTATTGATCAGGGTGTCTTTTGATTACTGTCTGAGGGACAGGGGGTCTCGGCTATGTAGTGTTCCAGCCAGTGAGTGAGACAGGGTTCTTTTGATTACAGTCGATCTTGTTGATCGTGGCTTGGATTATAGCCAGCATGGGCCACATTGAGCTCGACATAGATGCGCAGATACTTTGCTCGGTGGGGTCGCGCCCCTCGAGTGCCACTCCGGAGCTAGGCGGGTTACTTGCTATCGCGACTTGTCGACACAGTCCCTCTGGCTGGCCAGTTTGGCAGTCACGGACGCCCTACGTAAGTCCGCACCTCCGTGGACGTTCGGCAGTAGGTAGGCGCAGGTTTGACTGGACCCGTTGTGGCAGTCATTGTAGATTGGGTGATTTCAGTTGAGAGTTGGTAGTGGTACCAGGTTACTTTCTGTTTCACTCTTGAGCATCTAGATAGAGGCATAGTAGCTGTAGTGTTAGTTTACCAGCTTTTCTTTCCTGTATTGCATCTGTTACTTTATGCCTCTAGTAGACTTAGTGGGCAGACCGTCGGGCTTGTTGGCGGCACCAACTGAGAACTACTTTGGGATGTAGTTCTCACACCCGTCGTGGTGTCTTTTTCCCCAGGGACCTCTACTTCTGTTCCTGCTGCACCGGTTGCTGATCCAGCTGATCGAGGTAAGGGAGTCGCGAGTAAGATCCCTACCAGATGTCATCCTGAGAGTAGCTGTACCCTTCACATTTTGAGAGTTTCTCGTTGAGCGATCTTGTAGTGAGGATCGAGTTGTACTCTTCTTTCTTTTGAGAGACTTATGTATTTATGGTGAGGGCTTGGTCTGTTTATACCTAGAGTTGTATTTATTTCGTTTCAGCTTTTACTTTTTAGCTCTGATATCTGTTTAGTATAGATGATTTTATGCAGGTTAGACGCTACGTTCATATGGGGCTTCCCGTATGGGCGGCGGATCTGTTGGCGAGCCCGAGTCGCAGTTTCGACGCGGGGCGTGACAGATTAGAGTGATATCAGAGCCTAGGATGTAGGTCAGTGAGGACTTAGAAACCCTAGGCTTGTGGTTGGACCCTAGGATGACTTACGTGAGAGTCGTAACTCTGTTGCGAGAGTCTTGATTGGGTTTTAAACTTCCCCAGTGGATGGGGTGAGAGATTGACATATCTTCCTTCGGTGGCGACTATGTTGGCTGCAGACAACATAGTGCTATTGGGAGGGGGGATATGCCTGTGGACTTTCGCAAGATTGGGTCGAGTTTTGTTTGGGGGTTCTGACTGTTCTTCTCTTTCTCCTCAGGGGAGTGATGCCTCCGCGACGCGGGATGTCTACGCGTTCGCAGCCTTCTTCCTCGGTGCCCGAGCAGGAGGACTCGGGACAGGGACATCAGGATGAGGTACAGGAGCACCGTGCCCAGATGGCACAGATGTCTGAGGTTGTTCAGCGTCAGGAGGAGGCCTCTCAGCGGCAGGAGGAGACCTTGCGACGCCAGGAGGAGGCTTCGATCTCACCGTCAGGAGGAGACCTTGCGACGCCAGGAGGAGGCTACTCACCGTCAGGAGGAGGCTTCTCGCCGTCAGGAGGAGGGCTTGAGTCGGATGATGGTTCTGTTAGAGCAGAGGTCGCAGCCAGCGGTAGCACCCCATGATAGTTCGCCTGTACCTTCTCCCCCAGCTGCAGCGCCCCCTGTTGTTCCTCCAGTGCCGGCAGTTCCGGTTGAGCCGGTTCTTTGCAGACCACCGTCTGGATCGACGGGACCTCTATCTTCAGCTGAACAGTGGGTGGTGGTGGATTTGTTGATGAGGTTTCACCAGTTTGATCCCCCTCGATTTTCTGGTATGGGAGCTGAGCCGTGGGAGGCCGAGACTTGGGTCACGGCCATGGAGCGTCATTTTGAGAGTTTATTTATCGAGGATCGCTTTCGGGTTCTCTTGGCTTCCCATTTCTTGGAGAGCAACGCCGAGGCTTGGTGGCGGCGTGTGCGACCGGCTGGGCCGCCGGGGACGCAGCTTCTCACTTGGATTGAGTTCCGCAGTCTTCTCCTAGGAGCCTTTTTCCCTGAGAGTGTCCGTCAGAGATTTGAGGAGCAGTTGAGGAGTCTCCGCCAGGGAGATCGGCCCGTGCACGTGTACATAGCTGAATTCAATCAGTTGTTGGCTAGTATGCCTCACGTGGCCAGGGATGAGGCTCATCAGATTTACATGTTCGAGCGAGGATTGCGCCGGGATATTTATCAGCTTGTTCGCTCCCACAGACTGCAGACTTTGGAGGCCTCGATGGAGCAGGCATTATATGTTGAGTCAGGAGAGGCAGTGATGGCAGAGGTGGCGCCAGCCACTGTAGCGACTCCAGTGGCGAAGCGCCCGGCACCGTCAGATGTGGGGCAGTCTAGTCGACAGGGACCCCCGAGACCTCCACGACCTCATTCTCAGGGTCGTGGGTATCAGGGGCACCAGAGACCAGGAGCACCCCGTCCGTGGCAGCAGCAGCGTCGACCACCTCGACAGCAGCATTCGCAGCAGCAGTCTCAGCAGCAGCAGCAGCCACGGCGGTAGCCACGGCCAGACAGATGTGTTATTTGTGGATGGCCGTACTCACCGACGCAGTGTTCCCAGAGTCAGGGTCATTGTTTTCGATGTGGACAGACTGGTCATTTGCAGAGGTGGTGTCCCAGAGCAGGTCCTCCAGCTCCTTCCTAAGCTTCGGCACCCATTGTTCCGTATCAGCCAGCAGGACCTTCTGTGGCCTATGGTAGGCCTGATCATGCTTCATCCTCCTCACGACAGCCAGATCGACGACCACCAGTACCGAGCGGGCGAGTTTATGCAGCGCAGGTAGAGGACGCTACAGCCGCTGACCATGTCGTCGCAGGTATTATTTTGATTTCTGCAGTTCATACTCGAGCTCTTTTTGATACTGGCGCATCACATTCATTCATTAGTAGAGCATTTGCATCCCTACATGGTATAGAGGTAGTGTCATTATCGCATGCATTAGAGGTTCAGATTCCAGACCATGTCTTGCATGTCGTGGAGTATTGTAGGGATTGCCCTGTATAGTTGGGACCCTGGATACTGCCTGCTGACTTGCTTGTCTTGCGGCAGCTCCGGGATTTCGATGTTGTACTTGGTATGGATTGGTTATCTCGGTACTGCGCCACTATAGACTGCAGAGAGAGGACTGTGACTCTTCGTGAGCCTGGGCAGGAGGAGTTCGTTTTTAGAGGCTGTCAGAGTACCTTGTTTGCGATGACTATCTCGTCGTCGAGAGCTCGGCGGATGATGAGTAGGGGCTGCATCGCTTTCCTGGCGACTGTTGTAGAGGTGCCTACGGCGGCACTGGGACTCGAGGATATCCCTATCGTCCGCGAGTTCCCAGATGTGTTTCCCTCAGAGGTGTCGACCCTGCCGCCGGAGAGGGAGATTGAGTTTGTGATTGATGTGGTTCCACGGACCGCACCAATCTCGAAGGCACCGTATAGGATGGCCCCGGCTGAGCTGAGGGAGTTGAAGGCCCAGTTGCAGGATTTGATGGATGTGGGCTTTGTGAGGCCCAGTGTATCTCCGTGGGGAGCGCCAGTTTTATTCGTGAAGAAGAAGGATGGATCACTTCGTTTGTGTGTGGACTACAGGGAGCTGAATAAAGTGACCATCCGGAATAAGTACCCCCTCCCATGGATTGATGATCTGTTTGATCAGTTGCAGGGTGCATCCGTGTTCTCAAAAATTGACCTCCAGTCAGGTTACCACCAGTTGAGGGTGAGGGCCGAGGACATCCCCAAGACGGCTTTTAGAACCCGGTACGAGCATTATGAGTTCACGGTTATGCCTTTTGGTTTAACTAATGCCCCTGCTGCATTTATGGATATGATGAACTGGGTATTTCAGCCGTACTTGGATCGGTTTGTCGTTGTATTCATTGACAACATTCTGATTTATTCCCGAAGTGACTTGGAGCATGAGGAGCACTTGAGGATTGTGCTACAGCTTCTGCGAGAGAAGAAGTTGTATGCCAAGCTTAAAAAGTGTGAATTTTGGCTTCGGGAGGTTGCTTTTCTAGGCCACGTTATTTCAGCCGTAGGAGTGGCAGTGGACCCGACGAAGATTGATGCAGTTCGGGATTGGCCTAGACCGACGACGGTTACTGAGGTCCGTAGCTTTTTGGGATTAGCCGGATATTACCGTCGATTTGTAGAGGGTTTTGCGAAGCTCTCTACTCCCCTGACCAGCTTGACTAGAAAAGGTGTGAGGTTTGTTTGGTCTGAGCGGTGCCAAGAGAGTTTCGAGGAGCTGAAGAGGAGATTGATTTCGGCACCAGTTCTAGCACTACCAGTGATGGGCGACGGATTTGTGATCTATAGTGATGCCTCTCACAGTGGCTTGGGTTGTGTCCTGATGCAGCATGGTAGGGTAATTGCTTATGCTTCACGACAATTAAAGGATTATGAGAAGAATTACCCTACTCATGATTTGCAGCTTGCAGCTGTGGTGTTCGCCCTGAAGTTATGGCGGCATTATCTTTGCGGGGAGCACTGTGAGATTTATACTGATCACAAGAGCTTAAAGTACTTGTTTACTCAAAAGGAGCTGAATCTGAGGCAACGCCGGTGGTTGGAGTTATTAAAGGACTATGATGTAAGCATTCTTTGTCATCCCGGCAAGGCCAATGTTGTAGCAGACGCTTTGAGTAGGAGGCCAGCGCAGAGCTTGAGCATGTTGATCACTGAGCAGGCACCGCTTGTGGAGCAGTTGAGGCGTCTACAGATTGAGGTGGTATCCCCTGGGGTCTCTGCTAGACTCATGTCCATGGTCTTGCAGCTCACTCTGTTGGACAGGATTAGGGAGACACAGAGTGAGGACCCCTACTTGACGAGGATTAGATCGCAGATTCAAGCAGATCAGATAGGGGATTTTTCAGTGGATAGCTCGGGAGTGCTGCGGTACAGGGACCGAGTGTGTGTGCCTACAGATCCTGAGATCAGGGACCAGATTTTGAGAGAGGCCCATTATACACCTTATACCATCCACCCTGGGGGTACTAAGATGTATAGGGACCTCAAGGCACACTTTTGGTGGTCTGGAATGAAGCGGGATATTGGAAGATTCGTGGCTCGATGTTTAACTTGTCAGTAAGTGAAGGCAGAGCACCGGGTACCTGCTGGCAAGTTACAAAGTCTTCCAATTCCCGAGTGGAAGTGGGACCACATCACCATGGACTTTGTAGTTGGACTACCGAGGGCGCAGAGTGGAGCTGATGCGATTTGGGTTATCGTGGATAGACTCACCAAGTCTGCTCACTTTTTGCCTGTACAGATGACCTCGTCGTTGGAGCGTCTTGCACAGTTATATCTGGATGAGGTGGTGAGACTGCACGGTGTACCCGCCTCGACTGTATCAGATAGGGACCCGAGGTTTGTGTCGCACTTTTGGAGGAGTCTACAGTCAGCTTTGGGGACCCAGTTCCGATTCAGCACAGCGTTCCACCGACAGACCGATGGACAGTCCGAGCGCACCATACAGACCTTGGAGGATATGCTTAGAGCGTGCGTTATGGATTTCGGAGGAGGGTGGTACCGGCACTTAGCATTGATTGAGTTTGCGTACAACAACAGCTATCAAGCGAGCATCCAGATGGCTCCGTTTGAGGCGTTGTATGGACGCAAGTGTCGGTCGCCCTTATATTGGAGTGACGTGGGTGAGAGGACTTTGGGACCGGATTTATTGTTGGAAGCAGAGGAGAAAATCAGATTAGTTCGCCGACATCTTGAGACAGCCCAGAGTCGTCAGAGGAGCTACACTGATACTCGGCAGCGAGACCTAGAGTTTCAGATTGGTGATCATGTCTTTTTGAAGGTCTCGCCTTCGAAAGGGGTCAAAAGATTTGGAGTCCGGGGAAAGCTCAGTCCCCGCTTTATTGGACCCTTCGAGGTACTAGAGAGGATTGGCCCTGTGGCCTATAGAGTTGCACTTCCACCGCGCCTGGTCGGAGTCCATGATGTTTTCCATGTCTCGGCTCTGAGGAGATACGTCTTCGACCCTTCGCATGTGATCGACTTCCCTTCCTTAGAGATTGGCGAGGATCTTGGGTATGAGGAGCGCCCGTTGCGAATCCTGACTCGTGAGGTGAGAGAATTGCGCAACCGGGCCATTCCGTATGTGAAGATCCTGTGGAGCAATCACGGGGAGCGGGAGGCTACTTGGGAGCTGGAGTCGGTGATGCGGGATACCTACCCTTTTCTGTTCGAGACTCCTGATTGAGTTTTGCTTTCCTTTTGTTTCGAGGACGAAACTCCCTTTTAGTGGGGGAGGATGTGGTGACCTTAAACCCCATGCAGTTTTCCGAGTGAATCCATAGTTTAGAACACCTATTAGTGGTGTATCTGGCCCATAGTGCATCAAGGAGATGCCACAGATGGACCCTGTGTGTTATCTTTTACTGTTCTAGCCTTCGGCTGTCTTTGCCGAAATTTTTAAAGGGTTTTTTGTGAGGTCCCGGAATCCCCCGCGTAGAGTTTGCTAGTTGTTGGGCAGCTTTTGGTGGCCGTTGGGAGTGTTTGTGCGCATGTCGGGCCCGAGAAATGGATTTGTGGTGCAATTCGGGTTTTAGTTTGCATCACTGGAGGCCTGCGTGATGTGTCGGTGGTGTTTGTGCGCAATTTGGACACAAGTGTTGGACCTTGGGCTTAAAAGGAGATCCCGTGGAAAATTGGAGGAACCGTCGAGTGTTTAGGAGTGGTTTCGCGCGACGCAGATGTCAAATTTGGACTCCGGGCAAAGTTTGGATAAAAGATTACCCCTCCGGTTGCCTTCGGGAATTTTTAGAGTTGCAATTTGGCAAATCGGACTTCAGAATTGGGCCCGACGCGGAAATCGGATCAAGTTGGCTATCCCGGGGCACTCCGCAATTTTTGGATCAGAATTTGGAAAAATGGACATCGTTTTTGGATTCAGCGCGCGAAATCGCTAGGAATGGACTATTTACTTGTTTGGTTTGGAGCCCGGTTGAGTTGCACATTTTTCGAGGCATCGCGGCACGTTTTTTTGTGGTGTGGCGCGGATCCCGAGGTGGCGCGCGGCTCGAGGCAGCGTACGGACGCGGGAATGCGCGCGTCTGGCGCGCGTTGGGAACATGCACCTGCTCGGGTCAGAGCAGGGGCCGCCACGTGGCGGCCCCCCGTTGGCGCCCGCGCGAGCGCGGGGGCACGCGCGCCCGTGTAACGGGCGCGTGTCTCGCGCCTGGGGGGCGCGCGGTGTAACGCGCCCGTGTGGCGGGCGCGTTACCGCACGCCGCGTGGCACCGTGGGCGCGCGCGTGGACCGGGCGCGCGCACCCATGCGCCGTGGACCGGCGGTTGTGGCCTCCCATTGGCCGGCGCCGTGGACCGGGCCCGTGGACCGGGACCGTGGACCACCCCTTTCTCTTCTCTTTTTCTTCTTCTTCTTTCTCCCCCGAGCGCCATTTCTTCTCCTCTTTCTTTTCTTCCTTCTTCACCCGAGCGAGAGAGGGAGTGAGGAGGAGATTTTTGGGGATTGTGGCGGTGCGCCGTGGACCTCGCGGAGCGCACGAGGTGTTCCGTTGGAGCAGTCGGGCGGCGCGACGCAGTCGGGTAGGTCCCGCTTTTCGATTTTACGGTGTTTTTGGCACAGTTTTGGGGCGTTCTTTTGGACTGTAAATTAACCCTCTTGCTCTTATCTGTGTTAGGGACTGTGTTTTACTGCACCGTTTTGCGTGCGGTCCCCGACGACGTGCACCGTTTTGCGTGCAGACTCCGTTTTGCGCGGGTTTCGGCACCGTGCTCCGTTTTGCGTGCAGACTCCGTTTTGCGCGCGGGTTTCGGCACCGTGCTCCGTTTTGCGTGCGGTCCCCGACGGCGTGCACCGTTTTGCGTGCAGACTCCGTTTTGCGCGCGGGTTTCGGCACCGTGCTCCGTTTTGCGTGCAGACTCCGTTTTGCGTGCGGGTTTCGGCACCGTGCTCCGTTTTGCGTGCGGATCGCGTGGAGGCCAATTGCAAGTGTCTACGAGCAATTGGTGGCAAATTGAGGTGGGTGGCTTGCTTTCAAGATCTATGGACTGTGCTCTAATTCTATTGATATAGAATCATGCATGATAGTGATTGGACTTGGGTAGCATGCTAGAGTGTAGGAATTGTTGTTCCTTGTTTTATCTGTCGATCTTGTGATCTCTTGCTTCCTACTATCATGTTAAATAGTGGTTATGTTGGAACCTGACCTAGCACCCCCGTCATATGTTGCATGTGTAACCAGACCAGTAGAAAACCCTCACTTGGGCTAGGGTTATTTATGCTTAGACATCCACACTTTATGTTTCATTCCTGGACTTAGTGTTATCCTCGCCCGGGTAGTGGGCCGAGCGGTCGGGACATCTTTTTAGTGTGGGATGCATTTGCACTCGTGCTTGGTAGCAGAGTGGAGTCTGGTAGATGTAGTGGATCGCTTGTCTGTACCGGGAACCGTTTGGGATAAACGGTGGTCCCGAGAGGTCTTGTTTTCCCCTGTTTGGGTTGTCGCCACTGTGTCAGTGGTAGTAGTATACTAGTGTTAGCCGAACCTAGAACCCTTTTCGACATACACACGATTTTAGTCTACCAATATTTTCTTCCAAGCATCGAAGGGCCGCTGGAGTCTGTTCTTGTTTGATTGGACAAAGGCATCAGCCCTTCGGGGTTTGGGTAAAACACTTATTTTTCTAACTGTTTTCCTAAAAAGAACTAAAATCATTAAATATGGATTTCTTCCAGATCAAAATGATTTTCAATAACAAATGTCACCTTTTTCCTGTAAATCTCCCCACTCGAAAGGATTCGAGTGATCCGGGTTCTAGGGGCCGTTCCTTTGTCGGGACGAAAGCCACGGGGGCCGAGCCTGGAACCTGTTCTTGTTTGATAGGGTTGTAGGTGTAGGTCTCCGGGGACTTTCGGGCCCTATTGGTGTCTTCTGCGTGTTGTACTGTGATTATTGTGTTCCCGAACTATAAGGGATCGGGAACTTCGATAGGCGGAGCCTAGAGTCTGTTCTTGTTTGATAGGGTTCTTAGCACCGGTCTATCGGGTTTCCGAACCCTTATGGTGTCGGTCTTTCCTGAGAGTTTAGTGTTCTGTTGTGGGAGCCGTCTGCTGGACGGTGGCCCCAGCTGTGCGGTTTTCCAGCCTGTGGTTGAGAGTTGGTGTTATTGGTCGATCTTGTTGATCGTGGTTTGGACTATAGCCTGCATGAGCCATATTTGAGCTCGACAGAGATACGCGGATACTTTCCTCGGTGGGGTCGCTCCCCTCGAGAGCCACTCCGGAGTTGGGCCTGTTACTTGCTATCGCGACTTGTCGACGCCGTCCCTCTGACTGTGCCAGTTAGTGGCAGTCACGGACACCCTACGGTAGACCCGTCCTGTTGAGGATGTGCGGCAGTAGGTGGGCGCAGGTTTGATTGGACCCTTTGGGGCAGTCAGTATAGATTTGGTGAGTTTACTGTGTGCGTTAGTAGATGCATCATGTTCCATCTGTTCCTTTTCTTGAGCATCTAGATAGAGGCATAGTAGCTGTAGAGTTACTTTTCCAGCCATTTCATTTCAGTATTATATTGTTACTTTATGCCTCTAGTAGACTTAGTGGGCAGACCGTCGGGCTTGTTGGCGGCACCCACTGAGAACTACTTGGGACGTAGTTCTCACACCCGTCGTGGTGTTTTCCCCACAGGGACTTCTACTCCTGTTCCTGCTGCTCCGGTTGCTGCTTTTTCTGATCGAGGTAAGGGAGTCGCGAGATAGTTCCCTACCAGTCATCGTCCAGAGAGTGGATGTACCCTTATTACTTTTGAGGGTTCATGTTGAGAGAACTTTGTAGTGAGGTATAGAGTTGTATTTATTTTCTACTGCTCGAGAGACTTTTGTATTTTGGTGAGGTCTTGGTTTGTATTTGGTTTTATTTCTAGCAGTTTTACTTTCAGCTCTGATATCTGTATAGTATAGATCATCTTTTGCAGGTTAGTCGCTTCGTCTATACGGGGCTTCCCGTATGGGCGGCGGATCTGTTGGCGAGCCCGGGTCACAGTTTCGACTCCGGGGCGTGACAGATTAGAGTGGTATCAGAGCCTAGGTTGTAGGTCGTGGTGGACTTAGAAACCCTAGGCTTGTGGTTGGACATTAGGATGACTACGTGAGAGTCGTGACTTATAGCGAGAGTCCTGATTGAGTTTCATACCTCTCCCAAGAGACGGGATGAGTGATTGGCATGTTTATTCTCCTAAGTGATTATGTTGGCTGCAGACAACATAATGCTATGGAATGGGTGACATGTCTTAGACTTTCGCTGGATTGGGTCGTATGGTTGTTGTGTCCTGATGTTTGTTATTGTGCAGTGGACTACGATGCCCCTGAGACGTCGTGTTGTGAAGAGGACACACCCCGCATCTGTTGGGTACCCGAGCAGCGGGAGGCAGAGCTATCAGAGCAGAGCGAAACCCAGGGTTATGGACCCAGATGTTACCGATGTCGGAGGCTGTCCGATGCCAGGAGTAGGCCATGGAACGTTTGATGCGCCTGTTGGAGCAGAGAACACAGCCAGTTGCAGTACTGCTTGAGAGTCCTCCAGCACCTCCTTCCTATGCAGTGGCATATACAGTTGTACTAGTGGCACCGATGGAGCGAGCAACCCCCTCCGTGTCGATGAGTAGTGCCGAGGCACCGAGGCAGGGTGGATAGCGGTTGTAGATGAACTTTGGGACATCATCGGTCGATAGGGCCAGTCCCGGCAGTCTGATCCACCCCGATTTGCAGGTTTGAGCTTGGAGCAGTGGGAGGCTGAAAACTGGATAGCAACAATGGAGAAGCTTCAGGTACACTTGGCTACGCACTTTTGGGAAGAGGACGCCGAGGTTTGGTGGCGTCGGGTTCGCCCTGTTGGACCACCGGGAGCGCAGTGGTTGACTTGGAACCAGTTTCGTGCTTTGCTGCTCACGGCCTTCTTTCCTGACAGTGTAAGCAGAAGCTGGAAGGGGATCTTAAACACATGCAGCAGGGGAGTCGACCTCTTCTGGAGTATGTTCGCGAGTTTTGCGATTGTTGGACAGTGTACCCCATGTCGCCCAGGATGAGGCCCAGAAAGTTGAGCTAGTTGAGAGAGGACTGCATCGGAATATCTATCACTTGGTGTATTCTCGACGAGTGCCGACGTTAGATATAGCGATTGAGCAGGTTCGGTGAGTTGACCGAGGATCAGTGATCACGTCAGAGAGAGACGGAGCGCCAGGGACCAGCTTCGGGGAGAGGCATCCGGTGCCGCCTGAGTTTGGATAGTTGAGTAGATCGATACCCTCGGGGGCCGCCCCGATCCCAGTTTGAGGGTCGTGAGTCTCAGAGGAGACAGAGACCAGGAGGTTCTTCACAGCCGATGTATCAGCAGCAGCAGCGGGATGACTGTGTCATTTGTGGTGAGCCGCTTTTTGCGCCGCAGGGTGACCACAGGCAGGGGTGATGTTTTTCGTGTGGACAGTCGGGGCATTTTCAGGCAGCATGCCCTCGAGCAGTACTTACAGCAATACCGCTTACGACGGCACCCCCTCTACCTCTTCGGGATGAAGGAACTCCTCCGATTTACCGCCAGGCAGATAGGGATACGACGTCGGGGCAGACTGAGCGACGACCACCTACATCGAGCGGATGAGTCTGTACCGCCCGGTTGGAGGGCGCTACGGCAATGGACCAGGTTGTCGCGGGCATGTTTTCTTTACAGCAGTTTGGGTTGAGTGTTTTCGGATTTCCTGTCTGGACTGGAGGTAGAGTTATTACCACGTGCACTAGAGGTACAGATTTCTGTTGGTGTTGTGCATGTGGGGGAGCCTTGTGGATTGTGTCCAGTACTGTCGAGACTTGGAATTATACCGGCAGGTGTTACAGTTCGGGGGCAGCTCCACGACTCAGATTGAGCACACTGGATGGACCAGTTGTTGCGATATTGTTCAACGGCTGATTGTGGAATGAGATCAGTTAACCTTCCGCGAGTTGGACTAGAGGAGTTCATTTTCATAGATCACCGGGGTATCCTTCCTTCAGCTGTGGCTTCAGCGGTTTGCGTCTTGGTGCTACTTTTGGATCGTTGGCGACGATTAGGACTAGAGGTTGTGTCCGTAGGGGTCGCGATTAGATCGTAGCTTTCGTTTTGTTGCCACGGCAGGAACGACTTCAACACTTCTCTCCCTTTTCTTGCCGGTGTGCTGAAATTTTCGAACAGAACGAAAACTTCGAAAGACTGCTCCAGAAATGGAGACGGTGCCCGAACCTGTTCTTGTTTGATTGGGGCAAGGGCATTGGTGCTTTCGAAATTTTCGGACTTTTCGTTAATTTTAGCCGTTTTCTAAATTGAGAGTTGTGGTTGACGACTTTCCTGCTGGTGGGGCCTTTACCCTTCTTGTTGGTTGTGTTGGCGTAGTACGTGTAGTATTGGACGAGTAGAGTTGGTCGTTCTTCCTTGTCCTCTGTCCTTTGGAACTTCTGAGTTTTTCCAGCTTTCGGACTCCTGGCCGTGTGGAACTCGCTTCGCGGAGTGTGCGTAGCGACTGGGGAGATGGAGACGGTGTTGATGGATACTTACTTGTGGCTTCGGAACTCCCCTTTTGGGCTGTGTTGGTTTCGAGGACGAAACTTTCTTTTAGTGGGGGAGAGTGTGAGGTCCCGGAATCCCCCACGTAGAGTTTGCTGGTTGTTGGGCAGCTTTTGGTGGCCGTTGGGAGTGTTTGTGCGCATGTCGGGCCCGAGAAATGGATTTGTGGTGCAATTCGGGTTTTGGTTTGCATCACTGGAGGCCTGCGTGATGTGTCGGTGGTGTTTGTGCGCAATTTGGACACAAGTGTTGGACCTTGGGCTTAAAAGGAGATCCCGTGGAAAATTGGAGGACCCGTCGAGTGTTTAGGAGTGGTTTCGCGCGACGCAGATGTCAAATTTGGACTCCGGGCGAAGTTTGGATAAAAGATTACCCCTCCGGTTGCCTTCGGGAATTTTTAGAGTTGCAATTTGGCAAATCGGACTTCAGAATTGGGCCCGGTGCAGAAATCGGATCAAGTTGGCTATCCGGGGGCACTCCGCAATTTTCGGATCAGAATTTGGAAAAATGGACATCGTTTTTGGATTCAGCGCGCGAAATCGCTAGGAATGGACTATTTACTTGTTTGGTTTGGAGCCCGGTTGAGTTGCACGTTTTTCGAGGCATCGCGGCACGTTTTTTTGTGGTGTGGCGCGGATCCCGAGGTGGCGCGCGGCTCGAGGCAGCGTACGGACGCGGGAATGCGCGCGTCTGGCGCGCGTTGGGAACATGCACCTGCGCGGGTCAGAGCAGGGGCCGCCACGTGGCGGCCCCCCGTTGGCGCCCGCGCGAGCGCGGGGGCACGCGCGCCCGTGTAACGGGCGCGTGTCCCGCGCCTGGGGGGCGCGCGGTGTAACGCGCCCGTGTGGCGGGCGCGTTACCGCACGCCGCGTGGCACCGTGGGCGCGCGCGTGGACCGGGCGCGCGCACCCATGCGCCGTGGACCGGCGGTTGTGGCCTCCCATTGGCCGGCGCCGTGGACCGGGCCCGTGGACCGGGACCGTGGACCACCCCTTTCTCTTCTCTTTTTCTTCTTCTTCTTTCTCCCCCGAGCGCCATTTCTTCTCCTCTTTCTTTTCTTCCTTCTTCACCCGAGCGAGAGAGGGAGTGAGGAGGAGATTTTTGGGGGTTGTGGCGGTGCGCCGTGGACCTCGCGGAGCGCACGAGGTGTTCCGTTGGAGCAGTCGGGCGGCGCGACGCAGTCGGGTAGGTCCCGCTTTTCGATTTTACGGTGTTTTTGGCACAGTTTTGGGGCGTTCTTTTGGACTGTAAATTAACCCTCTTGCTCTTATCTGTGTTAGGGACTGTGTTTTACTGCACCGTTTTGCGTGCGGTCCCCGACGGCGTGCACCGTTTTGCGTGCAGACTCCGTTTTGCGCGGGTTTCGGCACCGTGCTCCGTTTTGCGTGCAGACTCCGTTTTGCGCGCGGGTTTCGGCACCGTGCTCCGTTTTGCGTGCAGACTCTGTTTTGCGCGCGGGTTTCGGCACCGTGCTCCGTTTTGCGTGCGGATCGCGTGGAGGCCAATTGCAAATGTCTACGAGCAATTGGTGGCAAATTGAGGTGGGTGGCTTGCTTTCAAGATCTATGGACTGTGCTCTAATTCTATTGATATAGAATCATGCATGATAGTGATTGGACTTGGGTAGCATGCTAGAGTGTAGGAATTGTTGTTCCTTGTTTTATCTGTCGATCTTGTGATCTCTTGCTTCCTACTATCATGTTAAATAGTGGTTATGTTGGAACCTGACCTAGCACCCCCGTCATATGTTGCATGTGTAACCAGACCAGTAGAAAACCCTCACTTGGGCTAGGGTTATTTATGCTTAGACATCCACACTTTATGTTTCATTCCTGGACTTAGTGTTATCCTCGCCCGGGTAGTGGGCCGAGCGGTCGGGACATCTTTTTAGTGTGGGATGCATTTGCACTCGTGCTTGGTAGCAGAGTGGAGTCTGGTAGATGTAGTGGATCGCTTGTCTGTACCGGGAACCGTTTGGGATAAACGGTGGTCCCGAGAGGTCTTGTTTTCCCCTGTTTGGGTTGTCGCCACTGTGTCAGTGGTAGTAGTATACTAGTGTTAGCCGAACCTAGAACCCTTTTCGACATACACACGATTTTAGTCTACCAATATTTTCTTCCAAGCATCGAAGGGCCGCTGGAGTCTGTTCTTGTTTGATTGGACAAAGCCATCAGCCCTTCGGGGTTTGGGTAAAACACTTATTTTTCTAACTGTTTTCCTAAAAAGAACTAAAATCATTAAATATGGATTTCTTCCAGATCAAAATGATTTTCAATAACAAATGTCACCTTTTTCCTGTAAATCTCCCCACTCGAAAGGATTCGAGTGATCCGGGTTCTAGGGGCCGTTCCTTTGTCGGGACGAAAGCCACGGGGGCCGAGCCTGGAACCTGTTCTTGTTTGATAGGGTTGTAGGTGTAGGTCTCCCGGGACTTTCGGGCCCTATTGGTGTCTTCTGCGTGTTGTACTGTGATTATTGTGTTCCCGAACTATAAGGGATCGGGAACTTCGATAGGCGGAGCCTAGAGTCTGTTCTTGTTTGATAGGGTTCTTAGCACCGGTATATCGGGTTTCCGAACCCTTATGGTGTCGGTCTTTCCTGAGAGTTTAGTGTTCTGTTGTGGGAGCCGTCTGCTGGACGGTGGCCCCAGCTGTGTGGTTTTCCAGCCTGTGGTTGAGAGTTGGTGTTGTTGGTCGATCTTGTTGATCGTGGTTTGGACTATAGCCTGCATGAGCCATATTTGAGCTCGATAGAGATACGCGGATACTTTCCTCGGTGGGGTCGCTCCCCTCGAGAGCCACTGTCACGCCCCGTGGTCGAAACTGCGACCCGGGCTCGCTAACAGATCCGCCATCTGTACGGAAACTGCCGTACAGACGAAGCGTCTAGCCTGCAAAAGACAAAACTACAGCTACACAGATATCAGAGCGGATAAAAAGCTGTACTATAAAATTTTTCTCAACTACAAAGCTGCTACAACACATAGCCTATCTCCCAAAATCAGAAGATACAAATAGAAGTCCACCTATACAACATCTACAAATCCAAATGGGAGATAGCTAAACAGGAAACATAACCAACTCCCACAATCCGGGATGGTACATCTACCTCTCTCTAAAGTAATAATGCTGGTAGGGAACTATCACGCGACTCCCTGTCCTCGGTCCGTCCAGTCAAGCACAGCAGGAACGGAAGAAAGCCTCAGCAACCTGTCACCGACAGAGGGTGTGAGAACTACATCCTACAGTAGTTCTCAGTGGGTACCGTCTCCAAGAACCACGGTCTGCCCACTAAGTCTACCAGAGGCATAAGATAGAGAAAAGACTGATGATAAGATAAATAAGCTGGAAAAGAATCTACAGCTATCATGCCTCTATCTACTATGCTCAATAAGAAGAGACTATGGATGATGGTATGCAGTCACTCACTGCTGACAATATGTCACAAGTACTAAGCCCAAGACGCTCTACTATGACACATGCTACGCCATCACTCTCTCAGTGTATCTCAAATCTCAGCGACTGCCCACCCGGGTCCAGTCGAGTCAAGCCTGCGCCCCCTGGTGTATCAACCAGGGTGTCCAAACGGACAAAATCAATATCTCACACAGTGACCCCATGGTAGCACGGCCAGGGGTATCAAGCGACCTCTAGTACATGAACTAGGCGCATCATCGAAGCCTCGTCAGGCTCGGTATCATCATCGCAGCCTCCTCAGGCTCGGAATCATCAACGCACCCGGGGCGTGGTTCGAGGGGTGCGACCCCACCGAACTCAAGTATCTCATCAGTATCACTGTCTCACAAGTGGCTCCTGCAGGCTGTGGTCCTCGATCAAACAGATCGGTATCTCGATGCTCAAAGCAGAAACTCAGTCGGAGAACCCTCCACGACTCAATCTCACAACACAGACCCACTCAACGAAGGTACTACACAGCTGGGACCACCGTCTCTCCCACGGCTCCCACAACACAACTCCACTGAACTCAACACTCAACTCACGGCCGGAGCTACTCCACGGCCAGATCTACGAAGGGTCCGAAACCCAGGGAGACTAACATCTACGTCCCCAAGAGAGAAAGCAGCCCTTAGAACCCAGATCACTCGAATCCGCTCGGGTGGATAAGTTTATAAGAAACCATGTCATTTATTTCAGAAAATCATTCGATCTGAGAGAAAGCCATCTTTATAATGATTTTTAGTCTTTTTAGGAAAACCCTTTGAAATTAAGTTTTATGCCCAAGCCTCGAAGAGCTGATGCCTTCGTCCCAACGGACGAGAACAGGCTCAGACAACCTTGCGAGGCTTGGAAGAAACATTGGCTGACTAAAATCATGTATTTATCCAAAAAGGTTCTGGGTTCAAGGTCCTGCTAACACACGTGCACCACGATCCCAACCTGGTGGTGACGAGAAGAACAGTGGAAAGGAAAACCCC
Organism: Tillandsia leiboldiana; assembly: GCA_029204045.2. Lineage (NCBI taxonomy): Eukaryota > Viridiplantae > Streptophyta > Magnoliopsida > Poales > Bromeliaceae > Tillandsia > Tillandsia leiboldiana. The sequence continues at coordinate 28,167,532 of CM055060.1, forward strand.
CGGGACCACCGTTTATCTGAAACGACTCCCCAAAATGCTAACACTGGCCTAACCCAGCCACCAGACCCCACTCGGCCCCCCGGGCCCGAGTGCAACACCCGTCCCACAACACTCTGACCACTCGGCCCACTACCCGGGCGAGGAAACTCTAAGTCCCGAAGGGTAAGCAAAATGTGGGATGTCTAAAGCATAAAGGAACCTAGCCCAAATCAAGGTTCACAAATGGTCTGGTCAAACTCATGCACATATGACGGGGGTGCTAGTTAAGTTCCAAGAAAACACTTAAACTAGCATGCAATCCTATCACAATAGAATTAGAAGGAAGTCCGTAGACTTGGAGAGAAAACCAACCCACCTCAGAAAGCCACCAATTGCTCGTCGACACTTGCAATTGGCTCAGCGGCTTACCTGGCCTCCAAGGGGTCCGCACGCAACACGAAGCCTGATGCCAGAATCCGCATGCGAAACGGAGCGCGCAGCGACCAACCACACGACCGCGCGCCCCGCGGAAACTAAAAACCGCACCGCAAGCTGCCAGAAGCGAAGAAATCGCAAAATCAATCCACACAGTCAAAACCGAGCATCCGACGGCGAAAAACAGCTTCCGTCGGCGAAAACAGCCTCCGTCAGCGAAAACCAGCGCCCGACGGCGAAAAACAGCACGCGACGGCGAAAACAGCTCCGTCGGTGAAAAAACTGCGCCCGACGGCGAAAAAACAGCACGCGGCGGCGAAAAACAGCTCCGTCGGCGAAAAAACAGCGCCCGACGGCGAAAAACAGCACGCGGCGGCGAAAAACAGCTCCGTCGGCGAAAACCAGCGCCCGACGGCGAAAAACAGCACGCGGCGGCGAAAAACAGCTCCGTCGGCGAAAAACAGCGCCCGACGGCGAAAAACAGCACGCGACGGCGAAAACAGCTCCGTCGGTGAAAAAACTGCGCCCGACGGCGAAAAACAGCACGCGGCGGCGAAAAACAGCTCCGTCGGCGAAAAACAGCGCCCGACGGCGAAAAAACAGCACGCGGCGGCGAAAAACAGCTCCGTCGGCGAAAACCAGCGCCCGACGGCGAAAAACAGCACGCGGCGGCGAAAAACAGCTCCGTCGGCGAAAAACAGCGCCCGACGGCGAAAAACAGCTCCGTCGGCGAAAAACAGCGCCCGACGGCGAAAAATAGCTCCGTCGGCGAAAAACAGCGCCCGACGGCGAAAAACCGCTCAAAAATCAGCTTTGCGAAAATCCTGCGAAAACCGCTCGCGAAAAACTGCCAGAAATCTGCTCGACGGCGAAAAAGCAGCAGCCGACGGCGAAAAACAGCGGCCGACGGCGACCCACGGGCTCCGACGGCGGAAACACGGCGCCGGCACGCAAACCGAGGAGTCGCCCGCCGTCCGGGAGCACGCCGCGCGGCGATAACCCAGCCGCGCGACGAGGGAGGCCCGCCGCACGGCGCCCAACCCAGCAGCGCCGCGCAGCGACCTGCTGCGCGGTGCCGGAGCGCACCGCGCAGCGCCCTGCGGCGCTGCGCGCGGGCCCGCGCTCAGCCCACTGCGCTGCGCGCGGTTGCCCGCGCCCGCGCGCCCGCACAGGCCCGCGCGCGGCCCGCGCGGCCCGCGCTGGCCCGCGCAGGCCCGCGCGCGGCCCTGCCGCGCGCGCCTGCGCGCGGCCAGGAAGTGCCGCGCGCACCTGCGCGCGGCCCTGCCGCGCGCGCCTGCGCGCGGCCAGGAAGTGCCGCGCGCACCTGCGCGCGGCCCTGCCGCGCGCCCCTGCGCGCGGCCAGGAGGTGCCGCGCGCCCCTGCGCGCGGCCCTGCCGCGCCCCCTGCGCGCGGCCAGGCAGCGCCGCGTGCCGCTCTTTGCTGCACGCGGCGCCGCGCCCAGCGGCATGTCGCCGCAGGGTGCTGCCAACAGCAGCACCCTGGCGCCGCGCGTGCGCCGCTGCGCGCGCGCGCCCGCCGGCGACGGCAAATCCAACAAAAGCCCCGAAAAATCCGATAAATCCGAAAATTCAATTTTAGCCAATTAAAAACCAATTAAAAGCCCAAAGCACAAGAAAAACTGCACCAAACCTCAAAAACCCAAAAATCGGAATTTTTACATACCTCGTCGTCGCGCGTCGCACGCCCACGAGCTTCACACGGCCACCAACGGCGAGTCCAAAAATCCACGATCGGCTCAAAACTCCTCTTCTTCCTTTTCTTCTTCCTTTTCCTCTCTTTTCCTTTCCTTTCTTTCTCTTTTTTTCCTTTCTTTCTCTTTTCCTTTCTTTCTCTGCTGCTACAGGGAGGCTGGGGCCCTTTATATAAAGCATAAAACTTTATTAATTAAATCCGCTAATTAATTAACTCCAAAAACTCCAACTCCAACTCACTTTTTGCCTTCGGGCTCTCCGCCGCTGCCCGGAACCTCCCGAACTCCGCTGTAAATCGAAAATACACGCGCTCACAGCTTTTTCTCTCCAAAAAGCTCATCCGTTGAGTCGGGGTGCTCAAATCAAATACCGGCTCCAAAACTGCCAGTTCCGACTCACTTTTTGCCTCCGGGCCCTCCGCGTCAGTCCGGAACCTCCCGAACCTCGCTGTAAATCAAAAGTACACGTGTCCACAGCTTTTTCTCCTCAAAAAGCTTATCCGTTGAGTCGGGGTGCTCAAATCAATTACCGGCTCCAAAATTGCCAGTTCCGACTCACTTTTTGACTCCGGGCCCTCCGCGTCAGTCCGGAACCTCCCGAACCTCGCTGTAAATCAAAAGTACATGTGTCCACAGCTTTTTCTCCTCAAAAAGCTTATCCGTTGAGTCGGGGTGCTCAAATCAATTACCGGCTCCAAAATTGCCATTTCCGACTCACTTTTTGACTCCGGGCCCTCCGCGTCAGTCCGGAACCTCCCGAACCTCGCTGTAAATCAAAAGTACACGTGTCCACAGCTTTTTCTCCTCAAAAAGCTTATCCGTTGAGTCGGGGTGCTCAAATCAATTACCGGCTCCAAAATTGCCAGTTCCGACTCACTTTTTGACTCCGGGCCCTCCGCGTCAGTCCGGAACCTCCCGAACTTCGCTGTAATCTGAAAGTACACCTGTTCCAAGTGTTCCTGAATTTCCGGCGCTCCACGGTGAAGTCGGAAATTTCAAATCTCATCCTCAATCGGCCTACAAAGCCCGGAAAAACCCCGAATCGAGCTGGAGCTTCCGCGTTGATCCGAATCAACCCGGCATCAACAGTAACCTCAAATGCAACATGCCCAAGGCAACTCTCTGTTCCAAGCCATCTGTGTGGTCGGCGCGCTATCCAATGCCCCGGTACTTTACATTCTCCCCTCCTTCAAAAGGTTTCGTCCTCGAAACCAAAACACACACCCTACCCCAAGAAACTTACATCGGGAAAACATCAACTCCAACTCTCTCTCAAAAGAAAAGCAGCCGAAAATAGCGAAAAGTCCAAAATTTCCAAAGGACCGATGCCTTCGCCCCGATCAAAACAGAACAGGTTCCAGCATCGCCTCCATCTCTGGAGTAGTCCTTCGAAATTTTTCGCTCCGCCCGCTATTTTCGGTGATAAAACGGGAAAACAAGGAGAGAGAGATGTTGAAGTTGTCCCTGCTGTGGCCGCAACCCAAAACCACAGTCCACCAACTCAACCAAGTAGGGGTGCAAAACTCTGATCTCAACCACAAGGAAAGGAAGTCATACCAAGTACCAAGCGATCCGCTAACCTGGCGCCCACCAACCGGCGACCCAAACTCATCCTCTCGACTCTCAAGTGGTCGCTCCAACTCAACATACTGGCACCACCGAACCTTCACCGGGTAAAACCAACCGTAATTCCATAACTTCACAAGCAAGAATTTCTTCGGTTGCTTCTGATAGCTCAAATCCTTGTTCGACTCCAACGAAGAAAAGCCGATAAAGTGCGAGGGTTCAAATACACTTCTTCCTATCAGACGAAAATCACGGTCCAAACTCCCCGCGTAAACTCCAGTCTATAACCATAAACCTCTGCGGCTGGTGGCTTCCAAAAAAAAATCGAAGTCTCCAAAAGGCAAAAAAAAATCCTCCGTTGCTCCTTAGCAACCAAAACTATCTAGTTCCGCAGGTACATCTCTCGATTAGGCAACCAACATCTCTCCTCTTAGGAGTTGCTGCACTATCCTCCAGTGATCTTGAAGCCCTAAGCCACTTCGAAACAAATCCAAATGTCCACGACGGGTCCGGCTGCTAACCCGTTCAAACACAGCTGGAGAACTCGATTCTTCAAATACTAACAATCGCAGGCCTCAGTCAATCCACTTGACCGCAAGGCAAGCTCAAAAAGCCCCTACCGGGTTCTGAACACTAACCGGGCACAGCCCCGGCTGCAAGGTTCCATAACCATGTCGACCACTAACTCGGTCTCCAAACCAGTATCCTGGCGCCTCGACTGTCGAGAACCTCCAGGTCTCTGTCTCCTCTGAGACACATGACCCTGAGGCTGGCACCATGGCAACCTCGATCCACTCCACTATCCCGAAATCAGGCAATACTGGAAGACTCTCTCTCTGGAGCTGGTCCCTCGATCTCCGTCCCTCCTGGACGTGATCAGTGATCCCCGGTCAATCCATCGCACCTGCCCAATCGCTGCATCAACGGTCGGCACTCGCCGCAAATACACAATGAGATAGATATCCAGGTGCAGTCCCCTCTCAACAATCCACCTCAAAACCTCATCCTGGGTGACAAGGGGCCCACTGCTCAACCATCGTGGAAACTCGCTCTCGGTGGTCCAACAGGATTAACCCGACGCCACCAACTCTCGGCGTCCTTAACCAAAGGCGCATGATCAAGCGCCCTGAAGCTTCTCGAGGATGAACAAATCCTTGAATAGCTTTTCCATAGCAGCGATCCAGTTCCTCGGCCTCCCAAGGCCCCCAACTTAAAACCCAAAATCTGCAGGGGATGGGACTGGGTGAAGTAGAATAACCGGTTGGCAACCTCTCGCTGCTCCTGCACCCTCAGTGGTGCGACCAGGGTCGAAATCGACAATGTCGCGGCTGGAGTACTACTGGCGATACCCCGGGAGATGCTCTCAGCTCAAACATGCGCAACACACGCTCCATGTTCTTCTCCTGGCGCCGCAACGCCTCCAACATCTGGGCCCCCTGAGCCCGCAGATCCAGTACCTCACCCTGCCTAGCCTGCTCGGCAGCCCGCCGTCCGGGCTCCTCAGCTGAGGTCAAACGCCCGCTCGTCGCTGCACGACGTCTCGGCGGCATCGCAAGTAGCTGAAACAAACAAACATCAGGACACAACAACCATACGACCCAATCCAGCGAGAGTCTAAAATTTGTTATCCTTCCTAAAGTATTATGTTGTCTGCAGCCAACATAATCACTTTGAGAGAATAACATATTAAATCACTCATCCCAACCCGAGGGAGAGGTAAAAACTCAATCTGGGCTCTCGCTAAAAGTCACGACTCTCACGTAGTCATCCTAATGTCCAACCACAAGCCTAGGGTTTCTAAGTCCCCAATGACCTATATCCTAGGCTCTGATACCACTCTAATCTGTCACGCCCCGGGGTCGAAACTGGCGACCCGGGCTCGCTAACAGATCCGCCATCTGTACGGAAACTGCCGTACAGACGAAGCGTCTAGCCTGCAAAAGACAAAACTACAGCTACACAGATATCAGAGCGGATAAAAAGCTGTACTATAAAATTTTTCTCAACTACAAAGCTGCTACAAACACATAGCCTATCTCCCAAAATCAGAAGATACAAATAGAAGTCCACCTATACAACATCTACAAATCCAAATGGGAGATAGCTAAACAGGAAACATAACCAACTCCCACAATCCGGGATGGTACATCTACCTCTCTCTAAAGTAATAATGCTGGTAGGGGAAACTATCACGCAGACTCCCTGTCCTCGGTCCGTCCAGTCAAGCACAGCAGGACGGAAGAAAGCCTCAGCAAACCTGTCACGACAGAGGGTGTGAGAACTACATCCTACAGTAGTTCTCAGTGGGGTACCGTCTCCAAGAACCACGGTCTGCCCACTAAGTCTACCAGAGGCATAAATAGAGAAAAGACTGATGATAAGATAAATAAGCTGGAAAAGAATCTACAGCTATCATGCCTCTATCTACTATGCTCAATAAGAAGAGACTATGGATGATGGTATGTAGTCACTCACTGCTGACAATATGTCACAAGTACTAAGCCCAAGACGCTCTACTATGACACATGCTACGCCATCACTCTCTCAGTGTATCTCAAATCTCAGCGACTGCCCACCCGGGTCCAGTCGAGTCAAGCCTGCGCCCCCTGGTGTATCAACCAGGGTGTCCAAACGGACAAAATCAATATGCTCACACAGTGACCCCATGGTAGCACGGCCAGGGGTATCAAGCGACCTCTAGTACATGAACTAGGCGCATCATCGAAGCCTCGTCAGGCTCGGTATCATCATCGCAGCCTCCTCAGGCTCGGAATCATCAACGCACCCGGGGCGTGGTTCGAGGGGTGCGACCCCACCGAACTCAAGTATCTCATCAGTATCACTGTCTCACAAGTGGCTCCTGCAGGCTGTGGTCCTCGATCAAACAGATCGGTATCTCGATGCTCAAAGCAGAAACTCAGTCGGAGAACCCTCCACGACTCAATCTCACAACACAGACCCACTCAACGAAGGTACTACACAGCTGGGACCACCGTCTCTCCCACGGCTCCCACAACACAACTCCACTGACTCAACACTCACTCACGGCCGGAAGCTACTCCACGGCCAGATCTACAAGGGTCCGAAACCCAGGGAGACTAACATCTACGTCCCAAGAGAGGAAGCAGCCCTTAGAACCCAGATCACTCGAATCCGCTCGGGTGGATAATTTATAAGAAACCCTGTCATTTATTTCAGAAAATCATTCGATCTGAGAGAGAAAGCCATCTTTATAATGATTTTTAGTCTTTTTAGGAAAACCCTTTGAAATTAAGTTTTATGCCCAAGCTCGAAGAGCTGATTCCTTCGTCCCAACGGACGAGAACAGACTCAGACAACCTTGCGAGGCTTGGAAGAAACATTGGCTGACTAAAATCATGTATTTATCCAAAAAAGGTTCTGGGTTCAAGGTCCTGCTAACACACGTGCACCACGATCCCAACCTGGTGGTGACGAGAAGAACAGTGGAAAGGAAAACCCCCGGGACCACCGGTTTATCTGAAACGGCTCCCCAAAATGCTAACACATGGCCTAACCCAGCCACCAGACCCCAACTCGGCCCCCCGGGCCCGAGTGCAACACCGTCCCACAACACTCTGACCACTCGGCCACTACCCGGGCGAGGAAACTCTAAGTCCCGAAGGTAAGCAAAATGTGGGATGTCTAAAGCATAAAGGAACCTAGCCCAAATCAAGGTTCACAAATGGTCTGGTCAAACATCATGCACATATGACGGGGGGTGCTAGTTAAGTTCCAAGAAAACACTTAAACTAGCATGCAATCCTATCACAATAGAATTAGAAGGAAGTCCGTAGACTTGGAGAGAAAACCAACCACCTCAGAAAGCCACCAATTGCTCGTCGACACTTGCAATTGGCTCAGCGGCTTACCTGGCCTCCAAGGGGTCCGCACGCAACACGAAGCCCGATGCCAGAATCCGCACGCGAATCGGAGCACGCAGCGACCAACCACACGACCGCGCGCCCCGCGGAAGCTAAAAACCGCACCGCAAGCTGCCAGAGCGAAGAAGAAAAGAAATCGCAAAATCAATCCACACAGTCAAAACGAGCATCCGACGGCGAAAAAAGCTTACGTCGGCGAAAACAGCCTCGTCAGCGAAAAAAACCAGCGCCCGACGGCGGAGAAGAAAAACAGCACGCGGCGGCGGAAAACAGCTCCGTCGGCGGAAAAAAAACTGCGCCGACGGCGAAAAACAGCACGCGCGGCGAAAAACAGCTCCGTCGGCGAAAAACAGCGCCGACGGCGAAGAAAAAAACAGCACGCGGCGGCGAAAAAAAAACAGCTCCGTCGGCGAAAAACAGCGCCCGACGGCGAAAAAAACAGCACGCGGCGGCGGCGAAAAACAGCTCCGTCGGCGAAAAACAGCGCCCGGACGGCGAAAAAAA
>CM055060.1:28175728-28367780 GCA_029204045.2 Tillandsia leiboldiana
CTATCGACGCGAGGATCGCTGTGGTAAATTTTTCTTGGAATTTTCTGGGCACTTTCTGCAGGTGATAATTTAACAGTTTCGGGACTGTTGTTGTATGGGATTATAAGAGTTATATTTTGGAGCCTTAGTGTAATTAGTGAGCTTTGTGGTGCCAGGAGATTTACGGGTGTGCTGAACTTATTGGAGCAAGGGATTAGAGTTATCTGTGTTTTCAGCTGTTGGGCTTTGGACAGTCAGCTTTTCAGGTGGGTGCCTTATTCCCGGAACCGGTGGACGGGTTTCTCTATATTTTTATATGTTAGCATTGCATGCAGTGTACGGTACAATAACTGAAATTGGTTCGGTAAGTTTAACATGAGATTCTATGGAAATCGCAAGTGAATTTCTCATAGTATGACAATGGTATAATCAAATATCATGTGGTGATTATTGGAAGCCCACCTAAGGCAAGGTTACCATATCAGGATTAATTATCACCATATTAGCACATACCTTTTATGAGGCTGGTTTATGCATTGGGATAGGATTAGTAGTTATGTGCAGGTTCTACTCCAAGGAGTGATTATGGATCGAAAATCATGGACAGGTATGGTCATTGCTAATTCTGGCATGAGGTTTATTTTCTTTATTCTTCTTAGGACAAATGCATGCTTGTATGGACATATGTGCATGAACATATAGTTAGGCCATCTTTTACTGCTGCACTACATATTGGAATTTGACTTAGGAGAAACCATGATTGCTTTCTTTCTCCTTTTATTTAGACTTTTGAGTCATGTTGCTCGGGTTCGAGCAGAGGTTTGGGATAGTGTAGCTGGGACCTTCGGGTCAGAGACAGGGGTGCTTGATGTTGGATTGTGGGTTATTGCGGCAACCGCGGACATTAGCCGTTGACCGGATCTTGATTATTTACCCAATTGTGGTTTGTGGTTTATTGCGGTGACCGCGGACTTTGGGCGGTTGACCGGATGTTGACTATTGCATCAGTTGGGTATCAGATTTGTTCTAGTGGATGGTGTTCCCACTTTTTGAGTACTATTGCATCAGATCGGGGTTTTGTTAGTGGACGGAGTTTCCCACTTTGATCATAGTCTTGATCCAGTCCTGCTATTATGAGACATGGTTACAGAGATACTCGATACATGATGCTTGATACATGATACTTTACTCGTGTGGGTCGCTCCCCTCGAGTGCCACTCCGGAGTAGGCTTTCCACGGTGCGAGCGCCGGCACCATGTGGGTTTTGGAGTCCTTGGACCTTGCTTCCGGTTGTTACGTATGAACTGGCATACCCCGTCGCGGCAGAAGCGGCAGTACCAGTGATTACTGGTCTATCGATTGGGTTTATTCAGTCAGATACTTTTTGTTACACTCGTGCCTGGGGACCGAGTGGGTCTAGTAGCTGTGGTTTAGACCAGTGCTAGTATTGTTGGGAACCGTTCGGGTTTGACGGTGGTCCCGTGGTCGTTGTGAGTTCTTTGACCATTGTGTGAGAGGTTGAGCATCTTGAGTCTTTCCGTTCTGAGAGAGAAGGCATGGATTTGACTATAGCCTGCATGAGCCACTACTCGATAGCGAGTCAGTCCGTTTGGACGCCCTACGTAATCCTGCCCTTCAGCGGGAGGTGGTTGTAGGTGGGCGCAGGTTTGACTGGACCCGATGGCAGTCAGCTCGATTGGGTCGATTGAGCATCTCGTGTGCGAGTGTTGCATATCTTCATCAGAGTTGCCCCATTTGAGCATTTGGTTAGAGGCATGGTAGCTGTAGAGTGTTTCCAGCTTCTTCTTTCAGTTTTACTGCATCGGTTATCTTTTGCCTCTAGTAGTCTTGGGGCAGATCGTCGGGCCTTGTGGCGATACCCACTGAGAACTCCCTTATTGCGAGGTCTCACGGCCCGTTGGGGTTTTCCCCCTTTTTGTCCTTTCTCCTCTTTGTTTTGCAGAGTCTTGGCGGTGTTGCCGTTCTGTGGTTGCTGTGCGTGGTGAGGGAGTAGCGAGCTAGATCCAGACCCATCTTTGGAGAGTAGCGTACCCTTTGGAGGAGATCTTCCGTATAGTCGGTAGAGTGGTATTTATTCCTCTTTTGAGAGACTGATGTAGTGAGGATATGATGTATTGAGAGCTTGTACACTGATGTTGTATTTGAGATATCTCCCTGTGGAGCTATGAGTTTTGTACTCGAGGTTATTGTATGATTATCTTTTTAGGGAGATGGACCTTATTGTTTTATCTTCAGTTGTACAGTGGTTGATTTTATTTCTATAGCAGTTTTTCTTTTAGCTCTGATATCTGTTAGCTGTAGTTCTTTTTGCAGGTAGGACGCTTCGCCTATGCGGGTTTGGCATAGGTGCGGATCTGTTGGCGAGCCCGGGTCGCAGTTTCGACCCCGGGGCGTGACAGATTAGGTGGTATCAGAGCCTAGGTTGTAGGTCATGGTGGACTTAGAAACCCTAGGCTTGTGTTGGACCCTAGGATGACTTCGTGAGAGTCGTGATTTGTAGCGAGAGTCCTGATTGAGTTTTACACCTCTCCCGAGGGACGGGATGAGTGATTGGCATGTTTATTCTCCTAAGTAGTTATGTTGGCTGCAGACAACATAACGCTATGGAATGGGTGACATGCTCTAGACTTTCGCTGGATTGGGTCGAGCGTTGTTGTGTGCTGATTTGTGGTTTCGTCGTGGCGAGCGGTGTCTCCCCGACGCTGGGTTTGGGGACCCTTGTGCATCCTGTCATGGCAGTTGAGCTTGAGCGGTTGGTTTTTGGGCCGGATACCCGGATTGAGGTCAGAGAACTCCGGACCCAGATGACAGGATTGTCAGAGGCATATCAGCGGCAGAGTGAGCAGCTAGTTTGGTGACGCAGTTGTCAGAGCATGGGCAGCCCGACTGTACTTTTCTTTTGAGACCACCAGGATGTAGTACCCTCAGCGGCAGGATTTCTGTAGTGCCAATAGAGCGAGTGGCCCCCTCCGTGCCAATGTTTAGTGCCAAGGCACTGAGGTAGGGTGGATGGTTGACAGCAAGGAGCTGTGGGGCATGTTTGATTTAGCAAGCCAGATTGGCAGATAAACCACCCCGACTCGTAAGATTGAGTTTGGAGCCTTTGGAGGCAGAGGTCGTGGTTGGGGGTGATGGAGTGATCAATTGAGAGCCTCCCTGTGCTAGAGAGGTTATTGCAGTTGTTGAACTGGCCGCCAGGTGTAGAGGGACGAGGCACATAGGATAAGTGAGATTGGGAGTGGATTGCGCCAGGATACTCCTTAGTTTCTTTTCGGTCCCTCCTGTTCGGGTTTCGGACTGTGGATCCTCGTCGGAGTGGGCATTGTGTTTGGAGCTGGACACTGCAGTTCCTTGGACGGGGATATGCCGCTAAGAGGCGATGTTCTGGAGGGAGGCGCTTGGCGCTAGGTGATGGAGGACAGATCGGCAGGAGCAGAGGCATTTTCGTTTTGCTTTCCTGGGTGGTGGATATCCTTGTGGATGGTTAATGCAAAGCTTACCCAAGGGAATTCTACCCCTTGTGATTTATCATTTGCATATTTGAATGTATTAGTTGGGATTGAGGGTGAGCTTAAGTACGGATAATTGTATAAGGTACTGCATGAATCCATTGTGCTTGGTCGGATGATGATGATACCCAGGTGGATTTCTGAGACGTCAGGGGTTGGGTGGACCCCGATTGATAGCTACAGAGCCCTTTTATCAGAGTGGCGCAAGCGGTAGCGTGGATTGGTTGGTTGCGAGAGACCACGTTCGGCATCCTCAGTGTGAGCATGGACAGAGGTCGGTGTCCCTTTGTGATTGGTCTAGATATTTTGGCAGGCTGGAGCGCGACCACTTGCATCGAGCGGTATGAATCTTGTGCCGCCCGTTGGAGGTGCCACGGTAGTGGATTGAGTTGTCGCAGGTGTGATTTCTTCACAGCAGTCGGAGTTAGGACATGTTGCGTTCCTGCATGGGCTAGCGGTAGAGTCGTTACCACTTGCACTTGAGGTACCGGTTATGTTGGCATTGTGCAAGTGGAGGAGGCTTGTCCAGTGCAGCAGAGGCCGTAAGTTATGCCGGCAGACTTATTGGTTTCTACGGCAGCTCAGTGTTATGACCCAGTGCTTGGGATCGGTTGGCATAGTGCACAGGATGTTTGACTGCTGAGAGAAAGGACTTTGACTTTCTGCGAGGCGGATAATGGAAGGCATTTTGTTTGTTGAGACTTTTTGAGCACACAGGTTACAGCGTCCGTGTGAGAGGTGCCTACGGCGGCAGCGGGACTTAAGGATGTCCCTATTGTCCATGAAATCCCAGGTGTAAGTCCACCTAAGCCGATGATTAGGCCGCCAGAAAGGAAGATTAAGATTGCGATTGACGTGATTCTGGAAACCGCGCCAACTTCATTAGCCCCTCATTGGATACCGCCTTTAGAGCTACGAGAGTTGAGTTCTTAGGTGCGTGGATTTGATGGATAGAGGGTCTGTTTGACCTAGTGCCACGTCGTTGATACACGACGGGTGAGAGCCCTTTGGGATCGGAGTCCAGGCAAGTCCAGGTATTATTTAGAACCTTTTGAAGGAGGTATATTTCGGCAGATATTGTGTGATGCCTGCGCCATTTGGAATTCAGCTGAGGGCACTGTCTAGATGGTGTTCAGGACACAGTAGGGGCATTACGAGTACAGTGAAGCCAATGGATTGACTAATGCCCTGTTGCCTCTAGATTGAGGAATTTTGTATTTCTGTTGGCCTTGAACGGTTTTGATAGCGGCGTTCTCCTGGGATATTTTGGTTTTACCCCCTCCCTGAGTGGTTTAGAGCTTGTGCAGCATTTGTAGACGTTGTGACAAGTCTGTGGGGATGAAGCTTTATGCCTAGTCGTTGTGGTACAAGTTTAGCTTCGAGAGCATATCTTCCTGGACTACTTCTTCTAGCTGAAGGGGCGGCGGGTGGAAATTCGGCCAAAGTGGATGCTATATAAGACTGGCCGAGATCGACGATCATTGTTGGGGTGAGGAGTTTTTGGACCGGATAGTGCCAGCAGAACTTGATGACCGGGTGATGAGATTGGTACCAGCGCCGATTCTAACCTAGTCAGTGGTGGGAGATGGATTTGCGTGTTATTGTGATACCTCCCGTAGTGGCTGTAGAGCCACCATTGGATGTTGTGAGCATCCAGTATCACCCCGACAGAGCCACGGTGGTGGCGGATGCCTGGAGCAGAAGAGCTACTTTGGAGTCGGGTTTTGACGGTTCCATAGCTGGCACTGTGTGGGGCCATCCTTGTGTGCAGGGTTTGAGTTGTGTCCCTGAGGATCCCTTTTGATGAAAGGCTGCGGCTGAGCAATCCACTTAGGTGGTTGAGATTTGAGGGCGACCGTGTGTGAACCCCTGCTTGTTTGGGCCCCCTTTTCTGTGCAGGTGTCTGTGTGGATGTGATTCGGGTCGCTTTGGTTGAGCTGGCTCTTGAGTGTGATTTTAGAGCGTGTTTACTCAGGCTGTTTGTTCCTTTTTCCCCCCGCCTTTTGTTGGAGTTTTTGAGGTTTTTCTGCGTCTCAGCTCTGGAGTGTCATGTTTTGGACCCCTCACCCGTGATTGACTCGTTCCTTTTGGGGTCTGTGAGAGTTTGGAGTACGAGGGACGCCCGTTGCGAATTCCGACTCGTGAGGTGAGGGAATTGCGCAATCGGGCTATGCCGTACTGGTTGTTGCTGTTGTTGTTGCTGAGGAGTAATCACGGGGAGTGATTGGTAACTTGGGAGCTGGAGACGGCGGTGTTGAATTTTGACCCCTGGTTTTTGAGACTCCCTGGGAGTGCCTTAGTTTCGGGGACGAAACTTTCTTTTAGTGGGGGAGGATGTGGTGACCCAGACCTTTGCTGGGCTTCTTCAGTGTGACCAGCAGCTTCTGGAAGCCTACGTGGCTTGTCGGCGGTGTTCGCGCGCCTATTTGGACACAAGAGATGGACCCTGTGAGCTTTGGTTGGCTGTATTGGCCTTCGGCTGCTTTTTGCCGAATTTTAGGAAAGGATTTTGGCCAAACAGAGGGTGGATTTGGGTTCAGTGCGGAAAAACGCTTGGAAATGGCTTTTTGTTTGCTTAATTCTGAGTCCGGATGCCCAAAAGCGGGCTCCCGGAAGTTTTGGCAGTTTTTGGGGTTTGCGGGAGCCTCCGGCAAATTATAGGTTTGGAATTTGGCAAAATGGACGTCGTTTTTGGAATCAGCGCGCGAAAAACGGTCAAGATGGGCTATTTGCTTGATGTTTTTGGGTTGGCGGTTACTGTTCATGCCGGAACAGTACTTCCGGCGATCACCCGGCGGCGGCTGGCGGCGGCGGGCAGCGGCGGAAGGCGCTCGGGCAGGCGGCGCGCGGCCGCGGGCAGGCGCACAGGGGCGCGGGCAGGCGCGCGGTCCACCGCGGAGGTCGTGCACCGGGGGCGGGCCACGTGGCGCTCTCCGGTTGGCCGGTTCAGCGGGAGCGGTCCACTGAAATTGGGCCCGGGTGCACGGTAGACCGGGTGGACACGTGGCGTGAGGTGACTGGTTCGGTGCATTGAAATTACGTGCACCGGGCGCAGCAGGCCAAGGGTGTGACACGTGGCGCCTCCCCATTGGACGGGGTACTGTGCGTGGCAGGTGGGGCGACGTGCGCTGGCAGGCGGGCAGGTGGCCGTACAGGCGGGCAGGTGGCCGTACGCGCGGGTCAGCCGGGGCGACGTGCGCGGGGCAGGCACGGTCAACGCCACGTGGCGGAGCGAGGGACGCCGGTTTGGCTGTTGCCTGTTCGGGCGACACGTGGCGAGCACTGGGGCGGGTCGGACGAAGCCTGGATCCTGTCCGACCGCGTATTTTGGGCTGGCCGCACTGTGCGCGCCCGAAAGTTGTGGGCCGGGCCGCACTGTGCGCGCCCGGAAATTTCCGGGCGCCCGAAATCCCGGACAGAATGGGAATTTTCCCATTTGTTTCTCCAGCACTATTTATACCAACCCGAGCCCCCCTTCTTTGCTTCCTTTCTCTCAACCCTTTCACTTTCTGCCCGAGCCCCCTCAAGCAAAGTTGTTCACCTCTTCACCCTTGATCTTCCTGCCAAGTTCTAGGATTTTTGGGGGCACGAATCCCGAGGTTCCCCATTTTACGGTGCGGCGCGACGTTGCTTTCTAGTGTTCTTCTTCGGCGCAGCAGCAGTGTTTTAGCTCCCCTGGGCTACCCCGAGCTCCTTTTTCTGTGATTCTTGCACCGACAGACTCCTAAGAGGTAGGGCTTCATCTTTCGTATTGATCGCGCTTTCCCGTTGCGAGTTTTTGGCACGGATCCCGAGGCAACACTGTGACCCTTTTTCTGTTTGGCTTTGTGGGACAGCATCGAGGTGTTTTGGCCATATCTTTGCGCCCAAGCGTCATCCGGAAACGAGCTTATACAACTTTTTCATCTACAGATCGCAAGGAACGCGCTCGTATTTTTATTGGATTTTTCTGAGATTTCATCAGAGGTGAGAATCACTGTTTCTCTGTGTACAGTGCTACAGTCTTTTGTGCTGAAATCTTTTGAGTGTACCACCTTGTCGAATTTTTATCTTGACTTACCGAACTCCGATTTGGGCGTGCAAGGTACCGTTGCGAAGCTATCGACGCGAGGATCGCTGTGGTATTTTTCTTGGAATTTTCTGGGCACTTTCTGCAGGTGATAATTTAACAGTTTCGGGACTGTTGTTGTATGGGATTATAAGAGTTATATTTGGGAGCCTTAGTGTAATTAGTGAGCTTTGTATTGTGCCAGGAGAGTTACGGGTGTGCTGAACTTATTGGAGCAAGGGATTAGAGTTATCTGGTGTTTTCAGCTGTTGGGCTTTGGACAGTCAGCTTTTCAGGTGGGTGCCTTATTCCCGGAACCGGTGGACGGTTCTCTATATTGTTATATGTTAGCATTGCATGCAGGTGTACGGTACAATAACTGAAATTGGTCGGTAAGTTTAACAGTGAGGATTCTATGGAAATCGCAAGTGAATTTCTCATAGTATGACAATGGTATAATCAAATATTCATGTTGGTGATTAGTGGAAGCCCACCTAAGGCAAGGTTACCATATCAGGATTAATTATCATGCCATATTAGCACATAACCTTTTATGAGGCTGGTTTATGCATTGGGATAGGATTATGTAGTTATGTGCAGGTTCTACTCCAAGGAGTGATTATGGATCGAAAATCATGGACAGGTATGGTCATTGCTAATTCTGGCATGAGGTTTATTTTCTGTATCCTTCTTAAGGACAAATGCATGCTTGTATGGACATATGTGCATGAACATATAGTTAGGCCATCTTTTACTGCTGCACTACATATTGGAATTTGACTTAGGAGAAACCATGATTGCTTTCTTTCTCCTTTTTATTTAGACTTTTGAGTCATGTTGCTCGGGTTCGAGCAGAGGTTTGGGATAGTGTAGCTGGGACCTTAGGGTCAGAGACAGGGTGTGCTTGATGTTGGATTGTGGGTTATTGCGGCAACCGCGGACAGTAGGCGGTTGACCGGATCTTGATTAATTTACCCAATTGTGGGTTGTGGGTTATTGCGGTGACCGCGGACTTTGGGCGGTTGACCGGATGTTGACTATTGCATCAGATTGGGTATCAGATTTGTTCCAGTGGATGGTGTTTCCCACTTTTTGAGTATTATTGCATCAGATCGGGGTTGTGTTAGTGGACGGAGTTTCCCACTTTGATCATAGTCTTGATCCAGTCCTGCTATTATGAGACAGAGGTTACAGAGATACTCGATACAGTGATGCTTGATACAGTGATACTTTACTCGTGTGGGTCGCTCCCCTCGAGTGCCACTCCGGAGTAGGCTTTCCACGGTGCAGAGCGCCGGGCACCATGCTGGGTTTTGAGTCCTTGGGACTCCTTTGCTTCGGTGTTATGCGTAGGCTGGCATACCCGTCGCGGCAGAGCAGGCAGTACCAGTGATTACTGGTCTATCGATTGGGTTTATTCAGTCAGATACTTTTTGTTACACTCGTGCCTGGGGGACCGAGTGGAGTCTAGTAGCTGTGTTTAGACCAGTGCTAGTATTGTTGGGAACCGTTCGGGGTTTGACGGTGGTCCCGTGGTCGTTGTGAGTTCTTTGACCATTGTGTGAGAGGTTGAGCATCTTGAGTCTTTCCGTTCTGAGAGAGAGAGGGCATGGATTTGACTATAGCCTGCATGAGCCACTACTCGATAGCGAGTCAGTCCGTTTGGACGCCCTACGTAATTCCTGCCCGTCAGCGGGAGGTGGTTGTAGGTAGGCGCAGGTTTGACTGGACCCGATGCGGCAGTCAGCTCGATTGGGTCGATTGAGCATCTCGTGTGCGAGTGTTGCATATCTTCATCAGAGTTGCCCCATTTGAGCTTTTGGTTAGAGGCATGGTAGCTGTAGAGTGTTTCCAGCTTCTTCTTTCAGTTTTACTGCATCGGTTATCTTTTGCCTCTAGTAGTCTTGGTGGGCAGATCGTCGGGCCTTGTGGCGATACCCACTGAGAACTCCCTTATTGCGAAGTTCTCACGCCCGTTGGGGGTTTTCCCCCTTTTGTCCTTTCTCCTCTTTGTTTTGCAGAGTCTTGGCGGGTGTTGCCGTTCTGTGGTTGCTGTGCGTGGTGAGGGAGTAGCGAGCTAGATCCAGACCCATCTTTGGAGGGTAGCAGTACCCCCTTTGGAGGAGATCTTCCGTATAGTCGGTAGAGTGGTATTTATTTCCTCTTTTGAGAGACTGATGTAGTGAGGATATGATGTATTGAGAGCTTGTACACTGATGTTGTATTTGAGATATCTCCCTGTGGAGCTATGAGTTTTGTACTCGAGGTTATTGTATGATTATCTTTTAGGGAGATGGACCTTATTGTTTTATCTTCAGTTGTACAGTGGTTGATTTTATTTCTATAGCAGTTTTTTCTTTTAGCTCTGATATCTGTTAGCTGTAGTTCTTTTTGCAGGTAGGACGCTTCGCCTATGCGGGTTTGGCATAGGTGGCGGATCTGTTGGCGAGCCCGGGTCGCAGTTTCGACCCCGGGGCGTGACAAATTAGCTGACATTCTAACAAAACCTTTGGATCAAAAACGTTTTATTCATTTGCGAAAAGCAATTGGAATGCTTTCCTTGAAATAAACTTCTTTTTGAAACCTTTGCTTAGGATAGGTTTTGTTTGTTTTTGTTTTGTTCATTATCTATGTTTGTACATAGGACATTAATTGAGCATAGATCATAATTGACTTTAATTGCATCTTTTCGCACATTTAGAAATTTATTATGCTTTTGCCATCATAATATTTCACTGTTGCAATGATCATTTATGTTAATTAAATCATCTTCTGAGTGATCAAAGTCAATTTCTCTCTCAATGATCTCTTGGTATAGTCATTATCTTATTTGACTGCTTAGTCGAGTATGAAATCGAGATCAATTTTTGGTTGAATACTTTATATCTTAAATAATTGATAGCCAATTGAGGGGGAGTCAAAGAAAGGTAAAATGCTCAAAAGATGTGGAAAGAGTTATATCCCAATGAGGAGTGTGAAAACTACCACCACATGGAGGAAAGAGCTACCACCTCGGTCGTCCGAGTATTGTGTGCAGCTACCACATGTATACCAAGCATGGTTGTTCAATTTTTGATTAAGTAAAATGCATGTTGAAATACTTGACTCCGTCAAATTTTAAGGTTGGTATAAGGTGGGATTTTAAAGAAAGATGCTCAAAGAGCCACTCTCTTCAACAGATTGTCTAGATAAATTATTTACCATATTTGGGATTTCAAACATCTATTGATCTTTGTATTTCATTTTCTTTACCGAACTGATGATTTGATAAAGGCATTACTCATAAGATCAAGTTAGATGTAATTGAAGGTGTTCAACTTTAAGGGATTTAATTCTTGTAAATTCTCGTTTCATTTTTGGATATTATTGATAGATTTGGCATAATCTAATTCTTGTTGTATGAAACGATGATTTTTGTTTAAAGTTGATACACAAAAGTGCTTACAATCTTTTTCTGGTTTTTCTTGAATTTCTCTGAAATTTTTTTGAAGAAAAAGTTGGAGCCGATCCGGATCGGGCAAGATGATCCGGATCCCGAACGCAGGCTTCTTCCTGCGGCTGGCCGATCCGGATCGAAATCTCGATCCGATCCGGATCACGGCTAGGGTTTTAATAAGAACAAGAGGGTTTTGATTTCTTTTACCTTAATCTTTTGTTCTCAAGTCTCTAGAGCCTCTCTCTCTAGAACGATTGCACCTTGGAGCTTTTCAAACTCAAGTTCTTCGAATACAAGTAAGTTTTATTGATCAAAATCTCGGTTTTTCACCGTTTTTCTTTTTCCTCCTCAAACGTGATGAATTTCTTGGATCGATTTCGTTTGTGGATGGTTTTTGATCAAATTTCTTTTGAAATAAGAACTCTGGGTAGATTAGTTTTGATTATGTGCTAGGTATTCCCAAGTTAAACGGATTTTTGGTCTTCGATTTCAAAGAATTCGGTTTTAGGGCATATAATGAGGATTTTCGAAAATCATGCAATTGATCTATTTTTAAACGTCCTTTTGCAAAACTAATTTGATTCTTAGTCTCTCTACATGATTATGATTGTTTGGGTAAAATTTTTCAAATCTTTGAAAATTAACAATTTATCATGTGTTCTTGAGTTATTGTTCACAGGATTTTAAATCTATTAAGCACTTGCACCAATGGCGTTCGCCTGGATAATCTTCCTTTTGGTAGCAATGATAGGACCTAGTGCGTCTTCTATAAAAAGAGAACAAGATGACTCAAATCAAGAAGAGACAAAGAAAGTTTGTCAAAATGATTCAGAATCAGATGAAGAAGACTGGGAAGAGATTTGTGAACAAGCATAAAAAGCTATTGACAAAGAAGATGGGTTGTATTTGAAGAACAAGAAGCTGATGAAATCTTCCTCAACAACCAAGCAGTACACTAGGCGAAAGAATTCGAGGGGAACTGGAATTCAGATTGATAGACCCCTCGCCAGAGCTCGCTCTCTCCCTAGAGAATCTCCATGGACTGAAGGTCAAGATGCACCGTCTGGATCTATACTACATCCTTCAACGTCCTGGAGACACACGGCAAAAGCGAATGTAAGGTCCTCAATTCGACAAGAACAGCGAAGATCGTCTGCTGAACAAGACAGTGTATCTACGAATCTCAAACAGATTATCTCTGAGCAACATAAGATAAAAAGAAAGGTCTCCACAATGTCAAAAATGCTTCAAGCGATTTTGAAGAAGTTGGATTGTACCAATCCCACTAGTTCTGATTCAGACTGACTTAACCTTCTTTTTAATCTTTTCTTGTGCAGGTTTTTCAGTTTTTAGGACTTACTCTTAGTTCTAGTTCTTACATTTCGGAACAATTTTTGAAATTTTTAACTCTCCTTGTGTTTTGTAATTTTGGCTTTATTTGTGACAAAAAGGGGGAGAGAGTTTAGAGAGAACTTGAACAATGATTGAACAATGATTGATATGTGTGAACATCAAGGTAAGTATCATTTCAACTTTGACTTTGGTGAAAGGTAAGTATCACAACTTTGGTTTTTATCTTGTGATTTGTTGCATGTTCCTACTAACTATTCGACTAACTATTTGGACATGTATTATTACTAACAAGTTGTTTGATTACTAACAAAGCAAAGTTATGACATTTGGAATTTTATTGCTTAGAAGATATGTCAATGCTTGATTGTGATCTTATTACATATCTGAATTACTCAATGTCATGGTGAGCATAAACTCTATCTCTGTTAGGTTTTGAATGCTAAATATTCTTGAGGTATCTAACGATCTCTTTTTGTCAAGAATGATTTCTTTGTGCAGAGAGTACAGATGTCTAAGTCTAGAGTCTGTTTTAGGAGTTTATCTCATGTTTTTAAATTTTTGGATCTCCATTGTAAATTTTTGTTGTATGGTGATAGCAACAAAAATATCTTTTTGAATTTTCTTTAGTGGATCTGTGTTTTGTCACGAAACCACCAAAGGGGGAGATTGTTACGGAATTTGAGTTGGCGTAGTTTCGTGAAAGGTTCAAGTCTTGAAGATTGAAGGTGAAGAAAGTTGGATCATTTAACTCAATCTCAAGAAAGAAGAATTCAAAAGGATCAGGTATGTTTAACTAAAGATTATTGGTGATCCGAATACTTCTTGTAGTGTAGAAACACCTGGAAGAGTTTTTAACTGCATAAAAATCAAAAACTGGTGTTCGGACATGTTCAGGATCCGGATCAGAGCCAGCAGTCCGGATCCCGAAGGTTGTTGTTTCATACATTACTTTAATCCGGATCGCAGCATCTCACGATCCGGATCCCGAACGTTGAGTTCTCAGAATTGTATGAACGATCCGGATCAGGCATTCCGATCCGGATCCCGAACTTGTGTTTTTCTGGAAACCGTCTTTCTTGCTACTGCAATCCGGATCGCCCAAATCCGATCCGGATCGCCGTCCGTAAAAATTCCAGAAATGTTAGGTTTTTGATTCTTATCTCCTTCCAAATGTTTCTAACCTATAAATAGACCCTATGACTCTTTTTCTAGGGTTAATCCACAGAATCCAAAAAGGGAATAGAGCCGTCATATTCAAATATCATTTTATACGGCCTAAGATCCACATATAGAGAAGAAAGAAAATCATTAGAGAATACTCTATGTTTCTTCATCTATATTGATTAGTTTGATTCTAGGTTTTCATACTCACATCTTGAGTTGAATCAAACTAATGAATACTTAGATGGTATTTCCGATCTATCTTTGATCTAAGTATTCGGCGGATCATCACCACCCAAAAACAACGATTTCCCCAAAATCGGCGCGTGGATTCGCGTGTCCTTGTGGATTCAAGGTTCAACCGCTCTCGTGGATTCGGAGCGAGGCACGTTCGTGGATTCGAAGGGTGCTATTGGGTGCAGACCGTGGATTCGGTCGAACGTCGTGGATTCGACGTTGGACGCCGTGGATTCGGCGTTGGGCGCAGATCGTGGATTCGAGAAGCGTCGCGGGGCGAGCGGAGAAGATCCTCTAGGAGCGTATGGAAAAGATTGAGTCGTAAGTGTGTACGGTAAATCACCTGTACGTGTTTTAATTCTATTGGATTTCTGCCGTGTTATCGGTCCCGTGGTTTTTTACTCCGGTGATGGAGTTTTCCACGTAAAAATCTTGCGTGTTATTTTTATTTCCGCATTGGGTTTTTATCGCAACGATTTTTGAGTGTTTATACGTTTACACCTATTCACCCCCCTCTAGGTGTTTTTTCTCCTATTTAGATCTACATTACATATAACCCAACATCAATTAACTCATCTTTGTTTTGATCAAAGTCAATTTCTCTCTCGATGATCTCTTGGTATAGTTTTTATCTTATTTGACTGTTTAGTCGAGTATGAAATCGAGATCAATATTTGGCTAAATACTTTATATCTTAAATAATTGATAGCCAATTGAGGGGGAGTCAAAGAAAAAGTATTATGCTCAAAAGATGTGGAAAGAGTTACATCCCATTGAGGAGTGTGAAAACTACCGCCACATGGAGGAAAGAGCTACCACCTCGGTCGTCCGAGTACTGTGTGCAGCTACCACATGTATACCAAGCAAGGTTTTTCAAGTTTGATTAAATAAAATGCATGTTGAAATACTTGACTCTGTCAAAATTTCAAGGTTGGTATAAGGTGGGATTTCTAATGAAAGATGCTCAAAGAGCCACTCTCTTCAATAAATTGACTAGATACATTATTTAATTTATCTGGGATGTTAGACATCTATTGATCTTTGTATTTCATTTTCTTTACCGAATTGATGATTTGATAAAGGCATTACTCATAAGATCAAGTTAGATGTAATTGAAGTTGTTCAACTTTAAGGGATTTAATTTTTATAAATTTTCGTTTCATTTGTTGGATGTTATTGATAGATTTGGTATAATTTATTTCTTGTTGTATGAAACGATGATTTTCATTTAAAGTTGATACACAAAAGTGCTTACAATCTTTTTCTGGTTTTTCTAGAATTTCTCTGAAATTTTTTTTTTTTTAAAGAAAAAGTTGGAGCCGATCCGGATTGGACCTGCCGATCCGGATCCCGAACGCAGATATTCTTCTACGGGCAGACGATCCGGATTGGACCTGCCGATCCGGATCCCGAACGCAGTTTTTCACTGCGGGTAGCCGATCCGGATCGTAATCACGAACTGATCCGAATCGCGGCTAGGGTTTTATAAAGAACAAAAGGGTTTTGATTTCTTTTACTCCAATCTTTTGTTCCAAAGTTTCCAGAGCTTCTCTCTCTAGATTTCATCCATCTTGGAAGCTTTCAAACTCAAGTTCTTCAATTCCAAGTAAGTTTTATTGATCAAAATCTCGGTTTTTCACCGTTTTTCTTATTCCTCCTCAAAACGTGATGAATTTCTTGTATCAATTTCGTTCGTGGATGGTTTTTGATCAAATTTCTTTTGAAATAAGAACTCTGGGTAGATTAGTTTTGATTATATGCTAGGTATTCTCAAGATAAACGGATTTTTGGTCTTCGATTTCAAAAATTTCGGTTTTAGGGCATATAATGGGAATTTTCCAAAATCATGCAATTGATCTATTTTTAAAATTCCTTTTGCAAAACTAATTTGATTCTTAGTCTCTCTACATGATAATGATTATTTGGGTACAATTTTTCAAATTTTTGAAAATTATCAATTTTTCATGTTCTTGAGTTGTTGCTCACAGGATTTTCTTTTCACAAGAAACCAATAGCAATGGTGATCACGTGGATCATTCTCCTTCTGGCTGCTATGGTAAATACGAGAGACACTGTCAAGCCCAAGAGGGCTAAAAAGGATGAAGTCAATTGGGATGAGTTGTCAGATGATGAAACACATCCTGGAAAATCGCCACAGAAAACCTCTGTTGCATCGAAAGGGAAAGCCCGTGCAGAGACATCAAAGGAAAAGGCTCCGCCCACTGCTACGGAAAAAGGAAAAGCACCAATGACCTCTTCATCCATATTAAAAAGAAAAAGACTCGCTCGACGACCTGGACGAGCTCGAGGTATTGAAATAAATGAACCATGTCAAGAGAATCCAAAGAATATCTCTCAAATTGACACTGAATCTGAAGACGAAGAAGATTGGGACACATTTCTTGATGAAGTACAACAAGGTATTGATGAAGAAAATAAGGTTTACCTAAAGAACAAGAAGCTACTAAAGTCTTCCTCAATACTTAAGTAGCAAGCAAGGAGAAAGAATGTGCCAAGCAATGAACCTCCTGACAATTCACCTTCTTTGCCAAGACGATCTCCTCGGAATGAAGGACAGACTGCTCCGTCAATCGTCACACAACGTTCTTCAACTTCCAGAAGAATTGACCAAAAGGGAAACCTGGAGTCTTCCATCAAACAAGAACAAGACAAAATGGCTCTAGGACTCAGAAAGATGTCCAAGGACATACATCAGATGAAACAAGAGTGTTCTACGATTTCGGGATTGCTTAAAGGAATTTTGAAAAAGCTGGGTTGCACGAGCTCTGAGGACTCCGCCTCGGATGACTCAGATTCAGATGCTTGAATTGTTTGCTTAATCCTTCTCTTGTGCAGGAACTTTATTTTCTTTAACCTTTTTCTTTGTGCAGGTTTTAAGATTTCAGTTTTTCGTTTTTAGTTCTAAAACTTGTGGTACTTGGACTGTTCTCTCCATTTTGGTAATCTTTGGCTAACTTTTGTGACAAAAAGGGGGAGAGAGAAGTATAAACAATTGAGACATTGATACAATGTGGTTGTGAGAAACTTGAAACTATAGAAGTAAGTATAACCTCAACTTGACCTCAACTTGAAAGGTAAGTAGAATTTCAACTTTCGGTTTTCATTTGTGTTTGAGTGCATGCCTCGACTAACTATTCGACTAACTATTTGGGCATGTAATATAACTAACGAGTTGATGTTCACTAACATGACATTTGGTTTTTGATTGCATAGAAGATATGTTGGTGTTTTAACTATGATCAGTTTACATATCTGAATGTATAAATGTCATGGTAAGTGTAAATGAGTATAAACTTCATCTCTGTATGTGGTTTTTGAATGATATAAAATTCTTGAGGTATCTAACGATTTCTTTTGTCAAGAATGATTTCTTTTTGCAGAGAGTACAGATGTCTAAGTCTAGAGTCTGTTTTAGGAGTTTAACTCATGTATTTTATTTTGGATCTCCATTGTAAATTTTTGTTGTATGGTGATAGCAACAAAAATATCTTTTTGAATTTTCTTGAGTGGATCTATGTTTTGTCACGAAACCGCCAAAGGGGGAGATTGTTAAGGATTTTGTTTTGGCGCATTTCGTGAAAGTGTTAAGTCTTGAAGATTGAAGATGAATGAAGTTTGGATCATATACCTCAATCTCAAGAAAGAAGAATTCAAAAGGATCAGGTAAGTTTAACTAAATATTTTTGGTGATCCGAATACTTCTTGTAGTGTAGAAACACTTGGAAGAATTTTTTATTGCATAAAAATCAAGAACTGAACATGAGACATGTTCAGGATCCGGATCAGATTGTTCAATCCGGATCCCGAAGGTGGTTCGTTCATACACCAGTTCAATCCGGATCGTAGCTTCCCTTGATCCGGATCCCGAACATTGAGTTTACCATTTTCCTTGAACGATCCGGATCAGGCTTCGCAATCCGGATCCCGAACGTTGATGTTTGGTGAACTGTATGAACGATCCGGATCAAGCACTTCGATCCGGATCCCGAACATTCGTTTTTCTGGAACTGCCTGACTCGTTACGACGATCCGGATCACAGCTAATCCGATCCGGATCGCCGTCGTAAAAATTTCCAGAAACGACAGTTTTTGATCCTTATCCTCTTCCTAGGGTTTCTAACCTATAAATAGACCCTATGATTCTTTTTCTAGGGTTAATCCACATAATACATAGAGCCGTCATAATCAAATATCATCTTATACGGCTCTAGATCCACATATAGAGAAGAAAGGAAATCATTAGATATTACTCTATGTTTCTTCATCTATATTGATTAGTTTGATTCTAGGTTTTAATACTCACATCTTGAGTTGAATCAAACTAATGAATACTTAGATGGTATTTCCTATCTATCTTTGATCTAAGTATTCGGCGGATCATCACCACCCAAAAACAACGATTTACCCCAAAATCGGCGCGTGGACTCGCGTGGCCTTGTGGATTCAAGGTGCAACCGCTCTCGTGGATTCGGAGCGAGGTACGTTCGTGGATTCGAAGCGTGCTACTGGGTGAAGACCGTGGATTCGGTCAGACGTCGTGGACTCGACGTTGGACGCCGTGGATTCGGCGTTGGACGCAGATCGTGGATTCGAGACGCGTTGCGGAGCGAGCGGAGAAGATCAACTAGGAGCGTATGGAAAAGGTTGAGTCGTCTGTGAGTACGGTATATCACCTTGTACGTGTTTAATTCTAGTGGATTTCACCGTGTTATCGGTCCCGTGGTTTTTTACTCCGGTTTGGAGTTTTCCACGTAAAAATCTTGTGTGTTCATTTATATTTCCGCATTGGGTTTTTATTGCGCAATGATTTTTTGAGTGTTTATTGTTTACACCTATTCACCCCCCTCTAGGTGTTTTTTCCCCTATTTAGATCCATTATTACATATAACCCAACAACAATCTCCGCGGTTTTCTTGGCACGGCGACTTGGGATCTTCTTGGTCACTATTTTATTACGTTGGGTGTCGATTTCGCCGACGCTCCGTGCCTCGACGAAATTGTCGGGGGCGCGCCGTCGGGTCTTTTTCTCATCTTTTCGCCGCCAGGGGCCTTCTTGGTTTAACCATTGATTTCCCGAGTTGACTACCGGTTGAGGGTTGAGATTTGCTGGATTTCCGTTAGCGGTT
This sequence comes from Tillandsia leiboldiana, assembly GCA_029204045.2. NCBI lineage: Eukaryota > Viridiplantae > Streptophyta > Magnoliopsida > Poales > Bromeliaceae > Tillandsia > Tillandsia leiboldiana. The sequence continues at coordinate 28,194,620 of CM055060.1, forward strand.
TTGGGTTCCGGTTTCGGCGGACTGGACGGTGTTGGACTTTTCCGTCAAAAAGAGTAAATTGGGTCTTTTACGTTTTGGATGTTAGTACACGTTTTTGACTATAGTTATCCTTGCGGGATTTTCTTTAGGTCCAAGTGCGCAGCGGGGGTGCGCGAAGGATTCAGGTGTTCCGATTTTTCTTCAAATAGGTGGGTACGGTTGCGATAAGTGCAACAAGTGCAGTAAGTGCATCTATCGTCATTAAAGTGCTCTTAATTTATCTAACAAAGTAGATGGACAGTTTAACCTTTCGCATAATTGTATTTCATCTAACAATTGAAGCGGCTACGGTCGCGGTGCTCACTACACGCCGATCTCGGCGAATCCGTTTCGGATGCTGCACGTACACAGGCGGATTGGCCTCCGCATGGTTGTACTTTTCCGGAGAAGTGGTCTTTTTGACCCGTGTACCTCACAAAGGGGTGGGTGCCGTGAGGACCTCTTCGCGCCCGCTGAAAATAGCACACCAGCACCGTGAAGAGGTTAAAAGCATCAAAAAGGTGTTTGCGCACGAGGGGAGACTTTAGTCTCTCCGACAGGTACTCTGGGGTTGGTGCCCAACTTAATTGACAAATCTGGGGTTGGTGCCCAGCTTAATTATGTACAGGGTTTTAGCGAAAGGTTCCGGTGTAATCGGGTTGCTCCTTTTCTCTTTGATACTTAGACATCTACTTTGTTTGTCACTGACTTTACCCACTCCGTGACAGGTGTTACGAGGTGCGTTAGCCGGGAGGGCGGTGAGACTGCGTCGCGAGGACCGTAGTCAGGATACTTGGGTTTTTATCTCGTTTTTCTTATACTTTAAATAGTTAATTTGCTTGTGGATCTTATTAGTCGTGGACATGTATTAGATAGCACTGTGGATGAAATGTACCTATGCGTTTTAGTTACTTTCAGTGATGTTTTCTTATGCGGCACGCTTTCAGGAAAAGCTAAATGATTTCGAAAACGTTTTCTCAAAACGAAGTGCCGTGTGGGCACGGGTTTTGCAACCGCTGGTTTTATCCTTTCCAAACGGTGACGCCGCTTTTATAACATTAGTTAAATTACAGTACTCTGTTTGACGATGTACGTCTATTGTATGGTTGATGGTTGATGTATGATGTTGTAAATGAGACGCCGTGCATATGCAAAGGAGACTCTGTCCGTGGGCAGAGAGAATTTGTGTATGTGGCGGTCTGGCACGCACCGGGGATGAGGTTTAAGTTACCTTGTTAAGAAAAAAAAAATAATACACACAATTTTCCGCTTGAAAGACTCAAAAACCCCCGGGGGCGTGACAACTGCACCGAGTACATCACATGGACCTACATCACATGATGATGATGATGATTCAGATGAGGATGAGTGACTCTTTTCTTTCTTGTTTTTGGTTTTTCAGTTTCTTTTCACTTGTTGATGAACAAGAACTCTGTGACGCCCCACTTCCCAGGGGGTCACCCATCCCAGAACTACTCTAGCTCTAGCACGCTTAACTCTCATAACCTCTTGGATCTTGCTACCATCCAAAATGCTATAGCCGGGTTAAGAGATTTAGTCCTATCATATCATTTATATATAGGACTAATCCAAATTTCGGGGGTGTCACATTCTTCCCCCCTTTAAGCCCTGACGTCCATGTCAGGCTCAAGCACACTCACAAGCACCAGGCGATGTGAGACTCATCTCGCTAGCCTTAGCCGACCTTGTGGGGAGCTGCACTCCACCCACAACGGTCATTAGCCGGGGAGCCTCGCTCTACCCGCTAAATAACCCTGGCTCGGCCGAGACTTATCTTACATTTCCGGCTGGTACATGTCTCTGATACCATCTTAATCTGTCACGCCCCGGGGTTTTCATTCAGCGGAAACGGTTCACTATAATAAGTAATTTAGCATGTAAATTTTTTTTTTGAAAAGTCTTCTCCCCCGGCGCGTGCCCAGACCCGCCGCATGCACAGGGTCACTCTGCACTCGGACAGAGTCTCCCCTGTACATGCACGGCGTCGCAGCTAGTACAATGTTCAAACACAGCCAACAGTTCAATCACAACAGCTCAATCATTCACACATGCGCCAAAATTGCATAGAACTCACGGCCGATCAGTTTGAAAGCATAAAACCACAATTGTTGAAAATGGCGCCCACCCGGCACCAAGTTTTGAAAACCAGTTTTGAAATTAACATAAAACCACAGGGTTTGAAAATAGTGCCCACACGGCACTTGGGTTTTGAAAGCCATTTTCGTAATTCATAAATCCACAGAGTTTTTAAAGATGGTGCCCACACGACACCCAAGTTTTAAAAACCAGTTTTCGCAAACTTTTCCTTTTATTTTTTTTGTTTTCTCTTTTCACAAAACGGCCTCCAGAACGGCAAGAAAGTGTAATAACGTAAATATAAGATGTGCCGACATCTACACCGACCCCACGAGGGAATCGAGAACCACACGGCAACTACAAGAGTAAATGGAAAGCGAAATAAAGGAGGAAGTACAATACGGGGTCTCCTGGGACCCAAAGCTCCAGTCTCGGCCTCACCGTCGCCTAAATCCCCCCCCCCGGAAGGACCCTGTCACAAAGTGGGAAGTCAGCGACAAATAGTAGTAAAAAGGAATGCAGGAAAAATAAGTGCGCCCAACCGTAATCTATCCGGAGCAACCACTCCCCTAAACGGGAACAAGACCTCGCACACCTGCACAACCTAATCCGGGCACCTACCCCGGCATCCCCACCGAGCACCTACCTCGGTAAACCACGTCGGGCACCTACCCCGACGGGTCGCACCGCTCGCACCTCGGCGCCTCAAACCCCCCACCTGCGGGGGCCCCCACTATGTCACCTCGTGGGTTTACACGGGTCATGAACCACTTTTCCGGAAAAGCGCACCCTTTGCGGTGGCCAAACCGCGGGTGCGCGTGCTGCTGCCTCGAGCAAAGTAACCGACAATACCAACAGTACTCAGAAATAAAACCATAACCGCTATCACGTTAGCAACATAAATGTATAATCAAGAGTAAGCACGTCAACCGCTATCATGTTAGTAACATCAAGTATAATCAAGAGTAAAAACGACCGCCGGAAACCGATGCTAAACACTAAGCCAAAAAGACCCACACCGAAAAGAACCGGAAAGACCCAAACCGCTCACCTCATTTTCGCCGGTAAGGGAGGAAGGAGGAGGATCGTCCCGCTCTCGTTCGCCGGATTCCGCAGGATGTTCCTTCTCCCCATCTCGTCGCCTCGGTTCTTCACGCCAACCGATGAAGGGGAAAAACTAGGGCTCGAGTTTTCTCGCACGAGACCTAACGCACAAGGGAAACTAGGAGTGGGAAAAAGCCCTAAGTCCCAAACTCAAAATTAATTAATTAATTAGTCGTTTGGGCGCAAACCGGAGTCCGACTTACCTCGAAAAGCATGCCAAACGCCCGACCACTTAATTGAAGCACCCGAAACTGCTAGTAACCTTCAGAAATTAATTCTGGGAGATTTCACAAATGGTCCTCGTGCTCCTCGTCGGTGGTCGAATAGATCAGGATGTCGTCGATAAAGACCACCACGAACCAGTCGATGTAGGGCCTGAAGATGCGGTTCATCATATCCATAAACACCGCGGGGGCGTTTGTCAGTCCGAAGGGCATAACCGTGAACTCATAGTGGCCGTACCGGGTCCGGAAGGCAGTCTTTGGGATGTCCTCGTCCCGAACCCGAAGCTGGTGGTAGCCCGATTGCAGATCAATTTTGGAGAAAACCGTCGCTTCCCGCAGTTGGTCGAAGAGGTCATCGATTCTGGGCAGGGGGTACTTGTTCTTCACTGTAACCTTGTTGATCCCTCTGTAGTCGATACAGAGTCGTAGACTTCCGTCCTTCTTTCGCACAAATAGTACTGGCGCACCCCAGGGTGACACGCTTGGTCTGATAAATCCTTTGTCCAAAAGGTCTTCAAGTTGTGCCTTGAGCTCCTTCAATTCCACGAAGGCCATACGGTAGGGCGCCTTCGTAATAGGTTGTGTACCCGGTAGGAGTTCGATAGGGAACACCACTTCTCGTTCAGGGGGCATCCCGGGCAGTTCCGTCGGGAAGACGTCTGGAAAGTCTCTCACCACGGGAATGTCTGATGGCGTCCCCGAGGGTCGAGTGATCAGGTCCACTGATGCCAAGTAGGCCACGCACCCACCCTCTACTAATCTTCTGGCTCTTGCCGCTGAGATGACCACAGGGAAGGTAGTACTTTTGCATGCCAGGTACACGTGCTCAGGGAAACCCGGTTCTTATAGCCGCACTTGCCTTTTCTCGCAGTCGATGAGCGCTCGGTACCTCGAGAGCCAGTCCATGCCCAACACGACGTCGTACTCCTTCAAGGGTATCACCACCAAGTCCTACGGTCGAGTGATCGGGCAGGCGGCCATGAAGTTAACCGCCTCCAGAGCCCCAGCTGCCGTTTGGACCGTCATCCAATTTGGGAGAGGTGTCTCCCCAAGGTCATGCATGAACACGAAATCACAAGAAATAAAAGAGTGTGTTGCTCCAGTGTCGAAAAGGGTTCTAGCACGGGAATTTGAAACGGAAGTAATACCCGTAAGCACATCCTCTGGTGGATCCGACTCCTGGCAGGTCATTGAGTAAACCCTCCCTCCTGTCTGCGGTTGCTTCTCCCCCTCTCGCCGTGGTGCAGGGGGTCTAGAGGTTGACCCTATAGGTGCCTTCCCTCGTCCAGAAGGCTGTGGTGATGGTACCGAAGCTGCTGAAATAACCCATCCCAGGGTCAAGGGGCAGTTGTGGCGGAAGTTCCCCTGTTTACCGCAGCGGAAGCAATGATCATGACGCTGGGGGCAATCGGGTACTCGGTGCGCCCCCCCGCATATCACACAGGGCCTATCTCCCGGCCTCGACCCTCCTGCTGGCGCGCCCCGAGGTCCCGCCTGCGGTCTCCACCGTTTGGGGGGGTCGGCTCCCGCTAGAAGAGCCTCCTCCCGAGCTTTGCTGCTGTCGCTTCCTGTCCTCCTACCGCGCCGAGCTCTCCCTCCTGGCGCGCGTGACTGCAAACCCGCGCTCCACCGTAGTGGCCCTGTCGACCACTTTCTGAAAGGTGTGCAAGTCGGCTGCTTGCACCACCTCGAAGATATCGCTCCGGAAGCCATCGACGAAGAGTTGCGCCTTGTGGGACTCGTCCCTTATGACGAACGGGACGCAGTTTGCTAGCCGGACGAACTCCCGCTGATACTCCATGACCGTCCTGTTCCCCTGCTGGATGTGGTTCAAGTCATCCTCCAACTTCTTTTTGACACTGTTGCTGAAAAAGGCCCCAAACAGCTCCTGCTTGAACGTCGCCCAGGACGGGAGTGCGGTACTCTTTGTAGGATCGGGGCGTACTGTCTTCCACCACAAGCGGGCGTTCCCCTCCAGGAAATGGACCACTAGGGGAACCCGCTCGTCGTCCTCCATGAGCAAGTCTTCGAACAGTTTTTCCATCGACCCCACCCACTTCTCGACGACCCAAGGATCGGTCGTCTCCCCTTTGAACACGGGCGGGTCGTACTTCTTGAAGTCCGCTAGGTTGGCCCGTACCCGCTCTCGCTCAGTCGGCACAGCTGTCTCCTCCCCCGCGGCGGCGACAGCCACTGTAGGGGAAGGCGTGGCCACAGTCTCCTCCCGAGTAACCCCGCCGGTGGTCCCCGGCGCCGGTTCCGTAGTCGCCGCCGGCGGTGCCACTACCGTCGCAGCCTGCTGCTGTTGCGTCAGCTGACGCACGTGGTCCGTGAGGGTTGCCAGCTGCCCTGCCATCTCCCTCAATTGCTGCCGCAGGAGCTGGTTCTCCGTGGTGGTGTTCGTTTTGAAGCTCTGGAGGCACTACCTCTTCGGTGTCCACTGTACTGTATTCTCGGACCACCAAAGTCTGAAATACCTGTTCACCCAGAAGGAGCTAAACCTACGATAGAAACGGTGGTTAGAACTACTAAAGGATTACGACCTGTCAATCCAATACCACCCCGGAAAGGCCAACGCGGTAGCGGATGCGTTGAGTAGGAAAGCGCAGCAAGGAGCGACACTTGCAGGCGGGTTAACTGAACAGGACAGCTTGATCGCGGAGTTTGCGCTATGAAATTGGAAGTGGTACCGGCGGGCACGGTGGCACGACTGCTAACCTTGGTAGTCAAGTCGACGCTGTTCGAGAAGATTCGGGAAGGGCAACAGACCGACCCTCACTTGCAGCTCGTGCGAGACAAGATCTCCCCAGACCAAGAGAACGACTTTTCAGTGGAAGACGACGGCACCCTACGTTTCCGCGGGCGGATTTGCGTGCCGGATTCGACGGAATTAAAGGTGGAAATCTTGGCAGAAGTACACCGCGCCCCTTATGCGGCGCATCCCGGAGGCACGAAGATATACAGGGACCTCAAGCAGACCTTCTGGTGGCCAAAACTGAAGATGGATGTGACACGATACGTAGCCTACTGCTTGGTATGTCAACAGGTTAAGGCGGAACATCAGCGACCCGCAGGAAAACTACAGCCGTTACCAGTACCAGAATGGAAGTGGGATCGAATCACCATGGATTTTGTCACCGGGTTCCCACGCTCACAGCAGGGCCACGACACGATCTGGGTCATAGTGGACCGTTTAACCAAGTCAGCGCACTTCTTGCCAATTCATACGATGTGGACCCGGGATCGACTGGCCCAAGTTTACCTCAGCGAGATCGTGAGATTACATGGAGTTCCAGCATCTATTACCTCGGACAGAGACACGCGATTTGTCTCAAAATTTTGGCAGAGTCGACAGCAGGCATTGGGGACCAGAATGCAGTTTAGCACGGCCTTCCACCCACAGACAGACGGACAGTCCGAACGGGTGATACAGACCCTAGAGGACCTGCTACGCGCCTGTGTACTTGACTGGGGAGTCAGTTGGTCACGCTACCTGCCCCTCGTGGAATTCGCCTACAACAACAGCTACCAGGCCAGCATACAGATGGCACCTTTCGAAGCCTTATATGGAAGACGTTGTCGGTCCCCGATCTGTTGGGACAACTTGGGTGAACGAAAGTTCTTGGGACCCGACTTGGTGGAAGAAACTGAAGCAAAGATACGACTCATCCGACAGCGCCTACTAATCTCCCAGAGTCGACAGAAAAGCTACGCAGACTGTATGCGCCGCGACCTGGAATTCCAAGTGGGCGATCACGTGCTCTTGCGTGTTTTGCCATCCAAGGGGATCAAGCGTTTCGGACTGAGAGGTAAGTTGAGCCCACGGTTTGTGGGGCCATTCGAGATCCTGGAGCACATTGGCCCGGTGGCTTACCGCCTTGCCCTACCGCCTAGCCTCGACCGAGTCCACGACGTGTTCCACGTTTCGATGCTCCGGAAATACCTTTCCGACTCATCGCCTGTTCTGAAGGTCTCTACCCTCAAACTTAAGGAGGACCTGAGCTTCGAGGAAACCCTGGTGCGGATCCTAGCAAGGGAAAGTAAAACACTACGAAATCGAGCCATCCCCTACGTGAAGGTGCTCTGGAGCAACCATGAGGAGCGAGAAGCAACTTGGGAGTTGGAGTCAAAAATGAGGGAGTGCTACTCCGATCTTTTCACCGCGACCCAGGATTAAGTTTCGAGGACGAAACTTGTTTTTAAGAGGTGAGTGGTGTAGTAACCTCTCTTAAATTATATTTTGGATTTTATTTATTTAATTATTTATTACGTATCCCCCTTAGCGGTCCGGCGGTTGGATTAATAATTCACTTTTTCTGGACAGACCGTCCGGGCTCGTGGATATTTTTAGGCACTAGAGCTCGCGAAATGGAGAACGGCGACGCGATCGGATCTGAATTCCGACTTCGGAATCTCCCAGAATTAATTTCTGAAGGTTACTAGCAGTTTCCGGTGCTTCAATTAAGTGGTCGGGCGTTTGGCATGCTTTTCGAGGTAAGTCGGAATCCGGTTTGCGCCCAAACGACTAATTAATTAATTAATTTTGAGTTTGGGACTTATGGCTTTTTCCCACTCCTAGTTTCCCTTGTGCGTTAGGTCTCGTGCGAGAAAACCCGAGCCCTAGTTTTTCCCCTTCATCGGTTAGCGTGAAGAACCGAGGCGACGAGACGGGGAGAAGGAACATCCTGCGGAATCCGGCGAACGAGAGCAGGACGATCCTCCTCCTTCCTCCCTTACCGGCGAAAACGAGGTGAGCGGTTCGGGTCTTTCCGGTTCTTTTCGGTGTGGGTCTTTTTGGCTTAGTGTTTAGCGTCGGTTTCCGGCGGTCGTTTTTACTCTTGATTATACTTGATGTTACTAACATGATAGCGGTTGACGTGCTTACTCTTGATTATACATTTATGTTGCTAACGTGATAGCGGTTATGGTTTTATTTCTGAGTACTGTTGGTATTGTCGGTTACTTTGCTCGAGGCAGCAGCACGCGCACCCGCGGTTTGGCCACCGCAAAGTGTGCGCTTTTCCAGAAAAGTGGTCCATGACCCGTGTAAACCCACGAGGTGACATAGTGGGGGCCCCCGCAGGTGGGGGGTTTGAGGCGCCGAGGTGCGAGCGGTGCGACCCGTCGGGGTAGGTGCCCGACGTGGTTTACCGAGGTAGGTGCTCGGTGGGGATGCCGGGGTAGGTGCCCGGATTAGGTTGTGCAGGTGTGCGAGGTCTTGTTCCCGTTTAGGGGAGTGGTTGCTCCGGATAGATTATGGTTGGGCACACTTATTTTTCCTGCATTCCTTTTTACTACTATTTGTCGCTGACTTCCCACTTTGTGACAGGGTCCTTCCGGGGGGGAGATTTAGGCGACGGTGAGGCCGAGACTGGAGCTTTGGGTCCCAGGAGACCCCGTATTGTACTTCCTCCTTTATTTCGCTTTCCATTTACTCTTGTAGTTACCGTGTGGTTCTCGATACCCTCGTGGGGTCGGTGTAGATGTCGGCACATCTTATATTTACGTTATTGCACTTTCTTGCCGTTCTGGAGGCCGTTTTGTGAAAAGAGAAAACAAAAAAAATAAAAGGAAAAGTTTGCGAAAACTGGTTTTTAAAACTTGGGTGTCGTGTGGGCACCATCTTTCAAAACTCTGTGGATTTATGAATTACGAAAATGGCTTTCAAAACCCAAGTGCCATGTGGGCACTATTTTCAAACCCTGTGGTTTTATGTTAATTTCAAAACTGGTTTTCAAAACTTGGTGCCGGGTGGGCGCCGTTTTCAACAATTGTGGTTTTATGCTTTCAAACTGATCGGCCGTGAGTTCTATGCAATTTTGGCGCATGTGTGAATGATTGAGCTGTTGTGATTGAACTGTTGGCTGTGTTTGAACATTGTACTAGCTGCGACGTCATGCATGTACAGGGGAGACTCTGTCCGAGTGCAGAGTGACCCTGTGCATGCGGCGGGTCTGGGCACGAGCCGGGGGAGAAGACTTTTCAAAAAAAAAATTTACACGCTAAATTACTTATTATAGTGAACCGTTTCCGCTGAATGAAAACCCCGGGGCGTGACAAACTCTAATAGTCATGTAACTAAGAACTTATCCTCCTTGTATTTTTACTTTTTGTCTATATTCACCATTTGACAATTTGTGACAAAAGGGGGAGAACAGAAATGATTGGAGACGAATCAAAAAGGGGGAGAACAGAGATGATGAAAAGAGATGCTCAAGATAGGGGGAGATAAACAATTGAGGACAAGAGCCACAAAACAAAAGAGCCGGAAAAACAAAAGAACCAAAAGGACGAATCAAATGTAGGATTGACATTTAATTTCTAATGACTAACGTTTGATTTTGTTTGGAGTTTTTGTTTTGCGGGATATACATCACTTTAAGACTCGAAGTCCTAAGTCATAGAGTTTGTTCTAAGACTGGTTCAAAGGTAATTTTCGTTTATTGGATCTTTCACGCAAAGAAAGTCAATGTTATGGTGATGACATTGAGTTTCGATTTTTTGGTTTAAGATGAGTGTCTTGAGCGTTTTATGTATTTTTGGGTTTTGTCACGAAATTGCCAAAGGGGGAGATTGTTACGGCTTTTTGTGTTGGCATATTTCGTGAGTTGAGTCAAAGTCTTAAAGGGATCAAATTGTCAAATCAGCTTTCGAAGACTCATTGAAGATTTAACATGAGCTCAAGATAACTCTCAGGTATGATTAATTTAATCATGGTGATTTAAGTACATTTATAATCATTGGAATCAGGAAATTATTGAAACCCGGTTTAGACGTGGTTTTGGGAACTCGGTTTTTAACTCACAACTTATTCTAAGTTTGGATTCCGGTACTTGGTCTGTTTTGGATAAAACTTATCTTGGAAAAATCAGTTTTTACATTGAGTACCGGAACCCCACTTTGAGTTCCTCAAACCCGACACAGGATTTTCCGTAATTCACATTGAGTACCGGAACACGGTGTGGAGTACCGGAACACAATAGGAAAATCTGTGTTTTGCATCATTGAGTACCGGAACCCATTATTTAGTACCGGTACACAATGCCATGTCGTGATAAGATTAAAAAACCGACTCTAATTAGTTTCCAAAGGTTATAAATAGATACTTAGGGTTTCTCGACAACGACCGATCAATTCAAAAACACTCGAGAGCAACCCTAGAGGCTAGGTTTTTATCGTTCTTCTTTTTAGCCTCTTTTAGGTCAATTCGACGATTCTTCCAAGATATACTTTTTGTCGAATTTATCTAGTCTTTGCTTAGAGATTCCTTCCATGGTTCTTCAATGTTAATCTAAGCAAAGGATCACCATCGAAGCCTATATTCTGTATCGGCTGAGTTTGCGTTGTGGATTCGACGTAGCATCGTGGATTCGGTGTGTTGAAGGCGTTTCGTGGATTCGAAACGTGTGCTCGTGGATTCGAGTGGCGTTCATGGATTCGAACGTGTGCAGTGGACGTGCAATCGGTGGAGCGCAAGGTCCGAAAAAATTGAAGGAGGGATTGAGTGTAGAATACCGGGATTTCGGATAGCGCACCGACCTAGCAAGATGGCGTGGAGCGGAGAGATCGCCTCGAGCATGTTCCATATGTGTGTTCAGATGAGTTCGGGTTGTTTTAGATCGACGCAGAAGCCCCAGCTTGAATCGGAGTTTTTCGGGAACTGTGTGCCATTAGAGGACTGGTTTGGGAAGCCTAATCTCCACAGTGGTGTGCAGAAAATTTGGGAAACACTTGGAACAGGTGTATTTTATGATTACAGCGGAGTTCGGGAGGTTCCGAACTGACGCGGAGGGCCCGAAGGCAAAAAGTGAGTTGGAACTGGCAATTTTGGAGCCGGTTTTTGGATTGAGCATACCGACCCCACGGTTGAGCGTTTTGAGGGGGAAAAGCTTTGGACATGTGTATTTTCAGTTTACAGCGGAGTTCGGGAGGTTTCGGACCGGTGCGAAGGCCCCGAGGGCAAAAAGTGAGTTGAAGGGGGCATTTGATGGATTATTTAATTAATTTAATTAATTTAAGTAAATTAGTGGATGGTCTGTGGAGTAATGGATTAAGAGATGGAATTGGATATTAGGTGGATTAGATTTTTTTTTAAGTTGAGGGATTAGTTTATTGTATCTCTCTCTACAGCTGTTTGGCACCCCCGACTTAATTAAGTCATCCCTTAATTAAGATGTCGCCACGTCATCGCCTTCCTCTCCTGCAAAACAGAGGAATCATAAGAAAACAGAGGAAAGGAAGTAATAGAGAAAAGAGGGGAGAAGGAGAAGAAGATGGAGAAAGAGAAGGAAAAAAAAAAAGATGGAAAAGAAAGGATTTTGAATGGGAGTTGTGATGGTGGACCCACTGTTGGAAACCGGGCGAAGCGCGCGCGATGAGCCTCGAGCAAGGTACGTTGCGGTTTTTGAAGAAGCTTGGTTTTTTTGGTTTTGGTTTGATGGAGTTGGGTTTTTGAGTGGGTTTTTGGAGGTGTGTGTGTGTGGTTTGGTGCTGTCGGCGTGGAGGGGGGCTGTGACGCCCCACTTCCCAGGGGGTCACCCATCCTAGAACTACTCTAGCTCTAGCACGCTTAACTCTCATGTTCCTCTTGGATCTTGCTACCATCCAAAATGCTATAGCCGGGTTAGAGATTTAGTCCTATTATATCATTTATATATAGGACTAATCCAAATTCCGGGGGTGTCACATTCTTCCCCCCTTTAAGCCCTGACGTCCACGTCAGGCTCAAGCACACTCACAAGCACCAGGCGATGTGAGACTCGTCTCGCTAGCCTTAGCCAACCTTGTGGGGAGCTGCACTCCACCCACAACGGTCATTAGCCGGGGAGCCTCGCTCTACCCGCTATATAACCCTGGCTCAGCCGAGACTCATCTCACATTTCCGGCTGGTGAATGGCTCTGATACCAACTTTGACGCCCCACTTCCCAGGGGGTCACCCATCCTAGAACTACTCTAGCTCTAGCACGCTTAACTCTCATGTTCCTCTTGGATCTTGCTACCATCCAAAATGCTATAGCCGGGTTAGAGATTTAGTCCTATTATATCATTTATATATAGGACTAATCCAAATTCCGGGGGTGTCATAGGGGCAGCAGCTGTGGGCGCGCGCAGCTGGGCTTCGCAGCCTGCGCGGGCGCGCATGAGCGCCCAGCGCAGCAGGCCGCTGCGCAGCGCGCGTGTAATATCATAGATTTTGTAACACTTAATACCTCCTGCTAATAAAGTTTCCGTTTAATATGACTAATGTACCGGGTTTTACTTAAGTCGATAATTCGGAGGTGCGGGTATTTTTCTGCGATAGAGCACGGAAAACGGAGAACGGCAGTGCGATCGGATCCGGATTCCGATTTACGGAACTCCCGGAAAGGGGTAGAAAGTGATCGCAATGGCCGGGGGGTGCATCGAAATCCGCGTAAGTGATTTGGCACGCTTTCCGAAGAAAAAGAGGGAATTATCTTTATAGAATTATCTTTATGGAATTATCCCGAAGGATCTTAATTGAGGAATTAATTAATTGAGAAATTAATTAATTGAGGGATTAATTAATTGAGAAATTAAATAATTAGGATTTTAAAATATCCGATGTGGTTTTTGTCGTATAAAAAGATTATTTTGTATCTTCTCCCGAAAAAAAGTGAGAGAAAAGGAAAAGAAAGACGAAACCCTAACCGGAAGGAAACGAGAGGAAAGGCGAAACCCTAATCGGAAGAGAACGGTGGAAAAGAAGGTGAAGGCTAAAGGACCCAAACCCTCCCGACGAACGCGCCGAAGCCGGGAGCGTGAACGGATAACCGTCTCCTACGATTAGAGGTAAACTAATTTTATTTTCGTATAGTTTCGCGCGGTTTTTGGGTTTCGGTCTTTCATGGAGTTTAGGAGTAGCCGTTTGCTACCCAACGTATCGCGCCGCGAAGCCCTAGGGAGTCGCCGCGCGACCGTAATGCGCGCCGCGCGGGGAAGGTGCCCGCGCGGCCACGGCTAGAGCCGCGCGGGATCAAGCTTCCCGCGTGGCTACGGCTAGGGTAAACGCCGCGCGGGGCCGGTGCCCGCGGGGCCGGTGCCCGCGCGGCCGCGGCAAGCGCCGCGCGGGGCCGGTGCCCGCGCTGCCCCGCGCGGCCGCGGCAAGTGCCGCGCGGGTGAGCGCCCGTGCGGTCCAGGCACGTGCCGCGCGGGGCCCAAGCCCGCGCGGCCGCTGCCAGTGCCGCGCGGGCAGGCACCCGCGCGGCTGGGGCACGCGCCGCGCGGGGTCATGCCCGCGCGGCCGCAGCCGGTGCCGCGCGGCGGTGGTGCATGCCGCGCTGGGCCTTGCCCGCGCGGCTGCGGTTTGTGCCGCGCGGGCGGGTACCCGCGCGGCGGCGGCGGTAGCGCATGCCGCGCGGGGCCTTGCCCGCGCGACGGCGGCGGCAGCGCATGCCGCGCGGGGCCTTGCCCGCGTGGCTGCGGTTTGTGCCGCGCGGGCGGGTGCCACGCGGTGGCGGCAGCACGTGCCGCGCGGGGCCATGCCCGCGCGGCCGCGGCTAATGCCGCGCGGGCGGACGCCCGCGCGGTTGCGGCGCGCGTGGTCGGTGCCCGCGCGGCCGCGGCAAGTGCCGCGCCGGCCTGCGCCCGCGCGGCCGCGGTTTGCGCCGTGCGGGGCTGAGGTCCGCACGGTTGCGGATGAGACCGCGCGGGGTTGGTGCCCGCGCGGCCGCGGCGTGCGCCGCGCGGATCTAGGTTCCGCGCGGTCACAACAAATACCGCGCGGGGCCGGTGCCCGCGGGGCCGTACGACACGCAACTCCGCAGGGGCGGCCGCGTCGCTCAACGCGCACGGGCGCCACCACCGGGTCAAGTCGTCCTTAGTGTTTTTGAGTTGTTGGGCTCGGTATATCCACTATTATATTGTTGATCTGACCACGGCTCTTGTGGGGACTATTTCTAGGTCCGGGCGTCAACAGAGAGCGAGGTTAGGTCTCCGGAGTACACGTTTCGCATAATCGAGGTGGGTAGGTGTTGGTTATTACCGGTGTTGTGTCATTTTCGAATACTCGTTTGATAAAGTAGATATGTTGATAGTTTGACTAACCCCATAGCATGTGAATCCCTTTTTATATGTCAATAAAAACGGTTGCGGTCGCAGGTGCGTTATACTGTTCTGACTAAAGCGGCTGAGGTCGCAAGGCAAAATAAAATACTCATATTGCTTGCACGCACACCGGCAGTTTGGCCACTGCAGAGGGTGTATTTTTACGGAAAGATGGTAAGTCGTTTACCCGTGTACCCCACAAGGGGAGGTTAGTGGGGACCCCTCAAGGAGAGGCGGCTGCTACTTGGGCAGTCGAGGGGTTGGAGGCACCAAGAAGATGAGTACGGTATTGGGGTTGGGGCCCAAAATATTCTGAAAGCTGGGGTAGGTGCCCAACGGGACTTTCAACAGGGATTTAGCGATACATGTGGGGGAGGGGGAAAGTAAATGCTCCGGTGATTCGGTGTGTTCATTCTATTATCGCGTTTACTTACATGTTTCTACTTTATCAGTCACTGACAACCCACACTGTGACACGTTCGAGTAGGGGTAGAATTCGGGACGACGGTGAGGCATCAGTTAGAGGACACTAGCCAAGAGGGCTAGTAAAACGATACGTTATTTTCTTTACTTTTGGTTATTTCATTTTACTATGGTTAGTTTAACTGTGATTCATTTACTGTGGTTTCTGATGGATGTTGGGATGAGGATTGTCACGCCCCGGGGTTTAAACACGCGGAAGAAACGTCACCGTTTAGCTCTCAAATTTGGCATATATTTTTTTTTTTCAATCAATCTTCCCCAGTGCGTGCCCAGACCCGCCGCATATACAAATTCACTCTGCAAACGGGCAGAGTCTCCTTTGTATATGCACGGCGTCCTGACTACAAAGTCCATATCATCCTACCTTTAACCACACTAGTTCAATCGTCAAACACATACAACCGTTTTCCATAAGTAATAAAGAGGCCGACTATTTTTGAAAGGATAAAACCGCAGGGTTTTGAAAGCGGTGTCCACACGACACCCAAGTTTTATAAAGTCATTTCGAAATCCATAAATCCACTGGGTTTTGAAAATGGTGCCCACACGGCACCCAGGTTTTTCAAAACTATTTCGAAATCCATAAATCCACAGGGTTTTAAAAACGGTGCCCACTCGACACCAACATTTTCAAATCATTTTCGCAATGTTTTCTTTCTTTTTCTTTTTGGTTTGAAAACGGCCAACAAGCAGATAGTAAACCAAACATTCATCCACAGAGTTTTTAATAATTCCAACATCCAAGTCAACCCAACAAAAGTATCACACCCACATAGCTACTGACAGATAATGAAATAAGCACAAGGAGAACTAACCACAGTCTGTAGCCTCGAAGGGCCGATAGACCTCTCATCGCGGCCTCACCGTCGCCCTAGCTCTCACCCCTGACTGAACCTGTCATAGAGTGGGGAGTAAGCGACACAAGATACAAAGTATGAAAAGCATGAAGGGCTATAACTAAAGCAAACTGTAAGAAAAACCAGAGCAACCGCCCTCATCATCGTGAAATCGACAGTAAAGCCTTCCCCCTGTGCAATCCAAACCGGGTACCTGCCCTGGCAACCACACCGAGCCCCTACCTCGGCCACCGCACCGAGCACCTGCCCCGGCGCCACACCGAGCACCTACCTCGGCCACCGCACCGAGCACCTGCCCCGGTGCCACACCGAGCACCTGCCTCGGCACCACCGCTCACACCCCCCACCTATGAGGGCCCCCATTACGTCACCAACACATGGGGTACACGGGTCAACGTACCACTTTTCCGGAAAAGCACACCCTCGTGGTGGCCAAACCGCTGGTGTGCGTGTAGCAACCTCGAGCATCGACCGAGCACCAACCTCGGCCAACCAGACCGAGCACCTACCTCGGTAAACTAGACCGAGCACCTGCCTCGACAATCACCCCGAACATGATGTATTATCGAGCACCACGACCCTTAGTCGCCATAAATATGATGATAATAAACACGTAAGCGTATACGGGGGTTAGTAATATTTTCACATGTCAAACCTTTGCTCTTACCAATTACACTCGTTTCCCGACTCAAGAACTGTCGAAAGAGGAACCCACCTTCCGACTTCCGACTGGTCGCACCGATCACCGTCCTCATCGCTGGTATGCCCCGAACAACCCTACTGTTGTTCGGAGAGGGCGAATTGCCTGTCCAATCTCCCAGCGCGACGTTCATAAATCCGGAGGTCCAAATCACCCCCATTACCCCTTAAAATGATAAACATAATAATAACAAAAACATGCACCAAGAGGTTCTAAGGGGTACCCACCTCGAAGTCAGTCGAACGAACACCCCCGACGTAGGCTGGTCCCGAACTCCCGCATGACTACCGGGAGGCTGGTGCTGAACTGCTGGGCCCTGAACAGAAACTGTGATCAGCAATAGACTCACTCATACTCATCCCGACAACACTACAGTAACCTGAATCCATTCTTTCATACCGTGGTACGCGATACACGCGCCAGAAATCGTAAAACCGACGATTTCGCCGATTTACGGAACGATATCCACTTTCCGCTCAATGGGAGCCACTGGATCCCTAACAGACGTTTAGAGATCAATGACACACTGCCTGAGATAACACATAAGGTTACAATTGCATTTTGACCCCTAGGGTTTCAAGAACTCACACTTTTATAGCAATTTGAGAGCCGTTTTCGCTCGTTCTCTTTATTGGGACATCATTTTAATGAACCGTCACCTTTAGTAAGAGGCCCTCGAATTGCTGGACACCGTGCTCACCAATTTCAGCCGCACGGAACCCGAGAAAAACTTTGGGCCAAGACTTACTATACCAACATAGGCTTAATAGCAATTTTATTTCTTCGGTTCGACCAAACTGAAAACTAAGGTGAGCATCGCGTCAAATGACCCCAAAATAGCTATGAGCTCACTGTCGCGACCTCGCAAACTGTTGGGTTATGATAGGATATGGATCTAAATAGGGGAAAAAACACCTAGAGGGGGGTTGAATAGGTGTAAACCATAAACACTCAAAAATCGTTGCACAATAAAACCCAATGCGGAAATGAAAAAATAACACGCACGATTTTTACGTGGAAAAACTCCAAACCGGAGTAAAAAACCACGGGACCGATAATACGGCGAAATCCACTAGAATTAACACACGTACAAGGTGATATACCGTACTCACAGACGACTCAACCTTTTTCATACGCTCCTAGTAGATCTTCTCCGCTCGCTCCGCAACGCTTCTCGAATCCACGAATAGCGTCCAACGCCGAATCCACGGCGTCCAACGTCAAATCCACGACGTCCAACCGAATCCACGGTCTTCACCCAGTAGCACGTCTCGAATCCACGAACGTACCTCGCTCCGAATCCACGAGAGCGGTTGCACCTTGAATCCACAAGGCCACGCGAGTCCACGCGCCGATTTTGGGAAAATCGTTGTTTTTGGGTGGTGGTGATCCGCCGAATACTTAGATTAGAAATAGATCGGAAATACCATCTAAGTATTCATTGATTTGATTCTAGTCAACATCTGAGTTTGAAACCTAGAATCAAATCAATTAATATAGATGAAGAAACATAGATTTAATCTCGTTATTTCCTTTTTTCTCTATATGTGGATTTTTCTCTTTTTGACCGTATTTTGGATTACCCTAAAAAATGAATCATAGGATCTATTTATAGGTTAGAAACTGTTGGAAGAGGATAAGAATAAAAAACTAACCTTTTCTGGAATTTCACAGGACGACGGTCCGGACTGGAAATATGGCGGTCCGGACTCTCGTAATGAAACAGACTTTTTCCAGAAAAACATACCTTCGGGGTCCGGACTGTAATTTCCACGGTCCGGACTGTTCATGCAATTCCTGCAAATTCCACGTTCGGGGTCCGGACTGAAGTGACCAAGGTCCGGACTAGAATTGCGCATGAACTAACCTATGTTCGGGATCCGGACTGTAGTGTCAGGTCCGGACTTTGAACATGTAGTATGTCCAGTTTTTGATTTTTATGCAATTAAGAATTCATCCAAGTGTTTCTACACTATAAGAAGTATTCGGATCACCAAAAATATTTAGTTAAACATACCTGATCTTTTTGAATTCTTCTTTCTTGAGATTGAGGTATATGATCCAAACTTCTTCATCTTCAATCTTCAAGACTTAAATAATTTCACGAAATACGCCAACACAAATTCCTTAACAATCTCCCCCTTTGGCGGTTTCGTGACAAAACACAAATCCACTCAAGAAAATTCAAAAAGAATATTTTTGTTGCTATCACCATACAACAAAAATTTACAATGGAGAACCAAATGAGATAAACTCCTAGAACAGACTCTAGACTTAGACATCTGAAATCTCCGCAAAAGAAAACATTCTTGACAAAAGAGATCGTTAGATACCTCAAGAATTTTTGCATATATAAAACCAAAACCAGAGATAGAGTTTATACTCATCATGACATTTATGAATTCAGATATGTAATAAGATCACAATCAAAATTAGACATATCTTCTAAGCATTAAAAACCAAATGTCATATGTATGTTAGTTGACAAACAACTCGTTAGAAATATTACATGCCCAAATAGTTAATCGAATAGTTAGTAGAGGCATGCATGCAAAACCCAATTCAAACCAAAAGTTGATGTCATGTGTCATACTAGTTGATGTCATACTTACCTTTCTTAGTTCCTTTCATTGTTTTGTTCTCTCTCCCTCCCCCTTTTTGTCACAAAATAAGCCAAAAATTACAAAACGGAGAGGTGAAAAGTACTAAAACAAGAAAAAACAGAGACCTAAACAAAGAAAAATTGAAAACTAAGCCTGCACAAGAAAACGATAGGTTAGAAAGAAGTTCAATTGTCAGACTCTGAGCCTTCTGAGCTACTGCAGTCCAGTTTGTGTAAAATTCCTCACGCGATGCAAATAATAGCCAAGCATTTCTGAAAATCTACAGATCTGAATGAGATTGCCTTGCTCAATTAGTTTGCCAAACTCTGGTGAGTGGTCTCGAAGAGCACCAACATTGACGTGCCTCTTGCCAATGCATTCTCGATGTTCAAATGCTCTAAAGCGGTCCGTATTGACAAACACTTCCTCCAAGCGAGGTGGAGAATCAGGAGCCACCGGTTCATTGATTTCAACACCTCGTGCTCGACCAAGCCGTCGAGCAAGTCTTTTTCTTTTCAACGAGATGGATGAAGAAGTTACTGGTGCTTTTCCTTTATCCATAGCAGTTTTTCCTTTTGAAGAAACAGGGGTCTTCCGTGTCGACTTATCAGGCGTCGTTTCCTCATCCATTAAATCATCCCAATTCACTTCATCTTTTTCCGGTTCAGTCTCTGAATCATTAAGAAAAACACACTCCCCTTTACGAAGAGTTTTCTTTGCTCTTTTTAATTTATTTGTCGCTCTCGTGTGTACCATAGCAACTAACAGGAATATTATCAGTGAGAACACCATTGTCGCTATTCAACGTTTAAGAACCTGCGAGCAACAACTCAAGAACACGAGAAAAATTGTTTATTTTCAAAATTTTGAAAAATTGTACCTAAACAATCATTATCATGTAGAGAGACTAGGATTCAAACAAGTTTTGCAAAAGGAATTTTAAAAATAGATCAATCCCATGATTTTCAAAAATTCCTATTATATGCCCTAAAACCGAATTTTCAGAAATCAAAGCCTAAAAATTCGTTAATCAAGAGAATACCTAGAAAATAATCAAAACTAATCTACCCAGAGTTCTTATTTCAAAAGAAATTTGATCAAAAACCAATCTCAAACGCAAAAGTTACAGGATTTCCAACACGTTTTGAGCAAAATAGTGAAAAACTGTGAAAAACCGAGTTTTTGATCAAGAAAACTTACTTGCAATCGAAGAACTTGAGTTGAAAAGGCTCCAAATCAGTTGATTTCTAGAGAGAGAAGCTCTGGAGACTTTGGAACAAAAGATTGTAGGAAAAAGAAATCGAAACCCTTTTGTTCTATTTAAAACCCTAGCCGCGGTCCGGATCGGATCGTGAAACCAGTCCGGATCGGCTAACCCGCAGGAATGCCTACGTTCGGGGTCCGGATCGGCTTGTCCAGTCTGGACCGGCTTCATACTTTTTCTTCAGAAAAATTCAGAAAAATTCCAGAAAATCCCGAAAAAATATGTAAGCACTTTTGTGTATCAACTTTAAATGAAAATCATCGTTTCATATTAAAAGAAATAGATTATGCAAAATCTATCAATAATATCCAACTAATGAAACGAAAATTTATAAAAATTAAATCCCTTAAAGTTGAACAACTTCAATCACATCTAACATGACCTTATGAGTAATGCCTTTATCAAATCATCAATTTGGTAAAGAAAATGAAATACCAAGATCAATATGTCACGCCCCGGAACCCGGGCTCGCCAACAGATCCGCCGTGCACACGGGATTTCCCGCGTACACGAAGCACTGGTAACCTGCTCCGATATAATATGAACAATAAAAGAGCATAATACAGAGCTGAAGTAGAAGAACCACATAGTATCTCAGACTGCAACTACAAATAAAGCTGTAATAAGTACAATAATCTCCCAGCTCACCAAAATAATACAGTCAGCTGGCCAGCGCCAGACCCAAAATACCACAGTCTGAGTAAAGAGTACAACATCTGTCTAATATCCACTCTCAGTCTCACAGGAGATCTATCTACTCAGCGATCCCCTTACCTTTATCAGCTGCCGATGGCCTAGCAGCTCCCGCAGACGACTCTGCAAAATAAGAAGAAGAAAGAGAGAAACAACAATGGGGGTGAGAACTACCAGATAAACCAGTAGCCTCCCCTAGTGGGTAAAACCTCAACTCTGACGCACCCACTAGGACTACTCGAGGCAACAAGAAAGAACAGTGGTAAGCTATAAAGGCTGCTGAAAAAAAGAAACTATCACCACTATGCCTCTAAATGCCATGTAGCATGAAATGACTGTATGCAACAATACCAAACATGCCTGCCTGAAATAACTCAGTCTTGTGTCACTAGTAAAACTGGTACTGCCTGCTGTGTTGGGTTATATGAAATATAGATCTAAATAGGGGAAAAAAACACCTAGAGGGGGGTGAATAGGTGTAAACAATAAACACTCAAAAAATCATTGCGCAATAAAACCCAATGCGGAAATAAAAAAGAACACGCAAGATTTTTACGTGGAAAAACTCCAAACCGGAGTAAAAAACCACGGGACCGATAACACGGTGAAATCCACTAGAATTGAAACACGTACAAGGTGATTTAACGTACTCACAGACGACTCAACCTTTTACCATACGCTCCTAGTTGATCTTCGCCGCTCGTTCCGCAACGCGTCTCGAATCCACGATCTGCGTCCAACGCCGAATCCATGGCGTCCAACGTCGAGTCCACGACGTCTGACCGAATCCACGGTCTTCACCCAGTAGCACGCTTCGAATCCACGAACGTACCTCGCTCCGAATCCACGAGAGCAGTTAAACCTTGAATCCACAAGGACACGCGAGTCCACGCGCCGATTTTGGGGAAATCGTTGTTTTTGGGTGGTGATGATCCGTCGAATACTTAGATCAAAGATAGATAGGAAATACCATCTAAGTATTCATTAGTTTGATTCAACTCAAGATGTGAGTATGAAAACCTAGAATCAAACTAATTAATATAGATGAAGAAACATAGAGTAATATCTAATGATTTCCTTTCTTCTCTATATGTAGATCTTAGGCCGTATAAGATGATATTTGAATATGACGGCTATTTTTCTTTTTATCGGCTTCCCCTAGAAAAATGAATCATAGGGTCTATTTATAGGTTAGAAAACCTAGGAAGGAGATAAGAATCAAAAACCTACCATTTCTGGAAATTTTACGGACAGCGATCCGGATCGGATTTCGGCGATCCGGATTGCAGTAGCAAGAAAGACGGTTTCCAAAAAAACGATGGTTCGGGATCCGGATCGAAATGGCTGATCCGGATCGTTCATACAGTTTCACCAAACATCAACGTTCGGGATCCGGATTGCAAATCCTGATCCGGATCGTGCAAGTAAAAAGGTAAAACTAGTGTTCGGGATCCGGATCATGAGATGCTGCGATCCGGATTGAACCAGTGTATGAACGAACACCCTTCGGGATCTGGATCGAAATGTCTGATCCGGATCCTGAACATGTCCCATGTCCAGTTTTTGATTTTTATGCAATGAAAAATTCTTCCAGGTGTTTCTACACTACAAGAAGTATTCGGATCACCAAAAATCTTTAGTTAAACATACCTGATCCTTTTGAATTCTTCTTTCTTGAGATTGAGTTAAATGATCCAACCTTCTTCACCTTCAATCTTCAAGACTTGAGCCTTTCACGAACTTACGCCAACTCAAATTCCGTAACAATCTCCCCCTTTGGCGGTTTCGTGACAAAACACAGATCCACTAAAGAAAATTCAAAAAGATATTTTTGTTGCTATCACCATACAACAAAAATTTACAATGGAGATCCAAAAATTTTAAAAACATGAGATAAACTCCTAAAACAGACTCTAGACTTGGACATCTGTACTCTCTGCACAAAGAAATCATTCTTGACAAAAAGAATCGTTAGATACCTCAAGAATTGAAACATACAAAACCAAGTACAGAGATAGAGTTTATCTGATCATCATGACATTTGAGAATTCAGATATGTAAGAGAATCATAGTCAAAAACCAACATATCTTCTATGCATTCAAAAATCAAATGTCACAAAGTGTTAGTCCAACATCAACTTGTTAGTCAAATTACATGCCCAAATAGTTAGTCGAATAGTTAGTAGGAACATGCAACAAATCACAAGATAAAAAACCAAAGTTGAAGTTGAAGTGATACTTACCTTGATGTGTGATGTTCACACATTAACACAGTTTTCACATCATCATTGTTCAAGTTCTCTCTAAACTCTCTCCCCATTTTTGTCACAAACTAAGCCAAAAGTACAAAAAATTAAGGAGAGTTAAAAATTTCAAAAATGTAAGGAAATGTACGAACTAGAACTAAGAGTAAGTCCTAAAAACTGAACTAAAATCTAAAAAGGTAAAAGCCTGCACAAATCTGCACAAAAATTGTAAGAGCACAACTTAGTTATCGGAGTCTGAATCCTCAGACGCACTATATCCCATCTTAGCGAACATGTTCTTGATCAATTTCCTCATCGAATTTACTTTCTTGGTCAATGTAATTTGGGATGCCGTTATGATCTCGAGTTCTTCAGACATTCGCCTTTGTTATATGGTTATCCGCTCTTGCTCAGAAGATAGGCGCTGTTGTTGCTTGAAAATCGAAGTTACTGATGCGTCATCATCCGCGCCAGGTGCTTGTTGAGACGGTGAGGCCGAGGTGCCGACACAAGGTTTCTTTCCAGTGGATGGTGTCGGAGTGACATGTGGTAATTTGTGAAGGGACTTCACAATCGTTGACTCATCTATCATCCCCCAACAGTGTTGATAAGATGTCGAGCTTATATCAATGTCAAACTTTTGTAATATCCTCATGATGATTAAAGGAAACGGAAGTCGCTCAGAAGGATGAGGATGCACAATATATCTTGACATTCTATTCCAAATTATGTAGGGGATATTCATGTTCAATCCGACAGCCTCAGAGGGATGACCTATGAGATATAAGAACAGCAGTCTCTCCCATCTCACGACCTTAGTCTGCATGTTAGGTAGAATGTTGTAACACGTGATGAAATTTAGAAATCGGTACTCCAGTCGAAGATGTTTGGATTTTACACTTTTACCATCAGCTGATTTCGTTCCTTCCAAACAAATTTTATTTATCACTGTTTGCCACAAGGCATTCGTCAAACTTCTTCCTTTCAAAAAGTTTAGCCCCGATGTGTTAGATTCCATTCCAAGGACTTCGCCAATTAGCTGCGGAGTGATTTTAAGTTTCATCCCTTGGATATTTGTATAGAAATGCATTGATCCATGTTCATCTTCTTGAAGATGTCTTGCATTCGTGTAAAAAGTTCTTACACGATACAAACAATACCCAAGTAGTTCGGGGAATCGGCAGACTTGGATGAGATTAGCTTGCTCAATCAAGGTTCCAAACTCTTGTGAGTGATTTCGGAGAGCTTCAGTGTTGACATGACGTTCACCGATGCATTCACGACGTTCAAACGCTCGAAGGCGATCCATGCTGACGAACACTCCTTCCACGCGAGGCGGGGAGTCAGGAACTATCGGTGTGTTAATATTAGCGTCTCGTCGTAGTCCAAAGCGTCTAGTTACTCGTTTTCTTTTCACAGAGATGGTTGGATTAGCAATAGGCGCTTTTCCTGTGTCCATGGGTCCCTTTCCTTTTGATCCATCGGAAGCTTTTTGTTCAGGCAATGAGTCATCGTCATCTGTCAATTCAGTCCAATCTATCTCTTGACAATCTGCTTCCACTTCTGTGTCGCTGATCAGAAGAAACTCACCTTTTTGTTGTGTTTTCTTAGCTCTCTTTAATTTGTTTGTGGCCCGAGTGTGCACCATAGTGACCAACAAAGGGATGATCCATGAGAATCCCATTGATCCAAGTGCCTTAAGAAGATTGAAATCCTGTGAAGACCAACTCAAGAACACATGAAAATATTGTTAATTTTCAAAAATTAGAAGAATTGTACCCAAACAATCATAATCGTGTAGAGAGACTAAGAATCAAATTAGTTTTGTAAAAGGAATTTTAAAAATAGATCAATTGCATGTTTTTCAAAAATTCCTATTATATGCCCTAAAACAGAATTTTCAGAAATCGAAGCCCAAAAATTCGTTAATCAGGAGAATACCTAGCATATAATCAAAACTAATCTACCCAGAGTTCTTATTTCAAAAGAGATTTGACCAAAATCCATTCACAAACGAAAAAGATAGAAAAATCTCATCACGTTTTGAAGAAAATAGAGAAAAACTGTGAAAAACGAGATTTTGAACAATAAAACTTACTTGGATTCGAAGAACTTGGGTTAGGAAAGCTCCAAGGTGCAAGGATTCTAGAGAGATAGGCTCTAGAGACTTGAGAACAAAAGATTAAGGTAAAAGAAATCAAAACCCTTTCGTTCTATTAAAAACCCTAGCCGTGATTCGGATCGGATCGAGATTTCGATCCGGATCGGCTAGCCGCAGGAAGAAGCCTGCGTTCGGGATCCGGATCACTTAACCCGATCCGGATCAGCTGCAACTTTTTCTTCAGAAAAATTTAGAAAAAATTCATAAAATCCAGAAAAAGTATGTAAGCATTTTAGCACATCAACTTTAAACAAAAATCATCGTTTCATGTCAAGAGAAATAAATTATGTTAAATCTATCAATAACATTCAAATAATGACATGATAATTTATAGAAATTAAAACATTTAAAGTTGATCAAGTTCAAACACATCCATCATGATCTTATGTGTACGGCGTTTATCAAATCATTAAAATGGTAAAGAAAATGAATTACAAAGATCAATAGATGTTTGAAATCTCAAATAAATTATATAATGTATCTAGTCAATCTGTTGAAGAGAGTGGCTCTTTGAGCATCTTTCTTTAAAATCCCACCTTATACCAACCTTGAAAATTGACAGAGTCAAGTATCTCAATCATGCATTTTATTTAATCAAAAAATTGAACAACCATGCTTGGTATACATGTGGTAGCTGCACACAGTACTCGGACGACCGAGGTGGTAGCTCTTTCCTCCATGTGGTGGTAGTTTTCACACTCCTCATTGGGATGTAACTCTTTCCACATCTTTTGAGCATTTTACTTTTCTTTGACTCCCCCTCAATTGGCTATCAATTAATTTAAGATATAAAGTATTCAACCAAGGATTGATCTCGAATTCATACTCAACTAAATAGTCAAATAAGATAAAAACAATACCAAGGGATCATTGAGAGAGAAATTGACTTTGATCAATTAAAAATGGTTTAATTTAAATAAATGATCAATGCATCAACTGAATTATTATGATATCCAAAGCATAATAAATTTCTAATTATATGAAAGGATGCAAGTAAAGTCAATAATACACATGCTCAATTAATGTACTATGTATAAACATAGATAAAGAACAAAAACACAAAAACAAAACCTAACCTAAGCAAAAGTTTCAAAAAGAAGTTTATTTCAAGAAAAGCATTCCAATTGCTTTACGCAAATGAATAAAACGTTTTTGATCCAAAGGTTTTGTTAAAATGTCAGCTAATTGATCTTCAGTTGAAATATATGAAAGTTGAAGAGTATTTGATTCAACTAGCTCTCTAAGAAAATGATATCTAAGTTCAATGTGTTTTGTTCTAGAGTGCAACACAGGGTTTTTTGGAAATGTTTATAGCACTAGTGTTGTCACAAAGAATTGTTACCGAAGTTGCTGAAATCCGGAAGTCGCTCAACACACTTTTCATCCAAATGAGTTGGGTTGAACAACTACCCGCTGAAATGTATTCCGCTTCGGCAGTCGAGAGTGCTATGCAATTCTGCTTTTTACTGTGCCATGCAACAAGGCAATGGCCAAGATAGAAGCATGCACCACTCGTGCTTTTCCGATCATCCACTGATCCTGCCCAATCGGCATCTGAGTATCCAACAATATCCAAACTAGTTCCCATAGGATACCAAATTCCGAAATTAATTGATCCTTTGATGTACCGGATGATCCTTTTCACCGCTTTCAGGTGAACCTCCTTTGGTGCTGATTGATATCTCGCGCAAATCCCAACACTAAAGGATATATCCCGGCGACTAGCCGTGAGGTAAAGTAGACTTCCAATCATACTTCGATACAGTTTCTCGTCTACATTCTCACTATGTGATTCACTTCCAAGTCCCTTGTGGCTAGTTCCCATTGGAGTCGGAAAATCCTTCGAATTTTCTAAGTCAAACTTTTTAACCAACTCCATTGCATACTTGGATTGACACAAGTGAATACCTTCATCATTTTGTTTAATTTGCAATCCAAGAAAATAAGTCAATTCGCCCATCATGGACATCTCAAATTCGCTTTCCATGGTCTCCGCAAATTTAGAAGCATCATTATCTCTTGTTGCGCCAAATACAATGTCATCGACATAGATTTGTGCTACAATGAAATTGTTTTGATAATGCTTCACAAAGAGAGTCCTGTCAGCTCCCCCTCGAGTATAGCCCTTCTCCAAAAGGTGCTTTGTCAATCTTTCGTACCATGCTCGCGGTGCTTGTTTCAGACCGTAAAGAGCCTTTTTCAAACGAAAAACATGATTAGGTTGTTTATGGTCTACAAAACCTTTCGGTTGAGCCACATAAACTTCCTCATTTAAAAACCCATTTAGAAACGCGCTCTTAACGTCCATTTGAAATAATTTAATTTTAAAATGACAAGCAATAGCAAATAGTATACGAATGGACTCGAGTCTAGCTACAGGGGCGAAAGTTTCATCAAAGTCTATACCTTCTACTTGAGAGTAGCCTTGAGCAACTAATCGTGCCTTGTTCCTGATGATAGTACCATCCTCATTTTTCTTATTCTTGAAAATTCATTTGGTACCTATCACATTGTGTTGCTTTGGAGGCTTCGTTAATTCCCAGACTTTGTTTCGCTCAAATTGATGGAGCTCTTCCTGCATTGCTTTAATCCAGTAGTCATCCTGAAGAGCTTCATCTATATTCTTTGGTTCGATTAAAGATACGTAGCAAGAGAATCCACAAACCAACTGCCTCCGAGTTCTAACTCCTTCTTGTGGGTCTCCAATGATGTTTGATTCAGGATGATCCTTGGAGATGCGTAAAGTTTGAGGTAACGGAGTACTCGGAGGTACATGAGACGATTCCTGCACATCAGATAAACTTGAAGAACCATTAGATGCATCATTAATATTGGAAGTATTATCATGAGAAGATGCAATGGCAGGTGTATCATCATCTAGAGAGATATCGAGGGTAGATTTTTCAGATGCAAAGTGAAAAGCTTCATCTACTTTAACATTTATCGATTCTACGATCGTCTTAGATTCCAAGTTAAATACTCGATATGCTCTACTGTTTGTAGAATACCCCAAGAAAATCCCTTCGTCACTTCGAGAGTCAAACTTTCCAAGATTTTCACGGTCACGTAAAATGTAACACCGACTCCCGAAGATGCGAAAATATTTGATGTTGGGTTTTCTACCGCACCATAGTTCATATGGTGTATTTAACGTTCCCGGGCGCAAATAAACTCGATTAATTACATAGATTGCAGTGTTCACAGCTTCAGCCCAAAAATGTAGCGGTAAATTCCGGCTGTGAAGCATAACACGTGCCATCTCTTGAACAACCCTGTTTTTGCGCTCGACAACACCATTCTGTTGAGGTGTATAGGGTGCTGAGAATTCATGCTTAATACCGTTTGAAGTGCAAAAGTCAATGAATTTAGAGTTAACGAATTCTCCACCTCTATCACTTCTAACACGAATGATCTTTTCATTCTTTTCAATCATAATACGATGGCAAATCTCATGAAAAGAATCAAAAGTATCAGCTTTCTCTTTTAAAAATGCTACCCAAGAATACTGAGAGAAATCATCAACCAATAAGAAAATATACCATTTACCTCCCAAAGATGGTTGACGGGTTGGCCAAAAGAAAGAAAAATAGTCTACATAAACTACACAACATTTAATCGTAGAACGATTAAAGACAAGGAAGGATTTCACCTTTGCATACCCAAACCTTTTGAGTTTTGGAGTATGTTGGCAATGGTTGAGAAATTTTCCTTGATGAAGACGTCTTGTATGATTGATCTTTTTCTTTTGCCATCGTCTTGTTTGAAGTACTACCAATGTTCTTTTCTTTTGAAAAGTCCTTCTTTGAATTCCGGGGAGTGAACTTATTGGTAGCAGTTGCAAGATGTGGTTGATTTGATCTTTGAGCTCCAATCTTGCAATTTCTTTCAATGTGCCCTGCAAAATTACAACGAAAACATACCTTTGTGCTTGACGATTCCGAAGAGGGTGAAGTAGGCTTGTTGTCGTTGGTTGTCGTGAATTCCGGTGTCGGAGGAGGAGATACCGACTGAGGCACAAAGACTGTCCCAACCGAACTAAAATTGTCTTCAGTTCGATTGTATCCGAGGCCGAACTTGTTTGTTTGACCAAGACCAAGAAGTTTATCCAACTTACTCCTTCCAGAAGAAAATTGCTGTAAGTCATCCTTGAGTTGGAAAATGGTCTCTGTCATTTCCAATTTTTCCCGTCGGGCCTCGCCGTAGAGCTTCAAGAAGTAATTCGCTTTGTTCACCATATCTATATAATTCTTCTCGAGTTGCTCATTGGACTCTTGAAGGGAAACATTTGCTTTTATCAGAGTATCCCTTTCCACTTCAAGATCGGTCGAGAGAGAAGTTACCCTTTTTACTTCTTCTTCGAGATCCTGCAATCTCCCTCTCAACCCCTTGTTTTGCTTAGCCGGTTTCTTTGATCCCGTAAAAGTCTGTGGTAGGCTAAAGCAAAATTTTCACCTTCCGAATCATCCGATTCATTGTCCGTTGCATTCTTTTCAACAGTGGAGTTGGACAATGACTCGGATGTACTTGCCATTAAGCACATGAATGGTGAAGATGTGGACGCGTGGAGTGCCGTTGCGCTTTCTTCTTCATCACTTGAGGATGACTCATTTGACGTTGAGTTGTCATCCCAAGTGACGGCTTGCATCACTTTCTTCTTCGACGGATTCTTAGTTGGACACTCCGTTGAGATATGGCTGTATCCTCGGCACTTGAAGCATTGGACTTGTCCCTCTGAACTTTTCTTATCCTTTGAGAAGTTCTCTTGCTTTCTTGACTTGTAACTTGAAGTACCCTTGCCTTTCTTCGACTTTCCGAAGGATGGAGTTTTACTTGAATTACCCCTTCGAAAGTTGCGGCGAAACTTCCTTGTCAAGAGAGCGAGTTGCTTCTCAAAGTCCTCTATAGAAAGGCTCTCGTCATCGTCTGAGGAGGATGAATCCGCGTCTTCTTCCTTAGTTGTTTTCAACGCATAACCTGAAGACTTAGAAGAGGATGCTTTTCCCGAAGAATAGTTAGTAGTAAATGTCATTTCATAAGTTTGTAATGAACCAACTAGTTCTTCTACACGCATTTCGTCCGGGTGTTTAATAGTTTCAATGGCTGTGACCTTTGGGCGAAATCGTTCAGGAAGAGTTCTTAGGATCTTTCTTACAACCTTAAATTCTGGAATCTTCTCTCCCAGGTTAGCACATGAATTTACGATATCTTGCAATCGTGTATAGTAGTCCGTGAAAGATTCATTTTCTGCCATAAAAATGGAGTCAAATCTGCTCATAAGCATTTGCAGCTTTTGAATCTTCACGAGGTTAGTTCCCTCATGTGAAACCTGAAGAACATCCCAGATTTCTTTCGCAGTCTCACATGCCGAGACGCGAGAAAATTCAGTTTGAGATAAGGCATTAAAAATAGCATTAATTCCCTTGCCATTGTAAGAAGATGAATCTAACTCTTCCTTGGTCCATTTCGACCTAGGTTTTAAGGTGCGAACATCAGAAATAATCTCAGTTGGATTAGACCATCCTAATTCAATTGATTGCCACACCCTTTCGTCGATGGAAATTAAAAAGGCTTTCATCCGTACTTTCCAGTACGCATAATTTGTTCCATCAAAGAAAGGGGGTCGATTGATGTTTCCACCTTCAACCATTGTTTACAACCCTATTCCCGCTCTGATACCACTTGTTGGGTTATATGAAATATAGATCTAAATAGGGGAAAAAAACACCTAGAGGGGGGTGAATAGGTGTAAACAATAAACACTCAAAAAATCATTGCGCAATAAAACCCAATGCGGAAATAAAAAAGAACACGCAAGATTTTTACGTGGGAAAACTCCAAACCGGAGTAAAAAACCACGAGACCGATAACACGGTGAAATCCACTAGAATTGAAACACGTACAAGGTGATTTAACGTACTCACAGACGACTCAACCTTTTACCATACGCTCCTAGTTGATCTTCTCCGCTCGTTCCGCAACGCGTCTCGAATCCACGATCTGCGTCCAACGCCGAATCCACGGCGTCCAACGTCGAGTCCACGACGTCTGACCGAATCCACGGTCTTCACCCAGTAGCACGCTTCGAATCCACGAACGTACCTCACTCCGAATCCACGAGAGCGGTTGAACCTTGAATCCACAAGGACACGCGAGTCCACGCGCCGATTTTGGGGAAATCGTTGTTTTTGGGTGGTGATGATCCGCCGAATACTTAGATCAAAGATAGATAGGAAATACCATCTAAGTATTCATTAGTTTGATTCAACTCAAGATGTGAGTATGAAAACCTAGAATCAAACTAATCAATATAGATGAAGAAACATAGAGTAATATCTAATGATTTCCTTTCTTCTCTATATGTGGATCTTAGGCCGTATAAGATGATATTTGAATATGACGGCTATTTTTCTTTTTATCGGCTTCCCCTAGAAAAATGAATCATAGGGTCTATTTATAGGTTAGAAACCCTAGGAAGGAGATAAGAATCAAAAACCTACCATTTCTGGAAATTTTACGGACGGCGATCCGGATCGGATTTCGGCGATCCGGATTGCAGTAGCAAGAAAGACGATTTCCAGAGAAACGATGGTTCGGGATCCGGATCGAAATGGCTGATCCGGATCGTTCATACAGTTTCACCAAACATCAACGTTCAGGATCCGGATTGCAAATCCTGATCCGGATCGTGCAAGTAAAAAGGTAAAACTAGTGTTCGGGATCCGGATCATGAGATGCTGCGATCCGGATTGAACCAGTGTATGAACGAACACCCTTCGGGATCCGGATCGAAATGTCTGATCCGGATCCTGAACATGTCCCATGTCCAGTTTTTGATTTTTATGCAATGAAAAATTCTTCCAGGTGTTTCTACACTACAAGAAGTATTCGGATCACCAAAAATCTTTAGTTAAACATACCTAATCCTTTTGAATTCTTCTTTCTTGAGATTGAGTTAAATGATCCAACCTTCTTCACCTTCAATCTTCAAGACTTGAGCCTTTCACGAAATTACGCCAACTCAAATTCCGTAACATGCTGTGCCTTGCCAAATCGGGTATGCTGGCCAATGCATAACACCGATAGGGGATAGTTGCCAAATCGGGTATGCTGGCCAACGCGTAACACCGATAGGGGATAGGAGTCTCAAAGACTCTAAGCATGTCTGCAACACACTCCGGAGTGGCACTCGAGGGGAGCGACCCACACGAGTAAAATATCTCAGTAATAAGTATCAGAAGTGCCATAAAACAGCAGGACTGGATCATGACTATGATCAGAGTGGGAAAACCACCCACTAGGAAAACCCGATCCCCAGCTGATGCAATAAACCAGTCTCAACCCCAATTTGATGCAAGGATAAACATCTGGTCGACCGCCTACTGTCCGCGGTCACCGCAAGACCCCACAAGTCCACAATCTAGTACAAACTTAACTATACTATGCCAACCCCTGCTCATACATGAGCAACAAATATCTAGATGCAAAGAACAACAATGAAACATGTTCAGATCCCAATATGATAGTGGCCTCACTAGATGTTCAGTCATGCATGCAACTGTCTTAGCTGTAAAATAGTGTCAAATATTTATTTTAAAAGAAGATTGATTTACTGAATAAAAGTTATTTGCATGCGAGATTATAGCCTTTGTCCCAATCACAGTGTCCCAATATAAGTCATCATATAATCTGTGGGGTTAAATTTTAGGAGAGTTCGTCCCAGCGGTTCTCGTTAATTGTCATATTAATTCGTCCCAATAGTTCTCATCAAGTGTCCTGTTAGTTTGTCCTGTTAGTTTGTCCTGCTAGTTTGTCCCAATGGTTCTTATCAATTATCATATTAGTTTGTCCCAGTGGTTCTCATCAATTGTCATATTAAATTTTAGGGGAGTTCCAGTAATCCCAGTGAGCTTGTCAAAAATGAGGTAAGCAACAACCGCCCACCTCGAGCAGCTCAAACTACACCTCAGGTAGTCTCCTGGTTGTCCACAGTCCTTAAATCCTGCAAATCAACGCTCCCGGTATAAATACAAATCCCAAAAAGCACAATATTTGCTGTTTTTTTCAAACAGCACAGGAAAAGAGGAGTTTTTCACCTCTATACAGTGCTTCCAAAAATCCTAGAAAAATCACGGTTGCGTTCCTCGCGAAGAGTAGATCAAAATCGACTCTTTAAACGCATCGATCAGATGCTCCTACGCCAAGATAAAAATCGTAGAAGTTGATGCTGTCCAGAAATTTCCACAGCAAAAAGGGGGGTCAAAGAGGCCTCGGGAACCGTGCCAAAAGTACGAAATGGAGCAAAGTGATCAACACAAAAATTGAAGCCTTACCTCTTAGGAACGCGCTGCCGCAAAAATCGTCCAAAAATTCCTCCTGGTTAGCCTACAGGGAATTTTTCACTGAACTGCGACGGGAAATGGGCCGAAAAAGAAAACCGTCGCAGTGCGCCGCGTCGCAGATAACTCACTAACTGTAACTCCAGAAATTCTGGAATTTTGAGGAGAGAGAGAGAAGAGAGAGAGGAAGAATTTTTGTATAGGGCACCTTCTCTGTTCCTCTGTCTACAGCACGCAAACCGAGGTGGGAATGAGGAGGGGTGGGGGACCCTATTTATAATGGGCCAAGGGAATCTTGGGCTCCACACCAGATCCGGATCCAAACAGGAAACACGAAAATTGGCCAACCAGATTGCGCCACGTGTCCACAAAACAGGAAACAGCCTGTGCAAGGGCCACTCAGAAGCCGCCACGTGTCCACGTGGTGCACATGCCCGGTCCCCGCGCCGGGTCTTCCGGATCCTGTCAGCCAATAGGGGAGCGCCACGTGTCACCTTCCCACATACCTTCTAGAAGCCGGCCAACGAATCACAGCTTGCCACGTGGCACCTGGAAAGTTCGGTGCTCCCGGTGCATGCCAAGCCCGTGGACCGCGCACCCGCGCACCTGCCCGCGCCTGCCCGCGCCTGCCCGCGCTGCCCGCGCCGCGCTCCGCTGCGCTCCGCCGCGCTCCGCCGCCGCGCCGCCGCCCGCCGCCGCTCGCCGGCTGCCGGAACAGTAATTCCAGCAACCGGGGTTACTGTTCCGGCGTGAACAGTACCTAAGTGCCGAAAAATTTAAGTGAATATACCGTTTCGATCGTTTTCGCGCGCTGAGTCCAAATCCGCTGTTCATTTCGCCAAATTCTCATCCGAAATTTTGCCGAAAGCTCCCGAAAAATCCCATTTGCTCCGATTTTCGTGCCGAGTCTATATTAAATGTCCAATTTCAATTCTAC
The DNA here is from genome assembly GCA_029204045.2 of Tillandsia leiboldiana. Taxonomy (NCBI): domain Eukaryota; kingdom Viridiplantae; phylum Streptophyta; class Magnoliopsida; order Poales; family Bromeliaceae; genus Tillandsia; species Tillandsia leiboldiana. The sequence continues at coordinate 28,229,408 of CM055060.1, forward strand.
AAGCTCTGTTTCTCCGAATAAGCTCCCCACAGTCACTGTTTAATGTTGCACAGTTTCTGCGGGAGTCTGGATCATCACACAATAGATGTTTGAAATCCCAAATATGTTAGATAATGTATCTAGTCAATCTATTGAAGAGAGTGGCTCTTTGAGCATCTTTCATTAAAAATCCCACCTTATACCAACCTTGGAATTTGACAGAGTCAAGTATTCCAAAAAGAATTTTATCTAATCAATCTTGAAGAAACCATGCTTGATATACATGTGGTAGCTACACACAGTACTCGGACGACCGAGGTGGTAGCTCTTTCCTCCGTGTGGTGGTAGTTTTCACACTCCTCATTGGGATATAACTCTTTCCACATCTTTTGAGCAAAACATTTTGCATTAACTCCCCCTCAATTGCCTATCAATTATATAATATATAAAGTATTCAACCAAAAATTGATCTCGATTTCATACTCGACTCAATTGTCAAATAAGATAAAAACTATACCAAGAGATCATTTGAGAGAGAGATTGACTTTGATCAAAACAAAAATGACTTAATTAACATAAATGATCATTGCATCAAATGAATTATTATGATATCCAAAGCATAATAAATTTCAAATTATATAAAAGGATGCAGTTAAAGTCAATAATACTAGTGCTCAATTTATGTTCTATGTACAAACATAGATGATGAACAAAAACACAAAACAAAACCTAACCTAAGCTAAATTTTCAGAAAGAGGTTATTTCAAGGAAAGCATTCCAATTGCTTTACGCAAATGAATAAAACGTTTTTGATCCAAAGGTTTTGTTAAAAAGTCAGCTAATTGATCCTCTGTTGAAATGTAGGAAAGTTGAAGAATATTTGATTCAACTAGCTCTCTCAGAAAATGATATCTAAGTTCAATGTGTTTTGTTCTTGAGTGCAACACAGGGTTTTTGGAAATATTTATAGCACTTGTGTTGTCACAGAGAATGGTTACCGAAGTTGCTGAAATTCGGAAGTCGCTCAACATGCTTTTCATCCAAATGAGTTGAGTTGAACAACTACCCGCTGAGATATATTCCGCTTCGGCAGTCGAGAGTGCTATGCAATTTTGCTTTTTACTATGCCATGAAACAAGGCAGTGGCCAAGATAGAAGCATGCACCACTCGTACTCTTCCGATCATCCACAGATCCTGCCCAATCGGCATCTGAATATCCTATAATGTCAAGCGTTGTTCCCATAGGATACCAACTTCTGAAATTCAATGTTCCTTTGATGTACCAGATGATCCTTTTCACCGCTTTTAGGTGAACCTCCTTTGGTGCTGACTGATATCTCGCGCAGATCCCAACACTAAAGGATATATTCGGGCGACTAGCCGTGAGATAGAGTAGACTTCCAATCATGCTGCGATAAAGCTACTCGTCTACACTTTCACTAAGAGATTCACTTCCTAATCCCTTATTGCTAGTTCCCATAGGAGCCGAAAAATCTTTAGAGTATTCTAATCCGAATTTCTTCACCAACTCCTTTGCATACTTGGATTGGCATAGATTAATACTTTCTTCATTTTGTTTTACTTGCAATCCAAGAAAGTATGTCAGTTCGCCCATCATTGACATCTCAAATTCGCTTTCCATGGTTTCAGCGAATTTAGAAGCATCATTGTCTTTAGTTGCACCAAATATAATGTCATCGACATAGATTTGTGCTACAATGAAATTATTCTGATAATGCTTCACAAAAAGAGTTCGGTCTGCTCCCCCACGAGTGTAGCCCTTTTCCAATAGGTGCTTTGTTAGCCTTTCGTACCATGCTCGCGGTGCTTGTTTTAGACCGTAAAGAGCCTTTTTCAAACGAAAAACATGGTTAGGTTGTTTATAGTCTACAAAACTTTTCGGTTGAGCCACATAAACTTCATCGTTTAAATACCCATTTAAAAATGCGCTCTTAACGTCCATTTGAAAGAGTTTTATTTTAAAGTGACAAGCAATTGTGAATAAGATACGAATTGACTCGAGTCGAGCAACTGGGGCGAACGTCTCATCAAAGTCTATTCCTTCAATTTGCGAGTAGCCCTGAGCAACTAATCGTGCTTTGTTCCTGATGATGGTACCTTCCTCATTTTTCTTATTCTTGAAAATCCACTTAGTACCAATCACGTTGTGTTGCTTTGGTGGCTTCGTTAATTCCCAAACTTTGTTTCTTTCGAACTGATGGAGCTCTTCCTGCATTGCTTCAATCCAGTAGTCATCCTGAAGAGCTTCATCGACGTTCTTTGGTTCTACCATGGAGACGTAACATGCGACTCCACAAACCAACTGTCTCCGAGTTTTGACTCCTTCTTGTGGATCTCCAATAATGTTTGATTCCGGAGGATCTTTGGAGATTCTTAACGTTTGTGGTAACGGAGTTCTCGGAGATGCATGTGATGATTCCTGCACATCAGATAAACTAGAAAGGCCATTAGATGCATCATTATTATTGGAAGAATTATCATGAGAAGATGCATTTACATGAGTATCATCATCAAGAGACATATCAGGGGTAGATTTATCAGATGTAAAGTGAAAAACTTCATCTACTTTAACATTTATAGATTCAACCATCGTTTTAGATTCAAGGCTAAATACCCGATATGCTCTACTGTTTGTAGAATAACCCATAAAAATTCTTTCGTCACTTCGAGAGTTGAATTTACCAAGATTTTCGCAATCTCGCAAAACAAAACAACGACTCCCAAAGATACGAAAATATTTAATATTTGGTTTTCTACAGAACCGCAGCTCATATGGTGTATTTAATGTTCCCGGGCGCAAATACACTCGATTAATTACATAGACAGCGGTGTTCACGGCTTCAGCCCAAAAATGTAACGGGAGATTCCGGCTATGAAGCAGCATCACACGCGCCATCTCCTGAACAACCCTGTTTTTGCGCTCAACAACACCATTCTGCTGAGGTGTATAGGGTGCTGAGAATTCATGTTTTATGCCATTGGAAGTGCAAAAATCAATGAATTTAGAATTAATGAATTCTCCACCTCTATCACTTCGAACACGAACGATCTTTTCATTTCTTTCAATCATAATACGATGACAAACCTCATGAAAAGAGTCGAAAGTATCCGCTTTCTCTTTTAAGAATGTTACCCATGAATATCTAGAGAAATCATCAACCAAAAGAAAAATATACCATTTACCTCCCAAGGATGGTTGACGAGTCGGCCCCATTAAGTCCATATGCAGTAATTCTAAGGGCCGGTTAGTACCAACATGGTTCAAGTTCTTGTGTGCAGCCCTTGATTGCTTTCCCTTTTGACAACCTCCACACACAATGTTATCTTTAAATGTAAGTTTAGGAACCCCCTTAACCACGTCTTTAAGAGAAATTCTTGCTAGTTCTTTAAAATTAATGTGACCTAGTCTTTCATGCCAAAGAGTATCATTATCCAAAGAAACTAGGTTACATTTTTCATAAATTTTGTTTGAAACAACATAACAATTATTTTGAGATCTAACCCCTTTCAAAAAGAATACATGGTCCTTATCAGTTACAATACATTCTACTGAAGAAAAATTAACTGAGAAACCATTGTCACAAAGTTGACTTATACTAATGAGGTTAGTCTTAAGGCCTTCTACAAATAAAACATTGTTCAAAACCGGGCCTTCTGGAATAGCGATTGTTCCCTTTCCAACAATTTTAGAAGAACGACCGTCTCCGAAAACAACATGTCCTCCGGAGATTTTCTCTAAAGTTTGAAAACAGTTTTTGTCACCGGTCATGTGACGGGAACATCCACTATCCAGATACCAAGACGAGTTGTCATAAGCATGTAAAGAAGTATGAACAACAAGACAAGGGAAGATTTCACCTTTGCGCACCCAAACCTTTTTGGACTGCGTCGATAATGTTCGTGAAGTTATTCTCCTTGGTGAAAGCGTCTTGTTTGATTCATAGCTTGACATCGTCTTGCGAGGTGAACTACCAAGGCTCTTTTCCTTTGAAAAGTTTTCCTTTGATTTCCAGGGAATCACTTTTTTGGTAGTTGTTGCAAGAGGTGCTTGAGTTGAACGTTTCGCTCCCATCTTGCAATTTCTTCTAATGTGCCCTGCATAACCACAACGAAAACATACCTTAGTGCTTGACGATCCCGAAGAGGGTGAAGTAGGCTTGTTGTCGTTGTTTGTCGTAAATTCCGGTGTCGGAGGAGGAGATACCGACTGGGGCGCAAAGACTGTCCCAATCGACCTAAAATTGTCTTCAGTTCGATTGTATCCGAGGCCAAATCTGTTTGTTTGACCAAGACCAAGCATCTTATCCAACTTACTCCCAGAAGAAAATTGCCTTAAATCATCTTTGAGTTGGAAAATGGTCTTCGTCATTTCCATTTTTTCCTGTCGAGCCTCGCCGTAGAGCTTCAAGAAGTAATTCTCTTTATTCACCATATCTACATAATTCTTCTCGAGATGCTCATTAGACTCTTGAAGGGAAACATTTACTTTGATCAGATTATCCCTTTCCACTTCAAGAGTGTTTGAGAGAGAAGTTGCCCTTTTCGTTTCTTCTTCGAGAACCTGCAAACTCCCTCTCAAACTCTTGTTTTGCTTTGCCAGTTTCTTTGAAACCTTCAAAAGTTTATGGTAGGCAAAAACAAAATCTCCACCTTCAGAATTATCCGATTCATTGTCCGTTGCATTCTTTTCAACTTGGGAGGAGTTGGACAATGACTCAGATGTACTTGCCAAAAAGCATATGAATGGTGAAGATGTGGACGCGTGGAATGCCGTTGCGTTATTTTCTTCATCACTGGAAGATGACTCATTTGACGTTGAGGTGTCATCCCAAGTGATGGCTTGCATCGCTTTCTTCTTTGACGGATTCTTATTTGGACACATCGTTGAGATATGGCCGTACCCTCGGCACTTGAAGCATTGGACTTGTCCCTCTGAACTTTTCTTATCCTTTGAGAAACTTTCTTGCTTTCTTGACTTTTGGCTTGAAAAACCTTTGCCTTTCTTCCCCTTTCCGAAGGATGGAGTTTTACTTGAATTACCCCTTCGAAAACTTCGGCGAAACTTTCTTGTCAAGAGAGCAAGCTGCTTCTCAAAGTCCTCCATAGATAGGTTCTCGCCGTCGTCTGAGGAGGATGAATCCGCGTCTTCTTCTTTTGTTGTTTTCAACGCAAAACCTGAAGACTTAGAAGTAGATGCTTTTCCAGAAGAATTGTTAGTAGGAAATGTCATTTCATATGTTTGTAATGAACCAACTAATTCTTCTACACGGATTTCGTCCGGGTGTTTAATAGTTTCAATGGCCGTAACCTTGGAACGAAATCCTTCAGGAAGAGTTCTTAGAATTTTTCTTACAATTTTAAATTTTGGAATTTTCTCTCCCAAGTTAGCACATGAATTCACGATGTCTTGCAATCGTGTATAATAATCTGTGAACAATTCATTTTCTGCCATGAAGATGGAGTCAAACTTGCTCGTAAGCATTTGCAGTTTTTGAATCTTCACAAGGTTAGTTCCTTCATGTGTAACTTGAAGAATATCCCAGATTTCTTTCGCAGTCTCACATGCAGAGACGCGAGAGAACTCAGTTTGAGACAAAGCATTAAATAAAGCATTAACTCCTTTGCCATTGTAAGAAGATACATCAACCTCTTCCTTGGTCCATTTCGACCTAGGTTTGATGGTGCGAACATCAGCAATAATTTCAGTTGGATTAGACCATCCTAACTCGATTGATTGCCACACCCGTTCGTCGATGGAAATTAAAAAGGCTTTCATCCGTACTTTCCAGTAGGCATAATTAGTTCCATCGAAGAACGGGGGTCTGTTGATGTTTCCACCTTCAACCATTGTTTACAACCCTATTCCCTCTCTGATACCACTTGTTGGGTTATGATAGGATATGGATCTAAATAGGGGAAAAAACACCTAGAGGGGGGGTGAATAGGTGTAAACCATAAACACTCAAAAATCGTTGCGCAATAAAACCCAATGCGGAAATGAAAAAATAACACGCACGATTTTTACGTGGAAAAACTCCAAACCGGAGTAAAAAACCACGGGACCGATAACACGGCGAAATCCACTAGAATTAACACACGTACAAGGTGATATACCGTACTCACAGACGACTCAACCTTTTTCATACCCTCCTAGTAGATCTTCTCCGCTCGCTCCGCAACGCTTCTCGAATCCACGAATAGCGTCCAACACCGAATCCACGGCGTCCAACGTCGAATCCACGACGTCCAACCGAATCCACGGTCTTCACCCAGTAGCACGTCTTGAATCCACGAACGTACCTCGCTCCGAATCCACGAGTGCGGTTGCACCTTGAATCCACAAGGCCACGCGAGTCCACGCGCCGATTTTGGGAAAATCGTTGTTTTTGGGTGGTGATGATCCGCCGAATACTTAGATTAGAAATAGATCGGAAATACCATCTACGTATTCATTGATTTGATTCTACTCAAAATCTGGGTTTGAAACCTAGAATCAAATCAATCAATATAGATGAAGAAACATAGATTTAATCTCGTTATTTCCTTTCTTCTCTATATATGGATTTTTTTCTTTTTGACCGTATTTTGGATTACCCTAAAAAATGAATCGTAGGGTCTATTTATAGGTTAGAAACTGTTGGAAGAGGATAAGAATCAAAAACTAACCTTTTCTGGAATTTTACAGGACGACGGTCCGGACTGGAAATATGGCGGTCCGGACTGTCGTAACGAAACAGACTTTTTCCAGAAATACATACCTTCGGGGTCCGGACTGTAATTTCCACGGTCCAGACTGTTCATGCAATTCTACCAAATTCCACGTTCGGGGTCCGGACTAAAGTGACCAAGGTCCGGACTGGAATTGCGCATGAACTAACCTATGTTCGGGATCCGGACTGTAGTGTCAGGTCCGGACTCTGAACATGTAGTATGTCCAGTTTTTGATTTTTATGCAATTAAGAATTCATCCAAGTGTTTCTACACTATAAGAAGTATCCGGATCACCAAAAATATTTAGTTAAACATACTTGATCCTTTTGAATTCTTCTTTCTTGAGATTGAGGTATATGATCCAAACTTCTTCATCTTCAATCTTCAAGACTTAAATAATTTCACGAAATACGCCAACACAAATTCCTTAACACAAACTGCCCCACAACAGACCCGTGGCCGACCAACCAACCAAGTGCTTCATCTTGCTCCAACTTGCAATTTAATCGTGCAAATTCCAAACAAATTTGAGCATTCATCTCTGGGCAGCACAAGGACTCCAGGGCTTGCTCTTGCGCAGCCCAGAGGTAGCAAAACCAAGAGATTCAAACCACAAGTTCTCTAATGACCGCAACAAGCTCCACGCACAAAAACACATCGACAACAATTGATCTAAATTGAGCATCAAGCTCAGGGGAGTGTGTGGAGAAAACTTCATATAGGTTGGATTCTCAGATTTTGAACACGAGTTCGTTGGGGCATTTCATCAAACAACTGGTGTGCACCATTTACTAACATACTAGTTTCCCAACCTAAGATGCAACCCTGCATAGAGGGACCTTGGGAGCTTCCAACTTGGATGGAGAGACTCTACAAGGTGGTTAGAGGGTACCTGGGTGAACTGTTGGCGACCTGAGGCGGCGGCGGCGGCCGGTGGTGGAGCTCGGTTGCTTCCTTGGTGCAACTACAAAGGTAAGAATCCTCACATTAAAAACTCAATGCAACTGCATGTAAGGCTTGCAAAAGACCAAACACGCTTACCTGGGTCACTGGCCGGCAGCTCGAAGCACCGGAGATCGCCGGCGACGAAACCCAACCAAGCTCGGTTGAAGGTGGAGAGCTCTGTCACGCCCCGGCGTCGAAACTGCGACCCGGGCTCGCCAACAGATCCGCCGCCCATACGGGAAGCCCCGTATAGACGAAGCGACTAACCTGCAAAAGATCAACTATACTATACAGATATCATAGACTGAAAGAAAACAACTAAAAAGAAGAAAATATACAACACAAAGCCCTCACCAAAAGTACAAAAATCTCTCAAGCAGTAAAATAAAAGTACAACTCTATACCTCACTACAAAGTCTCTCAACAAGAACTCTCAAAAAGTACGGGGTACATCTACTCTCTGGATGATGACTGGTAGGGAACTAACTCGCGACTCCCTTACCTCGATCAGAAGAAGCAGCAACAGGAGCAGCAGGAACAGGAGTAGAAGTCCCTGTGGGAAAAACACCACGACGGGTGTGAGAACTACGTCCCAAGTAGTTCTCAGTGGGTGCCGCCAACAAGCCCGACGGTCTGCCCACTAAGTCTACTAGAGGCATAAAGTAACAATATAATACTGAAATGAAATGGCTGGAAAAGTAACTCTACAGCTACTATGCCTCTATCTAGATGATCAAAAAGTGGAACAGATGGAAACATGATGCATCTACTAATACACACAGTAACTCACCAAATCTATACTGGCTGCCGCAAAGGGTCCAGTCAAACCTGCGCCCACCTACTGCCGCACATCCTCAACAGGACGGGTCTACCGTAGGGTGTCCGTGACTGCCACTAACTGGCCCAGTCAGAGGGACGGCGTCGACAAGTCGTGATAGCAAGTAACAGGCCCAACTCCGGAGTGGCACTCGAGGGGCGCGACCCCAGCGAGGAAAGTGTCAGCACATCTCTGTCTAGCTCAAATTTGGCTCATGCAGGCTATAGTCCAAACCACGATCAACAAGATCGACCAACAACACCAACTCTCAACCACAGGCTGATAAACCACACAGCTGGGGCCACCGTCCACCAGACGGCTCCCACAACAGAACACTAAACTCACAGGAAAGACCGACACCATAAGGGTTCGGAAATCCGATAGACCGGTGCTAAGAACCTTATCAAACAAGAACAGACTCTAGGCTCCGCCTATCGAAGTTCCCGATCCCCTTACAGTTCGGGAAGGCAATAATCACAGTACAACACGCAGAAGACACCAACAGGGCCCGAAAGTCCCGGGAGACCTACACCTACAACCCTATCAAACAAGAACAGGTTCCAGGCTCGGCCCCCGTGGCTTTCGTCCCGACAAAGGACGGCCCCTAGAACCCGGATCACTCGAATCCTTTCGAGTGGGGAGATTTACAAGAAAAAGGTGACATTTGTTATCGAAAATTATTTTGATCTGGAAGAAATCCATATTTAATGATTTTAGTTCTTTTTAGAAAAACAGTTAGAAAATAAGTGTTTTACCCAAACCCCGAAGGGTTGATGCCTTTGTCCAATCAAACAAGAACAGACTCCAGCGGCCCTTCGATGCTTGGAAGAAAACATTGGTAGACTAAAATCATGTGTATGTCGAAAAGGGTTCTAGGTTCAGCTAACACTAGTGAACTACTGCCACTAACACAGTGGTGACAACCCAAACAGGGAAAAACAAGATCTCCCGGATCCACCATTTACCCCAAACGGTTCCCGGTACAGACAAGCGAACCACTATATCTACCAGACTCTACTCGGCTCCCAAGCACGAGTGCAAATGCATCCCACACTAAAAGAAGTCCTAACCGCTCGGCCCACTACCCGGGCGAGGATAACACTAAGTCCAGGAATGAAACATAAAGTGTGGATGTCTAAACATAAATAACCCTAGCCCAAGTGAGGGTTTTCTACTGGTCTGGTTACACATGCAACATATGACGGGGGTGCTAGGTCAGGTTCCAAGATAACAAATATTTAACATGATAGAAGGAAGTAAGAGATCACAAGATCGACAGATAATACAAGGAACAACAATTCCTACACTCTAGCATGCTACCCAAGTCCAATCACTATCATGCATGATTCTATATCAATAGAATTAGAGCACAGTCCATAGATCTTGAAAAGCAAGCCACCTACCTGAAAACGCTAACTGTCCGGAGTCGTACAGCTGAGAAAACTAGGAAAAATAACAACTCTATGTCCAACAGGTCCTGCACAGTCCACAATCCCTCCTGGGTACAACATAAGGCTACAGTTATAGTTTAATCCCAAAATCTGCCAAGAATTACTACACCGAAAATACAGCCGCAAAGATGCGATTATTCCACCTGCTGAATGTGCTCGAAAAATTCCAAATAAAATTTCCCTGTGATCTTCGTGTCGATAGCTTCGAAACAAGTACCTGCACACCCAATTCCGAGCACCGTAGGCCAAGTTACAAATTCCACAGTATCGGTGCGCAAAATCCCAAAACCATTCAACTGTAAACTCTTGTACAGATAAAAGGAAAAGTGTATACCTTCGGGAAGGTCTCCAAAAATTCCAAGAAAAATACCACGATGATCCTCGCGTCGAGTAGATGAAAAAAGTCTACAAGCACGTCCTGAACCGAGACTCGTGCGCGGAGATCTCCTCAAAAGAAGGTGCTGCCCTCACCAAAATCTCACAGCAAAAAGGGTCCCAGTGAGCACGAGAAAACTCCTCGAAAAACACGCAACCAGAAAATGTGGAATAAACCAAAAATGTAGCCTCACCGGTCACGGATCCAGCAGCGAAGGAATCGCTCAAAAATATGGTCGGAGTAGGTCGGGGGAGCCCGTGCACCGAAGAGCGACGAAAGAAACACCGAAGAAAGAGCGTCCCGCCGCGCCAAGAAAATGAAAATTTTGAAAAGCGTGCCCCCAAAAATCCCAAAACTCTGCAGATGGAAGCTTCACAGTGTGAGGATCAACTTTGGTGAACGACTCTCCTCGGTTTGAAGCTCAGAAATGCCAAAAAGATGCAAAAGAACGCGGCTCGGGCTTTAAATAGGCTGCAGAAAACAAATGGGGAAATTCCCATTAAGTCCCAAGATTCGGGCGCACCCGAACTTTCGGGCGCCCGAATCCGGGCGCAAGGCCCATTTACTGTAGCCGCCCGGAAATTCCTGGTGCGGCCACGTCACCCGCACAGCCAACGGCTGTGCGGGGCGCGCCGGGAGTGGCCACGTGGCACCCCCGGTGACCGACACGTGTCCCGCACAGCAAACAGCTGTGCGGGGCGCGTGTGGTGCCGCCACGTGGCACCTACCCGGTCAAACGGGTAGGTGGCGCCCGCCAGTGGCAGGGCGACACGCGTCCCTGCCACTGTCGCGGTCACACGTGCGGGCAGGCGCCGCCTGACCGCCTACCACGCACGCGCCCCGAGGCGCACGCCCGCGACCCCGTGCGCCGCGCCTCGTGAGCCCGCGAGTAGCACGCCGACACGTGTCCCCTGCACCCGGTCCACGCACCCTACTTCGGGTTCCGTGGACCGCGCCGCGTGCACCGACCAATCGGGAACTGCCACGTGTCCACCCGCCTTGGTCCATGCACCGCCGCGCCTCCCAGTAGACCGCGCATCATGAGCCCGCCAATCAGGCGGCGCCACGTGTCATGCGCCGGGTCCGTGCACCCAGCCGCGCCCCTCTGTGGACCGAGCGCTGCGGACCGGCCCAATCACAAGCCGCCACGTGGCAGCCGGCGGTCCACGACCCCTCCCATGCACCGAAATTCAGCGAAAACTTCCGGGAGTCCGTTTTTGGGCATCCGGACTCAGAATTCAACAAGCAAATAGCCGTTTTCAAGCGTTTTTCCACGCTAAATCCAAATCCAACCTCTGTTTGGCCCAAAACCATTTCAAAAATTCAGCAAATGTAGCCGAAGGCCAATCCAGCTGTGAATATCACACAGGGTCCATCTGTGGCATCCCTTTGATGCACTATGGACCAGATACACCAACACTAGGTGTTCTACACCACGGTTCATGGGAGAAGCTACACGGGGATCAGGGTCACCACAAGCTCTAATGGCGGATTCCGGCCGGCGGCACCTGAGTCGTTCCAACTTGGACCAAACTCTCTTGCTCGGTGCAAGGGAGCTTCCTGAGGTGGTGGCCGGCGGCGCAGGTGAGCGGCGGCGCCGGACGACGAGTCTCGGCCGAGATGCAATAAAGCCCGATTCTAGGGCTTCTTCCCGCGGCTAGGATCCTCAACCAATGGCCACCCAATTTTGGGAAGAGGCCACAGTCGACAAAAGGACCCAATCCAACGGTCTTGATCACCGGTTCAACGGTTGGAATCTTCCCGAGCACGAGGTCGGCCAAATAATGGACTTCCGGCGAAATGTCGCTCCCACCGGCGATTGGGACGACGGCGGCGGCTCCAGCTTCACAGAAAAGGTCCACTCGATGTCAGGAACACAACGCTTGGGTCCATGGGCCAATTAGAAACAATAAGTTCCAACATCTCACCTCGCCGGAGAAGATGAAGGAGAAGGTGGTGGCCTCAGCGGCGCGCGGCGGCGCCAGGCGTTGGGGCTCCTCTTGCTTGATGTCACCCACACAGAGGGACACCCCGATTGACCTGGAACAACCCAACACCAACCTTGGTGCTTCCCTCACCAAGACGACTGAGATGGGAAACTTTTCTTGTCTTCCCTGGGCTTTTGCGGCGGCTGGACGGCGCCGGCGCACGGCGCGACGGCTGGAGGGGTTGTGGCGGATGCGTGGGTTCCCAGAGGAGGGGTGCTTTGACTGTTTAGGGTTTCCCAAAGGCTCAACCCGAATGCATATTATGCAATGATGCATCATTTGCCAAAAACCCCCTACCACAACCAATTCTTTTGATCCAAGTCCTTTACAGAAAACTTCAACTTACACCTTAGTCCCTGTCCTTAAGGTAGCACGATTTTCGAGGCATAAAATATAGGGTTTCTGCGTAAAATACCCCGTTTTTTGTCGTAATTCACACTTTTCGAGGCATTTCGGTCGTCGAAAAGAAAAACGGACTTCGCCACGACGTCCGGCATGTCAAAATCTACAAGGTAGTGCTTTTCGTTTTTCGACAAATTGCTCGGACAAATTCTCGGTCCATAACTACTACCCCATTATACTGTTTTCACGCTTCTCGAGACTCTAGGTTCGTCAACCACAAATTTTGTCAGCGCCACTGCGCTCAGATTGACGACGCCATTTAAATCGACTACCTGGATCGTCAGATTCGGACTCCAGATAGTCGATCGGGCGACGTTGGCCAATGTGGGAAATAAAATCAGGGTGTTACTATTCAAAACACTATTCAATTAAGCCGCAGGCCCCACTAGTTTTCTTGCTGATTTCCGGACGATCCGACCGTCGGATCGACAAATGGTCTATACCATTTTCACTCGATTCGATGAGACGGTCTCACTGGAGACCTCAGATTTTCGGGATCAGACTCGGATCGGAAAGGCAGAAATTTGTGCTTCGGAAACTATGCCTGTCACGCCCCGGCGTCGAAACTGCGACCCGGGCTCGCCAACAGATCCGCCGCCCATACGGGAAGCCCCGTATAGACGAAGCGACTAACCTGCAAAAGATCAACTATACTATACAGATATCAGAGCTGAAAGTAAACTGCTGAAAATGAAAATATACACAACTCAAAATCCTCCCCAAAACACATAAATCTCTCAAGCAGTAAAATAAAAAGTACAACTCTATACCTCACTACAGAAGTCTCTCAACAAGAACTCTCAAAAAGTAAAGGGGTACATCTACTCTCTGGACGACGATGACTGGTAGGGATCTATCTCGCGACTCCCTTACCTCGATCAACCGGATCAGCAACTGGAGCAGCAGGAACAGGAGTAGAAGTCCCTGGGGAAAAGACACCACGACGGGTGTGAGAACTACGTCCCAAGTAGTTCCCAGTGGGTGCCGCCAACAAGCCCGACGGTCTGCCCACTAAGTCTACTAGAGGCAAAAAGTAACAATATAATACTGAAATGAAAGGGCTAGAAAAAATAACTCTACAGCTACTATGCCTCTATCTAGATGCTCAAAAAGTGGAACAGATGGAAACATGATGCATCTACTAACACACACAGTATACTCACCCAATCTATACTGACTGCCGCATAGGGTCCAGTCAAACCTGCGCCCACCTACTACCGCACATCCTCAACAAGACGAGTCTACCGTAGGGTGTCCGTGACTACCAAAACTGGCCCAGCTAGAGGGACTGCGTCGACAAGTGGCGATAGCAAGTAACAGGCCCAACTCCGGAGTGGCACTCGAGGGGCGCGACCCCACCGAGGAAAGTATCTGCTCATCTCTGTCGAGCTCAAATATGGCACATGCAGGCTATAGTCCAAACTACGATCACAAGATCGACTAACAACACCAACGCTCACTCACAGGCTGGAAAACCACACAGCCGGGGGCCACCGTCCACCAGACGGCTCCCACAACAGAACACTAAACTCACAGGAAAGACCGACACCATAAGGGTTTGGAAACCCGATAGATCGGTGCTAAGAACCCTATCAAACAAGAACAGACTCTAGGCTCCGCCTATCGAAGTTCCTGACCCCCTTATAGTTCGGGAACACAATAATCACGGTACAACACGCAGAAGACACCAACAGGGCCCGAAAGTCCCGGGAGACCTACACCTACAACCCTATCAAACAAGAATAGGTTCCAGACTCGGCCCCCGTGGCTTTCGTCCCGAAAAAAAAAGGAACGGCCCCTAGAACCTAGACCACTCGAATCCTTTCGAGTGGGGAAAATTAACAGGAAAGAGGTAAAATTTGTTACTGAAACCCATTTTTTTCACTCAACCCAAGCAGGGTGAGCACTAAAGGTAGTTCCCTTTTTGAAAAACTATCTTGATTTGAGAAGAAACCCATTTTAATGATTTTTAGTTCTTTTTAGAAAAACAGTTAGAAAATAAGTGTTTTACCCAAACCCCGAAGGGCTGATGCCTTTGTCCAATCAAACAAGAACAGACTCCAGCGGCCCTTCGATGCTTGGAAGAAAACATTGGTAGACTAAAATCATGTGTATGTCGAAAAGAGTTTTGGGTTATAGGTCCGGCTATCACTAGTAAACTACTGCCATTAATACACTGGCGACAACCCAAACAGGGGAAAACAAGACCTCCCGGAACCACCGTTTACCCCAAACGGTTCCCGGTATAGACAAGCGATCCACTACATCTACCAGACTCCACTCTGCTCCCAAGCACGAGTGCAAACGCATCCCACACTAAAAAGAAGTCCCGACCGCTCGGCCCACTACCCGGGCGAGGATAACACTAAGTCCAGGAATGAAACATAATGTGTGGATTTCTAAACATAAATAACCCTAGCCCAAGTGAGGGTTTTCTACTGGTCTGGTTACACATGCAACATATGACGGGGGTGCTAGGTCAGGTTCCAAGATAACAATAATTTAACAGGTGGTAGGAAGCAAAAGAGATCATACGATCATCAGATAAATACAAAGAATAAGAGCATTCAAATTCTAGCATGCTACCCTGTCCAATCCCTATCATGCATGATTCTATATCAATAGAATTAGCGCACAGTCCATAGATCCTGAAAGCAAAGCCACCCACCTGAAGGTGCTAACTGTCTAAAATCCCACAGCTAAAGAATACCAAGAGAGCAATAACTCCAAGTCCAAATGGTCCTGTCACGCTCCGGGGTCGAAACTGCGACCCGGGCTCGCCAACAGATCCGCCACCTATGCCAAACCCGCATAGGCGAAGCGTCCTACCTGCAAAAAGAGCTACAGCTGACAGATATCAGAGCTAAAAGATAAAATTGCTATAGAAATAAAATCAACCACTGTACAACTGAAGATAAAACAACAAGGTCCATCTCCCAAAAATGATAATCATACAATAACCTCGAGTACAAACTCATAGCTCAACAGGGAGATATCTCAAATAAAACACCAGTGTACCAGCTCTCAATACATCATATCCTCACTACATCAGTCTCTCAAAAGAGGAAATAAATACTAATCTACCGACTATATTGAAGATCTCCTCAAAGGGGGGGGCGGTACCGCTACTCTCCAATGGGTCAGGATCTAGCTCGCTACTCCCTCACCGCGAACAGCAACCGCAGAAACGGCAACACCCGCCAAGACTCTGCAAAACAAGGGAGAGAAAGGACAAAAGGGGGAAAAACCCCCGACGGGCGTGAGAACTATGCAAAAAGGGAGCTCTCAGTGGGTATCGCCACTAGGCCCGACGATCTGCCCACCAAGACCACAAGAGGCAAAAGATAACTAATGCAGTAAAACTTAAAGAAGAAGCAGAAGACACTCTACAGCTACCATGCCTCTATCTGAATGCTCAAATGGGGAAACTCTGATAAATATATGCAACACTCGCACACGAGGTGCTCAATCGACCCAATCGAGCTGACTGCCACATCGGGTCCAGTCAAACCTGCGCCCACCTACAACCACCTCCCGCTGACGGGCAGGAATTACGTAGGGCGTCCAAACGGACTAACTCGCTATTGAGTAGTGGCTCATGCAGGCTATAGTCATAATCCATGTTCTTTCTCTCAGAACGGATAGACTCAAGATGCTCAACCTCTCACACAATGGTCAAAGAACTCACAACGACCACGGGACCACCGTCAAACCCCGAACGGTTCCCAACAATACTAGCACTGGTCTAAACACAGCTACTAGACTCCACTCGGTCCCCCAGGCACGAGTGTAACAAAAAGTATCTGCCTGAATAAACCCAATTGATAGACCAGTAATCACTGGTACTGCCTGCTCTGCTGTCGAACTCCAGATCTCAATCGCGGGATACAGTCCGACTTCGGACCGGTACGGTCGCATCCCAAAGTAAGTAACAGATCGGCATCGAACCGTCCGATCGCACACAAAAGTAAGTAACAGACTGGCATCGATCCGTCCAGTCGCACACTCCGGAGTGGCACTCGAGGGGAGCGACCCACACGAGTAAAGTAACTCTGTCATCAGTATCACAAGTATCTCTGTGTCGAGTATCACTGTATAGCAGGACTGGATCACGACTCTGATCAAAGTGGAAAAACTCGTCCACTAAAGGGAAACCCGATCCCTAAACGGATACAACAGTAAATGATAAGTGGAAACTCCATCCACTAGAGGAAAGTCTAATACCCAATCTGATACATCAATAAATATCCGGTCAACCGCCCAATATCCGCGGTTGCCGCAATACCCTGCCGTCCATAACCAAAGTACTATAACCGACCTCCGGTCAACCGCCCAAAGTCCGCGATCACCGCCAAAACCCTGCCAGCCGCAATCCAGCACAACCCGTCCCTGTCACCAATGTCCCTGCTACACTACCCCAGACCCCTGCTCGCACCCGAGCAACACAGACCGCCTGACTAACAAGAAGGAGAAAGGAATATCATGGTTTCTCCTAAGTCAAGTTCCAATATGTAGTGCAGCAGTAAAAGATGGCCTAACTATATGTCCATACAAGCATGCATTTGTCCTCAAGAAGAATAAAGAAAATAAACCTCATGCCAGAATTAGCAATGACCATACCTGTCCATGATTTTCGATCCATAATCACTCCTTGGAGTAGAACCTGCACATAACTACATAATCCTATCCCATTGTATAAACCAGCCTCATAAAAGGGTTATATGCTAAGATGGCATGATAATTAATCATATAGGGTAACCTTGCCTTAGGTAAGCTTCCACTAATCATCAACATAAATGTCTGATTAATACCATTGTCATAATATGAATAATTAACTTGCAATTCCCATAAATCAACATTGTTAAGCTTACCAATCAATCCCAGGTATTGTACCCTACACCTGCATGCAATTCTAACATATAGAGTTAGAGAACCGTCCACCGGTTCTCGGAACAAAGCACCCACCTGAAAAGCTGACTGTCCAAAGCCCAACAGCTGAAAACACCAGATAACTCTAATCCCTTGCTCCAATAAGTTCAGCACACCCGTAACTCTCCTGGCACAATACAAAGTCCACTATTACACATACATTCCAAAATCTGCTCTCACACACACATACAACAACAGTCCCAGAAATGCTTAATTTTCACCTGCAGCAAGAGCCCAGAAAATTCCCAGAAAAATATCACCGCGATCCTCGCGTCGATAGCTTCGCAACGGTAGCTTGCACGCCCAAATCTGAGTTCGGTAAGCCAAAATATAAATTCAACAAGGTGGTACACTCACAAGATTTCAGCACAAAAAGACTGTAGCACTGTACACAGAGAAACAGTGATTTTCACCTCTGATGAAATCTCAGAAAAATCCAAGAAAAATACGAGCGCGTTCATTGCGATCTGAAGATGAAAAAGTTGCGTAAGCTCGTTTCCGTCTGACGCTCGTACGCAAAGATATGGCCAAAATACCTCGATGCTGTCCCACAAAGCCAAACAGAAAATGGGTCACAGTGTTGCCTCGGGATCCATGCCAAAAACTCGAAACGGGAAAGCACGATCAAAACGAAAGATGAAGCCCTACCTCTTAGGAGTCTGTCGGCGTAAGAATCACAGAAAAAGGATCTCGGGGTAGCCCAGGGGAGCCAAAACACTGCTGCTACGACGAAGGGGAACACAGGAAAAGCAACGTCGCGCCGCGCCGTAAAATCCAGAACCTCGGGATGCGTGCTCCTAAAATCGTAGAACTTGGCAGGAAGATCAAGAATTAAGAGATGAACAAGTCTTCTTCAAGGTGCTCGGGCAGAAGATGCGCGGGTTGAGAGAAAAGAGCCAAAGAAGAAGGCTCGGGTGCTATTTATAGGCAGCAGAAAACAATTGGGAAAATTCCCATTGTGTCCCATTTTCCGGGCGCCCGAAACTTTTCGGGCGCGCACAGTGCAGCCCGGCCCACAACTTTCGGGCGCGCACAGTGTGGCCCAGCCCAAAATACACGGTCGGACGGGATCCAGGCTTCGTCCGACCCGCCCCAGCGCTCGCCACGTGTCGCCCGAACAGGCAACAGCCAAACCGGCGTCCCGCGCTCCGCCACGTGGCGTTGACCGTGCCTGCCCCGCGCACGTCGCCCCGGCTGACCCGCGCGTACGGCCACCTGCCTGCCGGTACGGCCACCTGCCCGCCTGCCAGCGCACGTCGCCCCACCTGCCACGCACAGTACCCCGTCCAATGGGGAGGCGCCACGTGTCACACCCTTCGCCTGCTGCGCCCGGTGTACGTAAATTCAATGCACCGAACCAGTACGCAGATGCCACGTGTCCCAAGCCGGTCCACCGTGCACCACCGGCCTGCTCCGTGAACCCAGACCACAACACCGACCAGTAAGAACCTGCCACGTGTCCCTTCCTCGAGTGCACGACGGCCGCGTGGACCGCGCACCTGACCGCGCCCCCGCGCGCCTGCCCGCGCCCCTGTGCGCCTGCCCGCGGCCGCGCGCCGCCTGCCCAAGCCCGCGCCGCCGCCTTCCGCCGCTGCCCGCCGCCGCCGGCTGCCGCCGGCGATCGCCGGAAATACTGTTCCGGCCATGAATAGTGATTTTACTGTAGCAAGCTCCGAAAAATACAAGTAAATAGCCCATCTTGACCGTTTTCGCGCGCTGATTCCAAATCCGGCGTCCATTTTGCCAAATTCCAATCCTATAAATTGCCGGAGGCTCCCGAAAAGGTATTTTTAATCCGAATTTCGCGCCGAGCCTAAATTTGATATCCACTCTGCGCGTAAACTCTTCTAAACATCCGACGGGGTCCCCCGATTACCCACGTGATCCATTTTAAGCCCCGAGTCCATCTCTTGTGTCCAAATTGGCGCGCGAACACCGCCGACATGCCACGTAGGCTTCCAGAAGCTGCTGGTCACACTGTAGAAGCCCTGCAAAGATCCGGGTCACCACAGGTCCAGCACGATCCGCAATCCCTCCTGGGTGCAACACAAGGCTAAAATTACACTTTATTCCCAAAATTTAACCAAGTAATACACTCTGAATTTTCAGCCGCAAAGATGTTGATTTTTCACCTACAGAAAGGGCTCCAAAAATTCTAAAATAAATACCACAGCGATCCTCGCGTCGAGACCTTCGAAATGGGTACCTGCGGGTCCAAATTCGAGCACCGTAGGCCAAGTTACAAATTCCACAGTATCGGTGCGCAAAATCCCAAAACCATACAACTGTAAACTCTTGTACAGATAAAAAGGAAAATGTATACCTTCGGGAAGGTCTCCAAAAATTCCAAGAAAAATACTATGATGTTCCTCGCGTCGAGTAGATGAAAAAAGTCTATAAGCTCGTCCTGATCCGACACTCGTGCGCGGAGATCTCCTCAAAACAATGCGCTGTCCTCACAAAATCTCACAGCAAGAATAGGCCCCAGTGAGCATGGAAAATCTCCTCGAAAAATGCAAAACGAGAAAACGTGGAACAAACTAAAATCGTAGCCTTACCTGTTGCGAATCCAACGGCGAAGAAATCGCTCGAAAAGATGGTCGGAGTAGGCCGGGGGAGCTCGTGCACCGAAAAGCGACGGAAGAAACACCGGCGAAAGAACGTCGCGACGTGCCAAGAAAATGAGAATCTCGAAAAGCGTGCCCCGTGAAATCCCCAAACTCTGCAGAAAGGTGCAGCACTGCACGAGGATCAACTTTGCTGAAGACTTCCCGTCGGTTTGAAGCTCGGAAATGCCAAAAATCCCAAGGTGAAGCGGGCTCGGGCTATATATAGGCCCCCAAAAAAACAATTGAAGAAATTCCAAACATGTCCCAAGATTCGGGCGCTCCCGAAGTTTCGGGCGCCCGAATCCGGGCGCAGAGGGGGATCACTGTAGCCGCCCGGAAATTTCCCGTGCCGCCACTCCACCCGCACAGCAAACAGCTGTGCGGGGCTCGCCGGAAGTAGCCACGTGGCCCACCCGGTGGCCGACACGTGTCCCGCACAGCAAACAGCCGTGCGGGGAGCGTGTGGTGCCGCCGCGTGGCGCCTACCCGGTCAAACGGGTAGGTGGCGCCCGCCAGTGGCAGGGTGACACGCGTCCCTGCCACTGTCGCGGTCACACGTGCGGGCAGGCGCAGCCTGACCGCCTGCCACGCACGCGCCCCGAGGCGCCCGCCCGCGACCCCGTGCTGCGCGCCTCGTGAGCCCGCGAGTAGCATGCCGACACGTGTCCCCTGCACCCGGTCTACGCACCCTACTTCAGGTTCCGAGGACCGCGCCGCGTGCACCGACCAACCGGGGACTGCCACGTGTCCACCCGCCTTGGTCCATGCACCGCCGCGCCACTCAGTAGACCGCGCATCACCAGCCCGCCAATCAGGCGGCGCCACGTGTCCATGCGCCGGGTCCGTGCACCCAGCCGCGCCCCTCTGTGGACCGAGTGCTGCGGACCGGCCAATCACAAGCCGCCACGTGGCAGCTGGCGGTCCACAGCCCCTCCCATGCACCGAAATTCAGTGAAAACTTCCGGGAGTCCGTTTTTGGGCATCCGGACTCAGAAACAAACAAGCAAATAGCCGTTTTAAAGCGTTTTTCCGCGCTGAATCCGAATCCAACCTCTGTTTGGCCCAAAACCACTTCGAAAATTTGGCAAATGCAGCCGAAGGACAATCCAGCTATGGATATCACACACGGTCCATCTGTGGCATCCCTTTGATGCACTATGGGCCAGACACACCAACACTAGGTGTTCTAAGCCACAGTTCATGGGAGAAGCAACATGGGGATCAGGGGCACCACATCCTCCCCCACTAAAAGAAAGTTTCATCCCCGAAACTAAAACGCACCACAACAACAAAACTAAAACAATCAAATCAACCCAAAGAACGCAAACGCTAAACTAACAAGAAAGGTACGGCTCCACCAGCAGGAAAGTCATCAACTCCAACCCTCGATTTAGAAAAGAGCTGAAATTAGCGAAAAGTCCAAAAATTTCGAAAGATCAGTGCCTTCGCCCCAATCAAACAAGAACAGGTTCGGGCACTGTCTCCATTTCTGGAGCAATCTTTCAAAGTTTTCGTCCTGTTCGTAAATTTCAGTACAAAGGCGAGAAAAGGGAGAGAAGTGTTGGTGTCGTTCCTGCCGTGGTTACAAAAACGAAAGCTACCACTAACCGAAACTCCTAAGGACACAACCTCTAGTCCCAAACGTCACAACTGCTCCCGAGGCGGCGTCTGTCCACAGTCGCTGAAGTCCATGCTGCCGGAAGGATACGCCGGTAACCCGAGAAAAAAAAATGAACTCCTCTTGTCCAACTCGCAGAAGGGCAACTGTTCTCATTCCATTATCAGTCGTAGCACGGCACCGCACCAACCAGTCCAACCTGTGTGCTAAATCCAAGTCCTGGAGCTGTCCTTGAATCGCCACATCAGCAGGTGAAGTCCCAAGTCTCAACTGCACTGATCATACACTGCGGTCCTCCTCTACTCGTAGGATACTGGGAAGAATCCAATCGCTAAAACCTGTAGCATACATTCCTAACCCACACCCATGCAAAGATGCTGATGCAGATGCTCTACTAATAATGCCGAAGAATACAGCGGTAACGAAATACTCAACTCAGCTAACGGAAATAAAATCATACCTGCCGCGACATGATCCGCTGCCGGGGTGTCCTCTACCAGGGCTGCATAAACCCGTCCACTGGGTGTTGCAGATCGTCGTCCCGCCTGTCCCGACGTCGTGGCCCACTCAGGCTGACGGTGCGCCGGAGGGGCTTCCGCTGCATAGATAGGCAAGGGGGGTGCTGTCGCAATCGGCCGCACTGACAAAATGGCCTGGGGGCAAGCTGCGCGGAAATGTCCCAACTCTCCACAGAGGAAACACCACCCCTGTCTCTGATCACACTGCGACGGTGGATGAGGCCCGCCACAAATGACACACCGCTCTTGTCGCTGCTGCCGGTACTGCTGCTGCTGCGGGGGCCCACCTGATCTCCGGCGCCTACGAAACCCACGACCCTCAGGATGAGATCGTGGAGGTCTCGGAGGTCCCTGCCGGCTCGTCTGACCCTCAACCTCCGGTGCTGGGCGCTTCGCCCCCGAAATCCCTGCGGGAGCTGGGGCCACCTCTGCCATCACTGCCTCTCCACAGTCAACATATAAAGCCTGCTCCATCGAAGCCTCCAAAGTCTGCAATCTGTGGGAGCGAACAAGCTGATAAATGTCCCGGCGCAATCCTCGCTCAAACATGTAAATCTGGTGAGCCTCATCCCTGGCCATGTGAGGCATACATGCCAACAGCTGATTGAAGTCAGCCATGTACACATGCACGGGCCTATCTCCCTGGCGGAGATTCCTCAGCTGCTCCTCCAGTCTCTGACGAACACTCTCAGGAAAGAAGGCCCCTAGAAGAAGACTGCGGAACTCCGCCCAAGGGAGAAGCTGCGTCCCAGGCGGACCCGCAGGTCGCACACGCCGCCACCAAGCCGCGGCATTGCTCTCCAAGAAGTGTGTAGCCAAGAAGACCCAAAACCGATCCACAATGAACATACTCTCAAAATGGCGCTCCATGGCCGTGATCCAGGACTCGGCCTCCCACGGCTCAGCACTCATACCAGAAAAACGGGGTGAATCGAACTGGCGGAACCTCATCAACAGATCCACCACCGCACGCTGCTCAGCTGAAGTCAAAGGTCCCGTCGACCCAGGCGGTGGTATGCTAGAAACCGGCTCGACAGAAATAGCCGGCGCTGACGGAACCACAGGGGGCGCCACAGGGGGCGCCACAGCTGGCAAAGAAGGCACAGGCGATGTAGAATACCGGGACTTCGGTTAGTCCACCGACCTCGCAAGATGGCGCGGAGCGTAGGATTTTCTTGGGACGAGTTCCATTTGAGTTTACAGATGAGTTCTGGTTGATTCGGATCATCGCGGAAGCCCCAGCTTGGTTCGGGGGTTTCCGGGCTTTGTGCGCCGTTAGAGGCTAGTTTGGGAAGCACCGACTCCACCGTGGTCTGCGAAAAAATTGGAAAACACTTGGAACAGGTGTATTTTATGATTACAGCGGATTTCGGGAGGTTCCGGACTGACGCGGAGGACCCGAAGGCGAAAAATGAGTCGGAACTGACAATTTTGGAGTCGATTTTTGGATTGAGCACCCCGACTCAACGGTTGAGCTTTTAGAGGAGAAAAAGTTATGGGCATGCGTATTTTCATATTACAGCGGAGTTCGGGAGGTTCCGGACTGGTGCGGAGGCCCCGAGGGCAAAAAGTGACTTGGGGAGTAATTAATTAATTATTTAATTAATTTAAGTGATATGTCTGTAATGAAATAAGGTAAAGAAAGAAGAAAAAGAATGGGATTGGTTTTTAAGGGGTATGTTGAGATATTTGTTGTGGAGCATTAATGAGGCCTGGTGCATTTATTATTAGCCAACTACCACCTCTACTTCAATGCATCCCCTAATTATTTTTAGTTCCACGTCATCAACTCCTCCACTTGTGAAACAGGGGAAATGGAAGAAAGCAGAGGAAGTGGAGAGGTGAGAAGAAGAAGGTTGAGTTGAGAGAGAGATGGGTGGATGAGTATTTGTTGATGTTTTCTTTCGGCTTGAGGCCGCTTGGAGCGAGCGCGCGTCGAGCTCGGCGAGGTAAGCTACAGTTTTTTTAATTTATTGTTTGGAGAGAGTGAGAGAGCTTGGTATGGGTTTTTATTTTTGGTTTTGCCCTTGGTGCTGGTGTGGGGTGGCTGGCAGCAAGCAGTGAGGCGCGCGCGGGCCCAGGGAGCCGCGCAGGTGCGCGCGCGGCGCTGTGCAGGCGCCGCGCGGGCGCTGCGCAGGGCCGCCCGTGGCGCTGCGCAAACGCCCAGGCGCGCGCGAGTGGCGGGCTGGGCCGCTGCGTGCGCGGGCCCAGGGTGCCGCGCAGGTGCGCGCGCGGCGCTGTGCAGGCACCGCGCGGGCGCTGCGCAGGCCCGCGCGGGCGCTGCGCAGGCGCGCGCGTGGCGCTGCGCAAGCGCCCAGGCGCGCGCGCGTGGCGGGCTGGGCCACTGCGCGGCGGGCCCAAACGCCGCGCAGCAGGCCCAGGGCGCCGCGCAGCTGCCTCGGCAGCACCGTGCGGCTGCAGCAGCAGCGCCGCGCGGCACCTGCAGCGACGCCGCGCAGGAGCTGCGGAAGGTGGGGGGCGCCTTGCGGGCAACGTCTGGCCGCGCACTTTGGCAAGCGCAGGGTACTTTGCGCGGCGTTTTCGTCGACCCTTGGCTGTTCTCCTTGCGACGGACGCGTGCAAATTCTTTTCTGGGCATGTCTGACAGCAAATTCCTTTTTCTCTCTCTGTGTTGGTGCAGCTGCTTGGGTAGTCGCGGCGAGCTCGGTGTCGCGCAGGCGGATGGTGCCGACAGTGACGGCACGAGGAATCACCATCAGAGTTTGGAGCTACATGTTGGCTGAGGGTTCCATGTATGGCTTATGAACCTCGTGAGGCACGGGTGAATGGACAGTTGTTGATCGTTATATTGAGCTAAGGATTATGTGTATGTAATTAGAGTGTGCAGGAGAGGGGAAATTGAAAGTGTAGTGTGTGTGTGTGTTTTGAAGTTGGATAGTTATGGGAATGTGGAGATTTTTTGTGTATGTAAAGTGTGAGTGTACTGTGGATTCATTATGAGTGCAGAGGTTATGTTGGACTGGTATTTTGTGGATGTAGCATGTAATTGTGGAATTAAGGGTTATGTATATGTGATTTTAATTTTTAGCATGCTTGGAGCTTTAAAGGGATTGTGGAGCTATTGTGTAATGGTGTTTAAGTAAGCATGCAGTTGATGTTGTGGGATGTTAATGTATGGGAGTGGACCTGCTGGGTGCTAATGGGTTTATGTAATTGGAGCTTGTGTGTGTGAAATGGGAGCAAGAATTTAATTTGTGCTGAAGCTTCATGTGTATGTGTTTTTGGTAATGCTTAGTGTTTAGGTGGTGTTGAGGAGCCTGTGTGCATGTGCTGCTTGTTGGCAGATGATGAGCAAGTAGAGTGCTATGGTTTTGGGTTGTATGTGAGAAGTGTGTGAGTATGTGAGTGTTTGGTGTGTTGTGGGTGGACTTAGTTTATGTGTACTTTGTGCTGTGGATGTGTGGAGAGAGCCAGAGTGCGCCGGAATTTTTGTGTGACTCGAGAGAATTTATTGGAGCTTCCGAGGATTTTTCCGGGTTTTGCGGTACGACTTTCGGGATTTCGTCAGTTCGAGGTTCCTGCACTTCACCGACTTCAGCAATTGCCTGCGGAAAGCGTTCCAGGTGGGTTAGAATTTCTCCAAAATTTATGGAATGCCCCTTAATGCTATTTGAATGCAAGTTGATCATGTTTACTAGGCGTTTTCGCTGTTTTTACATCTGATAGTGGCCTGGAATTTTCTGTAAAATTTATTGGAACCCCGGATTATTTTTAGTAGACTCATCATATCATATGACACTAGGTTTCATGCTTTATTCGCATCATAATTGCACCTGAACCGTTTTAAAAATCGAGAAACCCGTTTTAAGGAAAAATCAAGGTTTTCAAAGATGTTTTTTAAATGATGAGTTGCCAAGGTATGGCTTGGGTTCAGGGTACTTGTATACTCGTGTCGGGGGAGGGCCGAGTGGATTTTTAGAGCATGTGTGTTGAGCTCTAGTGTCGTGTGAGATGAGCATCCTTGTGGGGATTGGGTGAGTGCTCTAGATTGTGTTTTTCCGATTTAGTCGTTGAGGTGGACCTTCGACTTAGCTTGGGAGTTTGAGGTTCTGGCAGATCGAGTCGTGGAGGTTTCCCGACTTAGCCATGAGTTATGCATTATCAGATTGAGCCGTTGAGGGTTCTCCGACATAGCTGTGAGAGTGTTCGGGCTATTCGTGTTTGAGTCGAGGTTCTTTTTCGACTGAGTTGTGTTTTCGAGCTTTGGGATACCGATCTGTTTGATCGTGGATTATAGCCTGCATGTGCCGCATATTGAGACAGTGAGACAGATGTGATACTTGAGTTCGGTGGGGTCGCTCCCCTCGAGCTACGCCCCGGGTGCGATGATGATACCGAGCCTAACGAGGCTACGATGTGGATATGCGCCTAGTTCATATACTAGTGGACGCTTGATACCCCTGGCCGAGTTACCATGGGGTCACTTTGTGTGAGATTGATATAGTCGGTTTAGGACGCCCCACGTAAATCCCGTCCTCTTGTGGATGCGTGGTAGTGGGCAGGTGCGTTCCTAGACGACAGGCGCAGGCTGGACTGAGCCAGTTTTGGCAGTCTTTGAGATTTGGTGATATGAGCGGGTGGTTTCATATTATGTTCATAGATAGTTTCTTTCCTTTGAGCATTGATACCGAGGCATCTTAGCAGTAGAGAGTGTATGCATACCGTGTTATTGGTAGAGTTTCCTTTTGGAGCCTTATGATTGTGACTTTCTAGCTGTAGTTCTCTATTTTCAGCTTACCATTATTTATCTATCTACCTATCTATCTGCATACCTATCTGTTTTGCCTCAAGTAGACTTAGTGGGCATACCGTGGATATTGGGACGGTACCCACTGAGATCTGCCTTCTGCAGTAGATCTCACACCCGCTGCGGTGATAGGTTGAGGCAGCTGTTCCGGCTTGGTTCGCGCGGAGACAGCAGATCGAGGTGAGGACGCGGCCGATTAGTTCCTTACCAGCATTGAGAGTCTGAGGTAGATGTACCCGGTGTATTTTATGCTTCCACTTTTGTACTGGACATTCTGAGGGACTTGTGAGGATAGTATTTGTTTTATTCCTGGGAGACTTTGTACCTTGAGGATTTGTGTACTAGTGGAGATTTTGCTATTCCAGATGTTCAGTTTTTATTCTATAGCTTTTGGATTTAGTTTCAGCTCTGATACATGTTTTTAGCTATAGATCTGACTTGCAGGGTAGACGCTTCGTCTGTGCGGTAGTTTCCGTACAGATGGCGGATCTGTTGGCGAGCCCGGGTCGCAGTTTCGACCCCGGGGCGTGACAGGCGAACACTCAGGGGGTGCTACCACTGGCTGCGCCCTCTGCTCTAACAGAAGCATCATCCGACCCAAGGCCTCCTCCTGGCGCCGAGAAGCCTCCTCCTGGCGCTGTGAAGCCTCCTCCTGGCGCTGAGATGTCTCCTCCTGACGCCGCACCGCCTCAGACAACTGTGCCACCTGGGCACGGAGCTCCAGAACCTCCCTCTGCTGTCCCTGCCCCGAGTCCTCCTGCTCGGGCTCATAGGAGGGGAAAGGCTGAGAACGCGTCTATACCCTGCGTCGGGGAGGCATCGTGCCCACCTGCAACACACATGCAAACATCAGAACAGTACCAAACAACACTCAACCCAATCCAGCAACTCAATCAGGACTCTCGCTAAAAGTCACAACTCTCACGTAGTCATCCTAATGTCCAACCACAAGCCTTGGGTTCCTAAGTCCACAATGACCTACAGCCTAGGCTCTGATACCACCTAATCTGTCACGCCCCGGCGTCGAAACTGCGACCCGGGCTCGCCAACAGATCCGCCGCCCATACGGGAAGCCCCGTATAGACGAAGCGACTAACCTGCAAAAGATAAACTATACTATACAGATATCAGAGCTGAAAGTAAACTGTTGAAAATAAAAATATATACAACTCAAAATCCTCCCCAAAACACATAAATCTCTCAAGCAGTAAAATAAAAAGTACAACTCTATACCTCACTACAGAAGTCTCTCAACAAGAACTCTCAAAAAGTAAAGGGGTACATCTACTCTCTGGACGACGATGACTGGTAGGGATCTATCTTGCGACTCCCTTACCTCGATCAGCCGGATCAGCAACTGGAGCAGCAGGAATAGGAGTAGAAGTCCCTGGGGAAAAGACGCCACGACGGGTGTGAGAACTACG
Source organism: Tillandsia leiboldiana (assembly GCA_029204045.2). Lineage (NCBI taxonomy): Eukaryota > Viridiplantae > Streptophyta > Magnoliopsida > Poales > Bromeliaceae > Tillandsia > Tillandsia leiboldiana. The sequence continues at coordinate 28,257,965 of CM055060.1, forward strand.
TCCCAAGTAGTTCTCAGTGGGTGCCGCCAACAAGCCCGATGGTCTGCCCACTAAGTTGTTACGGAATTTGAGTTGGCGTATTTCGTGAATTCGGTTAAGTCTTGAAGATTGAAGATGAAGAAGGTTGGATCATGTAACTCAATCTCAAGAAAGAAGAATTCAAAAGGATCAGGTATGTTTAACTAATTATCTTTGGTGATCCGAATACTTCTTATAGTGTAGAAACACTTGGATGAATTTTTAATTGCATAAAAATCAAAAACTGGACATGGGACATGTTCAGGATCCGGATCAGACACTTCGATCCGGATCCCGAAGGGTGTTAGTTCATACGCAAATTCAATCCGGATCGTAGCCTCCTTTGATCCAGATCCGGAACACTGATTTTTACCATAATTTATGAACGATCCGGATCAGGCAGTTCAATCCGGATCCCGAACATTGGTGTTTGGTGATTTGTATGAACGATCCGGATCAGGCACTTCGATCCGGATCCCGAACCTTTGTTTTTCTGGAAACCGTCTGTCTCGTTACTGCAATCCGGATCGCCTAAATCTGATACGGATCGCCGTCCTGAAAAATTCCAGAAAACGTTAGTTTTTTATTCTTATCCTCTTCCAACGGTTTCTAACCTATAAATAGACCCTTTAATTCATCTTTTAGGGTACGACGAAAAATGGAAAAAATACGACCGAAATAGAAAAATCCATAGATAGAGAAGAAAGGAAATACTAGATTTAATTCTATGTTTCTTCATCTATTTTATTAAGTTGATTCTAGGTTTTCCAAACTCAGATTTTGAGTAGAATCAAATTAATGAATACTTAGATGGTATTTCCGATCTATTTCTAATCTAAGTATTCGGCGGATCATCACCACCCAAAAACAACGATTTCTCCAAAATCGGCGCGTGGACTCGCGTGGCCTTGTGGATTCAAGGTGCTACCGCTCTCGTGGATTCGGAGCGAGGTACGTTCGTGGATTCGAGACGTGCTACTGGGTGAAGACCGTGGATTCGGTCGGACGTCGTGGATTCGACGTTGGACGCCGTGGATTCGACGTTGGACGCAGATCGTGGATTCGAGAAGCGTTGCGGAGCGAGCGGAGAAGATCAACTAGGAGCGTATGGAAAAAGGTTGAGTCGTCTGTGAGTACGGTATATCACCTTTGTACGTGTTATAATTCTAGTGGATTTCACCGTGTTATCGGTCCCGTGGTTTTTTTACTCCGGTTTGGAGTTTTCCACATAAAAATCTCTGCGTGTTATTTATTTTTCCGCATTGGGTTTTATATCGCAAAGATTTTTGAGTGTTTATTGTTTACACCTATTCACCCCCCTCTAGGTGTTTTTTTTTCCCCTATTTAGATCCAATTATACATAACCCAACAAGTGGTATCAGAGAGGGAATAGGGTTGTAAACAATGGTTGAAGGTGGAAACATCAACAGACCTCCGTTCTTCGATGGAACAAATTATGCGTACTGAAAAGTACGGATGAAAGCCTTTTTAATTTCCATCGACGAACGGGTGTGGCAATCAATTGAATTAGGATGGTCTAATCCAACTGAAATTATTGCTGATGTTCGCACCATCAAACCTAGGTCGAAATGGACCAAGGAAGAGATAGATTTTTCTTCTTACAATGGCAAAGGGATTAATGCTCTATTTAATGCTTTGTCTCAAACTGAGTTCTCTTGCGTCTCGGCATGTGAGACTGCGAAAGAAATCTGGGATGTTCTTCAAGTTACACATGAGGGAACTAACCTTGTGAAGATTCAGAAACTGCAAATGCTTACGAGCAAGTTTGACTCTATTTTCATGGCAGAAAATGAATCGTTCACAGACTATTACACACGATTGCAAGACATCGTAAACTCATGTGCTAACTTGGGAGAGAAGATTCCAGAATTTAAAGTTGTAAGAAAAATATTTAGAACTCTTCCTGAAAGATTTCGATCCAAGGTTACGGCCATTGAAACTATTAAACACCCGGACGAAATCCGTGTAGAAGAATTAGTTGGTTCATTACAAACATATGAAATGACATTTCCTACTAACTATTCTTCTGGAAAAGCATCCTCTTCTAAGTCTTCAGGTTTAGCATTGAGAACAACAAAAGAAGAAGACGCGGATTCATCCTCCTCAGACGATGACGTAAACCTATCTATGGAGGACTTTGAGAAGCAGCTTGCTCTCTTGACGAGAAGATTTCGCCGAAACTTTCTGTGACACCCCCAGAATTTGGATTAGTCCTATATATAAATGATATAATAGGACTAAATCTCTTAACCCGGCTATAGCATTTTGGATGGTAGCAAGATCCAAGAGGTTATGAGAGTTAAGCGTGCTAGAGCTAGAGTAGTTCTAGGATGGGTGACCCCCTGGGAAGTGGGGCGTCACAGTTGGTATCAGAGCCATTCACCAGCCGGAAATGTGAGATGAGTCTCGGCAGAGCTAGGGTTATATAGCGGGTAGAGAGAGGCTCCCCGGCTAATGACCGTTGTGGGTGGAGTGCAGCTCCCCACAAGGTTGGCTAAGGCTAGCGAGACGAGTCTCACATCGCCTGGTGCTTGTGAGTGTGCTTGAGCCTGACGTGGACGCCAGGGCTTAAAGGGGGGAAGAATGTGACACCCCCGGAATTTGGATTAGTCCTATATATAAATGATATAATATGACTAAATCTCTTAACCCGGCTATAGCATTTTGGATGGTAGCAAGATCCAAGAGGTTATGAGAGTTAAGCGTGCTAGACCTAGAGTAGTTCTAGGATGGGTGACCCCCTGGGAAGTGGGGCGTCACACTTTCGAAGGGGTAACTCAAGCAAAACTCCATCCTTCGTAAAGTCGAAGAAAGGCAAAGGTTCCTCAAGTTTCAAACCAAGAAAGCAAGAGGGTTTTTCTAAGGATAAGAAAAGCTCAGAAGGACAAGTCCAATGCTTCAAGTGCCGAGGGTACGACCATATCTCAACGGAGTGTCCCAATAAGAATCCGTCAAAGAAGAAAGCGATGCAAGCCGTCACTTGGGATGACATCTCATCGTCAAATGAGTCATCGTCAAGTGATGAAGAAGATAACGCAACGGCGTTCCACGCGTCCACATCTTCACCCTTCATGTGCTTAATGGCTAATACATCCGAGTCATTGTCCAACTCCACTGTTGAAAAAATTGCAACGGACGATGAATCGGATAATTCAGAAGGTGAAGACTTTGCTCTTGCCTACCATAAGCTTTTGAGAGATTCAAAGAAACTGACAAAGCAAAACAAGAGTTTGAGAGGGAGATTGCAGGATCTCGAAGAAAAAGCAGAAAAAGCAAAAAGGGCATCTTCTCTCTCAAACGCTCTTGAAGTGGAAAGGGATAATCTGATTAAAATAAATGTTTCCCTTCAAGAGTCCAATGAGCAATTCGAGAAGAATTATGTAGATATGGTGAACAAAGCGAATTACTTCTTGAAGCTCAACGGCGAGGCTCGACAGGAAAAATTGGAAATGACAGAGACCATTCTCCAACTCAAGGATGACTTACAGCGATTTTCATTAGGAAGGAGTAAGTTGGATAAGCTTCTTGGTCTTGGTCAATCAAACAAATTCGACCTCGGATACAATCGAACTGAAGACAATTTTAGTTCGGTTGGGACAGTCTTTGTGCCCCAGTCGGTATCTCCTCCTCCGACACTGGAATTGACGACAAACAACGACAACAAACCTACTTCCCCCTCTTCGGAATTGTCAAGCACCAAGGTATGTTTTCGTTGTGGTATTGTAGGGCACATAAGGAGAAATTGCAAGATGGGAGCCAAACGCTCAACTCAAGCACTTCTTGCAACGACTACCAAAAGGGTGATTCCTCGGAAATCAAATGCAAATTATTCGAAAGGAAAAAGCCTCGGTAGTTCATCAAACAAGACGACGACGTCAAGGAAAAGCGATGGATCAAACAAGACGCTTTCACCAAAGGTATCAACATCACAATCATTTCCGACGTACACCAAAATTCGAAAGGTTTGGGTACGCAAAGGTGAAACCTTCCCTTGTCTTGTTACAAATATTTCCTTGCATGCATATGATAATTCGTCTTGGTATCTGGATAGCGGTTGTTCCCGTCACATGACCGGTGACAAAAACTGCTTTCAAAATTTTGAGAAAATCTCCGGAGGACTTGTAGTTTTCGGAGACGGTCAGTCTTCCAAAATTGTTGGAAAAGGAACAGTAGCTATTCCAGATGGCCCGATTCTGAATAATGTGTTATTTGTTGATGGCCTTAAGACTAACCTCATAAGTATCAGCCAACTTTGTGACAATGGTTTTTCTGTTAATTTTTCATCTGTTGAATGCATTGTAACTGATAAGGACCATGTTTTCTTTTTAAAGGGGGTTAGATCTGAAAACAATTGTTATGTTGTTCCCAATAAAATTTCTGAAAATTGTAACTTAGCCTCTTTGAATAATAAAACACTTTGGCATGAAAGGCTAGGTCACATAAATTTTAAGGAACTTGCTAGAATTTCAAACAAAGACGTGGTCAAGGGGGTTCCAAAACTTTCACTTAATCAAAACATTGTGTGTGGTGGTTGTCAAAAGGAAAAACAATCCAGGACTGCACACAAGAACTTGAACCACGTTGGTACTAATCGGCCCTTAGAATTATTGCATATGTATCTTATGGGACCGACACGTCAACCATCCTTGGGAGGTAAATGGTATATTTTCTTACTGGTTGATGATTTCTCTAGATACTCATGGGTAGCATTTTTAAAAGAGAAAGCTGATACTTTTGATTCTTTTCACGAGATTTGCCTTCGTATTATGATTGAAAAGAATGAAAAGATCATTCGTGTTAGAAGTGATAGAGGTGGAGAATTCATAAATTCTAAATTCATTGATTTTTGCACTTCCAATGGCATTAAATATGAATTCTCAGCACCCTATACACCTCAACAGAATGGTGTAGTCGAGCGCAAAAACAGGGTTGTACAAGAGATGGCACGTGTTATGCTTCATAGCCAGAATTTACCGTTATATTTTTGGGCTGAAGCTGTGAACACTGCAATCTATGTTATTAATCGAGTTTATTTGCGCCCGGGAACTTTAAATACACCATATGAACTATGGTTTTGTAGAAAACCAAACATCAAATATTTTCGTATCTTTGGGAGTCGGTGTTACATTTTACGTGACCGCGAAAATCTTGGAAAATTTGACTCTCGAAGTGACGAAGGAATTTTCTTGGGTTATTCTACAAATAGTAGAGCATATCGGGTATTTAACTTGGAATCTAAAACGATTGTAGAATCCATAAATGTTAAAGTAGATGAAGCTTTCCACTGTGCATCTGATAAATCTACCCCTGATATCTCTCTTGATGATGATACTCCTGTAAATGCATATTCTCATGATAATACTTCCAATATTAATGATGCATCTAATGGTTCTTCAAGTTTATCTGATGTGCAGGAATCATCTCATGTACCTCCGAGTACTCCATTACCTCAAACGTTACGCATCTCCAAGGATCATCCTGAATCAAACATTATTGAAGACCCACAAGAAGGAGTCAGAACTCGGAGACAGTTGGTTTGTGGATTCGCTTGTTACGTTTCCATGATCGAACCAAAGAACGTCGATGAAGCTCTTCAGGATGACTACTGGATTGATGCAATGCAGGAAGAGCTCCATCAGTTTGAACGAAACAAAGTCTGGGAATTAACGACGCCTCCGAAGCAACACAATGCGATCGGTACTAAATGGATTTTCAAGAACAAGAAAAATGAGGATGGTACCATCATCAGGAACAAAGCACGGTTAGTTACTCAAGGCTACTCTCAAATAGAAGGTATAGACTTTGATGAAACGTTCGCCCCTGTAGCTAGACTCGAGTCCATTCGTATCTTATTCGCTATTGCTTGTCACTTTAAAATAAAACTCTTTCAAATGGACGTTAAGAGCGTGTTTTTAAATGGGTTTTCAAATGAGGAAGTTTATGTGGCTCAACCGAAAGGTTTTGTAGACTGTAAACTACCTAACCATATTTTTCGTTTGAAAAAGGCTCTTTACGGTTTAAAACAAGCACTGCGAGCGTGGTACGAAAGGTTGACAAAGCACCTTTTGGAGAAGGGCTATACTCGAGGGGGAGCAGATCGGACTCTCTTTGTGAAGCATTATCAGGATAACTTCATTGTTGCACAAATCTATGTCGATGACATTGTATTTGGAGCAACAAAGGATAATGATGCTTCTAAATTCGCAGAAACCATGGAAAGCGAATTTGAGATGTCTATGATGGGCGAACTGACATACTTTCTTAGATTGCAAGTGAAACAAAATGGTGAAGGCATCCATCTGTGTCAATCCAAGTATGCAAAGGAGTTGGTAAAGAAATTCGGATTAGAAGATTCTAAAGATTTTCCTACTCCTATGGGAACTAGAAATAAGGGATTAGGAAGTGAATCTCTTAGTGATAGTGTAGACGAGAAACTCTATCGAAGTATGATTGGAAGTCTACTCTACCTCACAGCTAGTCGCCCGGACATATCCTTTAGTGTTGGGATCTGCGCGAGATATCAGTCAGCACCGAAGGAGGATCACCTGAAAGCGGTGAAACGGATCATCCGGTACGTCAAAGGAACTGTAAACTTCGGAATTTGGTATCCTATGGGAACAAGTCTTGACATTATAGGATATTCAGATGCCGATTGGGCAGGATCAGTGGATGATCGGAAAAGTACGAGTGGTGCATGTTTTTATCTTGGCCATTGCCTTGTTGCATGGCATAGTAAAAAGCAAAATTGCATTGCACTCTCGTCTGCCGAAGCGGAATATATCTCAGCGGGTAGTTGTTCAACTCAACTCATTTGGATGAAAAGCGTGTTGAGCGACTTCCGGATTTCAGCAACTTCGGTAACTGTTTTATGTGACAACACTAGTGCTATAAACATTTCAAAAAACCCCGTGTTGCACTCAAGAACAAAACACATTGAACTTAGATATCATTTTCTTAGAGAGCTAGTTGAATCAAATATTCTTCAAATTTCTTACATTTCAACTGAAGATCAATTAGCTGACTTTTTAACAAAACCTTTGGATCAAAAACGTTTTATTCATTTGCGTAAAGTAATTGGAATGCTTTCCTTGAAATAACCTCTTTTTGAAACTCTTGTTTAGGTTAGGTTTTGTTTTTCTGTTTTTGTTCATTATCTATGCTTAGACATAGAACATTAATTGAGCATTAGTTTTATTGACTTTAACTGCATCCTTTTATATGTTTAGAAATTTATTATGCTTTGGATATCATAATAATTCATTTGATGCAATGATCATTTATGTGAATTAAATCATTTTTGTTTTGATCAAAGTCAATTTCTCTCTCGATAATCTCTTGGTATAGTTTTTATCTTATTTGACTATTTAGTCGAGTATGAAATCGAGATCAATATTTGGTTGAATACTTTATATTTTAAATAATTGATAGCCAATTGAGGGGGAGTCAAAGAAAAAGTGTTATGCTCAAAAGATGTGGAAAGAGTTACATCCCAATGAGGAGTGTGAAAATTACCACCACATGGAGGAAAGAGCTACCACCTCGGTCGTCCGAGTACTGTGTGCAGCTACCACATGTATACCAAGCAAGGTTTTTCAAGTTTGATTAAATAAAATGCATGCTGAAATACTTGACTCTGTCAAAATTTCAAGGTTGGTATAAGGTGGGAATTTTAATGAAAGATGCTCAAAGAGCCACTCTCTTCAATAAATTGACTAGATATATTATCTAACTTATCTGGGATTTCAGACATCTATTGATCTTGGTATTTCATTTTCTTTACCGAATTGATGATTTGATAAAGGCATTACTCATAAGATCAAGTTACATGTAATTGAAGTTGTTCAACTTTAAGGGATTTAATTTTTATAAATCTTCGTTTCGTTATTTGAATATTTTTGATAGATTTGGCATAATCTATTTCTTGTTGTATTAAACGATAATTTTCATTTAAAGTTGATACACAAAAGTGCTTACATACTTTTTCTGGTTTTTGTGAAATTTTTCTGAATTTTTTCTGAAGAAAAAGTTGGAGCCGATCCGGATTGGACAAGCCGATCCGGATCCCGAACGCAGGTATTCTCTGCGGGTAGCCGATCCGGATCGGATTCACGAACTGATCCGGATCGCGGCTAGGGTTTTATATAGAACAAAAGGAGTTTGATTTCTTTTTACTTCAATCTTTTGTTCCAAAGTCTCCAGAGCTTCTCTCTCTAGAATTCATCCGTCTTGGAAGCTTACAAACTCAAGTTCTTCGATTCTAAGTAAGTTTTATTGATCAAAATCTCGGTTTTTCACAGTTTTTCATATTCTTCCTCAAAACGTGATGAAATTTCTGCATCTTTTTCGTTTGTGGATGGTTTTTGATCAAATTTCTTTTGAAATAAGAACTCTGGGTAGATTAGTTTTGATTATATGCTAGGTATTCTAATGATAAACGGATTTTTGGCCTTCGATTTCAAAAATTTCGGTTTTAGGGCATATAATGGGAATTTTCGAAAATCATGCGATTGATCTATTTTTGAAATTCTTTTTGCAAAACTAATTTGGTTCTTAGTCTCTCTACACGATAATGATTGTTTGGGTACGATTTTTCAAATTTTTGAAAATTAACAATTTTTCGTGTTCTTGAGTTGTTGCCCACAGGACCTTATTTCTCACAAGGAACTTGTAGCAATGGTGATCACCTGGATCATCTTTCTTCTGGCTGCTATGGTTCATACAAGAGATACTATCAAGCCCAAGAAAGCTAAGAAGGCGAAGAAAACAAAGGATGATTCCGATACGGACTCTGAGACGGAATCCATTGATTGGGATGAGCTTCAAGTTGAAGCAACTACTCCCACTGCTTCGAAAGGGAAAGCCCCTGCAGAGACATCAAAGGCAAAGGCTCCGCCCACTGCTGCTGAAAAAGGAAAAGCTCCAATGGAAGAAACTCCTGTGAAAACAAAAAGAAAAAGTGTTGCCCGCAAGAGAGGGAGTGCTCGAGGAATTTCCATTGAGGAATTAGTTGCTAGCCAGCCTCCTCCACAAGACTTTATCAGCTCTGCAAGGATCAAGGATTTTGAGAACAGGGAATGCATTGGCGAAAGACATGTCAATGTCAAAGCCTTGAAGGAACGATCTCCACTATTTGGGACTCTGAATGACCAGACAAGTCTTGCTCCCATTTGCAATTTCCCCGAGACCACTGGGTATTGTCTTCACTCAGTAAGGATGTTTTATCAAAATGCTTGCTATCTAGTTGATCAGGAGAGCATACGTCGAGAATTTCAAACATTGGTTAAGAATGTTAAGATTAAAGTAACCCCTCAACTGATTGGAGAGGTGTTAGGGATGGAGGCCAGAGCTGATGGACCTCATTATCTGAAAAGTCAAAACTTCTCCACCAACTCCTGGAGAGTGGTAGTTAATGGAATCTGTCTTCCAGATACTCTGTCGGCAGGAAACTCCGTCTTTTCAAAAGAGCTTCGACCAGAGTATCGCTACTTGAACTTCATTGTTTGTTATAACGTCCTTCCAAATATGAATACAAAGGTTCTTCGGTGGGATAGGATGTTATTCCCTTATCTTCTTGGAAACCCCACAGCGGCAATGGGAGCAAACTTAAACATTCCTTACGTCATCTGGTCAAGGATGGCACGCTATGTGGAACATGCTCACCCCTCAGAGAGACTTCCCTATCCAATGATCATTATGCGTATTTTTCGAAGATTTAAAGTTGACACAAGTGCGAGTTCCTACATGCACAGTCTAGGAACGATCAATGAAACAACTATTATAAAGTCTCTCTCAACAAAACAAGATGAGCCCCCATCACCTCCTCACCGACGAAGAGCACAACAACAAGCAGCAACCTCTGCACCAGCAGCACCACCTCCAGTCCCACCAGCACATGCAGCACAACAAGCACCTCCATCAACATCCGATGATGATGCATCGGTTACCTCTATTTATAAAGAACAGCAACGGCTCTCCAACGAGCAAGAACGCATATCGAATGAACTTATTGAAGTAAAGGAAGAAATAAAAGAGGTCAAAAAGAAGCAGTCATCCATGAACAAACGATTAAAGAAAATCTTCCAAAAACTCGGCTGCATCAGTTAGATGAATCTGAGTAATCCTTATCCTTCTAATTCCTTCCTTTATGCAGGTATTAATTTTTGTTCTCAAACTTTTAGTTCTCGAACTTTTTAACTGTAGTGATCCGGCCTTTCGGGGTATTTTTGACTTACATGTAGTCATTTAAGCCTCTAAGTGAAATAAAATTATTCAATTCTTAAAAGTTGGCCGGTGTGTGGTGCTAGTATTTTTCTGCGATAGAGCGCGGAAAAAGAAGGCCGACGGTGCGATCGGATCTGAAATCCGATACCGGGATCTCCCGGAATGAAATTCCTGGTGATACGGTGATTAGTCATGCATCGGAATCCGTGCAAAATATCTTGCACCCGTTAGAGATAAGGTGGGTTATCTCGTAGGGGATAATTAATTAGTTAATTAATTATCCATGAGGGAAAATAGAATTCTCTTACGTACTAATTAAAAAAGAAATTAATTAAAGATTTAATACGAGCTATATAAGGGATCCCGATTATCGGAAAGAAAAGAAAAGAAAGAAATAAAAACCCTAATCGGTGAGAAGAGAAAAAGAAAAGAAAAGACGGAACCCTAGCCGGAAGAAAGGAAAAGGAGAAAGAGAAGGAGCCCGATCTTCCCGGACATCGAACCGAAGGCAAGAACGCGACCGGACAACCTTCCCGTCGATCTTCGGTTAGTAAAATAATTGTTATAATTTATTTGTGATTTTTCCGTCGTCCCTTTTGTTTGAGTTCTTGGGTTTCTCCGTCGTATCCGTCGCCGTCACCGTCATCGTCGCCATGCTAGGGCACGAAACGGACGGCGGAGGCGCGCGGTGCCGCTAGGGCATCGCGCGGAGGAGAGTCACGGGCGGCACCCATGCGGACCCGCAACCGCGCGGGCACCGCATGGGCGCCGTGCGGCTACCGCACGGACGGCACCCATGCGGACCCGCAACCACGCGGGCACAGCATGGGCGCCGCGCGGCCGCCGCGCGGACCCGCAACCGCGCAGGCACCGCGCGGGCGCCGAGCGGCTGCCGCGCGGGCGGCACCCGTGCGGACCCGCAACCGTGCGGGCACCGCGCGGGTGCCGCGCGGCTGCCGCGCGGGCGGCACCCGCGCGGACCCGCAACCGCGCGGGCGGCACCCGCGCGGACCCGCAACCGTGCGGGCACCGCGCGGGCGCCGCGCGGCTGCCGCGCGGGCGGCACCCGCGCGGACCCGCAACCGCGCGGGCACCGTGCGGGCGCCGCGCGGCTGCCGCGCGGGCGGCACCCGCGCGGACCCGCAACCGCGCGGGCGCCGTGCGGGGCCGCACTCGTGCGGGGCCGCATCCGCGCGGGCACCGCGCGGCCGCCGCACGGGCAACACCCGCGCGAGGCACCGCGCCGCGTGGGCGTCGCCGCGGAGACACGCCGCGCGGTTCCGAACCGCGCGGGGCTCCGGCGGACGACGACGGCGGCGCGGGATTCCCGTTTTCGTCAACCCGGACGGTGTTGGACTTTTCCGTCGAAAAGAGTAAATTGGGTCTTTTGTTTTCGGATGTTAGTACACGTTTTTGACTATAGTTATCCTTGCGGACTTTTCTTTAGGTCCAAGTGCGCAGCGGGGGTGCGCGAAGGATTCAGGTGTTCCGATTTCTCTTCAAATAGGTGGGTACGGTTGCGATAAGTGCAACAAGTGCAGTAAGTGCATCTATCGTCATTAAAGTGCTCTTAATTTATCTAACAAAGTAGATGGACAGTTTAACCTTTCACATAATTGTATTTCATCTAACAATTGAAGCGGCTACGGTCGCGGTGCTCACTACACGCCGATCTCGGCAAATCCGTTTCGGATGCTGCACGTACACAGGCGGATTGGCCTCCGCATGGGTGTACTTTTTCGGAGAAGTGGTCTCTTTTGACCCGTGTACCTCACAAAGGGGTGGGTGCCGTGAGGACCTCTTCGCGCCCGCTGAAAATAGCACACCAGCACCGTGAAGAGGTTAAAAGCATCAAAGAGGTGTTTGCGCACGAGGGTAGACTTTAGTCTCCCCGACAGGGACTCTGGGGTTGGTGCCCAACTTAATTGATAAATCTGGGGTTGGGGCCCAGCTTAATTATGTGCAGGGTTTTAGCGACAGGTTCCGGTGTTTTCGGTTTGCTCCTTATTCCTTATTGTTATTAGACATCTACTTTGTTTATCACTGACATTACCCACTCCGTGACAGGTGTTACGAGGTGCGTTAGCCGGGAGGGCGGTGAGACTGCGTCGCGAGGACCGTAGTCAGATACTTGGGTTTATTATCTCATTTCCCTTATGCTTCTTTTAGTTAATTTGCTTGTGGATCGTATTAGCCGTGGACATGTAATACGTAGCGCTGTGGATGAGGTGTACTTTTATGCTTTGATGTTTTTAGTGATGTTTTCGTATGCGGCACGTTTTCATGACGAACCAAATGATTTCGAAAACGTTTTCTCAAAACGAAGTGCCGTGTGGGCACGGGTCTTGCAACCGTTGGTTTTATCCTTTCTAAACACTGATGCCGCTTTAATATTCCGCTTGAAAATAAAACAACAAGGTGTCGAGTGGACACCAGTCTTTTTAAACATTAGTTAAACTACTGTACTTTGTTTGACGATGTATGTCTATTGTATGGTTGATGGTTGAGGTATGTTGTTGTAAATGAGACGCCGTGCATATACAAAGGAGACTCTGTCCGTGGGCAGAGAGAATTTGTGTATGTGGCGGTCTGGCACGCACCGGGGATGAGGTTTAAGTTACCTTGTTAGGAAGAAAAAAAAATAATACACGCAATTTTCCGCTTTGATAGACTCAAAAACCCCCGGGGCCGTGACATTAACTCTCCCTATTATTCTTGTAATCTTGGCTAACTTTGTGACAAAAAGGGGGAGAGAATATTAGAACAGTTGAATAATGAAACTATGATCGATTGTCCAGTTGTGAACCATGAAGGTAAGTATAACTTCAACTTTTGGTTTTCTTTTGTGATTGCATGCATGCCTCCACTAACTATTCGATTAACTATTTGGGCATGTAATATAACTAACAAGTTGATGTTGACTAACAATTTTGTGACATTTGGATTTTGAATGCATAGAAGATATGTTGGTTTTTAACTATGATCCAATTACATATCTGAATGTATAAATGTCATGGTAAGTATAAATGAGTATAAACTTCATCTCTGTGTGTGGTTTTTGAATGACATAAAATTCTTGAGGTATCTAACGATTTCTTTTGTCAAGAATGATTTCTTTTGCAGAGAGCACAGATGTCTAAGTCTAGAGTCTGTTTTAGGAGTTTAACTCATGTATCTATTTTATTTTGGATCTCCATTGTAAATTTTTGTTGTATGATGATAGCAACAAAAATATCTTTTTGAATTTTTTTGAGTGGATTTGTGTTTTGTCACGAAACCGCCAAAGGGGGAGATTGTTACGGAATTTGAGTTGGCGTATTTCGTGAATTCGGTTAAGTCTTGAAGATTGAAGATAAAGAAGGTTGGATCATGTAACTCAATCTCAAGAAAGAAGAATTCAAAAGGATCAGGTATGTTTAACTAATTATCTTTGGTGATCCGAATACTTCTTATAGTGTAGAAACACTTGGATGAATTTTTAATTGCATAAAAATCAAAAACTGGACATGGGACATGTTCAGGATCCGGATCAGACACTTCGATCCGGATCCTGAAGGGTGTTAGTTCATACGCAAATTCAATCCGGATCGTAGCCTCCTTTGATCCGGATCCCGAACACTGGTTTTTACCATAATTTATGAACGATCCGGATCAGGCAGTTCAATCCGGATCCCGAACATTGGTGTTTGGTGATTTGTATGAACGATCCGGATCAGGAACTTCGATCCGGATCCCGAACCTTTGTTTTTCTGGAAACCGTCTGTCTCGTTACTGCAATCCGGATCGCCTAAATCCGATCCGGATCGCCGTCCTGAAAAATTCCAGAAAAGGTTAGTTTTTGATTCTTATCCTCTTCCAACGGTTTCTAACCTATAAATAGACCCTTTAATTCATCTTTTAGGGTACAACGAAAAATGGAAAAAATACGACCGAAATAGATAAATCCACAGATAGAGAAGAAAGGAAATACTAGATTTAATTCTATGTTTCTTCATCTATTTTATTAATTTGATTCTAGGTTTTCCAAACTCAGATCTTGAGTAGAATCAAATTAATGAATACTTAGATGGTATTTCCGATCTATTTCTAATCTAAGTATTCGGCGGATCATCACCACCCAAAAACAACGATTTCTCCAAAATCGGCGCGTGGACTCGCGTGGCCTTGTGGATTCAAGGTGCTACCGCTCTCGTGGATTCGGAGCGAGGTACGTTCGTGGATTCGAGATGTGCTACTGGGTGAAGACCGTGGATTCGGTCGGACGTCGTGGATTCGACGTTTGACGCCGTGGATTCGGCGTTGGACGCAGATCGTGGATTCGAGAAGCGTTGCGGAGCGAGCGGAGAAGATCAACTAGGAGCGTATGGAAAAAGGTTGAGTCGTCTGTGAGTACGGTATATCACCTTTGTACGTGTTATAATTCTAGTGGATTTCACCGTGTTATCGGTCCCGTGGTTTTTTTACTCCGGTTTGGAGTTTTCCACGTAAAAATCTCTGCGTGTTATTTATTTTTCCGCATTGGGTTTTATATCGCAAAGATTTTTGAGTGTTTATTGTTTACACCTATTCACCCCCCTCTAGGTGTTTTTTTTCCCCTATTTAGATCCAATTATACATAACCCAACATAAGTCTACTAGAGGCAAAAAGTAACAATATAATACTGAAATGAATGGGCTGGAAAAAATAACTCTACAGCTACTATGCCTCTATCTAGATGCTCAAAAAGTGGAACAGATGGAAACATGATGCATCTACTAACACACACAGTATACTCACCCAATCTATACTGACTGCCGCATAGGGTCCAGTCAAACCTGCGCCCACCTACTGCCGCACATCCTCAACAGGACAGGTCTACCGTAGGGTGTCCGTGACTGCCAAAACTGGCCCAGCTAGAGGGACTGCGTCGACAAGTCGCGATAGCAAGTAACAGGCCCAACTCCGGAGTGGCACTCGAGGGGCGCGACCCCACCGAGGAAAGTATCTGCGCATCTCTGTCGAGCTCAAATATGGCTCATGCAGGCTATAGTCCAAACTACGATCACAAGATCGACTAACAACACCAACGCTCACTCACAGGCTGGAAAACCACACAGCCGGGGGCCACCGTCCACCAGACAGCTCCCTCAACAGAACACTAAACTCACAGGAAAGACCGACACCATAAGGGTTCGGAAACCCGATAGACCGGTGCTAAGAACCCTATCAAACAAGAACAGACTCTAGGCTCCGCCTATCGAAGTTCCCGACCCCCTTATAGTTCGGGAACACAATAATCACGGTACAACACGCAGAAGACACCCACAGGGCCCGAAAGTCCCGGGAGACCTACACCTACAACCCTATCAAACAAGAACAGGTTCCAGGCTCGGCCCCCGTGGCTTTCGTCCCGAAAAAAAAAGGAACGGCCCCTAGAATCCAGACCACTCGAATCCTTTCGAGTGTGGAAAATTAACAGGAAAGAGGTGACATTTGTTACTGAAACCCATTTTTTTCACTCAACCCACGCAGGGTGAGCACTAAAGGTAGTTCCCTTTTTGAAAAACTATCTTGATTTGAGAAGAAAGCCATTTTAATGATTTTTAGTTCTTTTTAGAAAAACAGTTAGAAAACAAGTGTTTTACCCAAATCCCGAAGGGCTGATGCCTTTGTCCAATCAAACAAGAACAGACTCCAGCGGCCCTTCGATGCTTGGAAGAAAACATTGGTAGACTAAAATCATGTGTATGTCGAAAAGGGTTCTGGGTTCTAGGTCCGGCTATCACTAGTAAACTACTGCCACTAATACAGTGGCGACAACCCAAACAGGGGAAAGCAAGACCTCCCGGAACCACCGTTTACCCCAAACGGTTCCCGGTACAGACAAGCGATCCACTACATCTACCAGACTCCACTCTGCTCCCAAGCACGAGTGCAAACGCATCCCACACTAAAAAGAAGTCCCGACCGCTCGGCCCACTACCCGGGCGAGGATAACACTAAGTCCAGGAATGAAACATAATGTGTGGATGTCTAAACATAAATAACCCTAGCCCAAGTGAGGGTTTTCTACTGGTCTTGTTACACATGCAACATATGACGGGGGTGCTAGGTCAGGTTCCAAGATAACAATAATTTAACAGGTGGTAGGAAGCAAAAGAGATCATACGATCATCAGATAAATACAAAGAATAAGAGCATTCAAATTCTAGCATGCTACCCAGTCCAATCCCTATCATGCATGATTCTATATCAATAGAATTAGCGCACAGTCCATAGATCCTGAAAGCAAAGCCACCCACCTGAAGGTGTTAACTGTCTAAAATCCCACAGCTAAAGAATACCAAGAGAGCAACAACTCCAAGTCCAAAGGGTCCAGCACGATCCGCAATCCCTCCTGGGTGCAACACAAGGCTAAAATTACACTTTATTCCCAAAATTTAACCAAGTAATACACTCTGAATTTTCAGCCGCAAAGATGTCGATTTTTCACCTGCAGAAAGGGCTCCAAAAATTCTGAAATATGTTAAGGAATTTGTTTTGGCGCATTTCGTGAAAGTATTGAGTCTTGAAGATTGAAGATGAAGAAGTTTGGATCATATAACTCAATCTCAAGAAAGAAGAATTCAAAAGGATCAGGTATGTTTAACTAATTATTTTTGGTGATCCGAATACTTCTTATAGTGTAGAAACACTTGGATGAATTTCTAATTGCATAAAAATCAAAAACTGGATATGGGACATGTTCAGGATCCGGATCAGACACAGCAATCCGGATCCCGAAGGGTGTTGATTCATACGCAAATCCAATCCGGATCCAAGCCATTTTTGATCCGGATCCCGAACATTGGTTTTTGCTGAAATGTATGAACGATCCGGATCAGGCATTTCAATCCGGATCCCGAACCTTTGTTTTCTGGAAATTGTCTGTTTCGTTATGACAATCCGGATCGCCGTAAATCCGATCCGGATCGTCGTCCTGTAAAATTCCAAAAAAGGTTAGTTTTTGATTCTTATCCTCTTCCAACGGTTTCTAACCTATAAATAAACCCTATGATTCTTTTTCTAGGGTAAGCCGTAAAAAGCCGTATAAGCCGAATAAATCAAAAGACGGCGATATAAATCCACCTATAGAGAAGAAAGAAAATTCATAGATTTAATCCTATGTTTCTTCATCTATATTGATTGATTTGATTCTAGGTTTTCATACTCAGATTTTGAGTAGAATCAAATCAATGAATACTTAGATGGTATTTCCGATCTATTTCTAATCTAAGTATTCGGCGGATCATCACCACCCAAAAACAACGATTTCCCCAAAATCGGCGCGTGGACTCGCGTGGCCTTGTGGATTCAAGGTGCTACCGCTCTCGTGGATTCGGAGCGAGGTACGTTCGTGGATACGAGACGTGCTACTGGGTGAAGACCGTGGATTCGGTCATACGTCGTGGATTCGGCGTTGGACGCAGATCGTGGATTCGAGAAGCGTTGCGGAGCGAGCGGAGAAGATCAACTAGGAGCGTATGGAAAAAGGTTGAGTCGTCTGTGAGTACGGTATATCACCTTTGTACGTGTTATAATTCTAGTGGATTTCACCGTGTTATCAGTCCCGTGGTTTTTTACTCCGGTTTGGAGTTTTTCATGTAAAAATCTTGCGTGTTATTTTTTATTTCCGCATTGGGTTTTATTGCGCAACGATTTTTGAGTGTTTAAGCGTTTACACCTATTCACCCCCCTCTAGGTGTTTTTTCCCCTATTTAGATCCATATTATACATAACCCAACAAGTGGTATCAGAGAGGGAATAGGGTTGTAAACAATGGCTGAAGGTGGAAACATCAACAGACCTCCGTTTTTCGATGGAACAAATTATGCCTACTGGAAAGTACGGATGAAAGCATTTCTTATTTCGATCGACGAACGGGTGTGGCAATCTATCGAGTTAGGATGGTCAAATCCAACTGAAGTTATTGTTGATGTTCACACCATCAAACCTAGGTCGAAATGGACCAAGGAAGAGATAGACTTATCTTCTTACAATGGCAAAGGAATCAATGCTTTATTTAATGCCTTGCCTCAAACTGAATTCTCTCGCGTCTCAGCATGTGAGACTGCGAAAGAAATCTGGGATGTTCTTCAAGTTACACATGAGGGAGCTAACCTTGTGAAGATTCAAAAGCTGCAAATGCTTACGAGCAGATTTGACTCTATTTTCATGGCAGAAAAAGAATCATTCACAGACTACTATACACGATTGCAAGACATCGTAAACACATGTGCTAACTTGGGAGAGAAGATTCCAGAATTTAAAATTGTAAGAAAGATCTTAAGAACTCTTCCTGAAAGATTTCGTTCCAAGGTTACGGCCATTGAAACTATTAAACACCCGGACGAAATCCGTGTAGAAGAATTAGTTGGTTCATTACAAACATATGAAATGACATTTCCTACTTACTATTCTTCTGGAAAAGTATCTACTTCTAAGTCTTTAGGTTTTGCATTGAAAACTACAAAAGAAGAAGACGCGGATTCATCCTCCTCAGGCGACGACGAGAACCTATCTATGGAGGACTTTGAGAAGCAGCTTGCTCTCTTGACAAGAAATTTTCGCCGAAACTTCCGAAGGGGTAATTCAAGTAAAACTTCATCCTCCGGAAAGTGGAAGAAAGGCAAAGGTTTTTCAAGCCAAAAGTCAAGAAAGCAAGAAAGTTTTTCAAAGGATAAGAAAAGCTCAGAAGGACAAGTCCAATGCTTCAAGTGCCGAGGATACGACCATATCTCAACGGAGTGTCCAAATAAGAATCCGTCCAAGAAGAAGGCGATGCAGGCCGTCACTTGGGATGACACCTCAACGACAAATGAGTCATCTTCAAGTGATGAAGAGAACAACACAACGGCATTCCACGCGTCCACATCTTCACCCTTCATGTGCTTAATGGCAAGTACATCCGACTCACTGTCCAACCCCACTGTTGAAAAGATTGCAACGGACGATGAATCGGATAATTCGGAAGGTGAAGACTTTGCTCTTGCCTACCATAAACTTCTGAGGGATTCAAAGAAACTGGCAAAGCAAAACAAGAGTTTGAGAGAGAGATTGCAGGATCTCGAAGAAGAAGCAAAAAGGGCAACTTCTCTCTCAAACGCTCTTGAAGTGGAAAGGGATAATCTGATTAAAGTAAATGTTTCCCTTCAAGAGTCCAATGAACATTTCGAGAAGAATTATGTAGATATGGTGAACAAAGCGAACTACTTCTTGAAGCTCTACGGCGAGGCTCGACAGGAAAAAATGAAAATGACGGAGACCATTTTCCAACTCAAGGATGATTTAAAGCAATTTTCTTCTGGAAGGAGTAAGTTGGATAAGATTCTTGGTCTTGGTCAAACAAATAAATTCGGTCTCGGATACAATCGAACTGAAGACCATTTTAGTTCGGTTGGGACAGTCTTTGTGCCCCAGTCAGTGTCTCCTTCTCCGACACCGGAATTGACGACAAACAGCGACAACAAACCTACTTCACCCTCTTCGGGATCGTCAAGCACTAAGGTATGTTTTCGTTGTGGTATTGCAGGGCACATAAGAAGGAATTGCAAGAATGGAGCGCTAAGATCAAATCAAGCACATCTTGCAACGACTACCAATGAGTTCATTTCCCGCAAATCAAAGAAGAATATTTCAAAAGGAAAGAACATTAGTAATACATCAAACAAGACGACGACGTCAAGGAAAAGCGATGGATCAATCAAGATGCTTTCACCAAAGGTATCAACATCACAATCATTTCCGACGTACTCCAAAATTCAAAAGGTTTGGGTACGCAAAGGTGAAATCTTCCCTTGTCTTGTTGTTCATACTTCTTTACACGCTTATGATAATTCGTCTTGATATTTGGATAGTGGTTGTTCTCGTCACATGACCGGTGACAAAAACAGTTTTCAAACTTTAGAGAAAATCTCCGGAGGACATGTTGTTTTCGGAGACGGTCGTTCTTCCAAAATTGTTGGAAAGGGAACAATCGCTATTCCTGAAGGCCCGGTTTTGAATAATGTTTTATTTGTTGAAGGCCTTAAGACTAACCTCATTAGTATAAATCAACTTTGTGACAATGGGTTCTCAGCTAATTTTTCTTCTGTAGAATGTGTTGTAACTGATAAGGACCAGGTATTCTTTTTAAAAGGGGTTAGATCGGAAAATAATTGCTATGTTGTTTCAAACAAAATTTCTGAAAAATGTAACCTAGTTTCTTTGGATAATGAAACTGTTTGGCATGAAAGACTAGGTCACATGAATTTTAAAGAACTAGCAAGGATTTCAAATAAGGACGTGGTTAAGGGGGTTCCTAAACTTTTATTTAAAGAAAACATTGTGTGTGGTGGTTGTCAAAAGGGAAAACAATCAAGAGTTGCACACAAGAACTTGAACCACGTCGGTACCAAACGGCCCTTGGAATTACTGCATATGGATTTAATGGGGCCGACTCGTCAACCATCTTTGGGAGGTAAATGGTATATTTTTCTTTTGGTTGATGATTTCTCTAGGTATTCATGGGTATCTTTTCTAAAAGAGAAAGCAGATACTTTCGACTCTTTTCATGAGGTTTGTCATCGTATTATGAATGAAAGAAATGAAAAGATCATTCGTGTTCGAAGTGATAGAGGTGGAGAATTCATTAATTCTAAATTTACTGATTTTTGCACTTCCAATGGGATAAAACATGAATTCTCAGCACCCTATACACCTCAGCAGAATGGTGTTGTTGAGCGCAAAAACAGGGTTGTTCAAGAGATGGCGCGTGTGATGCTTCATAGCCGGAATTTACCGTTATATTTTTGGGCTGAAGATGTGAACACTGCTGTCTATGTAATCAATCGAGTGTATTTGCGCCCTGGAACTTTAAATACACCATATGAGCTATGGTTTAGTAGAAAACCGAATATCAAATATTTTCGTATCTTAGGGAGTCGATGTTTTACTCTGCGTGATCGCGAAAACCTTGGTAAGTTCGACTCTCGAAGCGACGAAGGGATTTTCATGGGTTATTCTACTAACAGTAGAGCATATCGGGTATTTAACTTGGAATCTAAAACGATGGTAGAATCTATAAATGTTAAAGTAGATGAAGCTTTCCACTTTGCATCTGATAAATCTACCCTTGATATGTCTCTAGATGATGATACTCCTGTAAGTGCATCTTCTCATAATAACTCCTTCAATAAAGTTGATGCATCTAATGGTTCTTCAAGTGTATCTAATGTGCAGGAATTATCACATGTACCTCCGACTACTCCGTTACCGCAAACGCTACGCATCTCCAAGGATCATCCGGAATCTAACATTATTGGAGACCCATAAGAAGGAGTTAGAACTCGGAGATAGTTGGTTTGTGGAGTCGCATGCTACGTCTCCATGATTGAACCAAAGAACATCGATGAAGCTCTTCAGGATGACTACTGCATTGAAGCTATGCAGGAAGAGCTCCATTAGTTCGAACGAAACAAAGTCTGGGAATTGACAAAGCCTCCGAAGCAACACAATGTGATTGGTACTAAATGGATTTTCAAGAATAAGAAGAACGAGGATGGTACCATCATCAGGAATAAAGCACGCTTAGTTGCTCAAGGCTATTCTCAAATAGAAGGAATAGACTTTGATGAGACGTTCGCCCCAGTTGCTCGACTCGAGTCAATACGTATATTATTCGCTATTGCTTGTCATTTTAAAATAAAACTCTTTCAAATGGATGTTAAGAGCGCATTTTTAAATGGGTTTTTAAATGAGGAAGTTTATGTGGCTCAACCGAAAGGTTTTGTGGACTATAAACAACCTAACCATGTTTTTTGTTTGAAAAAGGCACTTTACGGTCTAAAACAAGCACCGCGAGCATGGTACGAAAGGCTAACAAAGCACCTACTGGAAAAGGGCTACACTCGAAGGGGAGCAGACCGGACTCTCTTTGTGAAGCATTATCAAGATAATTTCATTGTAGCACAAATCTATGTCGATGACATTGTATTTGGTGCAACTAGAGATAATGATGCTTCTAAATTCGCTGAAACCATGGAAAGCGAGTTTGAGATGTCCATGATAGGGGAACTGACATACTTTCTTGGATTACAAGTAAAACAAAATGAAGAAGGCATTCATCTATGTCAATCCAAGTATGCAAAGGAGTTGGTGAAGAAATTCGGATTAGAAGATTCTAAAGATTTTCCAACTCCTATGGGAACTAGCAATAAGGGATTAGGAAGTGAATCTCTTAGTGAAAGTATAGACGAGAAGCTTTATCGCAGTATGATTGGAAGTCTACTCTATCTCACGGCTAGTCGCCCGGATATATCCTTTAGTGTTGGAATTTGCGCAAGATATCAATCAGCACCAAAGGAGGTTCACCTGAAAGCGGTGAAAAGGATCATCCGGTACATCAAAGGAACTTTGAATTTCGGAATTTGGTATCCTATGGGAACAACGCTTGACATTATAGGATATTCAGAAGCCGATTGGGCAGGATCTGTGGATGATCGGAAAATCACGAGTGGTGCATGTTTTGTCACGCCCCGGGGTCGAAACTGCGACCCGGGCTCGTCAACAGATCCGCCACCTAAGCCAACCTACATAGGCGAAGCGTCCTACCTGCAAGAAAAGTACTACAGCTAAACAGATATCAGAGCTAAAAATAAAAACCTGCTGTATAACTAAAATCAATCACTGTACAACTGGAAATAATACAACAATGTCCGCCTCCCAAAAGAATAATAATAATACAAATCCTCAAATACAAGCTCTGAACCAAACCGGGAGGTAACTCCAATGAATACAACAGTGTACAGTCTCACAATACATAATATATCCTCACAACATCAGTCTCTTAAAAGAGGAAAATAAAACAACTAATCTACTGAAGATCTCCTCTGAAGGGGGTACCGCTACTCTCCAACGACGGGTAGGGATCTAGCACGCGACTCCCTCGCCTCGAACAACCACCGCAGAATCCGCAACACCCGCTAAGACTCTGCAAAACAAGGGAGAGGAAGGAAAAAGGAGGGGGAAAACCCCCAAAGGGTGTGAGAACTACACCAAAAAGGGAGTTCTCAGTGGGTACCACCGCCAGACCCGACGGTCTGCCCACCAAGTCCTCAAGAGACATAATATAACCAAAGAAGTGGGAACTGAACAAGAATGCTGATGTCACCTAACAGCTACCAAGCCTCCATCTAAATGCTCCAGAGGGGAGAAACAAAGTATGGTATGCAACCACTAGCACATGAAGTGCACAATCGACCCAATCGAGCTGACTGCCACATCTGGTCCAGTCAAACCTGCGCCCTACCTACGACCACCTCCCGCTGACAGGCAGGAATTACGTAGGGCGTCCAAACGGACTAACTCGCTATCGAGTAGCAGCTCATGCAGGCTATAGTCAAAATCCACTCTCTCTCTAGAACGGATAGCCTCAAGATCACCAAACCTCTCGCACAACGGTCGACTAACTCACAACGACCTCGGGACCACCGTCAATCCCCAAATGGTTCCCGACAACACTAGCACTGGTCTAAACAAAGCTACTAGACTCCACTCGGTCCCCCTGACACGAGTGCAACAATAAAGTAAAAACCTGAAATAAACTCAATCTAGTGTCACCAGTGAAACTGGTACTGCCTGCTGCCGCCGTCATCATCGGGCAATAACCGCGCCGATGTGATAGCAAAAACTGTCAATAACTGTCTGGCCCCAGCCTCCGGAGGGGATCTCGAGGGGAGCGACCCACACGAGGAAAGCATCACCGGGCAATAACCGCGCCGGTGTGGTAAAAGCATCACCGGGCAATAACCGCGCCGGTGTGATAAGTAACCAAAGCAGGACTGGATCATGACTCTGATCAAAGTGGGAAAACCCAACCACTAAAGAAAGCCTCGTTCCTCAATCAAATGCAAAAGTACTCAAATCGCGGGAAACTCTATCCACTAGAGAATTCAGATGCCCAATCTGGTGCATAAATAAATATCCAGTCAACCGCCCAATATCCGCGGTTGCCGCAAAGCCCCACAACTAATCCAACCTCACCCAAGTGGGCCATTCCTTGCTTACCTCTCGCTCATATCAGTTGTACATCCATTTTGCCCGCGTCCGGTGCACGCCTCCGCGGTGGACCGCGCACCTGCCCGCGCCTGCCCCGCCGCGCTCCGCCGCTGCCCGCCGCCGCACGCCGCCGCCGCCGGTGCCGGAACAGTACCCTTGCCTCGAAAAACATGCCGAATCATTCGGACTCCGAAAAATGCAAGTGAATAGTCCATTTTCATCGTTTTCGCGCGCTGAATCCAAATCCGAAGTCCATTTTGCTAAATTCCAACTCTAAAAATTGCCGAAGGCATCCGGAAAGATATTCTTTTGTCCAAACTTCGCGCTAAGCCCAATTTTAATATCCATTACGCGCAAAACCACTTCTAAGCATTCGACGGGGCCATCTGATCACCCACGTGATCCATTTAAGCCCGAAGTCCCCCACTTGTGTCCAAATTGTGGACAAACCCCGCCGACGCGCCATATAGGCCTCCAGAAGCTGCTGGTCAACCAGTAATCACATCGTGGGGATCCAGGTCCTCACATCCTCCCCCACTAAAGAAAGTTTCGTCCTCGAAACTAGCTCAATTCCACCAGGAGTCACAAACACCAAGGGTAAGTACTCAACATCGTCATCTCCAGCTCCAAATTGCTACCCACTCCCCGTGATCACTCCTCGACAACAACAACAACAGCGACAACCAGTACGGCATAGCCCGATTGCGCAACCTCTGATCTCACGAGCCAGAATTCGCAACGGGCCTCCCTCGTACTCCAAACATTCCTAGATCTCAGATGGAGCGAGTCAATCACGGGCGAGGGATCCAAAAGCAAAACACTCCTGCTAAGGCGCGAAACATCACAGTGGCTCCGTCAAAAAGCTGGGGAAAACAAAATAACCACATCCTGTATCAATTCAACCAAGGCAATCCGAAACATATCCCCGCGATCATCCAAGAAGGAAAGAAGCCCTCATAAACTAGGGTCCTCACTCGGTCACTCCCAAATCCTGACCATCCGAGTGAACTACTCAATCGCGGTCTATCGTCCAAAGGAACTCTCAGTGACACAACCATAAGCCATGTTTGCCTCAACAGTCAACACAGCGCCAGCTGTGGAATCATCCAACTCAACCCCAGACAGCTCTCCTGCTCCAGGTATCCGCCAATGCCGTGGCCCTGTCTGGGTGATCCGGAATGCTCAACAATGACCCAACGATAACTCCACGGTCACAATAGAAGGCATCACTAAAACTCGCAGATCTCTCTCCCAACACTGGAAATGCTAGCATTAGCGCTGGTATCAGTCTCAACATCCGATTGCCAAGCTCTCCTGGCACTGCCCAGTCCAAGAAGCCCCTTACCTTGACCATAGTTGTCGACCTCGGCCAATTCCAAAATGGTATACATATTAGCCGGATTTCCACCGCCGCCCCTACAGCTAACACAATGCAACCCAAGAAGGTATGCTTCAGAAGCTAAAACTTTTACCTCAATAACTTGGCATACAGCTTCATCCACATGGGCATTGTAGCACATCCATGAGTGCTCCTCTTACTCCAAGTCACTCTGGGAGTAAGTCAAAATATCCTTGGGGAACACCACTCCCAATCCGTCCAAGTACAACTGGGACATACAATTCCTCAAATCTCGAAGACAGCCGGGCATTAATTATTCCATTTGGCCTCACTATGAGCTCATAATGCCCTTACCGGATCCTGAATGCCATCTAGGCGAAGTCCTCGGTCGTCTGATTCCAAGTAGGTACTCTCATCATACGATAACTGCCGGAGTATAGCTCTATCAAAAGGTCCTAGATACCACCCAGACCTGTCTACACTCGAACCATAAAAGGACCCTCACCGTCGTGTATCAACTGTCACGCCCCGGGTGTAAACCAGAACCCGGACCCGTCTACAGATCCGCCGTGCACACGGTATTTCCCGTGTACACGAAGCGCCAAACCTGCTCAGATATAAGAGATAACAATAAAAGAGCAATAAAACAGAGCTGAACTAAAACTAATACATCTCAGACTGAAGCTGGAAATAAAATATAATACATCTGTATAAATGATACATCTGTCTCTCCCAGCTCACCCAAAATAAATACAACCTGCTGGCAAAAGCCAGTCCCAAATGTAAAAGTACAACCGTCTGAGGAAACCTGGGTACACCAACAGTCCAGCTAACACGCTCATCCTGCCTCGAGATCTATCTACTCAGCCGTCCTCTCTCCTCGACCCGCCGCTAAAAGCCCAGCAGCACCCGCAGAAGACACTGCAAAACAAAGAAGAAGAAAAAGAGGAAAGAAGAATGGGGGTGAGAACTACTAGTAAACCAGTAGCCTCCCCTAGTGGGTAAAACCTCAAACTCTGACACACCCACTAGGTCTACCAGAGGCAAAAAGGAAAGAAGAGTGCTAAGAAATGAAACCGCTGCAAAAGGGAAATCTACCACTACTATGCCTCTAAAATACAGTCCTAGACTGGAATAACCGTATGCCACAATAACCAACCGTCCCAGATAAACCCAATCTGTACCGCCCTCATCATCGGGCAAGAAAGCCGCGCTGATGTGATAGCAAAATTCCTGCTGCCGCCCTCATCATCGGGCAAATAAGCCGCGCCGATGTGATAGCAAACCTGTCCATAACCGTCCAGCCCCGGCCTCCGAAGGGGATCTCGAGGGGAGCTACCCACACGAGTAAAGCACCACCGGGCAATAACCGCGCCGGGGTAATAAAAGCCTCACTGGGCAATAACCGCGCCGGTGATAAAAGCAGGATTGGATCACAACTATAAAGCCCCCAGTGGAACACAACCCTCCACTAAAAGAAAACTGATTCCCCAATCAGATGTAAGAGTAACCATCCGGTCAATCGCCCAATATCCGCGATTGCCGCAATACCCCACAATCCACGACCAGGTCTAACAACCGACCTCCGGTCAACCGCCCAATATCCGCGGTCGCCGTAAAAACCCACAATCACAAACATGTCCCACATCCGACATCTGGTCAACCGCCTACTATCCGCGGTTGCCACAAAACCCTCTAGTCCATAATCATGCCTTATCACCGATGTCCTATAACCGACATCCGGTCAACCGCCCAATATCCGCGGTCGCCGCCAAAACCCGTGATCCATAATCCAGGCCCCGGCTACACTATCCCAAACCCCTGCTCAAACCCGAGCAAACCCACCTGACTAACGAAAAGGAGAAAGAAGCAAACAAGGTTTCTCCTAAGTCAAGTTCCAGCATGAAAGTGTAGCGAT
The DNA here is from genome assembly GCA_029204045.2 of Tillandsia leiboldiana. Lineage (NCBI taxonomy): Eukaryota > Viridiplantae > Streptophyta > Magnoliopsida > Poales > Bromeliaceae > Tillandsia > Tillandsia leiboldiana. Next base: position 28,285,538 of record CM055060.1, read on the forward strand.
AAAAGATGGCCTACCTAGATGTCCAAACAAGCATGCAAGTGTTCTCAAGGAAATAAAGAAAAAGGCGACCAATAGTGGTTCCACATGTGTAACAATTAATAACTCCGCATAGATATAACCATCATGCTAAAACATTATCCAACCACACATGTCTATGATCCATGATAAAGCGTCACTATCCACCTATGCATGTCATAAAGTCCTCAAATAGTACCAACCACTAACAGGATAATCATAAAGCCCATGATAAATAATCCAATCCACATGCAAGGTTAAACGCTAACATTCCATCCATACAAACATGTATAAGTCCCAACCACTATCAAATATCCACAATAGTAATTTCCATAGGAAAAGCTCACAATTTATATCACTTAAGCATGCATGTCCAAATAAAGGGATCACTCTAATATTCCTAGTGAGCATGTCAAAATAGAGGTAAATAACAACCACCCACCTCGATCGCTAATTCCAAGTCCTAAACGTGCTCTCGCCCAAACCGATAAGCCGCCGCGATCGCTGTACAAAATTCTCAAAAGAACATACATAATTAACTTACAATGCTCACACAAATCTGCCCCAAACACAACAGTCCACAGTTTCCCTGTTTTTACCTGCGAGAAATGCCCGGAAAATTCCAAGAAAAATACCGTCACGATCCTCGCGACGAACCCGTCGAAACGACTACCTGCACGCTCAAATCCGAGTTTCCTACACTGAGAAACAAATCCGACAAGGGAACCACCCCGAAATAAACTGCTCTCAAAAACTGAACCACAAGATTCTGTAAACAGGGATATTCACCTTCGGGGAAAAATTCAGAAAATTCCAAGAAAATTTGGGGATATTCCTCGTGATGTGTAGATGCAAAACGCCTCTTGAATCTCCCCAATCCGATGCCTGCGCGTGAAGATATCGCCAAAATACCACACCGCTGTCCCAAAACTCCGCCCCAGAAAATGAGGTCACAAGATGATCCGAAAAACCCATGAACAGCTCGGAATGGGAAAAACCAGTAAACATGGGAAACGTAGCCCTACCTGTCGTGAAGCCAACGGCACAAGAATCGCCTAATTCGGAGGTCGGAGTAAGCCGGTGGAGTCCTCGCACCGAAATGCGACGAAGAAGAACACAAACGAACGAGCGTCGCGCCACGCGGTAAAAATGGTAACCTCGGGATGCATGCCGCTGAAAAATCTGGAAATCTGCAGATGGAATCGCCACAGGGAGAGGAGCATTTCTTGTGAAGGTTGCACAGTGAAAATCCGCGCAGAGAAGAAGTTCTCTGCAAAAGAACTCGGCCTTTTATATGCTGGGAGAAACAAATCCAAAAATACCCAACATGTCCCATTTTCCGGGCGCTCCCGATTTCGGGCGGCTACAGTGTTGGGCCCGGCCCAACACTGTGCGCGCCCGAAAACGCCTCCGGCCTCCACGTCGCCCCCCGCACAGCGGACAGCCACGCTGGCCGTCCACTGCGCGACGCGTGGGCCAATGCTGCGGCGACACGTGGCGCGCACCCGGTCAACGCCCGCCTGCCGCGCCCACGTGCCCGCCTGCGCCCGCCGCCTGCGCCCCCTGCCAGGCGCGAATCCCGAGGCACCCCGGTTCACCTCCGTGGACCCAGACTCCATGAGCCCACCAACCAAAAGACGCCACGTGTCCCGCCGGTCCATGCACCACGCCCGCCTGCTCCGTAGACCAAGTCCACTGCACCGACCAATCCAGTAATGCCACGTGTCCAACCCCCGGTGCACGACGGCCCGTGGACCGCGCGCCTGCCCGTGCACCCGCGCGCCTGCCCGCGCGCTGCCCGCGCCCGCGCGCTGCCCGCGGCCGCTCCGCCGCTTGCCCGAGCCCGTCCGCCGTGCTCCGCCGCTGCCCGCCGCCGCCGCCGCTGCCCGCCGGCGGCCGAAAACACTGTTCCGGCATGAACAGTACCCGATGCTCAAAAATAACAAGTGGGTAGTCCGTTTTGACCGTTTTCGCGCGCTGAATTCGAATTTGATATCCATTTTGCCAAATTCCAACCCCAAAATTTGCCGAAGGCATCCGGAAAGGTAATCCTTGGTCCAAACTTCGCGCTGAGTCCATTTTTAATATCCGCTTCGCGCGAAACCACTTCTAACGATCCGACGGAGTCCACCGATCACCCACGTGATCCATTAAGCCCGAAGTCCGCCACTTGTGTCCAATTGGTGCACAAACACCTCCGACACACAAAACAGGCTCCCAGATGTCACCAATGACTCTACCACAGCTCTGCAGAGATCCAGGTCATCACATCCTCCCCCACTAAAAGAAAGTTTCGTCCTCGAAACTAAAGTTATTCCTCACTCCGGAATCTCAACCAAATAGAGGGGGTAAATATCCAATCATCCACCACTCGAGCTCCCAAGGCTGTCTAATACCTCCTCCAGAGACGCGATACAACCCTCGGGTCTCTAACTAGAACAAAATAGAGGCGGGCATTCCAGAAAAACCGCACCACCTCATCCAAGTACAGCTGGGCTAACCGCTCGAGCTACCAAGTAGTCTGCATCGGCACAAGCATCCGCTCCTCCCGGGGTCTCAGATAATCCAAGCACAAGTCCATCGACACAAAAGCTTGATCCCCATACCTCTGTACTCCCAAGGTATCCAATATAAGTCCCCCAACTGATCACGTAGACTCTGATCTCTAATCTCTAAACCGTCGGGATGTAGAAGCAATTCCCCGATTCTCCGGCATCAACACACAGCCAAAAGTCTACGCATCCACTGCGAAACATCCGCCTCGCTCCCGAAGTCAAAACTATAGAGGCGAAGATAACCCTCAAGCAACCCAAGCACACCAACACCTCCGGGCCTGGCTCCCCAAGAAAACTGTCCTTGCGGCATAATCAACCGCCGCGAAAGGAAACCGAACCCGCCAGCCCAACAAGTGACCACCACACCGACCGATGTAACATATGTGCTCCGACAGTCTCAGAAATCCACTATCCTGGAAAAAGAAATCGGGAATGCCTCCACCGACTGATCTGTCCTCCATCACCCGGCGCCAAGCGCCTTAATCAGAACTCGCCTCAGGCGGTAGATCCCAATCCAAAGGAACCACAATACCACGCTCCACACCCAGCGCCTACTCCCACGAGGCGTCCTAAATCCGTACTGGAGGGACCCAATGAGTTAAAAGGTATCCCGGCGCAATCCACTCTCAGACACTCATATCCTATGCGCCCCGTCCCTCTACACATGGAGCGTGCAGTTCAGCAACTGCGTTAACTCTTGCCATAAAAGACCTTCAAGTACTCTCTATCCCCCACCGAACAAGACCCTGCCTCCAAGGCTCCATACTCAATCCCACGAATCGGGGTGACTCATCCGCCAAAACTGGCTCGCTTGATCAAAGCAATCCCACAGCTTACCCGCTGTCAACTGTCCACCCTACCTCGGTGCCCCAACACTAAACGTCGGCACGGAGGGGGCTACTCGCTACTCCGACAACTGTGCCACTGCGCTGATCCGACAACTGTGCCACTGCGCTGATCCGACAACGGTGTCACCACTCCGACAACTGTGCCACTGCGCTGATCCGACAACTGTGTCACCACGCCGACAACTGTGCCACTGCGCTGCTGATCTGCCTCCAACACACCTACCCTTCGGGTCCGGAGCTCTCAGACTCCAATCTGGGTATCCGGCCCGAAACAACCAGCTCAGACCCAACTGCCGCACCAAGGTGCACCCGGGTCAGGGCCCAACGTCGGGGAGACACCGCTCACCACGACAAAACCGCAAATCAGCACACCCCAAACACTCGACCCAATCTAGCGAAAGTCAAAGACATCACTCTATTTTTGTAACTTTATGTTGTCTGCAGCCAACATAACTGTCCCACAAAAATAGGATATGTCGATCCCTCTTCACTCACAGGAAGAGTCAAACAAATAAATCACCGACTTTCGCAAAATGTTGCGTCTCTCACGCACAAACATCCTAGGGTCCGCCGAAAAGCCTAGGGTTTCCTAAGTCCCAAATGACCTATTCCTAAGCTCTGATACCACCTAATCTGTCACGCCCCGGGTGTAAACCAGAACCCGGACCCGTCTACAGATCCGCCATGCACACGGTATTTTCCGTGTACACGAAGCGCCAAACCTGCTCAGATATAAGAGATAACAATAAAAGAGCAATAAAACAGAGATGAACTAAAACTAATACATCTCAGACTGAAGCTGGAAATAAAATACAATACATCTGTATAAATGATACATCTGTCTCTCCCAGCTCACCCAAAATAAATACAACCAGCTAGCAAAAGCCAGTCCCAAATGTAAAAGTACAACCGTCTGAGGAAACCTGGGTACACCAACAGTCCAGCTAACACGCTCATCCTGCCTCGAGATCTATCTACTCAGCCGTCCTCTCTCCTCGACCCGCCGCTAAAAGCCCAGCAGCACCCGCAGAAGACACTGCAAAACAAAGAAGAAGAAAAAGAGGAAAGAAGAATGGGGGTGAGAACTACTAGTAAACCAGTAGCCTCCCCTAGTGGGTAAAACCTCAAACTCTGACACACCCACTAGGTCTACCAGAGGCAAAAAGGAAAGAAGAGTGGTAAGAAATGAAACCGCTGCAAAAGGGAAATCTACCACTACTATGCCTCTAAAATACAGTCCTAGACTGGAATAACCGTATGCCACAATAACCAACCGTCCCAGATAAACCCAATCTGTACCGCCCTCATCATCGGGCAAGAAAGCCGCGCCGATGTGATAGCAAAATTCCTGCTGCCGTCCTCATCATCGGGCAAATAAGCCGCGCCGATGTGATAGCAAACCTGTCCATAACCGTCCAGCCCCGGCCTCCGAAGGGGATCTCGAGGGGAGCTACCCACACGAGTAAAGCACCACCGGGCAATAACCGCGCCGGGGTAATAAAAGCCTCACCGGGCAATAACCGCGCCGGTGATAAAAGCAGGATTGGATCACAACTATAAAGCCCCCAGTGGAACACAACCCTCCACTAAAAGAAAACTGATTCCCCAATCAGATGCAAGAGTAACCATCCGGTCAATCGCCCAATATCCGCGATTGCCGCAATACCCCACAATCCACGACCAGGTCTAACAACCGACCTCCGGTCAACCGCCCAATATCCGCGGTCGCCGTAAAAACCCACAATCACAAACATGTCCCACATCCGACATCTGGTCAACCGCCTACTATCCGCGGTTGCCACAAAACCCTCTAGTCCATAATCATGCCTTATCACCGATGTCCTATAACCGACATCCGGTCAACCGCCCAATATCCGCGGTCGCCGCCAAAACCCGTGATCCATAATCCAGGCCCCGGCTACACTATCCCAAACCCCTGCTCAAACCCGAGCAAACCCACCTGACTAACGAAAAGGAGAAAGAAGCAAACAAGGTTTCTCCTAAGTCAAGTTCCAGCATGAAAGTGTAGCGATAAAAGATGGCCTACCTAGATGTCCAAACAAGCATGCAAGTGTTCTCAAGGAAATAAAGAAAAAGGCGACCAATAGTGGTTCCACATGTGTAACAATTAATAACTCCGCATAGATATAACCATCATGCTAAAACATTATCCAACCACACATGTCTATGATCCATGATAAAGCGTCACTATCCACCTATGCATGTCATAAAGTCCTCAAATAGTACCAACCACTAACAGGATAATCATAAAGCCCATGATAAATAATCCAATCCACATGCAAGGTTAAACGCTAACATTCCATCCATACAAACATGTATAAGTCTCAACCACTATCAAATATCCACAATAGTAATTTCCATAGGAAAAGCTCACAATTTATATCACTTAAGCATGCATGTCCAAATAAAGGGATCACTCTAATATTCCTAGTGAGCATGTCAAAATAGAGGTAAATAACAACCACCCACCTCGATCGCTAATTCCAAGTCCTAAACGTGCTCTCGCCCAAACCGATAAGCCGCCGCGATCGCTGTACAAAATTCCCAAAAGAACATACATAATTAACTTACAATGCTCACACAAATCTGCCCCCAAACACAACAGTCCACAGTTTCCCTGTTTTTACCTGCGAGAAATGCCCGGAAAATTCCAAGAAAAATACCGTCACGATCCTCGCGACGAACCCGTCGAAACGACTACCTGCACGCTCAAATCCGAGTTTCCTACACTGAGAAACAAATCCGACAAGGGAACCACCCCGAAATAAACTGCTCTCAAAAACTGAACCACAAGATTCTGTAAACAGGGATATTCACCTTCGGGGAAAAATTCAGAAAATTCCAAGAAAATTTGGGGATATTCCTCGTGATGTGTAGATGCAAACCGCCTCTTGAATCTCCCCAATCCGATGCCTGCGCGCGAAGATATCGCCAAAATACCACACTGCTGTCCCAAAACTCCGCCCCAGAAAATGAGGTCACAAGATGATCCGAAAAACCCATGAACAGCTCGGAATGGGAAAAACCAGTAAACACGGGAAACGTAGCCCTACCTGTCGTGAAGCCAACGGCGCAAGAATCGCCTAATTCGGAGGTCGGAGTAAGCCGGGGGAGTCCTCGCACCGAAATGCGACGAAGAAGAACACAAACGAACGAGCGTCGCGCCGCGCCGTAAAAATGGTAACCTCGGGATGCGTGCCGCTGAAAAATCTGGAAATCTGCAGATGGAATCGCCACAGGGAGAGGAGCATTTCTTGTGAAGGTTGCACAGTGAAAATCCGCGCAGAGAAGAAGTTCTCTGCAAAAGAACTCGGCCTTTTATATGCTAGGAGAAACAAATCCAAAAATACCCAACATGTCCCATTTTCCGGGCGCTCCCGATTTCGGGCGGCTACAGTGTTGGGCCCGGCCCAACACTGTGCGCGCCCGAAAACGCCTCCGGCCTCCACGTCGCCCCCCGCACAGCGGACAGCCACGCTGGCCGTCCACTGCGCGACGCGTGGGCCAATGCTGCGGCGACACGTGGCGCGCACCCGGTCAACGCCCGCCTGCCGCGCCCACGTGCCCGCCTGCGCCCGCCGCCTGCGCCCCCTGCCAGGCGCGAATCCCGAGGCGCCCCGGTTCACCTCCGTGGACCCAGACTCCATGAGCCCACCAACCAAAAGATGCCACGTGTCCCGCCGGTCCATGCACCACGCCCGCCTGCTCCGTAGACCAAGTCCACTGCACCGACCAATCCAGTAATGCCACGTGTCCAACCCCCGGTGCACGACGGCCCGTGGACCGCGCGCCTGCCCGTGCACCCGCGCGCCTGCCCGCGCGCTGCCCGCGGCCGCTCCGCCGCCTGCCCGAGCCCGTCCGCCGTGCTCCGCCGCTGCCCGCCGCCGCCGCCGCTGCCCGCCGGCGGCCGGAAACACTGTTCCGGCATGAACAGTACCCGATGCTCAAAAATAACAAGTGGGTAGTCCGTTTTGACCGTTTTCGCGCGCTGAATCCGAATTTGATATCCATTTTGCCAAATTCCATCCCCAAAATTTGCCGAAGGCATCCGGAAAGGTAATCCTTGGTCCAAACTTCGCGCTGAGTCCATTTTTAATATCCGCTTCGCGCGAAACCACTTCTAACGATCCGACGGAGTCCACCGATCACCCACGTGATCCATTAAGCCCGAAGTCCGCCACTTGTGTCCAATTGGTGCACAAACACCTCCGACACACAAAACAGGCTCCCAGATGTCACCAATGACTCTACCACAGCTCTGCAGAGATCCAGGTCATCACATCAACGACGTGGCATCACCACCGTGTACCAACGGCGTGGCACAAGGTCATACAGTCCCCTCGATCCATCAAATCCTGCAACTGCGCCATCAGCTCTCTCAGCTCTACAGGCGATATCCAATGAGGTGCTGTCGAGGGTGGCGCGGTTCCCCGAACCACATCCAACGCAATCTCTATCTCCCTAACCAGCGGCATTATCAACAGCTCAGGTGAAATCACACCCGGGATCTCATGAGCAACAAGGATATCCCTGAGTCCCGGTGCCGCCGTAAGCACCTCTCACACTGTCGCTAAAACCTGTGTGCTCTAACAATCTCAACAAGCAAGCCTTCTCTTGTTCGCCTTGCCGAAGATCAAAGTCCTCTCTCGCCGCAGTCAAACAATCTGTGGCATTGTGCCAATCAATCTCAAGCACAGGGTCGAAACACCGAACGGCCACAATTACAATAAGTCAGCCGGTACAACTTGCGGCCTCAACTGCATTGGACATGATCCACAAGCCTCCTCGACGTGCACAACACTAACAGGAACCTATACCTCGAGTGCGCGTTGTCACGCCCCAGGTGTAAACCAGAACCCGGGCTCGTCCACAGATCCGCCGTGCACACGGTATTTCCCATGTACACGAAGCGTTGGTAACCTGCTCAGATATAAAAGAAATAATACTGGAGCATAAAACAGAGCTAAATTGAAACTAGTACATCTCAGACAAATACTGGAAATAAAAGTACAATAATCTCTCATGAATATACATGTGTCTCTCCCAGCTCACGAAATAAATACAACCAGCTGGCCGCAGCCAGACCCAAAAATAAAAGAAAATACAACCGTCTGAGTGTACAGGGGATACAACAAAACTACTAAACTCGAGCTCGGGGTAGTAGCTATCTAGTCAGCGATCCTCTTACCTCGATCCTGGGAAGAGGGTCCCGCAACTCCAGCAGATGACTCTGCAAAACAAAGGGGACAAGAAAAGGGAAAACAGTGGGGGTCAGAACTACTATAAAAACAGTAGCCTCCCCTAGTGGGTAAACCTCTATCACAGACCTGCCCACTAGGACTACAATAGGCGGAGAAATAAAACAAGGTGGTGAGCTATACGTATAACAACTGATAAAAGCTATCACTAAGATGCCTCTCAAGCAATAAGCTAAAAGAGTAGCTAAATGCATACATCAGAGTATACATATGCCTGCCTGGGGAACCCAATCTAGACACCGGTGAACACCGGTACTGCCTACTATGCCCACTAACTCACATCTCAGCTGCGGGATGCAGACCGGTTCCTGACCGACACGGTCCCATCCCAGAGGCAACAGACCGGCTCCTGACCGGCACGGTCATAAGTACTGCAACAGACCGGCTCCTGACCGGCACGGTCTCAAGTACTGCAACAGACCGGCTCCTGACCGGCACGGTCACAAGTAACCCGATATAGTCGGACTGGACCAAGACTCTACTTAAGTGGGAACAGCCCATCCACTAAAGAAGTCCCGATCCCCTATCCCCAAATCTGATGCACTAATAACAGTCCGGTCAACCGCCCGAAATCCGCGGTTGCCGCGAGTACCCTGTCCTCAAACCTGCCTGTCCCCAAATCCCAAAGCTGACTACACTATCCCAGTCCCTGCTCTAATCAGAGCATACTATCCCCTATGTCTAAGTGGCTGGAGAAAGAATGAAACATGGTTTCTCCTAAGTCAATTCCAGCATGATAGTGTAGCAGAAAAAGGTGGCCTATCTAGGTGACCATTCAAGCATGCAAAAGTCCTTTTCTTAATGAAACCATTTTAAGTACTCTAACCGCATGTCCCAACCTTTCATTAAACATTCAACATGTTATGGATTTAGCATGATTTCCAAGTAATTATACTACATATCTAAAGCATGGAAACACAACCTACTAACTTGTAGTTTTCTGACAATGCAAATATTAACAAAGAAACCATGATCTCATACAAGCATGCTAGGTCCATTTCACAGTTCTACTAACAACATGATCAAGAGCATTCCAATAGGCCTAGTGACAAATCATAAGTAGGAGGTTTACAACATCACCCACCTCGAGCGCTAATCCCTGACACAAAAGCGTATCCCACGCTCAGTCCAAAATAGTCACCACAACTCTATACAAAATACCCCAAAGGAACATACATAAATTAAACATTCACAGTTTACAAAAATCTGTCCACTAATACCACAGTCCAAAGATCCACAATTTTCACCTACGAAAAATGCCCAGAAAATTCCAAAAAAAAATACTATCGCGATCCTCGCGACGAGCCCGTCGAAACGAGTACCTGCACGTTCAAATCCGATTTTTCTACGCTAAGTTACAATTTCTGCAAGTGGAACACCTCAAACCAAACTGTCCAGAAAATCTGTGTCAAAGAACCACAGTGAAAGGAGATTTTCACCTTCAAGAGAAATCTAGAAAAATCTGAGAAAAATCCAAGAGACTCCTTGCGAAATGTAGATGAAAAATTCCTTTTGAATCGCCTCGATCCGACGTCTGAGCGAAAAGATACGGCAAGAACACCGCGGTGCTGTCCAAAAGTCCGTGAAGAAAAATGGGTCAAATGGGTGCTCAGAAACCTCCAAGATCAACACGGAAAACGAGGAACCTCAAAACACAGGAGTTGAAGTCCTACCTGTCAGGAGTCCAACGGCGCAAGAATCGGCGAAATCGGATGTCGGGGTGAGTCGGGGGAGTCCAAACACTGAGAAGGGGCGAAGCGGGTCGCCGGAGAACAAGCGTCGCGCCGCGCCGTAAAATCGTGAACCTCGGGATGCGTGCCTCAAAAAATCCTAGGGCTCCGCCAGAGAATAGAGAACAGGGTGAATAAGAAATCTCCTAAAGGTTTCTCTGTGAAAAGAAGCCCAGCAAAAGAGTAAAAGGCCTCCAAAACCCCCTATTTATAGGCCCAGCCCAAACACTATTGGGCCGGGTTTTCGGGCGCAAGTTTCGGGCGCATTGCGCCCGGAAACCCGGTGTTATAAGCCCTGTCCGACGAGCCCGAAACCTCCAGGTGATGCCACGTCGCCCCACAACAGGGGACAGCAGTGCAAAGCTCCCGCCGCGCGCCACGTGTCCCCCCGCGGTCAGTAGGGGTAGGTACGGCCCGCCTGTCGCGTGCCGACACGCGTCCGCACTCGAGTGCGGCCGACCGCCCGCCTGGCGGTCCTGTGCGCGCGCCGTCCCGAGGCGCCCCTCTGCGCACACCGTGGACCGCGTCCTCGTGAGCCAGCAAATCCCAAGCCGCCACGTGTCATGCGCCCGGTCCACCGCAACCCCGCAAAGTCGCTGAGCCGTGCCGCGTGCGCCGGCCATTCCGGGCACGCCACGCGTCCCCCGCCCGCGGTCCATGCACCGCCGCGCCTCCCCGTGGACCGAGCTGCGTGAGCCGGCCAATAATAGGCCGCCACGTGGCACAGGCCGGTCCACGAGCCTCCCCCATGCACCGAAAATCCCCAAAAACTTCCGGAAGCCCTTTTTGGTCATCCGGACTCCAAATTTAACAAGCAAATAGCCATTCTCAAGCGTTTTTCCGCGCTGAATCCAAATCCAACCTCAGATTGGCCCAAAACCTTTTCTAAAATTCGGCAAATGCAGCCGAAGGCCAAATCAGCTATCAAAGTCTCACAAGGTCCATCTGTGGCACCCCTTTGATGCACCATGGGCCAGACACACCAACACTAGGTGTTCTACACAGTGGATTCATCAGAAAGTTGCATGGGAAAAACCAGAACACTACATCCTCCCCCACAAGAAAAAGTTTCGTCCTCCAAACAAAAGTCATACCTCAAGCAGGGGCCTCGAACAAGTGGGGGTAAGCATCCATCATCGCTGACTCCAGCTCCCAGGTAGCCTCGCGCTCATCATGACTGCTCCAGAGGATCTTCACATAAGGGATGGCCCGACTGCGCAACTCCCTAACCTCACGGTCCAAGATCCTCAACGGCCGCTCAACATAGCTCAGGTTCTCAGCAACCTCCAATGGGGTGAAATCGATGATGTGGGACGGGGGTCATGAACATACCTCCTCAGAGTCGATACATGAAAAACATTGTGAACACCTGAAAGCCTGGGAGGAAGCGCAAGCCTGTAGGCAACTGGCCCTAAGCGCTCCAACACCTCAAAAGGTCCAATATAACGAGGGCTCAGTTTCCCACGAATGCCAAATCTCCGAATCCCCTTCGAAGGCGAGACTTTCAGAAAAACATGGTCACCCACCTGAAACTCTAAGTCTCGCCATCAAGTATCAGCATAACTCCTCTGTCGACTCTGGGCGGTCTCGAGATGTCGTCGTACCAATCTGACCTTTTCCTCTGCCTCTAATAGTAGATCAGGACCCAAAGTCTTCTTCTCACCCACGTCACTCCAATATAGGGGTGACCGACACTTGCGTCCATACAACGCTTCAAACGGAGCCATCTGGATGCTCGCTTGATAGCTGTTGTTGTACGCAAACTCAACTAATCCCAAGTGTCGGTACCATCCTCTTCCAAAGTCCAGAACGCATGCTCTCAACATATCCTCGAGGGTCTGAATAGTGCGCTCTGACTGCCCATCGGTCTGTGGGTGGAATGCTGTACTAAATCGGAGCTGCGTCCCCAAGGCTGTCTGTAAACTCCTCCAGAAATGCGAGACAAACCTCGGGTCTCTATCTGATACGATGGAAACGGGTACCCCGTGCAATCTAACTACCTTTGCCAAGTACACCTGTGCTAGTCGCTCCATCGGCCAAGTCATCTGAACCGGTAAAAAGTGAGCGGATTTGGTAAGTCTGTCCACGACTACCCAGATACCATCCGCCCCCGTCTGTGCTCTCGGCAAACCTATCACAAAATCCATCGTAACATGTTCCCATTTCCATTCAGGGATTGGGAGACTCTGCAACTTGCCAGCAGGTACACGATGTTCAGCCTTTACTTGCTGACAAGTTAGACAGTGTGCTACAAATCTCCCAATGTCTCTCTTCATCCCATTCCACCAAAACTGTGCCTTAAGGTCCCTATACATCTTAGTCCCACCAGGATGGATGGTATAAGGTGTATAGTGGGCCTCCCTCAAGATCTGCTCTCGGATCTCTGCATCCATAGGCACACAAGCTCGGTCCCTATACCGTAGTACTCCCGAAGCATCGACTGAAAAGTCCCCTATCAAACCAGTCTGCATCTGCTCTCGAATCCTCATCAGGTGGGGGTCCTCACTCTGTCTCCCTCGAATCCTGTCCAACAGAGTGGGCTGCACGACTAGAGACATAAGTCTAGCAGAGACCCCAGGGGACACAACCTCGAGCTCCAACCGCCTCATCTGCTCAAGTAACGGCGCCTGATCGGTGATCATCAAAGATAGACTCTGTACTGCTCTCCTGCTCAGGGCATCAGCAACCACGTTGGCCTTGCCAAGATGGTATAATATGTCTAAATCATAGTCTTTCAACAATTCCAACCATCTGCGCTGCCTCAAGTTGAGCTCCTTCTGTGTGAACAGGTATTTCAAGCTCTTGTGGTCGGTGTAAATCTCGCAGTGCTCCCCATACAGGTAGTGGCGCCACAACTTTAGTGCAAAAATCACTGCAGCTAGCTCCAAATCGTGGGTAGGGTAATTCTTTTCATAATCCTTCAGTTGCCGAGAGGCATAAGCGATTACCCTTCCCTCCTGCATCAGCACGCAACCAAGTCCACTGTGCGATGCATCACTGTATATCACGTATCCTTTCCCCATAACGGGGAGGGAAAAGATAGGAGCCGACATCAATCTGTTCTTTAATTCCTCAAAGCTCCTCTGGCAATCCTCACTCCAAGTAAACTTAATCCCTTTTCGCGTCAAACGAGTGAGGGGTGTGGAAAGTTTCGCAAAACCTTCCACAAACCGACGGTAATATCCCGCTAAGCCCATGAAACTGCGGACCTCTGATACCGTCGTCGGTCGGGGCCAATCCCGGACTGCCTCGATCTTCGCCGGGTCTACTGCCACTCCAGCGGCTGAAATCACATGGCCCAAAAAGACAACCTCCCGAAGCCAGAAATCACACTTAGATAACTTGGCATACAACTTTCTCTCTCTCAGAAGTTGTAGCACAATCCTCAAGTGCTCCTCGTGCTCCACATCGCTTCGGGAATAAACTAGGATGTCATCGATAAAAACAACGACGAACCGATCCAGGTATGGTCGAAAAATTCTGTTCATTAAATCCATAAAAGCAGCAGGGGCATTTGTCAATCCAAAAGGCATGACGGTGAACTCATAATGCCCGTACCGCGTCCTGAATGCCGTCTTTGGGATGTCCTCGGCCTTCACCTTCAATTGGTGGTAACCAGACTGTAAATCGATCTTGGAGAAGACACAAGACCCTTGCAGCTGATCGAATATGTGAGGTCCCGGAATCCCCCGCGTAGGGTTGCTGGTTGTTGGGCAGCTTTTAGTGGCCGTTGGGAGTGGTTGTGCGCATGTCGGGCCCGAGAAATGGATTTGCGATGCAATTTGGAATTTAGTTGCATCACTGGAGGCCTGCGTGGTGTGTCGGTGATGTTTGCGCACAATTTGGACACCAGTGGTGGACTTCGGGTTTAAATTGAGATCCCGTGGGAATTTGGAGGACCCGTCGGGTGTTTTGAGGTGGTTTCGCGCATTTCAGATGTCAAAATTGGACTCCGGGCGAAGTTTGGATAAAAGTTTACCTCTCCGGTCGCCTTCGGGAATTTTTAGAGTTGGAATTTGGCAAATCGGACTCTAAAAAGGGACCCGGCGCGAAAATCGGATCGAGTGGGCATTCGGTAAATTTTCGGACGAGAATTTGGAGAATCGGACATCGTTTTTGGATTCAGCGCGCGAAATCGCTAAGAATGGACTATTTACTTGTTGGTTTTGGAGCCCGGATGAAGTGCGCGTTTTTCGAGGCATCACGGCACGAATCTCGAGGCGAGGCGAGGCAAATCCCGAGGAGAGCGGCTCGCGGATCGAGGCGGGTGCGCGGCTCGAGGAGCGTACGGCGCGGCAGGGGGGGCGCACAGGCGCTTCGGCGGGAATCGCGCAGGGGCCGCCACGTGGCGGCCCCCCATTCGCGCCCGCGCGGACGCGGGGTGCGAGCGTCCGTGCGGCGCACTCGGTGTCCCGCGCCTGCGCGGTGCTGGGTGTCACGCGCCCGTGTGGCGCGTGACTGCACGCACCGCGTGGCGCGCGGTGACTAAGCCACGTGGCGGGCGGGGGCGCCCGCTGCGCCTGGTGCGCGCCCTTGTGTGTGGACAGGGCGGTTGGAGGCCCCCCATTGTACGATCCACCGTGGACCGGGCTCCGTGGACCACCTTCTCCTCCCCTTTCTCTTCTTCTTCTTCTTTCTCCACCCCGAGCTCCATTTCTCCTTTTCTTTCCTTCCTTATTCAACCGAGCGAGAGAGGGAGTGAGAGAGGGAGTAAGGAGGAGATTTTTGGGTGGTGCGGCGGTGCGTCGCGGGCCTCGTGGAGCGTGCGAGGTTCTCCGAAGGGAGCGTTTCGGCGACGGCGGCACAGTCGGGTAGGTCCCGTATGTTTGTTTTTACGGTATTTTTAGCACAGTTTTGGAGCGATATTTTGGACTGTGAATTGACCCTCTTGCTCTTATCTGTGTTTCTCTGCACCGTTTTGCGTGCGGTCCCCGACGGCGTGCTCCGTTTTGCGTGCGGACTCCGTTTTGCGTGCGGATTCTGGCACCGTGCTCCATTTTGCGTGCAGATTCCGGCACCGTGCACCGTTTTGCGTGCGGACTTTGTTTTGCGTGCGGACTCCAGCACCGTGCACCGTTTTGCGTGCGGACTCCGGCACTGTGCACCGTTTTGCGTGCGGACTCCGTTTTGCGTGTGGATTTTGGCACCGTGCTCCGTTTTGCGTGCGGATTCCGGCACCGTGCACCGTTTTGCGTGCGGACTCTGTTTTGCGTGCGGACTCCGGCACCGTGCTCCGTTTTGCTTGTGGATTCGGGCACTGTGCACCGTTTTGCGTGCGGATTTCGGCACCGTGCTTCGTTTTGCGTGCGGACTCAGGCAGCGGACTTCGTTTTGCGTGCGGATCGCGTGGAGGCCAATTGCAAGTGTCTACGAGCAATTGGTGGCACGTCGAGGTGGGTGGCCTTATCTCCAAGTTTTATGGACTGTACAGTAATTCTACTGATGTAGGACTATGCATGATAGTTTATCTTCTTGTGTAGCATGCTAGATTGTAGGAATTGTTATTCCTTTTATCATCTATTAATACATCTATCTTGGAACTTGACCTAGCACCCCCGTCATATGTTGCATGTGTAACCAGACCAGTAGAAAACCCTCACTTGGGCTAGGGTTAGTTATGTTTAGACACCCACACTATTTTTTTTATCCCTGGACATAGTGTTATCCTCGCCCGAGTAGTGGGCCGAGAGGTCGGGACTTTCTTTTAGTGTGGGATGCGTTTGCACTCGCGCTTGGGAGCAGAGTGGAGTCTGGTAGTTGTAGTGGGTTGCTTATCTGTGCCGGGAGCCGTTTGGGTAAACGGTAGTCCCGGGAGGTCTAGTATCCCTGTTGCGCTGTCGTGGGAGGGAGTCGTTGAGCAGGCGGTTGTCCCGGGCCGTCGAGTATCTTCCGGCCAGTGTTGTTGGGAACCGTTGGGGTTACGGTGATCCCAGGTCGTTGAGTGTTGTCCAACCAGTATTGTTAGCTTGAGTTGTGGGTCGTTCCTGGCTGTGGAGTACCTCCAGCCAGTGTGCCTTGTGCTGCGAGCTGTTGGAGAGGCTAGTGTCTCGTGTTCCGTGTGAGCTGATCAGCTGAGTCGTAGAGAGTGCTCCGACTGTTGTGCGAGATATTTGGGGATCTTGAGTCCTACCGTTCTGGGAGTGAGCGTGGTTTTTGACTATAGCCTGCTTATGCCAATTTGTGATACTCTATGCCGCGCCGTTTTCCTCAGTTAGAGTCGCGTCCCTGAGATGCCGCTGTGGATACGATGGGCCTGTTGAGGCAGTTTTGCGCGAGGGGTGAGTTAGTCGGGCAGGACGCCCCACGTAAATCCCGTCCTCATGGGGATGTGTGGTAGTGGGCAGGCGCGTTCCTAGTCGACAGGCGCAGGCTTGACTGAACCCTATGAGGCAGTCAGTTCGATTGGGTCTATTGAGCACCTTGGGTGCGAGTGGTCTCTTTTACTTTCATCTGTTCCGCTTTTTGAATATCTAGATAGAGGCATGGTAGCTGTAGAGTAGCTCCAGCTTTTCTTGTTCAGATTTCATTGCACTGTTATCTTTTGCCTCTAGTAGACTTAGTGGGCCGACCGTTGGGCTTGTTGACGGCACCCACTGAGAGCTACTGTGGGAAGTAGTTCTCACACCCGTCGTGGTGTCTTTTTCCCCAGGAACTTCTTCTCCTATTCCTGTTGCTCCAGTTGCTGATCCTTCTGACCGAGGCGAGGGAGTCGCGAGCTAGTTCCCTACCCGTTGTTGGAGTGTAGCGGTACCCCTTCAGAGGAGAGCTTCAGTAGATTAGTGTACTTCTTTTTCCTCTGTTGAGAGACCTTTGTTGTGAGGTATAGTGTGACGCCCCACTTCCCAGGGGGGTCACCCATCCTAGAACTACTCTAGCTCTAGCACGCTTAACTCTCATGTTCCTCTTGGATCTTGCTACCATCCAAAATGCTATAGCCGGGTTAGAGATTTAGTCCTATTATATCATTTATATAGAGGACTAATCCAAATTCCGGGGTGTCACATTCTTCCCCCCTTTAAGCCCTGACGTCCACGTCAGGCTCAAGCACACTCACAAGCACCAGGCGATGTGAGACTCGTCTCGCTAGCCTTAGCCGACCTTGTGGGGAGCTGCACTCCACCCACAACGGTCATTAGCAGGGGAGCCTCGCTCTACCCGCTATATAACCCTGGCTCAGCCGAGACTCATCTCACATTTCCGGCTGGTGAATGGCTCTGATACCAATTGTGACGCCCCACTTCCCAGGGGGGTCACCCATCCTAGAACTACTCTAGCTCTAGCACGCTTAACTCTCATGTTCCTCTTGGATCTTGCTACCATCCAAAATGCTATAGCCGGGTTAGAGATTTAGTCCTATTATATCATTTATATAGAGGACTAATCCAAATTCCGGGGTGTCACATATAGAGTTGTACTTTATTTTACAGTTTGAGAGACTGATGTAGTGAGGATATTTTTGTAGTGAGAGCTTATACACTGATGTACTTTATTGGAGATATCTCCCTTTTGAGTCTTGTATCAGAGGACTTTGTATACGATCGTATTTGGGAGATGGATATTGTATTATTTTCAGTTGTACAGTGTTTGGTTTTCAGTTCTTAGTAGTTTACTTTCAGTCTCTGATATCTGTATTTCTGTAGTTGACTCTTTTTGCAGGTTAGACGCTTCGTCTGTACGGCAGTTTCCGTACAGATGGCGGATCTGTTAGTGAGTCCGGGTCGCAGTTTCGACCCCGGGGCGTGACAGATTAGAGTGGTATCAGAGCCTAGGATGTAGGTCGTGGTGGACTTAGAAACCCTAGGCTTGTGGTTGGACATTAGGATGACTACATGAGAGTCGTGACTTTTAGCGAGAGTCTTGATTGAGTTTTTACCTCTCCCAAGAGACGGGATGAGTGTTTGGCATGTTTACTTTCCCAAGCGATTATGTTGGCTGCGACAACATAATGCTATGGAATGGATGACATGTCTTAGACTCTCGCTGGATTGGGTCTTATGGTTGTTGTGTCCTGACGTTTGTTGTTGTGCAGTGGACTACGATACTCCTGAGACGTCGTGTTGTGAAGAGGACACACCCCGCACCGGATGAGTACCCGAGCAGCGAGAGACAGAGCTTTCAGAGCAGAGCGAGACCCAGGAGTTTGTGTGCTGAGATAGTTTCCCACTTTAACCGAGAGGGGCCGAATCCCTAAACGGTAAAGGATCGAGAACTTCGATAGGCTGAGCCTAGAATCTGTTCTTGTTTGATTGGGGTCCTAGGCACTGGTCTATCGGGATGTTCGGATTTTTGCCGCGTCAGTCGGTTCTTCTCGCCTATGAGTGGGGTGTTGTTGTGGGAGCCGTTTGGAGTGACGGCGGTCCCAGCTGTGTGGACACTTTTCCCTGGCCGAGTTACCAGGAGGCTACTTTCCACTGGCCGAGCTACCAGATAGATGCATTGCCCTGGCCGAGTTACCAGGTGGGCACATGCCCTGGCCGAGATACCAGGAGGACACTTTTCCCTGGCCGAGTTACCAGGAGGATACTTCCACTGGCCGAGCTACCAGTGGCGATGCCGCCTAGTGAGTGGCGATGCCGCCCAGTGAGGGGCGATGCCGCCTAGTGAGTGGCGATGCCGCCCAGTGAGGGGCGATGCCGCCCAGTGAGTGGCGATGCCGCCCAGTGAGTGGCGATGCCGCCCAGTGAGGGGCGATGCCGCCTAGTGAGTGGCGATGCCGCCTAGTGAGGGGCGATGCCGCCTAGTGAGTGGCGATGCCGCCCAGTGAGGGGCGATGCCGCCTAGTGAGTGGCGATGCCGCCCAGTGAGTGGCGATGCCGCCCAGTGAGAGGCGATGCCGCCCAGTGAGGGGCGATGCCGCCTAGTGAGTGGCGATGCCGCCCAGTGAGGGGCGATGCCGCCCAGTGAGTGGCGATGCCGCCCAGTGAGAGGCGATGCCGGCCAGTGAGGGGCGATGCCGCCTAGTGAGTGGCGATGCCGCCTAGTGAGTGGCGATGCCGCCCAGTGAGTGGCGAAGGTTTGGCCTGTTGAGGCGATTTTCACCTCCAGCCGAGTTACCAGGTGGGTACATGCCCTGGCCGAGTTACCAGGTGGTTGCTTTAGTGAGATTGAGATGGTCTGACAGGACGCCAAAATTTGGTGGCGTCGAGTTCATCCTGTTGGACTACCGGTAGCGAAGTTGTTGACTTGGAACCAGTTTCGTGCTTTGCGGCTCAGGGCCTTCTTTCCTGACAGTGTAAGCAGAAACTGGAAGGGGATCTTAGACTCCTGCAGCAGGGGAGTCGACCTCTTTTGGAGTATGTTCGCGAGTTTTGCGATTGTTGAGCCGGGTACCCCTTGTCGCCTGGATGAGGCCCAGGAGGTTGAGCTAGTTGAGAAAGGACTGCATCGGAATATCTATCACTTGGGGTATTCTCGGCGGGTTGACCGAGGGTCAGTGATCATGTCAGAGATAGACGGAGCGCCAGGGACCAGCTCCGGGGAGAGGCATCCAGTGCCGCCTGAGTTTGGACAGTCGAGTTGATCGAGACCCCGGGGCCGCCACGATTCCAGTCTGAGGGTCGTGAGTCTCAGAGGAGACAGAGATCAGAAGGTTCTCCACCGCCGATGTATCAGCAGCAGCAGCGGGATGACTGTGTCCGTTGTGGTAGGCCGCATTTTGCGCCGCAGTGTGACCACAGGCAGGAAACAGATCATGGTCTTGTCCTAAAGCGGGATCATCAGTCGTTTGGGCAGCTTCGGCTCCTCCTCCTCCGCTCTTCCAGACAGGCGGAGCTTCGGCAGGTTATGGCCAGATAGTTAGGGCCACTTCTTCGCGGCAGTCCGACGGACGACCACCCCCGAGCGGGAGCGTCTATGTCGCACAGGATGAGGATTCGGGGGCAGCTAGCCACGTGGTGGCAGGTATTAATCTTATCTCCCCTGCACACGCACTTGAGCGTTATTTGTTGCCGGAGCATCGCATTCATTTCTTCTGTAGGGCATTTGCATTGTTGTATGGGCTAGAGATAGGACCCTCAGCTTGTGCTCGTGAGGTTCAGATACCTGATCACGTGTTGCACATAGATGAGTGTTGTTGGCCCTGCCCAGTGCAGTTAGGGCCCTGGTGTTTGCCTGTTGATCTTTTGGCCCTTCCTCAGCTCCGGGAATTCGAGGTAGTGTTGGGTATAGAACTGTGAGGATCTGAGACCTTGATGCTTGAGTGATGCCACACCGTTGATACACGGTGGTGATGCCACACCGTTGATACACGGTGGTGATGCCACACCGTTGATACACGGTGGTGATGCCACACCGTTGATACACGGTGGTGATGCCACACCGTTGATACACGGTGGTGTTGCCACACCGTTGATACACGGTGGTGATGCCACACCGTTGATACACGGTGGTGATGCCACGCTGTTGGTGTACGGCAGTGATGACACGTTGTAGGTACACAACGGTGAGAGTTTTTGAATGCTTCGGACTTTTGACCGCGAGTTTGGGCATCAGCTTTATGATCGCCTTGCGAGCCAGTTTTCAGTCCCGTTCACCGACGGTTTGGTCCCCGTCAGGGTGTTCTTTATTAGTTGAGGGATCGACTTCGACCCGTGGGTCCGTTGGGGTTATGATAGCATGTTGAGTGACCAACTGTGGCATGAGATTGTGTCTCTCGAGGATCCCTTTTGAGGTTAGCCTGCAGTTGAGTAGTCCACTCGGGTGGTTTTGGATCGGGAAGTAACCGAGTGAAGACCCCAGCTTATTGGATTCGTTTCCTTATTGGATGAATGTGTGGGTATACTTCGGGTCGTCTTGTTGAGGTTGGCACTATGATGTGGTTTGGTGCGTGTTGCACTCGTGGTCATTTCCGTTTCCCCCAGCCTTTTACTGGAGCCCCTTGGGTATTTCACGTCTCAGCTCAGGAGTGATGTGTTTTTCCTCGCCCGTGATTGACTTGCCCTTTTGAGATCTGCGATTGTTGGAGTATGAGGGACGCCCGTTGCGATTTCTGGCTCGAGAGATGAGAGAATTAGACATCGGGCCATACCGTACTTGTTGCTGTTGTTGTTGCGGAGTAATCACGGGGAGTGAGTGGTGTTTCGGGGGCTGGAGGCGTATTGATGGGAACCTACCCGTGGTATTTGTGACTCCTGATGGACTTGATTTAGTTTCGAGGACGAAACTTTCTTTTAGTGGGGGAGGATGTGAGGTCCCGGAATCCCCCGCGTAGGGTTGCTGGTTGTTGGGCAGCTTTTAGTGGTCGTTGGGAGTGGTTGTGCGCATGTCGGGCCCGAGAAATGGATTTGTGATGCAATTTGGAATTTAGTTGCATCACTGGAGGCCTGCGTGGTGTGTCGGTGATGTTTGCGCACAATTTGGACACCAGTGGTGGACTTCGGGCTTAAATTGAGATCCCGTGGGAATTTGGAGGACCCGTCGGGTGTTTTGAGGTGGTTTCGCGCATTTCAGATGTCAAAATTGGACTCCGGGCGAAGTTTGGATAAAAGTTTACCTCTCCGGTCGCCTTCGGGAATTTTTAGAGTTGGAATTTGGCAAATCGGACTTTAAAAAGGGACCCGGCGCGAAAATCGGATCGAGTGGGCATTCGGTAAATTTTCGGACGAGAATTTGGAGAATCGGACATCGTTTTTGGATTCAGCGCGCGAAATCGCTAAGAATGGACTATTTACTTGTTGGTTTTGGAGCCCGGATGAAGAGCGCATTTTTCGATGCATCACGGCACGAATCTCGAGGCGAGGCGAGGCAAATCCCGAGGAGAGCGGCTCGCGGATCGAGGCGGGCGCGCGGCTCGAGGAGCGTACGGCGCGGCAGGGGGGGCGCACAGGCGCTTCGGCGGGAATCGCGCAGGGGCCGCCACGTGGCGGCCCCCCATTCGCGCCCGCGCGGACGCGGGGTGCGAGCGTCCGTGCGGCGCGCTCGGTGTCCCGCGCCTGCGCGGTGCTGGGTGTCACGCGCCCGTGTGGCGCGTGACTGCACGCACCGCGTGGCGCGCGGTGACTCGGCCACGTGGCGGGCGGGGGCGCCCGCTGCGCCTGGTGCGCGCCCCTGTGTGTGGACCGGGCGGTTGGAGGCCCCCCATTGGACGATCCACCGTGGACCGGGCTCCGTGGACCACCTTCTCCTCCCCTTTCTCTTCTTCTTCTTCTTTCTCCACCCCGAGCTCCATTTCTCCTTTTCTTTCCTTCCTTCTTCAACTGAGCGAGAGAGGGAGTGAGAGAGGGAGTAAGGAGGAGATTTTTGGGTGGTGTGGCGGTGCGTCGCGGGCCTCGTGGAGCATGCGAGGTTCTCCGAAGGGAGCGTTTCGGCGACGGCGGCACAATCGGGTAGGTCCCGTATGTTTGTTTTTACGGTATTTTTAGCACAGTTTTGGAGCGATATTTTGGACTGTGACTTGACCCTCTTGCTCTTATCTGTGTTTCTCTGCACCGTTTTGCGTGCGATCCCCGACGGCGTGCTCCGTTTTGCGTGCGGACTCCGTTTTGCGTGCGGATTCTGGCACCGTGCTCCGTTTTGCGTGCGGATTCCGGCACCGTGCACCGTTTTGCGTGCGGACTCCGGCACCGTGCACCGTTTTGCGTGCGGACTCCGGCTGTCACGCCCCGGGGTCGAAACTGCGACCCGGGCTCGCTAACAGATCCTCCATCTGTACGGAAACTGCCGTACAGACGAAGCGTCTAGCCTGCAAAAGACAAAACTACAGCTACACAGATATCAGAGCGGATAAAAAGCTGTACTATAAAATTTCACAACTACAAAGTTACAACAACACATAGCCTATCTCCCAAAAACAGATGATACAAATAGAAGTCCACCGATACAACATCTACGAATCCAAATGGGAGATAGCTAACAGGAAACATAACCAACTCCCACAATCCCGGATGGTACATCTACCTCTCTCTAAAGTAACAATGCTGGTAGGGAACTATCACGCGACTCCCTGTCCTCGGTCCGTCCAGTCAAGCCCAGCAGGAACGGAAGAAAGCCTCAGCAACCTGTCACCGACAGAGGGTGTGAGAACTACATCCTACAGTAGTTCTCAGTGGGTACCGTCTCCAAGAACCACGGTCTGCCCACTAAGTCTACCAGAGGCATAAGATAACAGATAAGACTGATAAAGAAAATAAGCTGGAAAAGAATCTACAGCTATCATGCCTCTATCTAATATGCTCAATAGGAGGAGACTATGGATGATGGTATGCAGCCACTCCCTGCTGACAATATGTCACAAGTACTAAGCCCAAGACGCTCTACTATGACACATGCTATGCCAACACTCTCTCAGAGTATCCCAAATCTCATCGACTGCCCCACAGGGTCCAGTCAAGTCAAGCCTGCGCCCCCTGGTGTATCAACCAGGGTGTCCAATCGGACAAACTCGATATCTCACACAGTGACCCCATGGTAGCTCGGCCAGAGGTATCAAGCGACCTCTAGTATATGAACTAGGCGCATCATCGCAGCCTCGTCAGGCTCGGCATCATCATCGCAGCCTCATCAGGCTCGGAATCAACAACGCACCCGGGGCGTAGCTCGAGGGGTGCGACCCCACCGAACTCAAGTATCTCATCAGTAACACTGTCTCACAAGTGGCTCCTGCAGGCTATAGTCCTCGATCAAACAGATCGGTATCTCGATGCTCAAAGCACAACTCAGTCGGAGAACCCTCCACGACTCAATCTCACAACACTGACCCGCTCAACGAAAGTATCACACAGCTGGGACCACCGTATCTCCCAACGGCTCCCACAAGAACACCCCACTCAACTCAACACACAAACACACGGCCGGAGATGCTCCACAGCCCGATCTACGAAGGGTCCGAAACCCCAGGAGACTAACACCTACGTCCCCAAAAAGAGAACAGCCCTTAGAACCCAGATCACTCGAATCCGCTCGGGTTGATAAGTTTATAAAAAACCATGTCATTTATTTCAGAAAACCATTCAATCTGAGAGAAATTCATCTTTTAATGATTTTTAGTCTTTTTAGGAAAACCCCTTGAAATCAAGTTTTATGCCCAAGCCTCGAAGAGCTAATGCCCTCGTCCTATCAAACAAGAACAGACTTAGGCGACTTTGCGAGGCTTGGAAGAAATCACTGTCTGACCAAAATCATGTATCCGTCCAAAAAGGTTCTGGGTTCAAGGTCCTGCTAACACACGTGCACCACGATCACAACAGGGTGGTGACAAGAAGAACAGCGGAAAGGAAAACCCCAGGACCACCGTTTACCTGAAACGGTTCCCCACGCACTAACACTGGCCTAACCCAGCCACCAGACCCCACTCGGCCCCCGGGCCCGAGTGCAACACCCGTCCCACAACACTCTGACCACTCATGTGACGCCCCACTTCCCAGGGGGTCACCCATCCTAGAACTCCTCTAGCTCTAGCACGCTTAACTCTCATGTTCCTCTTGGATCTTGCTACCATCCAAAATGCTATAGCCGGGTTAGAGATTTAGTCCTATTATATCATTTATATAGAGGACTAATCCAAATTCCGGGGGTGTCACATTCTTCCCCCCTTTAAGCCCTGACGTCCACGTCAGGCTCAAGCACACTCACAACCACCAGGCGATGTGAGACTCGTCTCGCTAGCCTTAGCCGACCTTGTGAGGAGCTGCACTCCACTCACAACGGTCATTAGCCGGGGAGCCTCGCTGTACCCGCTATATAACCCTGGCTCAGCCGAGACTCATCTCACATTTCCGGCTGGTGAATGGCTCTGATACCAACTGTGACGCCCCACTTCCCAGGGGGTCACCCATCCTAGAACTCCTCTAGCTCTAGCACGCTTAACTCTCATGTTCCTCTTGGATCTTGCTACCATCCAAAATGCTATAGCCGGGTTAGAGATTTAGTCCTATTATATCATTTATATAGAGGACTAATCCAAATTCCGGGGGTGTCACAACTCAGCCCTCTACCCGGGCGAGGAACACTATGTCCAGAAGGATATGCACGGTGTGGGATGTCTAAAACATAAAAGAACCTAGCCCAGATTAAGGTTCTCTATTGGTCTGGTCAACACATGCACATATGACGGGGGTGCTAGTTAAGTTCCAAGAAAACACTTAAACTAGCATGCAATCCTATCACAATAGAATTAGAAGGAAGTCCGTAGACTTGGAGAGAAAAACCAACCCGCCTCAGAATGCCACCAATTGCTTGTCGACACTTGTAATTGGGCCCAGCGGGACTTACCTTGCCTCCACGAGGTCCGCACGCGAAACGGAGCACGCTGCGTCCAACCACACGACCGCACGCTCCGCGGATGTCCCGAAACAAGCCGGCGGGTCCACGCGACGGAAAAACCAACAACCGCCCCCGGCGGAAGCTAAAAACCACACCGCAAGCTGCCAGAAGCGAAGAAATCGCAAAATCAATCAACACAGTCAAAACCGAGCATCCGACGGCGAAAAACAGCCTCCGTCGGCGAAAACAGCCTCCGTCAGCGAAAAACAGCGCCCGACGGCGAAAAACAGCGCCCGACGGCGAAAACAGCTCCGTCGGCGTAAAAACTGCTCAAAACAGCTTGCGAAAACAGCTCGCGAAAACCTCGTGAAAACTGCGCAAAACTGCGCGGAAACCATGCGCGAAAACTGCAAAAATCGCTCGCAACCTGCTTGCGAAAAACACCGAAAACCTGCGCGAAAACCTGCGCGAAACTGCGCGAAAACAGCGCGCGAAAACTGCGAAAACCAATCGCAAAATCTGCTCGAAAACCGCGCAAAATCTGCGCGAAAACAGCGCGCGAAAACTGCGAAAACCGCTCGCAAAATCTGCTCGAAAACCGCGCGAAATCTGCGCGAAAACAGCGCGCGAAAACTGCTCCGCCGGCGAAAACAGCGGCCGACGGTAAAAGCGGCGCCGGCACGCGAACCAAGGTGCCGCCGCAGTCCCGGGGCACGCCGAGCGGCGAAAAACAGCGCCGCGCGGCCCAAGAGGTTGGCCGCGAGGAGCAGGGGCCAGCTGCGCGGCGTCGGAGTGCGCCGCGCAGCGCCCCTGTGGGGCTGGGCGCGGTGCCCAGCGGCACTGCGCGCGGCGCCCAGCGGCGCTGCGCGCGCCCGCGCGCGCGGCCAGGCGGTGCTGCGCGCGCCTGCGCGCGGCCAAGCAGTGCCGCGCGCACCTGCGCGCGGCCCTGCCGCGCGCGCCGCGCGCGGCCAAGCAGTGCCGCGCGCAGGGCCGCGCGCGCCCGCGCTCAGTGCCGCGCGCACCTGCGCGCGGCCCTGCCGCGCGCGCCTGCGCGCAGCCTGGCAGCGCCGCGTGCAGCACTTTGCTGCACGCGGCGCCGCGCCCAGCGGCATGTCGCCGCAGGGTGCTGCCAACAGCAGCACCCTGGCGCCGCGCGTGCGCCATTGCGCGCGCGCGCGGCCGCCGGCGACGAAAAATCCTAAAAGATTTATAAAAAATCCCAATAAATCTGAAAAATCCCCAAAATCCACTTTTAGCTTTTTAAACGACCAATTAAAAAATCCAAAAGCTCTCAAAACCCGAGAAAACCTCAAAAATCAGAAATTGCTTACCTCGACGACGCTCGCCGCACGCCCACGAGCTCCACGCGGCTTCCAACGGCGAGTCCAAGACCAAAAATCAGCTCGAACTCCTTCTCCTTCTTCTTCTTCTTCTTCCTCTCTTTTCCTTTCCTTTCTTTCTTTCTTCCTTTTCCTTTCTCTGCTACAGAGGTGCAGGTGGAGCCTTTTATAAAGCAAAAGCTTTAATTAAGTTAATTAATTAATTAACTAATTCCTAAAATCCACTCCAACTCACTTTTTGCCTTCGGGCTCTCCGCCGCTGCCCGGAACCTCCCGAACTCCGTTGTAAATCGAAAATACACGCGCTCACAGCTTTTTCTCTTCAAAAAGCTCATCCGTTGAGTCGGGGTGCTCAAATCAATTACCAGCTCCAAAATTGCCAGTTCCGACTCACTTTTTGCCTCCGGGTCCTCCGCGTCAGTCCGGAACCTCCCGAACCTCGCTGTAAATCAAAAGTACACGTGTCCACAGCTTTTTCTCTTCAAAAAGCTCGTCCGTTGAGTCGGGGTGCTCAAATCAATTACCGGCTCCAAAATTGCCAGTTCCGACTCACTTTTTGCCTCGGGGTCCTCCGCGTCAGTCCGGAACCTCCCGAACCTCGCTGTAAATCAAAAGTACACGTGTCCACAGCTTTTTCTCTTCAAAAAGCTCGTCCGTTGAGTCGGGGTGCTCAAATCAATTACCGGGTCCAAAATTGCCACTTCCGACTCACTTTTTGCCTCCGGATCCTCCGCGTCAGTCCGGAACCTCCCGAACCTCGCTGTAAATCGAAAGTACACGTGTTCCAAGTGTTCCTGAATTTTCGGCACTCCACGGTGAAGTCAGAAATTTCCAATCTCATCCTCAATCGGCCTACAAAGCCCGGAAAAACCCCGAATCGAGCTGGAGCTTCCGCGTTGATCCGAATCAACCCGGCATCAACTGTAAACTCAGATGCAACATGCCCAAGGCAACTCTCTGCTCCAAGCCATCTGTGCGGTCGGCGCGCTATCCAAAGACCCGGTACTCTACATTCTCCCCTCCTTCAAAAGGTTTCGTCCTCGAAACCAAAACACACACCCTACCACAAGAAACCCACATCAGGACTATCATCAACTCCAACTCTCTCTCAATTTGAAAAGCAACCTAAAATAGCGAAAAGTCCAAAATTTCCCAAGGACCGATGTCTTCACTCCGATCGAACAAGAACAGGTTCCAGCATCGCCTCCATTTCTGGAGTAGTCCTTCGAAATTTTTCGCTCCGTTTGCTACTTTCGGTGTTAAAACGGGGAAAACAAGGAGAGGGAGATGTTGAAGCTGTCCCTGCTGTGGCCGCAACCCAAAACCACAATCCACCAACTCAACCATGTAGGGGTGCAAAACTCTGATCTCAACCACTAGGAAAGGAAGCCATACCAAGTACCATACGATCCGCTAACCTGGCGCCCACCAATCGGCAACCCAAACTCATCCACTCGATGTGGGTGGCCGTCGTCCTGACTGCCTCGACGTCGCGGCCTCATCTGGCTGGCGGTAAGTCGGAGGAGCTCCTTCCTCCGGAAGAGGTAGCGGGGGTGCCGTCGCAAGCGGCATCACCGAAAGTACTACCTGAGGGCATGCTGCCTGAAAATGTCCCGACTGTCCACACGAAAAGCATCGCCCCTGCCTATGGTCACACTGCTGCACTGCATGCGGCCCACCGCAAATGACACACTCAACCTGAAACTGCTGCTGGTGCCTCGGCTGAGGGGGACCTCCTGATCTCCGTCTCCTCTGAAATCCACGACCCTCGGACTGGGATGGTGGCGGCCCCGGGGGTCCCGTTCTACTAGACTGTCCACAATCAGGCGGCACTGGATGTCTCTCCCCGGAGCTGGTCCCTGGCGCTCGCTCCATCTCTGACATAACCACAAATCCTCGGTCAACCCACCGAGCATGCTCAATTGCCGCATACAGAGTCGGCGCTCTACGCGAATGCACAAGGGGATAAATATCCGGATGCAACCCTCTCTCAAAAAGCTCAACCTTCTGGGCCTCATCCCGGGCAACATGAGGCACACAGCTCAATAACCGCTGAAACTCATTAACGTACTCCTGAAGTGGTCGATCACCCTGCTGCAATCGTCGAAGATCCCCTTCTAGTTTCTGCTTTGCACTGTCAGGAAAATAGGCTCTGAGCAGCAAAGCACGAAACTCCGCCCACGCCAATAACTGTACTCCCGGTGGTCCCACTGGACGAACTCGACGCCACCAAGTCTCGGCGTCCTTCTCCAAAAAGTGCGCCCCCAAATGTACCCGATGTTCTTCCTTGATGAAGAGGTTCTCAAACAATTTCTCCATGGCCGCGATCCAGTTCTCAACCTCCCACGGCTCCGAACTCTCACCTGAGAACCATGGGGGATGAAACTTGCGGATAAAGGATAGTCGATCCATGAGCTCCCTCTGCTCTGTTTCCGTCAACGGAGAAATCTGTGACAAGGTCGAGGATGTCATATCCGGAAGTACTGATGGTGGTGCCACAGGAGGTGCTCTCTGCTCCAGCATGCGCATCATGCGCTCCATATTTTCCTCCTGGCGCCTGGCCGCCACCTCCTGGCGCCGCAACGCCTCAGACATCTGGGCCACCTGAGCCCGCAGCTCCTGTACCTCGCTCTGCCCGGCCTGCTCGGCCTCCTCACCCAAGGTCGAACGCCCACTCGTCGCTACACGACGTCTCGGCGGCATCGCAAGTAACTGAAACCAAAAACGAATGTCAAGACATAACAACCATACGACCCAATCCAGCGAGAGTCTAAAATTTGTTATCCTTCCTAAAGTATTATGTTGTCTGCAGCCAACATAATCACTTTGAGAGAATAACATACCAAATCACTCATCCCAACCCGAGGGAGAGGTAAAAACTCAATCTGGAGTCTCGCTAAAAGTCACGACTCTCACGTAGTCATCCTAATGTCCAACCACAAGCCTAGGGTTTCTAAGTCCTCAATGACCTACATCCTAGGCTCTGATACCACTCTAATCTGTCACGCCCCGGGGTCGAAACTGCGACCCGGGCTCGCTAACAGATCCGCCATCTGTACGAAAACTGCCGTACAGACGAAGCGTCTAGCCTGCAAAAGACAAAACTACAGCTACACAGATATCAGAGCGGATAAAAAGCTGTACTATAAAATTTCACAACTACAAAGTTACAACAACACATAGCCTATCTCCCAAAAACAGATGATACAAATAGAAGTCCACCTATACAACATCTACGAATCCAAATGGGAGATAGCTAACAGGAAACATAACCAACTCCCACAATCCGGGATGGTACATCTACCTCTCTCTAAAGTAACAATGCTGGTAGGGAACTATCACGCGACTCCCTGTCCTCGGTCCGTCCAGTCAAGCCCAGCAGGAACGGAAGAAAGCCTCAGCAACCTGTCACCGACAGAGGGTGTGAGAACTACATCCTACAGTAGTTCTCAGTGGGTACCGTCTCCAAGAACCACGGTCTGCCCACTAAGTCTACCAGAGGCATAAGATAACAGATAAGACTGATAAAGAAAATAAGCTGGAAAAGAATCTACAGCTATCATGCCTCTATCTAATATGCTCAATAGGATGAGACTATGGATGATGGTATGCAGCCACTCCCTGCTGACAATATGTCACAAGTACTAAGCCCAAGACGCTCTACTATGACACATGCTATGCCAACACTCTCTCAGAGTATCCCAAATCTCATCGACTGCCCCACAGGGTCCAGTCAAGTCAAGCCTGCGCCCCCTGGTGTATCAACCAGGGTGTCCAATCGGACAAACTCGATATCTCACACAGTGACCCCATGGTAGCTCGGCCAGAGGTATCAAGCGACCTCTAGTATATGAACTAGGCGCATCATCGCAGCCTCGTCAGGCTCGTCATCATCATCGCAGCCTCATCAGGCTCGGAATCAACAACGCACCCGGGGCGTAGCTCGAGGGGTGCGACCCCACCGAACTCAAGTATCTCATCAGTAACACTGTCTCACAAGTGGCTCCTGCAGGCTATAGTCCTCGATCAAACAGATCGGTATCTCGATGCTCAAAGCACAACTCAGTCGGAGAACCCTCCACGACTCAATCTCACAACACTGACCTGCTCAACGAAAGTATCACACAGCTGGGACCACCGTCTCTCCCAACGGCTCCCACAAGAACACCCCACTCAACTCAACACACAAACACACGGCCGGAGATGCTCCACAGCCCGATCTACGAAGGGTCCGAAACCCCAGGAGACTAACACCTACGTCCCCAAAAAGAGAACAGCCCTTAGAACCCAGATCACTCGAATCCGCTCGGGTGGATAAGTTTATAAAAAACCATGTCATTTATTTCAGAAAACCATTCAATCTGAGAGAAATCCATCTTTTAATGATTTTTAGTCTTTTTAGGAAAACCCCTTGAAATCAAGTTTTATGCCCAAGCCTCGAAGAGCTAATGCCCTCGTCCTATCAAACAAGAACAGACTCAGGCGACTTTGCGAGGCTTGGAAGAAATCACTGCCTGACCAAAATCATGTATTCGTCCAAAAAGGTTCTGGGTTCAAGGTCCTGCTAACACACGTGCACCACGATCACAACAGGGTGGTGACGAGAAGAACAGCGGAAAGGAAAACCCCGGGACCACCGTTTACCTGAAACGGTTCCCCACGCACTAACACTGGCCTAACCCAGCCACCAAACCCTACTCGGCCCCCGGGCCCGAGTGCAACACCCGTCCCACAACACTCTGACCACTCAGCCCACTACCCGGGCGAGGAACACTATGTCCAGAAGGATATGCACGGTGTGGGATGTCTAAAACATAAAAGAACCTAGCCCAGATTAAGGTTCTCTATTGGTCTGGTCAACACATGCACATATGACGGGGGTGCTAGTTAAGTTCCAAGAAAACACTTAAACTAGCATGCAATCCTATCACAACAGAATTAGAAAGAAGTCCGTAGACTTGGAGAGAAAAACCAACCCACCTCAGAATGCCACCAATTGCTTGTCGACACTTGCAATTGGGCCCAGCGGGACTTACCTTGCCTCCACGAGGTCCGCACGCGAAACGGAGCACGCTGCGTCCAACCACACGACCGCGCGCTCCGCGGATGTCCCGAAACAAGCTGGCGGGTCCACGCGACGGAAAAACCAACAACCGCCCCCGGCGGAAGCTAAAAACCACACCGCAAGCTGCCAGAAGCGAAGAAATCGCAAAATCAATCAACACAGTGAAAACCGAGCATCCGACGGCGAAAAACAGCCTCCGTCGGCGAAAACAGCCTCCGTCAGCGAAAAACAGCGCCCGACGGCGAAAAACAGCGCCCGACGGCGAAAAACAGCGCCCGACGGCGAAAACAGCTCCGTCGGCGTAAAAACTGCTCAAAACAGCTTGCGAAAACAGCTCGCGAAAACCTCGCGAAAACTGCGCAAAACTGCGCGGAAACCATGCGCGAAAACTGCGAAAACCGCTCGCAACCTGCTTACGAAAAACACCGAAAACCTGCGCGAAAACCTGCGCGAAACTGCGAGAAAACCTGCGCGAAAATAGCGCGCGAAAACTGGAAAAACCGCTCGCAAAATCTGCTCGAAAACCGCGCAAAATCAGCGTGAAAACAGCGCGCGAAAACTGCGAAAACCGCTCGCAAAATCTGCTCGAAAATCGTGCGAAATCTGCGCGAAAACAGCGCGCGAAAACTGCGAAAACCGCTCACAAAATCTGCTCGAAAACCGCGCGAAATCTGCGCGAAAACAGCGCGCGAAAACTGCTCCGCCGGCGAAAATAGCGGCCGACGGTAAAAGCGGCGCCGGCACGCGAACCAAGGTGCCGCCGCAGTCCCGGGGCACGCCGAGCGGCGAAAAACAGCGCCGCGCGGCCCAAGAGGTCGGCCGCGAGGAGCAGGGGCCAGCTGCGCGGCGTCGGAGTGCGCCGCGCAGCGCCCCCGCGGCGCTGCGTGCGGTGCCCAGCGGCACTGCGCGCGGCGCCCAGCGGCGATGCGCGCGCCCGCGCGCAGCACGCCCAGGCGGTGCCGCGCGCGCCTGCGCGCGGCCAGGCGGTGCCGCGCGCGCCTGCGCGCGGCCAAGCAGTGCCGCGCGCGTCTACGCGCGGCCATGCCGCGCGCGCCTGCGCGCGGCCAAGCAGTGCCGCGCGCACCTGCGCGCGGCCCTGCCGCGCGCGCCCGCGCGCGTCCATGCCGCGCGCTCCTGCGCGCGGCCAAGCAGTGCCCCGCGCACCTGCGCGCGGCCCTGACGCGCGCGCTTGCGCGCGGCCTGGCAGCGCCGCGTGCAGCACTTTGCTGCACGCGGCGCCGCGCCCAGCGGCATGTCGCCGCAGGGTGCTGCCAACAGCAGCACCCTGGCGCCGCGCGTGCGCCATTGCGCGCGCGCGCGGCCGCCGGCGACGAAAAATCCTAAAAGATTTATAAAAAATCCCAATAAATCCGAAAAATCCCCAAAATCCACTTTTAGCTTTTTAAACAACCAATTAAAAAATCCAAAAGCTCTCAAAACACGAGAAAACCTCAAAAATCAGAAATTGCTTACCTCGACGACGCTCGCCGCACGCCCACGAGCTCCACGCGGCTTCCAACGGCGAGTCCAAGACCAAAAATCAGCTCGAACTCCTTTTCCTTCTTCTTCTTCTTCTTCCTCTCTTTTCCTTTCCTTTCTTTCTTTCTTCCTTTTCCTTTCTCTGCTACAGAGGTGCAGGTGGAGCCTTTTATAAAGCAAAAGCTTTAATTAAGTTAATTAATTAATTAACTAATTCCTAAAATCCACTCCAACTCACTTTTTGCCTTCGGGCTCTCCGCCGCTGCCCGGAACCTCCCGAACTCCGCTGTAAATCGAAAATACACGCGCTCACAGCTTTTTCTCTTCAAAAAGCTCATCCGTTGAGTCGGGGTGCTCAAATCAATTACCGGCTCCAAAATTGCCAGTTCCGACTCACTTTTTGCCTCCGGGTCCTCCGCGTCAGTCCGGAACCTCCCGAACCTCGTTGTAAATCAAAAGTACACGTGTCCACAGCTTTTTCTCTTCAAAAAGCTAGTCCGTTGAGTCGGGGTGCTCAAATCAATTACCGGTTCCAAAATTGCCAGTTCCGACTCACTTTTTGCCTCCGGGTCCTCCGCGTCAGTCCGGAACCTCCCGAACCTCGCTGTAAATCAAAAGTACACGTGTCCACAGCTTTTTCTCTTCAAAAAGCTCGTCCGTTGAGTCGGGGTGCTCAAATCAATTACCGGCTCCAAAATTGCCAGTTCCGACTCACTTTTTGCCTCCGGATCCTCCGCGTCAGTCCGGAACCTCCCGAACCTCGCTGTAAATCAAAAGTACACGTGTCCACAGCTTTTTCTCTTCAAAAAGCTCGTCCGTTGAGTCGGGGTGCTCAAATCAATTACCGGCTCCAAAATTGCCAGTTCCGACTCACTTTTTGCCTCCGGATCCTCCGCGTCAGTCCGGAACCTCCCGAACCTCGCTGTAAATCGAAAGTACACGTGTTCCAAGTGTCGCTGAATTTCTGGCACTCCACGGTGAAGTCGGAAATTTCCAATCTCATCCTCAATCGGCCTACAAAGCCCGGAAAAACCCCGAATCGAGCTGGAGCTTCCGCGTTGATCCGAATCAACCCGGCATCAACTGTAAACTCAGATGCAACATGCCCAAGGCAACTCTCTGCTCCAAGCCATCTGTGCGGTCGGCGCGCTATCCAAAGACCCGGTACTCTACACCGGCACTGTGCACCGTTTTGCGTGCGGACTCCGTTTTGCGAGCGAATTTTGGCACCGAGCTCCGTTTTGCGTGCGGATTCTGGCACCGTGCGCCGTTTTGCGTGCGGACTCTTTTTTGCGTGCGGACTCCGGCACCGTGCTCCGTTTTGCGTGCGAATTCTGGCACTGTGCACCGTTTTGCGTGCGGACTCTGTTTTGCGTGCGGATTTCGGCACCGTGCTTCGTTTTGCGTGCGGACTCCGGCAGCGGACTTCATTTTGCGTGCGGATCGCGTGGAGGCCAATTGCAAGTGTCTACGAGCAATTGGTGGCACGTCGAGGTGGGTGGCCTTATCTCCAAGTTTTATGGACTGTACAGTAATTCTACTGATGTAGGACTATGCATGATAGTTTATCTTCTTGTGTAGCATGCTAGATTGTAGGAATTGTTATTCCTTTTATCATCTGTTAATACAGCTATCTTGGAACTTGACCTAGCACCCCCGTCATATGTTGCATGTGTAACCAGACCAGTAGAAAACCCTCACTTGGGCTAGGGTTATTTATGTTTAGACACCCACACTGTTTTTTTTATCCCTGGACATAGTGTTATCCTCGCCCGGGTAGTGGGCCGAGAGGTCGGGACTTTCTTTTAGTGTGGGATGCGTTTGCACTCGTGCTTGGGAGCAGAGTGGAGTCTGGTAGTTGTAGTGGGTTGCTTATCTGTGCCGGGAGCCGTTTGGGTAAACGGTAGTCCCGGGAGGTCTAGTATCCCTGTTGCGCTGTCGTGGGAGGGAGCCGTTGAGCAGGCGGTTGTCCCGGGCCGTCGAGTATCTTCCGGCCAGTGTTGTTGGGAACCGTTGGGGTTACGGTGATCCCAGGTCGTTGAGTGTTGTCCGACCAGTATTGTTAGCTTGAGTTGTGGGTCGTTCCTGGCTGTGGAGTACCTCCAGCCAGTTTGCCTTGTGCTGCGAGCTGTTGGAGAGGCTAGTGTCTCGTGTTCCGTGTGAGCTGATCAGCTGAGTCGTAGAGAGTGCTCCGACTGTTGTGCGAGATATTTGGGGATCTTGAGTCCTACCGTTCTGGGAGTGAGCGTGGTTTTTGACTATAGCCTGCTTATGCCAATTTGTGATACTCTATGCCGCGCCGTTTTCCTCAGTTAGAGTCGCGTCCCTGAGATGCCGCTGTGGATACGATGGGCCTGTTGAGGCAGTTTTGCGCGAGGGGTGAGTTAGTCGGGCAGGACGCCCCACGTAAATCCCGTCCTCATGGGGATGTGTGGTAGTGGGCAGGCGCGTTCCTAGTCGACAGGCGCAGGCTTGACTGGACCCTATGAGGCAGTCAGTTCGATTGGGTCTATTGAGCACCTTAGGTGCGAGTGGTCTCTTTTACTTTCATCTGTTCCGCTTTTTGAATATCTAGATAGAGGCATGGTAGCTGTAGAGTAGCTCCAGCTTTTCTTGTTCAGATTTCATTGCACTGTTATCTTTTGCCTCTAGTAGACTTAGTGGGCAGACCGTTGGGCTTGTTGACGGCACCCACTGAGAGCTACTGTGGGAAGTAGTTCTCACACCCGTCGTGGTGTCTTTTTCCCCAGGAACTTCTTCTCCTATTCCTGTTGCTCTAGTTGCTGATCCTTCTGACCGAGGCGAGGGAGTCGCGAGCTAGTTCCCTACCCGTCGTTGGAGTGTAGCGGTACCCCTTCAGAGGAGAGCTTCAGTAGATTAGTGTACTTCTTTTTCCTCTGTTGAGAGACCTTTGTTGTGAGGTATAGAGTTGTACTTTATTTTACAGTTTGAGAGACTGATGTAGTGAGGATATTTTTGTAGTGAGAGCTTGTACACTGATGTACTTTATTGGAGATATCTCCCTTTTGAGTCTTGTATCAGAGGACTTTGTATACGATCGTATTTGGGAGATGGATATTGTATTATTTTCAGTTGTACAGTGTTTGGTTTTCAGTTCTTAGTAGTTTACTTTCAGTCTCTGATATCTGTATTTCTGTAGTTGACTCTTTTTGCAGGTTAGAAGCTTCGTCTGTACGGCAGTTTCCGTACAGATGGCGGATCTGTTAGTGAGCCCGGGTCGCAGTTTTGACCCCGGGGCGTGACAGAATAAGTCATCAATGCGCGGCAAAGGGTACTTGTTCTTGATGGTCACTTTATTCAACTCCCGATAATCAACACATAGTCGAAGTGATCCATCCTTCTTCTTCACAAATAGCACCGGCGCTCCCCACGGCGATACGCTTGGTCTGACAAAACCTTTGTCCATTAAATCCTGGAGTTGCGCCTTTAACTCTCGCAGCTCAGCCGGTGCCATTTGGTAAGGAGCCTTAGAGATTGGCGCAGTTCCTGGAACTACGTCAATCAAAAACTCAACCTCCCTATCCGGCGGCATATGAATCAGCTCTGGAGGAAACACATCCGGGAACTCGTGGACAATAGGGATATCCGTGAGTCCCGATGCCGCCGTAGGCTCCTTAACCACAGACGCCAAAAAGGCCACGCATCCACTGCGCATCATCTGCCTCGCTCGAGAAGTCGAAACCACAGAGGCAAAGAAAGCACTCTGGCACCCCCTGTAAACGAACACCTCCTGACCTGGCTCGCTAAAAGTAACAGTCCTCGCGGCGCAATCAATCGTCGCGAAATAGCGAGCCAGCCAATCCATCCCCAGTACAATGTCAAAATCTCGCAGCTGACTAAGGACCATCAGGTCCGCTGGCAAAATCCAAGACTCAAGCTGTACAGGGCAAGACCAACAACACTCCTCTACATGCAAAATATGATCGGGAATCTGTACCTCTAATGCATACGGCAACCGACCTAACTCTAGTCCATGCGATGATGCAAATGCTCTACTGATAAAAGAATGTGATGCACCGGTATCAAATAAAGTGCGAGCTCTAATGCCGAAAAGTAAAATAATACCTGCCACCACGTGGTCTACTGCCGAGGAGTCCTCCACCTGGGCGGCATAAACCCGTTCGCTCTGAGCTGGTGGTCGGTAATCTGCAGGGTGGGAAGAAGGAGCCCTGCTCGCTGGAGCATAAGGCCGCTGCTGGGGCACCGAAGGGACTGATGCTGAGGAAGGAGCCGGCGATGTCGAAAAAGGGCAAGTAGCTCGCCGATGACCTGACTGCCCACATCTGAAACAGCGACCGTGCCTCATCTCACAAGTATCAGAGGGATGCTGACCCCTGCAGAAAACACACCCAACTGTAGACCGGGGCTGCGTCGACTGCTGCTGCTGCTGCTGCTGCCTCTGCCGCTGTGACCCCTGCTGTCGCGACTGCGACCTCCGCTGCTGCGAGTGCTGCTGCTGTCGCTGGGGCTGCTGATGCTGCTGCTGCTGCGAGGGCCTCTGGAATCCCCCAGGCCCTCGCCGCTCCGAACGCCCACGGCCCGTAAACTGAGGCGGTGGCGGTCGGGGCGGCCTCCATGAACTGGCCTGTCCCCCATCGTCTGGCGCTGGCCGCTTCATCTCAGAACTCTGAGCGACCAAGCCTCCGTGCCTAGAGACCACATGATCTCCCCTCTCCACCCACTGCGCGTGATCCACAGCCTCTGACAAAGTCTGGAGCCTCTGGGCATGCACTAAGGTATAAATCTCTGGGCGTAGACCCGTCTCAAAAAGCTCCACCTGGTGCGGCCCATCCCTGGCAACATAGGGTACGCAGTTGAGCAACTGCGTGAACTCCTGAAAATAGTCCCACACAGTCCGATCACCCTGCTGAAGATTCTTCAGATCATCTTCTAGCTTTTTCTTCACGCTCGTGGAGAAATAGGTATCAAGGATCATCCTCCTGAACTCCGACCAGGGTAGCTGTCGGGTGATCTGAAACTCTAAGGGCTCGACCCGACGCCACCAAGCATCTGCATCCCCCTCTAGACAATGTACGACCATGTGTACTCTGAATCTCGGATCAATGAAGAAATCTCTGAACAACTTCTCCATTAATGCTAACCACGATCCTATCTCCTATGGGTGAGTGCTCCGCCCCAAGAACCTAGGTGGTCCTCGCTTACAGAACTGTGCGAGTTTGTTAGCAAACTCCTGCTCCTCTGCTGGGGTCAATGGCCTGATCACCCCCTGAGCCCCACTACTAGACGACGGTGCCGTAGGGACTAGTGGAATAGCCGGCGGTACAACCGGTGGTACAGGGGCCTCTACAGTAGTAGGGGGAGGTGCCGCAACCTGAGCCAGCAACTGCTCAAACCTCTGCTCCTGTCGGCGGTGACTCTCCGCCAACTGGGCCACCATGGCCCTCAGCTCACTGATCTCAGAGGGCCCGGACTGCTCCGGCTCCTCCGGGGGTATAGGAGTACCCCGAGTAGGGATCTGCTGCCTAGGAGGCATCCTGCCACACAAGAAACCACGGGTCAGTAAACAAAACCACACTCGACCCAATCCAGCGAAAGTCATGGACATCCCCCTATTTCTGTAACCTTATGTTGTCTGCAGCCAACATAACAGTCCACCAGAAATAGGCTATGCCAGTCCCTCTCCACTCACAGGAAGAGTTTAATAACAAATTGCCAACTTTCGCAAAATATCGCGTCACTCACGCCCTGCCTTCCTAGGGTCTGCCAAAAAGCCTAGGGTTTTCTAAGTCCCAACTGACCTATCCCTAAGCTCTGATACCAACTTAATCTGTCACGCCCCGGGTGTAAACCAGAACCCGGGCACGTCCACAGATCCGCCGTGGACACGGTATTTCCCGTGTACACGAAGCGTTGGTAACCTGCTCAGATATAAAAGAAATAATACTGGAGCATAAAATAGAGCTAAACTGAAACTAGTACATCTCAGACAAATGCTGGAAATAAAAGTACAATAATCTCTCATGAATATACATGTGTCTCTCCCAGCTCACGAAATAAATACAACCAGCGGGCCGCAGCCAGACCCAAAAATAAAAGAAAATACAACCGTCTGAGTGTACAGGGGATACAACAAAACTACTAAACTCGAGCTCGGGGTAGCAGCTATCTAGTCAGCGATCCTCTTACCTCGATCCTGGGAAGAGGGTCCCGCAACTCCAGCAGATGACTCTACAAAACAAAGGGGACAAGAAAAGGGAAAACAGTGGGGGTCAGAACTACGATAAAAACAGTAGCCTCCCCTAGTGGGTAAACCTCTATCACAGACCTGCCCACTAGGACTACAAGAGGCGGAGAAATAAAACAAGGTGGTGAGCAATACGTATAACAACTGATAAAAGCTATCACTAAGATGCCTCTCAAGCAATAAGCTAAAAGAGTAGCTAAATGCATACATCAGAGTATACATATGCCTGCCTGGGTAACCCAATCTAGACACCGGTGAACACCGGTACTGCCTACTATGCCCACTAACTCACATCTCAGCTGCGGGATGCAGACCGGTTCCTGACCGACACGGTCCCATCCCAGAGGCAACAGACCGGCTCCTGACCGGCACGGTCATAAGTACCGCAACAGACCGGCTCCTGACCGGCACGGTCTCAAGTACTGCAACAGACCGGCTCCTGACCGGCACGGTCACAAGTAACCCGATATAGTCGGACTGGATCAAGACTCTACTTAAGTGGGAACAACCCATCCACTAAAGAAGTCCCGATCCCCTATCCCCAAATCTGATGCACTAATAACAGTCCGGTCAACCGCCCGAAATCCGCGGTTGCCGCGAGTACCCTGTCCTCAAACCTGCCTGTCCCCAAATCCCAAAGCTGACTACACTATCCCAGTCCCTGCTCTAATCAGAGCATACTATCCCCTATGTCTAAGTGACTGGAGAAAGAATGAAACATGGTTTCTCCTAAGTCAATTCCAGCATGATAGTGTAGCAGAAAAAGATGGCCTATCTAGGTGACCATTCAAGCATGCAAAAGTCCTTTTCTTAATGAAACCATTTTAAGTACTCTAACCGCATGTCCCAACCTTTCATTAAACATTCAACATGTTATGGATTTAGCATGATTTCCAAGTAATTATACTACATATC
The DNA here is from genome assembly GCA_029204045.2 of Tillandsia leiboldiana. Taxonomy (NCBI): domain Eukaryota; kingdom Viridiplantae; phylum Streptophyta; class Magnoliopsida; order Poales; family Bromeliaceae; genus Tillandsia; species Tillandsia leiboldiana. The sequence goes on from CM055060.1 coordinate 28,326,188, forward strand.
TAAAGCATGGAAACACAACCTACTAACTTGTAGTTTTCTGACAATGCAAATATTAACAAAGAAACCATGATCTCATACAAGCATGCTAGGTCCATTTCACAGTTCTACTAACAACATGATCAAGAGCATTCCAATAGGCCTAGTGACAAATCATAAGTAGGAGGTTTACAACATCACCCACCTCGAGCGCTAATCCCTGACCCAAAAGCGTATCCCACGCTCAGTCCAAAATAGTCACCACAACTCTGTACAAAATACCCCAAAGGAACTTAAATAAATTAAACATTCACAGTTTACAAAAATCTGTCCACTAATACCACAGTCCAAAGTTCCATAATTTTCACCTACGAAAAATGCCCGAAAAATTCCAAAAAAAAATACTATCGCGATCCTCGCGACGAGCCCGTCGAAACGAGTACCTGCACGTTCAAATTCGATTTTTCTATGCTGAGTTACAATTTCTGCAAGTGGAACACCTCAAACCAAACTGTCCAGAAAATCTGTGTCAAAGAACCACAGCGAAAGGAGATTTTCACCTTCGAGAGAAATCGAGAAAAATCTGAGAAAAATCCAGGAGACTCCTTGCGAAATATAGATGAAAAATGCCTTTTGAATTGCCTCGATCCGACGTCTGAGCGAAAAGATACGGCAAGAACACCGCGGTGCTGTCCAAAAGTCCGCGAAGAAAAATGGGTCAAATGGGTGCTAATAAAACTCCAAGACCAGCACGGAAAACGAGGAACCTCAAAACATAGTAGTTGAAGTCCTACCTGTCAGGAGTCCAACGGCGCAAGAATCGGCGAAATCGGATGTCGGGGTGAGTCGGGGGAGTCCAAACACTAAGAAGGGGCGAAGCGGGTCGCCAGAGAACAAGCGTCGCGCCGCGCCGTAAAATCGTGAACCTCAGGATGCGTGCCTCCAAAAATCCTAGGGCTCCGCCAGAGAATAGAGAACAGGGTGAAGAAGAAATCTCCTAATGGTTTCTCTGTGAAAAGAAGCCCATCAAAAGAGTAAAAGGCCTCCAAAACCCCCTATTTATAGGCCCAGCCCAAACACTATTGGGCCGGGTTTTCGGGCGCAAGTTTCGGGCGCATTGCGCCCGGAAACCCGGTTGTATAATCCCTGTCCAACGCGCCCAAAACCTCCAGGTGATGCCACGTCGCCCCACAACAGGGGACATCAGTGCAAAGCTCCCGCCGCGCGCCACGTGTCCCCCCGCGGTCAGCGGGGGTAGGTACGGCCCGCCTGTCGCCTTCCGACACGCGTCCGCACTCGAGTGCGGCCGACTGCCCGCCTGGCGCTCCTGTGCGCGCGCCGTCCCGAGGCGCCCCTCTGCGCACACCGTGGACCGCACCCTCCTGAGCCAGCAAATCCCAAGCCGCCACGTGTCATGCGCCCGGTCCACCACAACCCCGCAAAGTCGCTGAGCCGTGCCGCGTGCGCCGGCCATTCCGGGCACGCCACGCGTCCCCCGCCCGTGGTCCATGCACCGCCGCGCCTCCCCGTGGACCGAGCTGCATGAGCCGGCCAATAATAGGCCGCCACGTGGCTCAGGCCGGTCCACGAGCCTCCCCCATGCACCGAAAATCCCCGAAAACTTCCGGAAGCCCGTTTTTGGTCATCCGGACTCCAAATTTAACAAGCAAATAGCCGTTCTCAAACGTTTTTCCGCGCTGAATCCAAATCCAACCTCAGATTGGCCCAAAACCTTTCCTAAAATTTGGCAAATGCAGCCGCAGGCCAAATCAGCTATCAAAGTCTCACAAGGTCCATCTGTGGCACCCCTTTGATGCACCATGGGCCAGACACACCAACACTAGGTGTTCTACACAGTGGATTCATCGGAAAGTTGCATGGGAAAAACCAGAACACTACACACGTGGTAACAAATCTGCCTCTAGTCCATACCGGAATGCAACATGCTCTAACTCCGACTGCTGTGAAGAAATCACACCTGCGACAACTCGATCCACTACCGTGGCACCCTCCAATCGGGCGGCACATATTCATCCACTCGATGCAAAAATCAGGACTATCCAGATAGGGAGTACGACCTCTGTCTCTGCTCACACTGGGGCGACGAATAAGGTCCTCCGCAGATAACAAATCCACGCTACCGCTGCGTCACTCTGATATAGATACTGATGCTGCCATCGGGGTCCACCCGATCTCCGGCATCTCGGGAACTCGTTATCCTGGAAAAAGAAATCAGAAATGCCTCTGCCGGCCGATCTGCCCTCCATCACCCGGCGCTAAGCGTCTAAGTCCAGTACTCACCTTTGGCGGCAGATCCCTATCCAAAGGAACTGCGGCGCCACATTCCATACACAACGCCTACACCATCGAGGCGTCAATAATCCGTAACTGAGTGACTAACTAAACTGAAAGGTATCCTGGCGCAATCCACTCCCAGTCACGCATATCCTGTGCGCCTCGTCCCTCGAAATCTGGAGCGCGTAGTTCAACAACTGCAAAAACTCTCTAGCATAGGGAGGCTCTCAATTGATCACTCCATTACCACCAACCACGACTCTGCCTCCAAATGCTCCAACTCAATCCTACGAGTCGGGGTGGTTCATCTGCCAAATCTGGCTCAATAGATCGATCATTTCCCACAGCATCCGTTGCTGTCAACTATCCACCCTACCTCGGTGCCTCGGCGTTAAACATTGGCACAGAGGGGGTTACTCAGTGCTCCGACAACTGTGTCACCAAGACCAGCTGCTCACTCCGCCGCCGAAAAGCCTCTGCCAATCCTGTCATCTGGGTCCGGAGTTCTCTGACCTCAATCCGGGTATCCGGCCCAAAACCAACTGCTCAAGCTCAACTGTTATGACAGAAAGCACACGGGTCAAAACCCAGCGTCGGGGAGACACAGCTCGCCACGACGAAACTGCAAAACAGCACACAACAACGCTCGACCCAATCAAGCGAAAGTCTAAAGCATGTCACCCGTTCCACAGCATTATGTTGTCTGCAGCCAACATAATCACTTAGGAGAATAAACATGCCAATCATTCTTCCCGGCCCTTGGGAGAGGTATAAAACTCAATCAGGACTCTCGCTAAAAATCACGACTCTCACGAAGTCAACCAAGGGTCAAACCATAAGCCTAGGGTTTCTAAGCCCACCATGACCTACAACCTAGGCTCTGATACCACTCTAATCTGTCACGCCCCGGGGTCGAAACTGCGACCCGGGCTCGTCAACAGATCCGCCACCTAAGCAAACCTGCATAGGCGAAGCGTCCTACCTGCAAGAAAAGTACTACAGCTAAACAGATATCAGAGCTAAAAATAAAAACCTGCTGTACAACTAAAATCAATCGCTGTAAAACTGGAAATAATACAACAATGTCCGCCTCCCAAAAGAATAATAATAATACAAATCCTCAAATACAAGCTCTGAACCAAACCGGGAGGTAACTCTAATGAATACAACAATGTACAGTCTCACAATACATAATATATCCTCACAACTGTTACGGAATTTGAGTTGGCGTAATTTCGTGAAAGGTTCGAGTCTTGAAGATTGAAGGTGAAGAAGGTTGGATCATTTAACTCAATCTCAAGAAAGAAGAATTCAAAAGGATCAGGTATGTTTAACTAAATATTTTTGGTGATCCGAATACTTCTTGTAGTGTAGAAACACTTGGAAGAATTTTTCATTGCATAAAAATCAAAAACTGGACATAGGACATGTTCAGGATCCGGATCAGTTTGTTCAATCCGGATCCCGAAGGTGGTTCGTTCATACACCAGTTCAATCCGGATCGTAGCTTCTCTTGATCCGGATCCCGAACATTGAGTTTACCATTTTCCTTGAACGATCCGGATCATGCTTCGCAATCCGGATCCCGAACGTTGATGTTTGGTGAACTGTATGAACGATCCGGATCAAGCACTTCGATCCGGATCCCGAACCTTCGTTTTTCTGGAATTGTCTGACTCGTTACGACGATCCGGATCACAGCTAATCCGATCCGGATCGCCGTCCGTAAAATTTCCAGAAATGGTAGGTTTTTGATTCTTATCTCCTTCCTAGGGTTTCTAACCTATAAATAGACCCTATGATTCTTTTTCTAGGGTGAAGCCGATAATCCAAATAATCGATATAGAGCCATCATAATCAAATATCATCTTATACGGCCCTAGATCCACATATAGAGAAGAAAGGAAATCATTAGATATTACTCTACGTTTCTTCATCTATATTGATTAGTTTGATTCTAGGTTTTCACACTCATATCTTGAGTTGAATCAAACTAATGAATACTTAGATGGTATTTCCTATCTATCTTTGATCTAAGTATTCGGCGGATCATCACCACCCAAAAAACAACGATTTACCCCAAATTCGGCGCGTGGATTCACGTGTCCTTGTGGATTCAAGGTTCAACCGCTCTCGTGGATTCGGAGCGAGGTACGTTCGTGGATTCGAAGCGTACTACTGGGTGAAGACCGTGGATTCGGTCGGACGTCGTGGACTCGACGTTGGACGCCGTGGATTCGGCGTTGGGCGCAGATCGTGGATTCGAGAAGCGTCGTGGAGCGAGCGGAGAAGATCCTCTAGGAGCGTATGGAAAAGGTTGAGTCGTAAGTGTGTACGGTAAATCACCTTGTACGTGTGTTAATTCTAGTGGATTTTGCCGTGTTATCGGTCTCGTGGTTTTTTACTCCGGTTTGGAGTTTTTCCACGTAAAAATCTTGCGTGTTCATTTTTATTTCCGCATTGGGTTTTATTGCGCAATGATTTTTTGAGTGTTTATTGTTTACACCTATTCACCCCCCTCTAGGTGTTTTTTCCCCTATTTAGATCTATATTACATATAACCCAACAAGTGGTATCAGGGCGGGAATAGGGTTGTAAACAATGGTTGAAGGTGGAAACATCAATCGACCCCCTTTCTTTGATGGAACAAATTATGCGTACTGGAAAGTACGGATGAATGCCTTTTTAATTTCCATCGACGAAAGGGTGTGGCAATCAATTGAATTAGGATGGTCTAATCCAACTGAGATTATTTCTGGTGTTCGCACCTTAAAACCTAGGTCGAAATGGACCAAGGAAGAGTTAGACTCATCTTCTTACAATGGCAAGGGAATTAATGCTATTTTTAATGCCTTATCTCAAACTGAATTCTCTCGCGTCTCGGCATGTGAGACTGCGAAAGAAATCTGGGATGTTCTTCAGGTTACACATGAGGGAACTAACCTCGTGAAGATTCAAAAGCTGCAAATGCTTATGAGCAGATTTGACTCCATTTTTATGGCAGACAATGAATCTTTCACGGACTACTATACACGATTGCAAGATATCGTAAATTCATGTGCTAACCTGGGAGAGAAGATTCCAGAATTTAAGGTTGTAAGAAAGATCTTAAGAACTCTTCCTGAACGATTTCGCCCAAAGGTTACAGCCATTGAAACTATTAATGTCACGCCCCGGGGGTTTTGTTTAGCGGAAACGATACCTCAAAGTATGCGTAAAGTGCGTACATCTTTTTTTTTTGTTTGTTTAAAAACCTCCTTCCCCGGCGCGTGCCCAGACCCGCCACATTTACAGATTTACTCGAAAATCGGGCAGAGTCTCCTCTGTATATGCACGGCGTCGCGGCTGTTACAATAGTCGAACATAAGCAATCATTTTCCCATTTAGTCACAACAGTTCGAAGTAGTATGGTGCATGAAGACTAAACAATACCCGTGGCCAGTCAAGTTGAAAGTATAAACTCACCGTTTTGAAAACAGGCCCACACGGCCTTAGGTTTTGAAAACAGATTGGAAAACGGCATAAATCCACAAGGTTTAGAAAACGGGCCCAACGGGAACAATAAAGGAAATAGTAGTGCATAACCAGCATGAAAGTACTCAACATCCACACGACCCCACAAGGGTATCGAGAACCACACAATAACCTACAATTTTGAATGAAATACAGAGAAAGTAAATGATACAGCATACTAGGGCTCCCTCAGCCCGACTGCTACCACCTCGGCCTCACCGTCGCCTACCTCTACCCCCTGGAGGTACCTGTCACAGAGTGGGTAGTCAGCGACACTATCATAAGAATAGTACTAAAACAGTAAAGTAATACCAAGTCACAAAAGTAAGACTAGCCGGAACAACCGCTCTACTCGTAACGGTAACTCGCAACCACCTGTACCACCTGTAACACCTGCAACCCCGGTATCACCTGTAACACCTGACCGCATCGGGATCCAATCCCGGCGGTCGCACACCTGACCACATCGGGATCCAATCCCGGCGGTCGCACACCTGACCTCATCGGGATCCAATCCCGACAGGTCGCACCGCTCGCACCTCGCTGCCTCAAACCCCACACCTACGGGGGCCCCCCACTACGTCACCTCGTGGGGTAACACGGGTCGAAGACCGCCTTTCCGGAAAAGAGCACCCTTTGCGGTGGCCAGACCGCGGGTGCGCGTGTTGCAACTCGAGCATAAGTAACCAAGACACGGGGTAATATAGTACATCATAGAAACCGTCAGTGTTAGTACCGATTAACAATAAAAAGTCCCTTTCGGATTACCAACACAATACTCAGCCTCGACCGTAAACCCACCTTGTTGTCGCGCTCCTGACTGATGTAAGGTTCTCTCGCGTCTCGGGTGCCCGCCCGGACCTACACGAATCTGTCATATAGGAGTCAGCAACTTAAGACTTTGTCAGATTAACGACTAGAGCGCCCGGCGCCCCCTCACCTTGCGCATAATTCGCACACGTACGCGCCTGGCCCCGCACGGCTGGGCGGCGTACTAACAGCGTGCGGCCGTCCGCATGCGGTGACGCCCGTGTTCGGCGTTGTCCGCATGCGGTGCTGCCCGCACCCGCATGCGGCGACGGCCGCAAGCGGCGGCGCTCGTATGCGGCCGCCCGCATGCGGTGCCGCCCGCACCCGCATGCGGAGGCGCCCGCAAGCGGCGGCGCCCGCATGCGGCAGCCCGCATGCGGTGCCGCCCGCACGTGGCGGCGCCCGCATGCGGCAGCCCGCATGCGGTGCCGCCCGCAAGTGGCGGCGCCCGCATGCGGCAGCCCGCATGCGGTGCCGCCCGCAAGTGGCGGCGCCCGCAAGTGGCGGCGCCAGCATGCGGCAGCCCGCATGCGGTGCCGCCCGCACGCGGCAGCCCGCATGCGGTGCTGCCCGCAAGTGGCGGCGCCCGCATGCGGCAGCCCGCATGCGGTGCCGCCCGCAAGTGGCGGCGCCCGCATGCGGCAGCCCGCATGCGGTGCCGCCCGCAAGTGGCGGCGCCCGCATGCGGCAGCCCGCATGCGGTGCCGCCCGCACCCGCATGTGGGGCTCCGTGCGCGCCGGATTCCGGCGGTGCCCACGCCCCTTCTTTCTCCCCCCCCCCCTCGTCCGCTCCAATCAAGAACGAAGCGACAAAGTAAAACCCTAGCGTGCTCACCTCTGTTGTTGGAGGGGAGGGTGATCCGATCCTGCGAGTTCGGCTACAAGGTATGCGAGGACGTCTCCCTCTCCTTCCTTGGTCTCGCCGCTTGGATCCTCCGCGCAATCGGTGAGGAAACAGAAAGGTTCAATTGGGAAACTGAAGGGTTGGGGAAGTGGGTTCTCGTTCCCTTGGGGTTTCGTACGCAGGGGAATTGTGGGAAGTTGCGGGTGGTAGTGGGGAGTCGTACGTAGTTATGGGGGAGTTGCGGGTAGTTATGGGGAGTTGCGGGTGGTAGTGGGGAGTTGCGGGTAGTTATGGGGAGTTGCGGTTGGTAGTGGGGAGTTGCGGGTGGTAGTGGGGAGTTGCGGGTAGTTATGGGGAGTTGCGGTTGGTAGTGGGGAGTTGCGGGTAGTTATGGGGAGTTGCACGATGGGAAAACGCGGGAGTGATTAAGGTGGCGGGAGCGGTTAAATTGGGTAAAGGGAATGAACCCAGTTCAAGTTAAAACGGGTCCAAGTCGGGTGCGAACCAGAGTCCGGTCTGTCTGAAAAACCGCGTTAACCACCTGAACCGTTAGTTACCTTCCGGAATTTATTCCGGGAGATTCCGGCGTCGGAATTCAAAACCGATTTCGCCGCCGTTCTCCGTTTCGCGAGCCCTATTAACTAAAAATACCCGCGGGCCCCGACGGTCTGTCCGGAAACAAAGAATTATTCGATCACCCTCCAGCCCCCGAAACGAAATGCGGAATTAACGAAACCAAAAGTAGACCCTTAAAATATTTTAAACCAGCGGCTACTACACCACTCACCTCTTAAAACGAGTTTCGTCCTCGAAACTCAATCCTGGTTCGCGGTAAAGAGATAAGGGTAGCCCTCTCTCATCTTCGATTCTAGTTCCCACGTCGCTTCCCGCTCCTCGTGGTTGCTCCAGTGCACCTTCACATAGGGGATGTCTCGGTTTCGAAGCGTCTTACTTTCTCTTTCTAGTATTCGCACAGGGGTTTCCTCGAAGCTTAGGTCCTCCTTTAGTTTGAGTGTTGAGACGTCCAGGACGTGCGACGGGTCGGGGAGGTATTTCTTGAGCATCGAAACGTGGAACACATCATGAATCCGGTTGAGGTTCGGTGGTAGGGCAAGGCGGTAAGCCACTGGGCCAATCCGTTCCAGGATCTCGAATGGCCCCACGAACCGCGGGCTTAGCTTGCCTTTTAACCCGAATCGCTTGATTCCCCTGGACGGCGAGACCCGCAAAAACACGTGTTCTCCCACCTAGAACTCTAAATCGCGGCGTCTTCGATCCGCGTAGCTCTTTTGTCGACTCTGGGCGGTTAGTAAGCGCTGTCTGATGAGGCGCACCTTCTCTTCTATTTCTTCCACCAAGTCGGGTCCCAAGAACTTCCGTTCTCCCAAGTCGTCCCAACAGATCGGGGATCGACAGCGTCTCCCGTATAAGGCTTCGTAGGGTGCCATCAATATGCTGGCCTGGTGGCTATTGTTGTAAGCGAATTCTACAAGTGGTAGGTAACGCTCCCAACCGACTCCCCAATCGAGTACACAGGCCCGAAGCAGGTCTTCTAGCGTCTGTATCACTCGCTCCGACTGCCCGTCTGTCTGAGGGTGGAAGGCTGTGCTGAAGTGCAATTTAGTCCCCAAGGCTTGTTGCAGGCTCTGCCAAAACTTTGAGACGAAACGCGTGTCTCTATCTGATGTGATCGATGCCGGTACTCCATGCAGTCTCACAATCTCGCTGAGATAGACCGGGGCCAACCGCTCCCTGGTCCAAGTTGTGTGAATCGGCAGGAAGTGCGCTGACTTAGTTAGCCGGTCCACCACAACCCATATTGTGTCATGTCCTTGCTGTGAACGTGGAAACCCGGTGACAAAGTCCATGGTGATATGGTCCCACTTCCACTCCGGTACCGGTAAGGGTTGTAACTTTCCCGCCGGTCGTTGATGTTCCGCCTTTATTTGTTGACACACCAGGCAATGAGCTACAAATTGAGTTACATCCCTCTTCATCTTGGGCCACCAGAAGGTCTGCTTAAGGTCCCTGTACATCTTTGTACCTCCTGGATGCGCTGCATAAGGGGCGTTGTGTGCCTCCGATAGGATTTCCTTCTTCAATTCTGGGGTATCCGGCACGCAAATCCGCCCGCGGAACCGTAGAGTGCCGTCGCCTTCCGCTGAAAAGTCCCCTTCCTGATTCGGCGAGATCTTGTCTCTTACGAGCTGTAAGTGCGAGTCCGCCTGCTGTCCCTCTCGAATCTTTTCTAGCAGTGTTGGCTTGACCACCAGAGTTAGAAGTTGCGCAACCGTGCCTGCTGGCACTACTTCCAACCCTAGTCGTGAGAATTCCGCGATCAAGTTGCTCTGCTCAGTTATCGCACCTACCGATCCTCCCTCCAATCGCCCCTTCCTGCTCAGCGCGTCTGCTACCACATTTGCTTTCCCTGGGTGGTATTGGATCGTTATGTAGTAATCCTTCAGTAACTCAAGCCACCGTCTCTGCCGCAGGTTTAGTTCCTTTTGGGTGAATAGGTATTTAAGACTCTGGTGATCTGAGAAGATGTTACAATGGACACCAAAGAGGTAGTGTCTCCATAACTTCAGAACGAAGACCACCGCAGCCAGCTCTAAATCGTGTATTGGGTAGTTTCTCTCGTAGTCCTTCAGTTGTCTAGACGCATAGGCTATTACCTTCCCCCGCTGCATTAAAACACCCCCAAGGCCGATTCTTGAAGCGTCGCAGTACACCTCATAGTCCTCACCGGGTGTTGGTAGTACAAGAATCGGTGCCTCGGTTAGCCTTCTTTTCAGTTCTTCAAAACTTTCCTGGCATTTGGCCGTCCATACAAACTTTTCTCCTTTCTTGGTCAACCGGTTTAGAGGGGCCGCAATCTTCGAGAAACCCTCGACAAAGCGTCTATAATACCCCGCCAGCCCCAAGAAACTGCGGATCTCCGTCACCGTCGTGGGCGGCTGCCAGTCTATCACCGATTCCACCTTCTTGGGGTCCACGGCGATTCCCTTTGCCGAGATCACATGCCCCAGGAATCCCACTTCGCGTAGCCAGAACTCACACTTTTTGAGCTTAGCGAACAGCTTCTGCTCCCTGAGGGTTTGGAGAATCGTTCGTAAGTGATCCTCGTGCTCCTCGTCGGTGGATGAGTAGATTAGTATATCATCGATGAAGACCACCACGAACCGGTCTAAGAATGGTCTGAAGACCCGATTCATCATGTCCATAAAGACTGCGGGGGCGTTCGTAAGTCCGAACGGCATGACCGTAAATTCGTAATGGCCATACCGGGTCCGGAAAGCGGTCTTCGGAATGTCCTCGTTCCGAACCCGGAGCTGGTGGTAGCCTGACTGTAGATCAATCTTTGAAAAGACACTCGCTCCTCGTAGTTGGTCGAAGAGGTCGTCGATTCTGGGCAGGGGGTACTTGTTTTTCACCGTGACCTTGTTTATTCCTCTATAGTCAATACAGAGTCGCAGGCTTCCATCCTTCTTCCGTACAAAAAGCACTGGTGCGCCCCAGGGTGACACACTCGGCCTGACAAACCCTTTGTCCAAGAGGTCTTCCAGTTGCGCCTTTAACTCCTTCAACTCCGCGAAGGCCATTCGGTAGGGTGCCTTCGTTATAGGTCGAGTACCTGGCAAGAGTTCAATAGGGAACACCACCTCCCTTTCAGGGGGTATCCCAGGCAGCTCTGTCGGAAAGACATCGGGAAAGTCCCTCACCACCGGGATGTCTGAAGGTGTCGTCGAGGGTCGGGTAACCAGATCTACCGATGCCAAATAGGCTAGACACCCACCCTCTATCAGACTCCTGGCTCGAGCCGCTGAGATGACTGCCGGGAAGGAGGTGCTCTTGCACGCTAGGTACGCATTCCTAGGGAAACTTGGTTCTTGTAGTTGTACCATCCGCTTATCGCAGTCGATAAGCACTTGGTACCTTGAGAGCCAGTCCATGCCCAAAACAACGTCGTACTCCTTCAGAGGAATCACTATTAAATCCCAAGGGCAAAATAGCCGCCCTAGCTTAATCGGGCAAGCGGCTACCAAACTAGTCGCCTCCAGTGTCCCACCCGCGGTCTGGACCGTCAACCGACTTTGGAGAGGTGTTTCCTCGAGGTCATGCGAAAACACGTACTCGCGAGAAATGAACGAGTGTGTTGCTCCAGTATCAAAGAGGGTCCTAGAACGTGAATTTAAAATGGAAGTTATACCTGCAAGTACGTGCTCCGGCGGGTCCGATTCCTGGCGGGTCATGGAATAAATTCGCCCGCCCGGTTGAGGCTGCCTATCCTCTTCGCGCCGCGTAGCCGGGGGCCTAGAGGTCGACCCCATAGGATCTTTCCCCCGCCCCAAAAATTGTGGTGAAGGCGTGGAAGCGGCAGAGGAGGCTGATCCCACGGTAAGGGGGCAGTTACGGCGGAAGTGCCCCTGCTTGCCGCAACGGAAGCAATGGTCAGCTCTCTGGGAGCAACCCAACACTCCATGCGCTCCCCCGCAGATCACGCAAGGCCCGTCTCTTGGCCTCGGCTCTCCCGTAGGTGCGCTCCGTGCTCCCGACTGTGCCCTCCACCGCTTGGGGAGTCGGCTTCCAGTAGATGACCCCCCTCCGTAGCTCTGCTGTTGCCGCTTCCTATCTTCATGCAGTGCCGGGGCCTCCCTCCTAGCGCGGGTAACGGAAAGCCCACGCTCTACGATAGTGGCCCGGTCGACCACTTTTTGAAACGTATGCAAATCAGCGGCTTGAACCACCTGGAAAATATCACTTCGCAACCCATCCACGAATAGTTGCGCCTTGTGGGGTTCATCCCTTATAACGAAAGGGACGCAATTTGCCAGGCGCACGAATTCGCGCTGATACTCCATAACTGTCTTGCTCCCTTACTGAATGTGGTTCAGGTCGTCCTCCAGTTTCTTCTTGACGCTATTTGTGAAGAAGGCCCCAAACAATTCCTGCTTGAACGTCGTCCACAATAGTAGCACGGAGCCCTGGGTGGGATCAGGGCGCACCGTCTTCCACCATAGACGAGCGTTTCCCTCCAAAAAGTGAACTGCCAGAGGGACGCGTTCGGGGTCCTCGATGAGTAGGTCCTCAAACAATTTTTCCATCGATCCCACCCACTTTTCGACTACCCAGGGATCAGTCGTCTGTAGAGTCCTGGCGTTCCCTTGCCCTTGTATGCCTCCCTTTTATTTTGACGGGACTTAGGAAAAACCTTTCACTATGTTTCTGCAATGGACTGGCCTGGACCGTGAGTATTTTTTCTGCTATTGAGCTCGAAAAATGAAGGACGGCAAAGCGAACGGATTCGGTTTCCGATTTACGGATCTCCCGGAATGGGGGTCAAAGCATTTGCTTTGAGTGGTGCATCGAAACCCGTGCTAAGTGGCGGGCACGCTTTTCGAGGTGATCGGACGGGATCCTGCGATGATCGGACCTTTCATCTTTTTACGTTAGTGGATTATTTTATTTATTTGGTGGTATCTCGATCTACGGTTTCCGTTTTGGTTTCGTTTATTTCGCAATTCGTTTCGGGGGCCGGAGGGTGATCTAATAATTCCTTGTTTCCGGGCAGACCGTCGGGGCTCGCGAGTGTTTTTAGTTAATAAAGCTCGCGAAACGGAGAACGGCGGTGAAATCGGTTTTGAATTCCGACGCCGGAATCTCCCGGAATAAATTCCGGAAGATAGCTAACGGTTCAGGTGGTTAACGCGGTTTTTTAGGCAGACCGGACCCTGGTTCGCAACCGACTTGTACCCGTTTTAACTTGAACTGGGTTCATTCCCATTCCCCAATTTAACCGCTCCCGCCACCTTAATAACTACCCGCAACTCCCCATAATTACCCGCAACTCCCCATAACTACCCGCAACTCCCCACAAACCGCCCCAACTTCCCACCACTCCCCCCAACTTCCCACAACTCCCCTTAACTCCCCTTAACTCCTCTGCGTACGAAACCCCAAGCGCAACGAGAACCCACTTCCCCAACCTTTCTGTTTCCCAACCGACCGAGTGGAGAAACAAGGCGGAGCGAGCGAGGAACGGGTGACCCCCTTTCCTCTTTCTCTTCCATCGGCGAAAACATGGTGAGCGGTTCGGGTCTCCCCGGTTATTTTCCAATGTGAGATTTTCCTTTTGTGGTTTTCATGGGCAATACAAGGTGTTGAGCGGGAGGCCGCCGCCGCCGTTATCATGGCCACGGGGTCGTCGCCGGAGTCGCACGGGAGCGAAAACGGAGTTGAAATCGCGAAACCGGAGCCGCGGGGGGGCGAAATTAGGGTTCACTGTTCACCCCGTACGGCTGCCTCCTCACGCGGTCCACCGGACGGGCGTGCACCCGGCACACGCGTCCCGCAGCCCGAATGCGCGGACCCGGCGCACGGGCGCGTGCGCCAGCCCGGCCCGCAAGCGCGGTCCACGCAAGGGCGTGCACCCGGCCCTGCCGCCGCGACCGGGTATGCGTGAGCCCGGTGCGCGCTAAGCCGGTGCACCGGCCCGGCCCAATCCGCCTGGTGCATGCTCCCGGGGTGAGCCCGGTCTGCACCGCTGCCCCCTCTGCGTCGTGAACCCGGTCCACGCCTGGACCGTGCACCAGCTTTCAGCTTTTGAGCCCAGAAGCTCCGTTTGTGGCCCGGTTCGCCCCGTTTTTCAGTGTTTTTGACCACGACGATATTTTTAACATTATTACTTACTGTAGCTTTTTCGGGCACAGGGTGGGAGTGTTTAGCGGGAGTTCCGTACACCTTCTTCTTCGCGTTTCAGGTGGGTACACCCTTAGAACCCCTTATTGCGGAATTTTGTTATGGTTATGTTTATCATGCAGTGGGTTTATGGTCGAGGCTGAGTATTGTGTTGGTAATCCGAAAGGGACTTTTATTCGATACTAACACTGACGGTTTCTATGATGTACTATCTTACCCCGTGACTTGGTTACTTGGTTACTTGGTTACTTGGTTACTTATGCTCGAGTTGCGACACGCGCACCCGCGGTTTGGCCACCGCAAAGGGTGCTCTTTTCCGGAAAGGCGGTCTTTGACCCGTGTTACCCCACGAGGTGACGTAGTGGGGGGCCCCTTATTAGTTGTGGGGTTTGAGGCAGCGAGGTGCGAGCGGTGCGACCGCCGGGATTGGATCCCGATGTGGTCAGGTGTGAGACCGCCGGGATTGGATCCCGATGTGGTCAGGTGTGAGACCGCCGGGATTGGATCCCGATGTGGTCAGGTGTGAGACCGCCGGGATTGGATCCCGATGCGGTCAGGTGTTACAGGTGATACCGGGGTTGCAGGTGTTACAGGTGTTGCAGGTGTTACAGGTGTTGCAGGTGTTCGTGGTTTATTTTCCCTCTTGGGAGGGTGGTCAGGTTTTGCAGGCGTTCACGTTTTATTTTACGGTAGCTCCGGATAGTCTGGTTTGCCGCGGCAGGTGCCCGATCCAGGTTATGCAGGGGGAGGGGATACCGACGATTGCACGACAAGGAGGGCGGTTGCTCTGGGTTACTGCGGTTTGCTTTATTTATAGCCCTAGTTGCTTTCGTACTTTATTTTCTGGTCACTGACTTCCCACTCTGTGACAGGTTCTCGGGGGTGAGAGCTAGGGCGACGGTGAGGCCGTGGCAGGAGCATCTTTGGTCCTCCGTAGCCATAGTTAGTATTTACTTCTTATATTGCGTATTTCATTACTTGTTAGTAGCCGACTGTGCGGATCGCGATACCCTTGTGGGGTCGATGTGGATGTTGGGATGTCTTTTATTTGCCTTGCGAGTAGTTGTTTGGCTTGTCCCGTGTGGCCGCTTTCAAACTACAAAAGAAAAAGGACTTCGAAAACCGTTTTCAAAAACCTAAGGCCGTGTGGGCCTGTTTTCAAAACGGTGAGTTTATACTTTCAACTTGACTGGCCACGGGTATTGTTTAGTCTTCATGCACCGTACTACTTCGAACTGTTGTGATTAAATGGAAAATGATTGCTTGTGTTTGACGGTTGTAATAGCCGCGACGCCGTGCATATACAGAGGAGACTCTGCCCGATTTTCGAGTGAATCTGTATATGCGGCGGGTCTGGGCACGCGCCGGGGAAGGAGGTTTTTAAACAAAAAAATTTGTACGCACTTTACGCGTACTTTGAGGTATCGTTTCCGCTAAAATAAAACCCCCGGGGCGTGACAGATTAAGATGGTATCAGAGAAAAACAGCTTTAACCATAGTAGTCGCTGTCCAACATCCACATGAGCACATTACCACTGGCTACTAACTAATGAAATGATCAGGGTTTAATTGCGTAGAGATGCGAGAGTGTGGGACCGTTGAGTTTTGTTTTCCGGTTTAGCTCGGGTGTTGTGCGAGTGTAGTCGGGCTGTTTTGGAGGTTGGGGTCGAGGCCGGCTGCCACCGGGGCCTTGATGGTTGCTATGAGTCAATGGGTTAGGCAACCGGCATAGGATACGGTGGGTCTGCTGACGGTGTTTATACACTGGGGGCGGCTGTTGGCACGGCAGATCGTCGCACCGGTTTTAATTTTTTTTTTTTTTTCGAACCCCTTCCTCTGCCGACCTTCGGGTCGTCGCCTGTAACGGTGACGGGTGGTAGCGCAACCTACCGGTGTTCGTTAGGGTGTCGGCCGTTTGTCGGTCGTGGGTAACTGGACAGCCGTTTGACTAAACTTGTACCTTCTAGGTTTTCTAGTGTTAGGTTATAGCAACTAATCAGCCGATTCTTCTTTTTGCACCATGGGCAAGGTATGAGTGGGAATGGGGATTCTTCCCCTATGGTTGTTACCCATAGTTCGGCTTTTTATCGTAGACACTGCGATGGTTATAAAAGTTGTCGTGATGGGGTCTCGGGGTGCTCCTTTGGGTTAGAAAGGGGGACCACTGGGGCTAGCAAGTCTTATGCGTTTGGGCTCGTTTCGGTTAGAGAGGTCGTGCCTGGTTTCGCACATGTGTGCGTAAGTGGCGACTTTTTATTGGGGAGTTTAGCTTTTGGCGCTGGGTGGTGCCAGGTAGCACTGGGTCGGGTTCCTGGGTTCTGCGCAAGAGGGCCGGTTGGGTTGTCCTATTGATGGGTTGGCGCGTGATCCCTCGAGCGTGTTTAGTGAACCTAGGCAACTTTGACGAGGTTCTTCTCGCTGTTGTCGTTGCTTGCCTTCTTCCGACTCTTTAGGTTTCAGATGGATAGCCTACAGTACCTGGAGGTCATTGTTGTGCGGACCTAGAGCTTAGATTTCCTCCTAGTGGGGAGTGTCACGTTTTGGTATGGAGGTTTACCGCTCGATTCGATGCCGGTGCTTGGAGGGGCAACGGATTGGGACTAAGAGTTAGTGGTTATTTAGAGTGACGCACCCCGTCAGTGCCAGGACGGAGGTGGGACCTTACCTTGTGGGTTTTGTCACCAGCTTCCCATGACTAAAGCATAGCCTTGAGGCCTAGTTTGGGAGCGTTTTGGGTCGTGATCTTTTGGGGCAGGTGTGGTTCAAGGGAAAAATTTCAGGTAGTTGTGACCCAGTCTGTTGGCACCTCTTGGAGCCTTGTGAGGGCGTTAGTGTGATTGGTTTTCCTTGTCGTCGGGTTAGTTGTTTTGGACCTTTAAGGGTTCATCAGACCGGGTGTGTCACCTTGGGGCACACCCGTGTTCTTCGTGCGAAAGAAGAACGGAAGCTACGCCTACGCATCGACTACAGGGAGATATACAAGACTACAGTGAAGAACAAGTCCGGGTTTGATGACCACTTCGACCAATTACGAGAGACACTTACAGATTCTTCTCCGGACTCCCAGGGACCAGAGGTTGTTTGCTAAGTTTAAGAAATGTGAGTTCTGACTTTGCAAAGTGGACTTTTTGGGGCACATTGTGTCAGCAACGGGAATCACAGAGAATGTGAGCGGAATTGCCCGACACACGATCCGGAACTGGCAGCAGTCGTCTTCGTTTTAAAACGTTGGAGACACCACCTTTTGGAGTTCATCGTGATGTATTTTCGGATCTCCAGAGCCTTGAGTTTTGTTCGCAGAGATGGATTTGTTTTCGCGACAGAGGCACTAGTTGGAGTTGCTGAAGGACTCGGCTTGACCGTTCGGTATCACCCCGGGAAAAGCAAGCGTAGTAGCGGATGTTTTGAGCAGGAAGGGTCAAATCGAGGGGGAAACTGATGAGCGCGAGTACTCAGCAGGACCGGTACTGTCGCGTGACTCTTGTCCTTGAGGGTCAAGCCAACCCTATTAGAAACATCCTGGAAGGTCAGAGGACAGGCGCACCGATACAGCTTGTTCGAGACATGATTTTTTCCCCCGGACCACGCGAGCGACTTTTGGGCGAGTGCGAACGGCGCAATACGTTTTCGAGGGCGAAATTGCGTACCTGAGTTGCCAGAGTTGAAAGAGGAGACACTGTCGGAGGCGCACTGCGCCCCCTATGCGGCGCGTCCAGGTGACACGAAGATATACAGGGACCTCAAAGAAGAATTCTTGGTGGACTAAACCAAAGGGGGGATGTAATCCAGTTCACTACCCGCTGTTTAGATGGTTAACAAGTAAAGTGCGAACATCAGCGCTCAGCAGGGAAAACTGCAATCTCTACCGGTACCAGAGTGGAAGTGGGAGAGAATCATCATAGAATTCGTCACGGGTTTTCCGCATCGCATCGAGGGCACGATGCGGTTTGAGTCACAGTGGATCGACTGGCGAAGTCGACTCTTTTTCCACCCACCCGTACGACGGGGACTAGAGTCACTCGGCTGGTGTCGAACCTTCGGCAAAGTCTACAACAAGCCCTGGAGACTAACCCACACTTCAGCACGGCGTTTCACCCCAGAACGACGGACAGTCCGAGCGTGTGGTCCGGATTCTCGAAGATGTGCTCTGAACCTGCATACTTGATTTTGGTGATGGATAGTCACCGTTTTTGAGCTTAGAGAGGACCTGAGCTTCGACGAAACACCGGTGCGGATCTTAGCAACCAGGGAGAACGTGAAGCCACTTGGGAACTGGCGTCAGAGAGGAGGGAGTGCTACCCAAAATTACTCGTGGGGACCAGGATTAAGTTTCGAGGACGAAACTTCTTTTAAGTGGTGAGTGATGTAGAGTCCTGGCGTTCCCTTGCCCTTGTATGCCTCCCTTTTATTTTGACGGGACTTAGGAAAAACCTTTCACTATGTTTCTGCAATGGACTGGCCTGGACCGTGAGTATTTTTTCTGCGATTGAGCTCGAAAAATGAAGGACGGCAAAGCGAACGGATTCGGTTTCCGATTTACGGATCTCCCGGAATGGGGGTCAAAGCATTTGCTTTGAGTGGTGCATCGAAACCCGTGCTAAGTGGCGGGCACGCTTTTCGAGGTGATCGGACGGGATCCTGCGATGATCGGACCTTTCATCTTTTTACGTTAGTGGATTATTTTATTTATTTGGTGGTATCTCGATCTACGGTTTCCGTTTTGGTTTCGTTTATTTCGCAATTCGTTTCGGGGGCCGGAGGGTGATCTAATAATTCCTTGTTTCCGGGCAGACCGTCGGGGCTCGCGAGTGTTTTTAGTTAATAAAGCTCGCGAAACGGAGAACGGCGGTGAAATCGGTTTTGAATTCCGACGCCGGAATCTCCCGGAATAAATTCCGGAAGATAGCTAACGGTTCAGGTGGTTAACGCGGTTTTTCAGGCAGACCGGACCCTGGTTCGCACCCGACTTGTACCCGTTTTAACTTGAACTGGGTTCATTCCCATTCCCCAATTTAACCGCTCCCGCCACCTTAATAACTACCCGCAACTCCCCATAATTACCCGCAACTCCCCATAACTACCCGCAACTCCCCACAAACCGCCCCAACTTCCCACCACTCCCCCCAACTTCCCACAACTCCCCTTAACTCCCCTTAACTCCTCTGCGTACGAAACCCCAAGCGCAACGAGAACCCACTTCCCCAACCTTTCTGTTTCCCAACCGACCGAGTGGAGAAACAAGGCGGAGCGAGCGAGGAACGGGTGACCCCCTTTCCTCTTTCTCTTCCATCGGCGAAAACATGGTGAGCGGTTCGGGTCTCCCCGGTTATTTTCCAATGTGAGATTTTCCTTTTGTGGTTTTCATGGGCAATACAAGGTGTTGAGTGGGAGGCCGCCGCCGCCGTCGTTGAACGGGAGGCCGCCGCCGCCGTTATCATGGCCACGGGGTCGTCGCCGGAGTCGCACGGGAGCGAAAACGGAGTTGAAATCGCGAAACCGGAGCCGCGGGGGGGCGAAATTAGGGTTCACTGTTCACCCCGTACGGCTGCCTCCTCACGCGGTCCACCGGACGGGCGTGCACCCGGCACACGCGTCCCGCAGCCCGAATGCGCGGACCCGGCGCACGGGCGCGTGCGCCAGCCCGGCCCGCAAGCGCGGTCCACGCAAGGGCGTGCACCCGGCCCTGCCGCCGCGACCGGGTATGCGTGAGCCCGGTGCGCGCTAAGCCGGTGCACCGGCCCGGCCCAATCCGCCTGGTGCATGCTCCCGGGGTGAGCCCGGTCTGCACCGCTGCCCCCTCTGCGTCGTGAACCCGGTCCACGCCTGGACCGTGCACCAGCTTTCAGCTTTTGAGCCCAGAAGCTCCGTTTGTGGCCCGGTTCGCCCCGTTTTTCAGTGTTTTTGACCACGACGATATTTTTAACATTATTACTTACTGTAGCTTTTTCGGGCACAGGGTGGGAGTGTTTAGCGGGAGTTCCGTACACCTTCTTCTTCGCGTTTCAGGTGGGTACACCCTTAGAACCCCTTATTGCGGAATTTTGTTATGGTTATGTTTATCATGCGGTGGGTTTATGGTCGAGGCTGAGTATTGTGTTGGTAATCCGAAAGGGACTTTTATTCGATACTAACACTGACGGTTTCTATGATGTACTATCTTACCCCGTGACTTGGTTACTTGGTTACTTGGTTACTTATGCTCGAGTTGCGATACGCGCACCCGCGGTTTGGCCACCGCAAAGGGTGCTCTTTTCCGGAAAGGCGGTCTTTGACCCGTGTTACCCCACGAGGTGACGTAGTGGGGGGCCCCTTATTAGTTGTGGGGTTTGAGGCAGCGAGGTGCGAGCGGTGCGACCGCCGGGATTGGATCCCGATGTGGTCAGGTGTGAGACCGCCGGGATTGGATCCCGATGTGGTCAGGTGTGAGACCGCCGGGATTGGATCCCGATGTGGTCAGGTGTGAGACCGCCGGGATTGGATCCCGATGCGGTCAGGTGTTATAGGTGATACCGGGGTTGCAGGTGTTACAGGTGTTGCAGGTGTTACAGGTGTCGCAGGTGTTACAGGTGTTGCAGGTGTTCGTGGTTTATTTTCCCTCTTGGGAGGGTGGTCAGGTTTTGCAGGCGTTCACGTTTTATTTTACGGTAGCTCCGGATAGTCTGGTTTGCCGCGGCAGGTGCCCGATCCAGGTTATGCAGGGGGAGGGGATACCGACGATTGCACGACAAGGAGGGCGGTTGCTCTGGGTTACTGCGGTTTGCTTTATTTATAGCCCTAGTTGCTTTCGTACTTTATTTTCTGGTCACTGACTTCCCACTCTGTGACAGGTTCTCGGGGGTGAGAGCTAGGGCGACGGTGAGGCCGTGGCAGGAGCATCTTTGGTCCTCCGTAGCCATAGTTAGTATTTACTTCTTATATTGCGTATTTCATTACTTGTTAGTAGCCGACTGTGCGGATCGCGATACCCTTGTGGGGTCGATGTGGATGTTGGGATGTCTTTTATTTGCCTTGCGAGTAGTTGTTTGGCTTGTCCCGTGTGGCCGCTTTCAAACTACAAAAGAAAAAGGACTGCGAAAACCGTTTTCAAAAACCTAAGGCCGTGTGGGCCTGTTTTCAAAACGGTGAGTTTATACTTTCAACTTGACTGGCCACGGGTATTGTTTAGTCTTCATGCACCGTACTACTTCGAACTGTTGTGATTAAATGGAAAATGATTGTTTGTGTTTGACGGTTGTAATAGCCGCGACGCCGTGCATATACAGAGGAGACTCTGCCCGATTTTCGAGTGAATCTGTATATGCGGCGGGTCTGGGCACGCGCCGGGGAAGGAGGTTTTTAAACAAAAAAATTTGTACGCACTTTACGCGTACTTTGAGGTATCGTTTCCGCTAAAATAAAACCCCCGGGGCGTGACATCGTCTCCCCCTCGAATGTGGGTGGTTCGAACTTCATGAAGTCCGCCAGATTGGCCCGCACACGCTCTCGTTCCGCCCGCGTAACCGTCCCTTCCCTGGCGACGGCGGCGGCCGCGGGGGTGTTCCCGCCGAGAGCCCCCGGCGCCGGCCCCACGGACGCTGATGCTGGTGCTACCATCGGCGCCGTGGTCTGGGTAGATGCTAGCCCGGCCGTTGCCGCCGGTAGAGGTGTTGCCCCTACCCCAGCACCTGTCGCTTGCGGTACTGCGGCCGGTGCAATTGGTTCCGGTGGAGGGGCGGGAGCGACCGGTTGCTGCTGCGTCAATTGACGCACACGATCCGTAAGGGTCGCCATCTGCCCCACCATCTCCCTCAATTGTTGCCGCAGGAGCTGGTTCTCTGCAGCTGCTGATGTCGTCGCATCTGACCCTACCTCCCCGGCTGACGCTCGGGTCCGTACCATTGTCTGTACAGACATACCCACCAAAGCTTAGTACTCATCTCTGCTAGATAAACCATCGTAAAATCGAGAGAGAAAAGAAACATTATCTACAATTTCCCCTCCCCGATCTCTCACGTCTTAACCCTTAAACCCTGCACATTTCATTTATTCGTAGTTAAGTGTGATATCTCGGTGGATGTTGGGCCGTCACTGTTGTGATTAAAGCTAAGTCTCTGATACCATCTTAATCTGTCACGCCCCGGGGGTTTTGTTTAGCGGAAACGATACCTCAAAGTACGCGTAAAGTGCGTACATCTTTTTTTTTTGTTTGTTTAAAAACCTCCTTCCCCGGCGCGTGCCCAGACCCGCCACATATACAGATTTACTCGAAAATCGGGCAGAGTCTCCTCTGTATATGCACGGCGTCGCGGCTGTTACAATAGTCGAACATAAGCAATCATTTTCCGATTTAGTCACAACAGTTCGAAGTAGTATGGTGCATGAAGACTAAACAATACCCGTGGCCAGTCAAGTTGAAAGTATAAACTCACCGTTTTGAAAACAGGCCCACACGGCCTTAGGTTTTGAAAACAGATTGGAAAACGGCATAAATCCACAAGGTTTAGAAAACGGGCCCAACGGGAACAATAAAGGAAATAGTAGTGCATAACCAGCAAGAAAGTACTCAACATCCACACGACCCCACAAGGGTATCGAGAACCACACAATAACCTACAATTCTGAATGAAATGCAGAGAAAGTAAATGATACAGCATACTAGGGCTCCCTCAGCCCGACTGCTACCACCTCGGCCTCACCGTCGCCTACCTCTACCCCCTGGAGGTACCTGTCACAGAGTGGGTAGTCAGCGACACTATCATAAGAATAGTACTAAAACAGTAAAGTAATACCAAGTCACAAAAGTAAGACTAGCCGGAACAACCGCTCTACTCGTAACGGTAACTCGCAACCACCTGTACCACCTGTAACACCTACAACCCCGGTATCACCTGTAACACCTGACCGCATCGGGATCCAATCCCGGCGGTCGCACACCTGACCACATCGGGATCCAATCCCGGCGGTCGCACACCTGACCTCATCGGGATCCAATCCCGACAGGTCGCACCGCTCGCACCTCGCTGCCTCAAACCCCACACCTACGGGGGCACCCCACTACGTCACCTCGTGGGGTAACACGGGTCGAAGACCGCCTTTCCGGAAAAGAGCACCCTTTGCGGTGGCCAGACCGCGGGTGCGCGTGTCGCAACTCGAGCATAAGTAACCAAGACACGGGGTAATATAGTACATCATAGAAACCGTCAGTGTTAGTACCGATTAACAATAAAAAGTCCCTTTCGGATTACCAACACAATACTCAGCCTCGACCGTAAACCCACCTTGTTGTCGCGCTCCTGACTGATGTAAGGTTCTCTCGCGTCTCGGGTGCCCGCCCGGACCTACACGAATCTGTCATATAGGAGTCAGCAACTTAAGACTTTGTCAGATTAACGACTAGAGCGCCCGGCGCCCCCTCACCTTGCGCACAATTCGCACGCGTACGCGCCTGGCCCCGCACAGCTGGGCGGCGTACTAACAGCGTGCGGCCGTCCGCATGCGGTGACGCCCGTGTTCGGCGTTGTCCGCATGCGGTGCTGCCCGCACCCGCATGCGGCGACGGCCGCAAGCGGCGGCGCTCGTATGCGGTCGCCCGCATGCGGTGCCGCCCGCACCCGCATGCGGAGGCGCCCGCAAGCGGCGGCGCCCGCATGCGGCAGCCCGCATGCGGTGCCGCCCGCACGTGGCGGCGCCCGCATGCGGCAGCCCGCATGCGGTGCCGCCCGCAAGTGGCGGCGCCCGCATGCGGCAGCCCGCATGCGGTGCCGCCCGCACGCGGCAGCCCGCATGCGGTGCCGCCCGCAAGTGGCGGCGCCCGCATGCGGCAGCCCGCATGCAGTGCCGCCCGCACCCGCATGCGGGGCTCCGTGCGCGCCGGATTCCGGCGGTGCCCACGCCCCTTCTTTCTCCCCCCCCCCCTCGTCCGCTCCAATCAAGAACGAAGCAACAAAGTAAAACCCTAGCGTGCTCACCTCTGTTGTTGGAGGGGAGGGTGATCCGATCCTGCGAGTTCGGCTACAAGGTATGCGAGGACGTCTCCCTCTCCTTCCTTGGTCTCGCCGCTTGGATCCTCCGCGCAATCGGTGAGGAAACAGAAAGGTTCAATTGGGAAACTGAAGGGTTGGGGAAGTGGGTTCTCATTCCCTTGGGGTTTCGTACGCAGGGGAATTGTGGGAAGTTGCGGGTGGTAGTGGGGAGTCGTACGTAGTTATGGGGGAGTTGCGGGTAGTTATGGGGAGTTGCGGGTGGTAGTGGGGAGTTGCGGGTAGTTATGGGGAGTTGCGGTTGGTAGTGGGGAGTTGCGGGTGGTAGTGGGGAGTTGCGGGTAGTTATGGGGAGTTGCGGTTGGTAGTGGGGAGTTGCGGGTAGTTATGGGGAGTTGCACGATGGGAAAACGCGGGAGTGATTAAGGTGGCGGGAGCGGTTAAATTGGGTAAAGGGAATGAACCCATTTCAAGTTAAAACGGGTCCAAGTCGGGTGCGAACCAGAGTCCGGTCTGTCTGAAAAACCGCGTTAACCACCTGAACCGTTAGTTACCTTCCGGAATTTATTCCGGGAGATTCCGGCGTCGAAATTCAAAACCGATTTCGCCGCCGTTCTCCGTTTCGCGAGCCCTATTAACTAAAAATACCCGCGGGCCCCGACGGTCTGTCCGGAAACAAGAAATTATTCGATCACCCTCCAGCCCCCGAAATGAAATGCGGAATTAACGAAACCAAAAGTAGACCCTTAAAATATTTTAAACCAGCGGCTACTACAATTAAACACCCGGACGAAATACGTGTAGAAGAATTAGTTGGTTCATTACAAACTTTTGAAATGACATTTACTACTAACTATTCTTCTGGAAAAGCATCCTCTTCTAAGTCTTCAGGTTATGCATTGAAAACAACTAAGGAAGAAGACGCGGATACATCCTCCTCGGACGATGACGAGAACCTTTCTATGGAGGACTTTGAGTAGCAACTCGCTCTCTTGACAAGGAAGTTTCGCCGCAACTTTCGAAGGGGTAATTCAAGTAAATCTCCATCCTTCGGAAAGTCGAAGAAAGGCAAGGGTATTTCAAGTTACAAGTCAAGAAAGCAAGAGAACTTTTCAAAGGATAAGAAAAGTTCAGAGGGACAACTACAATGCTTCAAATGTCGAGGCTACGGCCACATTGCAACGGAGTGTCCCAGCAAGTATCCGGCAAAGAAGAAAGCGATGCAAGTCGTCACTTGGGATGACAACTCAACGTCAAATGAGTCATCTTCAAGTGATGAAGAAGAAAGCGCAACTGCATTCCACGCGTCCACATCTTCACCGTTCATGTGCTTAATGGCAAGTACATCCGAGTCATTGTCCAACTCCACTGTTGAAAAGAATGCAACGGACAATGAATCGGATGATTCGGAAGGTGAAGATTTTGCTTTAGCCTACCACAGACTTTTGAGGGATTCAAAGAAAGTGGCTAAGCAAAACAAGAGTTTGAGAGGGAGAGTGCATGATCTCGAAGAAGAAGCAAAAATGGCAACCTCTCTCTCAAACGCTCTTGAAGTGGAAAGGGAAAATCTGATAAAAGTAAATGTTTCCCTTCAAGAGTCCAATAAGCTTTTTGAGAAGGAACATACAAAACTGGTGGATAAAGTGGATCACTTCTCAAAGCTCTACAACGAGGCTCGACAGAATAACCTGGAAATGACAAAGACCATCTTCCAACTCAAGGATGACTTGCAGCGATTCTCTTCTGGAAGGAGTAAGTTGGATAAGCTTCTTGGTCTTGGTCAATCAAATCGGTTCGGCCTCGGGTACACTCGAACTGAAAACAGTCCAAGTTCGAGTGGGACAGTCTTTGTGCCCCAGTCGGTATCTCCTCGTCCGACACCGGAACTAACGACAAGCAACGACAACAAGCCTACTTCATCCTCCTTGGGATCGTCAAGTACTAAGGTATGTTTTCGTTGTGGCATTTTAGGGCACATAAGGAGAAATTGCAAGATGGGAGCCAAACGCTCAACTCAAGCACTTCTTGCAACGACTACCAAAAGGGCGCCTCCCCGGAATTCAAAGCAAAACTTTTCAAATGAAAAGAGCCTTGGTAGTTCACCGCGCAAGATGACATCATCAAGGAGCGGCAATCGATTTGACAAGACGCTTTCACCTAGGAGAATAACCTCACGACCATTACCGACGCACTCCAAAAAATTTTGGGTGCGCAAAGGTGAAATTTATCCTTGTCTTGTTACTAATGTTTCCTTGCATGCATATGATAATTCGTCTTGGTATCTGGATAGCGGATGTTCCCGTCACATGACCGGTGACAAAAATAGTTTTCAAAACCTTGAGAAAATCTCCGGAGGACTCGTTGTTTTCGGAGACGGTCGATCTTCCAAAATTATTGGAAAAGGAACGGTAGCTATCCCAGATGGCCCGATTTTGAAAAACGTCTTATTTGTTGATGGCCTTAAGACTAATCTCATAAGCATAAGTCAACTTTGCGACAATGGTTTTTCAGTTAACTTTTCATCTGTTGAATGTGTTGTAACTGATAAGGACCATGTCTTCTTTTTAAAGGGGGTTAGATCTGAAAACAATTGTTATGTTGTTTCTAGTAAAACTTCTGAAAATTGTAACTTAGCCTCTTTGAATAATGAAACTCTTTGGCATGAAAGGCTAGGTCACATAAATTTTAAGGAACTTGCTAGAATTTCAAACAAGGACGTGGTAAAGGGGGTTCCAAAACTTTTACTTAAACAAAACATTGTGTGCGGCGGTTGTCAAAAGGGAAAACAGTCCAGGACTGCGCACAAGAACCTGAACCACGTTGGTACCAAACGGCCCTTGGAATTACTGCACATGGATTTAATGGGGCCGACCCGTCAACCATCTTTGGGAGGTAAATGGTATATTTTCTTATTGGTTGATGATTTCTCTCGGTATTCTTGGGTAGCATTTTTAAAAGAGAAAGCTGATACTTTTGATTCTTTTCACGAGATTTGCCATCGTATTATGATTGAAAAGAATGAAAAGATCATTCGTGTTAGAAGTGATAGAGGTGGAGAATTCGTTAACTCTAAATTCATTGACTTTTGCACTTCAAACGGTATTAAGCATGAATTCTCAGCACCCTATACACCTCAACAGAATGGTGTTGTCGAGCGCAAAAACAGGGTTGTTCAAGAGATGGCACGTGTTATGCTTCACAGCCGGAATTTACCGCTACATTTTTGGGCTGAAGCTGTGAACACTGCAATCTATGTAATTAATCGAGTTTATTTGAGCCCGGGAACGTTAAATACACCATATGAACTATGGTGCGGTAGAAAACCCAACATTAAATATTTTCGTATCTTCGGGAGTCGATGTTACATTTTACGTGACCGTGAAAATCTTGGAAAGTTTGACTCTCGAAGTGACGAAGGGATCTTTTTGGGGTATTCTACAAACAGTAGAACATATCGAGTATTTAACTTGGAATCTAAGATGATCGTAGAATCGATAAATGTTAAAGTAGATGAAGCTTTTCACTTTGCATTCGAAAAATCTACCCTCGATATCTCTCTAGATGATGATACACCTGCCATTGCATCTTCTCATAATAATACTTCCAATATTAATGATGCATCTAATGGTTCTTCAAGTTTATCTGATGTGCAGGAATCGTCTCATGTACCTCCGAGTACTCCGTTACCTCAAACTTTACGCATCTCCAAGGATCATCCTGAATCAAACATCATTGGAGACCCACAAGAAGGAGTTAGAACTCGGAGGCAGTTGGTTTGTGGATTCGCTTGCTACGTATCTTTAATCGAACCAAAGAATATAGATGAAGCTCTTCAGGATGACTACTGGATTAAAGCAATGCAGGAAGAGCTCCATCAATTTGAGCGAAACAAAGTCTGGGAATTAACGAAGCCTCCACAGCAACACAATGTGATAGGTACCAAATGGATTTTCAAGAATAAGAAAAATGAAGATGGTACTATCATCAGGAACAAGGCACGATTAGTTGCTCAAGGCTACTCTCAAGTAGAAGGTATAGACTTTGATGAAACTTTCGCCCCTGTAGCTAGACTCGAGTCCATTCGTATACTATTTGCTATTGCTTGTCATTTTAAAATCAAATTATTTCAAATGGACGTTAAGAGCGCGTTTCTAAATGGGTTTTTAAATGAGGAAGTTTATGTGGCTCAACCGAAAGGTTTTGTGGACCATAAACAACCTAACCATGTTTTTCGTTTGAAAAAGGCTCTTTACGGTCTGAAACAAGCACCGCGAGCATGGTACGAAAGGTTGACAAAGCACCTTTTGGAGAAGGGCTATACTCGAGGGGGAGCTGACAGGACTCTCTTTGTGAAGCATTATCAAAACAATTTCATTGTAGCACAAATATATGTCGATGACATAGTATTTGGCGCAACAAGAGATAATAATGCTTCTAAATTCGCGGAGACCATGGAAAGCGAATTTGAGATGTCCATGATAGGCGAATTGACTTATTTTCTTGGATTGCAAATTAAACAAAATGATGAAGGTATTCACTTGTGTCAATCCAAGTATGCAATGGAGTTGGTTAAAAAGCTTGACTTAGAAAATTCGAAGGATTTTCCGACTCCAATGGGAACTAGCCACAAGGGACTTGGAAGTGAATCACATAGTGAGAATGTAGACGAGAAACTGTATCGAAGTATGATTGGAAGTCTACTTTATCTCACGGCTAGTCGCCCGGATATATCTTTTGGTGTTGGGATTTGCGCGATATATCAATCTGCACCAAAGGAGGTTCACCTGAAAGCGGTGAAAAGGATCATCCAGTACATCAAAGGATCAATTAATTTCGGAATTTGGTATCCTATGGGAACTAGTTTGGATATTGTTGGATACTCAGATGCCGATTGGGCAGGATCAGTGGATGATCGGAAAAGCACGAGTGGTGCATGCTTCTATCTTGGCCATTGCCTTGTTGCATGGCACAGTAAAAAGCAGAATTGCATAGCACTCTCGACTGCCGAAGCGGAATACATTTCAGTGGGTAGTTGTTCAACCCAACTCATTTGGATGAAAAGTGTGTTGAGCGACTTCCGGATTTCAGCAACTTCGGTAACAATACTTTGTGACAACACTAGTGCTATAAACATTTCCAAAAACCCTGTGTTGCACTCTAGAACAAAACAAATTGAACTTAGATATCATTTTCTTAGAGAGCTAGTTGAATCAAATATTCTTCAACTTTCATATATTTCTACTGAAGATCAATTAGCTGACATTTTAACAAAACCTTTGGATCAAAAACGTTTTATTCATTTGCGTAAAGCAATTGGAATGCTTTCCTTGAAATAAACTTCTTTTTGAAACTTTTGTTTAAGGTTAAGTTTTGTCTTTGTGTTTTTGTTCTTTATCTATGTTTATACATAGTACATTAATTGAGCATGTGTATTATTGACTTTACTTGCATCCTTTTATATATTTAGAAATCTATTATGCTTTAGATATCATAATATTTCATTTGATGCAATGATCATTTATGTCAATTAACTCATCTTTGTTTTGATCAAAGTCAATTTCTCTCTCGATGATCTCTTGGTATAGTTTTTATCTTATTTGACTGTTTAGTCGAGTATGAAATTGAGATCAATATTTGGCTAAATACTTTATATCTTAAATAATTGATAGCCAATTGAGGGGGAGTCAAAGAAAAAGTAAAATGCTCAAAAGATGTGGAAAGAGTTACATCCCAATGAGGAGTGTGAAAACTACCACCACATGGAGGAAAGAGCTACCACCTCGGTCGTCCGAGTACTGTGTGCAGCTACCACATGAATACCAAGCAAGGTTTTTCAAGTTTGATTAAATAAAATGCATGTTGAAATTCTTGACTCTGTCAAAATTTCAAGGTTGGTATAAGGTGGGATTTTTAATGAAAGATGCTCAAAGAGCCACTCTCTTCAATAAATTGACTAGATATATTATCTAATTTATCAGGGATGTTAGACATCTATTGATCTTTGTATTTCATTTTCTTTACCAAATTGATGATTTGATAAAGGCATTACTCATAAGATCAAGTTAGATGTAATTGAAGTTGTTCAACTTTAAGGGATTTAATTTTTATAAATTTTCGTTTCGTTTGTTGGATGTTATTGATAGATTTGGTATAATCTATTTCTTGTTGTATGAAACGATGATTTTTGTTTAAAGTTGATACACAAAAGTGCTCACAATCTTTTTCTGGTTTTTCTTGAATTTCTCTGAAATTTTCTAAAGAAAAAGTTGGAGCCGATCCGGATTGGACCTGCCGATCCGGATCCCGAACGCAGATATTCTTCTGCGGGCAGACGATCCAGATTGGACCTGCCGATCCGGATCCCGAACGCAGTTTTTCACTGCGGGTAGCCGATCCGGATCGCAATCATGAACTGATCCGGATCGCGGCTAGGGTTTTATAAAGAACAAAAGGGTTTTGATTTCTTTTACTCCAATCTTTTGTTCCAAAGTTTCCAGAGCTTCTCTCTCTAGATTTCATCCATCTTGGAAGCTTTCAAACTCAAGTTCTTCAACTCCAAGTAAGTTTTATTGATCAAATCTCGGTTTTTCACCGTTCTTGTTTTCCTCCTCAAAACGTGGTGAATTCCTTGTATCAATTTTGTTTGTGGATGGTTTTTGATCAAATTTCTTTTGAAATAAGAACTCTGGGTAGATTAGTTTTGATTATATGCTAGGTATTCTCAAGATAAACGGATTTTTGGTCTTCGATTTCAAAGAATTCGGTTTTAGGGCATATAATGGGAATTTTTCAAAATCATGCAATTGATCTATTTTTAAAAATTCTTTTTTGCAAAACTAATTTGATTCTTAGTCTCTCTACATGATTATGATTGTTTGGGTACAATTCTTCCATTTTTTTTTGAAAATTAACAATTTTTCGTGTTCTTGAGTTGTTACTCACAGGATTTTCTTCTCACAAGAAACCAATAGCTATGGTGTTCACATGGATTATTTTCTTACTTGCTGCCATGGTTCATGTCAAGGACACTGTCAAGCCCAAGAGGGTTAAGAAGGCTAAGAAAGCGAAGAAAGCTAAAGATGATTCCGATACAGAATCTGAAACGGAATCAATTGATTGGGATGAACTGCAAGTTGAAGCAACGACTGTTCCCACTGCTTCAAAGGGAAAAGCACCTGCAGAAACATCGAAGGCTCCGCCTACTGCTGCTGAGAAAGGCAAAGCTCCAATGGAAGAAACTTCTGGGAAGACAAGAAGAAAAAGTGTTGCTCGCAAAAGAGGGAGTGCTCAAGGAATCTCCATTGAGCAACCAGCTGCTAGCCAAGCACTTCCACAAGACTTTATCAGCTCGACTAGGATTAAGGAGAGTGTAGAGGGAAGTGGAATTCAAATTACTGAATCCCTCTCTAGAGCACACTCGGTACCTAGCGAATCCCCATGGGCTAAAGATCAGCATGGATCATCTGTCTCTACAACTCGTCCAGCGACTTCCAAGAGGAACGCTCTAGAAGCTACTGTATTGGCCGCCATTCATCAGGACCAAAGAAGACTTTCTGCTGACCAAGAGAGATTGGCATTAGGTCTCCGACAAATGGCCGCTGACCAAAAACAGATGAAGAAGAAATGTTCCAAATTATCGCGAATGCTGAAAGGAATCTTGAACAAGATAGACGATACTAGCTCGGACAGTTCTGATTTGGCTTGATCTTTTATACTCTAACC
This sequence comes from Tillandsia leiboldiana, assembly GCA_029204045.2. NCBI lineage: Eukaryota > Viridiplantae > Streptophyta > Magnoliopsida > Poales > Bromeliaceae > Tillandsia > Tillandsia leiboldiana. The sequence goes on from CM055060.1 coordinate 28,358,006, forward strand.
CTTATCATTTCTATTGCAGGTTTTTAAGTATTTACTCTTAGTTTTAGTTCTCAGGAATTTCTTGATTTTAAACTTCTTAACTCTCCTTAAATTTTTGTAATTTTGGCTTAGTTTGTGACAAAAAGGGGGAGAGAGTTTAGAGAGAACTTGAACAATGATGATGTGAAAACTGTGTGAAAATTAAGTGAACATCAAGGTAAGTATCACTTCAACTTCAACTTTGGTTTTATCTTGTGATTTGTTGCATGTCACTAACTATTCGACTAACTATTTGGGCATGTAATATGACTAACAAGTTGATGTTGGACTAACACTTTGTGACATTTGGTTTTTGATTGCATAGAAGATATGTTGGTTTTTGACTATGATTCTCTTACATATCTGAATTCTCAAATGTCATGATGATCAGATAAACTCTATCTCTGTACTTGGTTTTGTATGTTTCAATTCTTGAGGTATCTAACGATTCTTTTTGTCAAGAATGATTTCTTTGTGCAGAGAGAGCAGATGTCTAAGTCTAGAGTCTGTTTTAGGAGTTTATCTCATGTTTTTAAATTTTTGGATCTCCATTGTAAATTTTTGTTGTATGGTGATAGCAACAAAAATATCTTTTTGAATTTTCTTTAGTGGATCTGTGTTTTGTCACGAAACCGCCAAAGGGGGAGATTGTTACGGAATTTGAGTTGGCGTAATTTCGTGAAAGGTTCGAGTCTTGAAGATTGAAGGTGAAGAAGGTTGGATCATTTAACTCAATCTCAAGAAAGAAGAATTCAAAAGGATCAGGTATGTTTAACTAAATATTTTTGGTGATCCGAATACTTCTTGTAGTGTAGAAACACTTGGAAGAATTTTTCATTGCATAAAAATCAAAAACTGGACATAGGACATGTTCAGGATCCGGATCAGTTTGTTCAATCCGGATCCCGAAGGTGGTTCGTTCATACACCAGTTCAATCCGGATCGTAGCTTCTCTTGATCCGGATCCCGAACATTGAGTTTACCATTTTCCTTGAACGATCCGGATCATGCTTCGCAATCCGGATCCCGAACGTTGATGTTTGGTGAACTGTATGAACGATCCGGATCAAGCACTTCGATCCGGATCCCGAACCTTCGTTTTTCTGGAATTGTCTGACTCGTTACGACGATCTGGATGACAGCTAATCCGATCCGGATCGCCGTCCGTAAAATTTCCAGAAATGGTAGGTTTTTGATTCTTATCTCCTTCCTAGGGTTTCTAACCTATAAATAGACCCTATGATTCTTTTTCTAGGGTGAAGCCGATAATCCAAATAATCGATATAGAGCCGTCATAATCAAATATCATCTTATACGGCCCTAGATCCACATATAGAGAAGAAAGGAAATCATTAGATATTACTCTATGTTTCTTCATCTATATTGATTAGTTTGATTCTAGGTTTTCACACTCATATCTTGAGTTGAATCAAACTAATGAATACTTAGATGGTATTTCCTATCTATCTTTGATCTAAGTATTCGGCGGATCATCACCACCCAAAAAACAACGATTTACCCCAAATTCGGCGCGTGGATTCGCGTGTCCTTGTGGATTCAAGGTTCAACCGCTCTCGTGGATTCGGAGCGAGGTACGTTCGTGGATTCGAAGAGTACTACTGGGTGAAGACCGTGGATTCGGTCGGACGTCGTGGACTCGACGTTGGACGCCATGGATTCGGCGTTGGGCGCAGATCGTGGATTCGAGAAGCGTCGTGGAGCGAGCGGAGAAGATCCTCTAGGAGCGTATGGAAAAGGTTGAGTCGTAAGTGTGTACGGTAAATCACCTTGTACGTGTGTTAATTCTAGTGGATTTCGCCGTGTTATCGGTCCCGTGGTTTTTTACTTCGGTTTGGAGTTTTTCCACGTAAAAATCTTGCGTGTTCATTTTTATTTCCGCATTGGGTTTTATTGCGCAATGATTTTTTGAGTGTTTATTGTTTACACCTATTCACCCCCCTCTAGGTATTTTTTCCCCTATTTAGATCTATATTACATATAACCCAACAACAACATCAGTCTCTCAAAAGAGGAAAATAAAACAACTAATCTACTGAAGATCTCCTCTGAAGGGGGTACCGCTACTCTCCAACGACGGGTAGGGATCTAGCACGCGACTCCCTCGCCTCGAACAACCACCGCAGAATCCGCAACACCCGCTAAGACTGTAATGTACCGAATTTTCGGCACATAAATAAATGTAAATAAAGGTGGTATGAAATACTAGTGTTATGAAAGTTGGGAAAGTAAGGAATATTTGGACGCGAGTTGGGCCCAATTCGGGTTAAAATGGAGAGATCTAAAAATTTATTGGAGAAAGGGGGCCCAGATTTTTAGTGGAAAATTCACAGTGTCGGAAAATTCCGAGAAAATTACGGGAGCCCCGTAAATATGTTTTAATATCACAGAAAAAGTTTCACGTTGATCGGATGCCTGATAGTGAGAACGGGCTCCGCCAACAGTGTCGAAAAATTCTGAGAAAATTTGGGGATGTTCGTAATTATGTTTTAAGGCCACAGTAAAAATTTCGGGTAGAAAGGATATCCGGATTGCGAGAACAGGGTCCGCCAGCGATTCTGGATACAGCGAGGCTTTTGGTGGCCCAGAAATGGCCCAAACTGGAAATTTAAAATTTTCTGTGGTTAATTAGGCTGAAACGAAGCTGCCTGTCAAATTTGGACGGAAACGAACAAAAAACGGGTAGAAAACAGAACAAAAAGAGATTTCCAGGCGCGCGGCGCGTTGCGCCACGAGCACAGCTGGCGCGCACTGGGTGCGGGGGCGCGCGCCACGTGGCGCGGGGGCGCCGCATGGACCTGGTGCGCGCCCCCCTTGTGTGGTGGACCACCACACGGCGACTCCCCATTGGTGGGCCCCGTGGACCGGGTCTACACCACCCCCTCTCCCTTTTTTTTCCTTCCTTTTTCTCTTCTTCTTCTTCCTTCTCCCCGCAGACTCTCCCCTCCTTCTTCCATTTCTTCTCTACCCGAGCACGAACGAGAGAGAGAGGGAGAGAGAGAGAGAGAGAGAGGAAGAGAGGAAAAAAAAATGGGGGATTTCGTGAGGCGCGAGCGTGCCGTGAACCTCGTGGAGCACGCGAGGCGTTTCCAAAAGCCGATGGGCAGCACGACTGACGAGGTAACGTTATTTTTCGGTATTTTTGGGCATAATGTCACACCCCGGGGGTCGAGCCTGCGCCCCGGGCTCGCCAACAGACCCGCCGTCTGTGCGGAAACTGCCGCACAGACGAAGCGTCTAACCTGTAAAAAGGGATCTAGCCATACAAGTATCAGAGCACAAGAGATGCAACACTGAAGAAAGTAAACTGCATACAAGAGTCACTAAGTACATAATCCAGGTACAACATCCACTACCTCCCAAAATGGGGTACACCACCACTATCAAATACAAAAGTGGGAAACCAAAAATACCCGAGTAGATCTACCTGTGACTCTACAGACCCAGGAGGCACTAGTCGGCCAAGCCCTTGCCGCGGTCTGAAGACTCCGCACGTGCCGGCCCTGGAACGGCCGCCTCAGAAACACCTGTCACACACGGCGGGCGTGAGATCAACTGAAAAGTCAGATCTCAGTGGGTACCGATGTCCTATCCTCGGTAGCCCACCAAGTCCACTGGAGGCAAAAACAGATAGATAGATAGATAGATAATACTGAAATGAAAGCTGTAAGTAAATCTATCACTATATGCCTCAATGCAATGCTGTACTAAATGACATCTAGCATAATATGAAATGACCACCCGCACATGTCATTCCCCCGCAGCCACCCGGTAACTCGGCCAGGGGCGAACTTCCACTGGTGTCTCGGCCAGGGAAGTGCTCTCCTGGTAACTCAGCCAGGGATAAAGTCCTCCCGGTAACTCGGCCGGGGAAAGGTACCCTCCTGGTGACTCGGCCAGGGAAATTGCCCTCCTGGTAACTCGGCCGGGGAAAATACCTTCCTGGTAACTCGACCAGGGTAGACGCCCTCCCGGTAACACGGCCAGGGGCTTCGAATACAGCTGTGAAATCCAGAGCGAACACCAATTAGCATAACACGTGTCCCAGTCGGAACCATAACCCGCGATCTGCGCGGCCGACCCGCACTTGCCTGATAGCACCAGGTCACCATACCTTTGCGCTTGGAAAGAAAATGGGCATCCCGTATCCTTTCGGGAGAAACCAACCCACCTGTGAAGAACCCGCAAAAGCCGCGCGCCCAACGAAGGTCTCGGCGCGATCTCACAACTCCTCGCGGCACAGCGCTCACCACCAATCACGTAGCCAAGCTGACACGGAGGCACACTGCGAAAAAGGTGGAAACAGGGATCAGAAAAGCCGCGGTCGAAGACTACGCCCACAAGGCGACAAAAACCTCATCCGGCGACGAGAACGCCGCGTGTGGCGCGGAAAACCCATCGCACCCACGCCGCGGCGCGTTGCCGGGCCGCAGCCCGCGCGGCAACAGCGCCGCTCGCGGCCGCACGGCACAAAGGCCGCCCGTGCGGCGCCTTGCAGGCCCGCGCGCCTAGCGCGCGGCCTGCAAGCCCGCCGCGGCACAAAGCCGCCCGCGCGGCGCCTTGCAGGGCCGCGCGGCCTGCAAGCCCGCGCGGCACAAGGCCACCCGCGCGGCCCATGGCCGCCCGCGCGGGGCCTTGCAGGCCCGCGCGCCAAGCGGGCGGCCTGCAAGCCCGCGCGGCCCTTGGCCGCCCGCCTGGCCCGCAGCGGGCCCGCGGCACCGCCCACAGACCGCGCAGTGCCCGCGGCACTGCGCCCGCACCGCAGTGCCGCGCGCGGCCCGTGCGGGGCCCGCGGCACTGCGCGCGGTCCGCGCAGTGCCCGCGGCACTGCGCGCGCACCGCAGTGCCGCGCGCGGCCCGCGGCACTGCGCGCGGTCCGCGCAGTGCCCGCGGCACTGCGCGCGGTCCGCGCAGTGCCCGCGGCACTGCGCGCGCACCGCAGTGCCGCGCGCGGCCCGCGGCGCTGCGCGGCCTGCGCGCAGCCCGCTGCGCGCGCCAGCAGCGCTGCGCGCGCGCCTGCCCTAGCGCGGCACCCAGGGCGAGGCTGCAGGTGGCCTGGCGCTCTGCTGCAAAATAACAGCAGCAGGGCGCCAGCTGCGCGCGGCGCTCATGCGCGCCCGCGCAGCGGCGGCAGCTGCGAACATCGCCCCAACCCGACCACGCAGCGGCCCGCCTCCCACGCCTCTCGCTGCCACGAACCGGACAACAAGTCCCACGCCGCCAGCAGCAAAAAGAAGGAAAAGAAAAGACAAGGAGAGAGCCCAAAACCCACGATTCAAAAAATAAAATGATTAAATAATTAAAACACACCTCCACGAGGCTCGCCGCGCCCACGCTCGGCTCCACGCCCTTGCGGCGACGAAAACGGCACAAGAACACCTCTCCTTCTCTTCCCTTCTTCCTTCCTTCCTTTTTCCTCTGCTTCAGACCAAACCCCAAAGCTGAAGCTGCTGCCTTGCTTTATGGAAAAAGAAAAGTGAGGTGGCAAAGGGGTGGTGGCTGCTAATTAAATACAAGCACCAAAGCTAATTAAGGTGTAAGAAGAAATTAATTAAAGGAGTTAATTAATTTCTACCTTCCAATCCCCTTAATTAGCTCCACCCACTTCACTGCCAGGCCTCACCCTCACAGCAGCATTTTCGACCCCGGCACCTCCGCCGCCGCCCGGAACCACCCGAACACCGCTGTAAATCGAAAATACACGCGCTCACGCCTTTCCTCAGTCAGAAAGCTCGTTGGTGGAGTCAGAAAGCTCAACCCAAAAACCGGTACACTACACTCTCCCCCCCTTCAAATGGTTTCGTCCTCGAAACCCAAAAAGCTCCAACATCACGTGGGGGTCTCAAATAAGTGCGGGTAGGTAGTCCTCAGCTCATCCTCGGGCTCCCAAGTAGCCTCTCTCTCATCATGGTGGCTCCACAATACCTTCACATAAGGTATAACCCGATTCCGCAATTCTCTCGTCTCACGAGCAAGAATTCGAATCGGGCGCTCTCGGAAGTGCAGCTCCTCGTCCAGCTCCAAGGAAGGGAAGTCCACAATGTGAGAGGGATCATAGACATACCTCCTCAAGACGGATACATGGAAGACATCATGAGTACCGGCTAGACGCGGCGGTAGGGCAACCCGATAGGCAACAGGTCCGATACGCTCCAAAACCTCAAATGGTCCAATAAAACGCGGGCTCAGCTTCCCGCGCACCCCAAAGCGTCGAATCCCTCGAGACGGCGAGACTTTCAGAAACACATGATCCCCTACCCGGAACTCCAAGTCTCGCCGCCTCTTATTGGTGTAGCTCTTCTGCCGGCTCTGAGCAGTGACCAAGTGGCGTCGAATAACCTTGACTTTATCCTCGGCGTCCAAAAGAAAATCTGGCCCCAAAGTTTTCCTTTCACCCACGTCACTCCAACAAAGAGGCGATCGACATTTCCTACCATACAATGCTTCAAAGGGTGCCATCTGGATACTCGCCTGGAAGCTATTGTTGTAGGCAAACTCTGCTAACCTCAAATGTCGATCCCAACTACCGCTAAAGCTCAGGACACAAGCTCTCAACATGTCCTCCAGAGTCTGAATAGTCCGTTCAGACTGTCCGTCGGTCTGTGGGTGAAAGGCGGTGCTGAACTGAAGCTGGGTCCCCAAGGCCGTCTGCAAGCTCCTCCAAAACTGAGAGGTAAACCTGGGGTCCCTGTCTGACACGATAGAAGCTGGCACTCCATGAAGCCTCACGATCTCGTCAAGGTACAAGCGTGCTAAACTCTCCAAGGCCCAACCTGACTGAATCGGCAGGAAGTGAGCTGATTTAGTCAAACCGATCAACGATTACCCAAATCGCATCGGCTCCTCTCTGAGTCCTCGGCAGACCCACAATAAAATCCATGGTGACACAATCCCATTTCCATTCAGGAATTGGTAGGCTTTGTAACTTGCCAGCGGGAACCTGGTGTTCCGCCTTAACCTGTTGGCAAGTTAAACAGCGGGCCACAAACCTACCAATATCCCTCTTCATGCCCTGCCACCAAAACTGAGCTTTCAAATCCCTATACATCTTAGTTCCCCCAGGATGGAGGGTGTAAGGTGTATAGTGAGCCTCTCTCAGGATCAGCTCTCTAATATCCAAATCCGCCGGCACACAAATGCGGTCCCTGTACCTAAGTACTCCCGCAACATCCACCGAAAAGTCCCCGCTCTGTCCAAGCTGCATCTGGTCTCGAATCCTCAGAAGATAGGGGTCCCCACTCTGCTTCTCCCTAATCCTGTCCACTAGAGTGGGCTGCAAGACCATAGTCATAAGTCTTGCAGAAACCCCCGGGGTCACAACCTCTATATCCAAACTCCTCAGCTGCTCTCTCAGTGGTCTCTGCTGGGTAATAAGCATACTCAAGGTCTGCCCTGTTCGCCGGCTCAAAGCATCCGCGACCACGTTAGCCTTGCCGGGATGATAGAGAATGCTCAAGTCGTAATCCTTTAACAGCTCAAGCCATCGGCGCTGCCTTAGGTTGAGTTCTTTCTGGGTGAACAGGTATTTCAAACTCTGATGATCGGTGAAGATCTCACAGCGCTCGCCATACAAATAGTGCCGCCAGAGCTTCAACGCATAAACAACCGCAGCTAGCTCCAGGTCATGCGTAGGGTAATTTCTTTCATAATCCTTTAACTGACGGGAAGCATAAGCAATTACCCTACCATGCTGCATCAATACGCATCCAAGGCCGCTGTGGGAGGCATCACTGAAAATCACGAACCCCTCTCCCATGACTGGTAGTGCAAGCACTGGCGCTGAAATCAATCTCTGCTTCAACTCCTCGAAGCTTTGTTGGCATTGCTCTGTCCATACAAATTTTTCCCCCTTCTTGGTCAATCTAGTGAGGGGGGTCGAGAGCTTTGCAAAGCCCTCAACAAACGACGGTAGTAGCCCGCAAGGCCCAAGAAGCTCCTAATCTCCGTCACCGTCGTAGGTCTAGGCCAATCCCGAACTGAAACAATATTCGCCGGGTCCACTGCCACTCCTGCGGCTGAGACAATGTGGCCTAGAAAAGAAACCTCCCGAAGCCAAAAGGCGCACTTCTTTAACTTCGCATACAGCTTCTTCTCCCTCAGAAGCTGCAGCACTAACCTCAAGTGCTCCTCGTGCTCAAAGTCGCTACGGGAGTAAATCAGGATGTCATCAATGAAAACCACCACAAAACGGTCCAAGTACGGCTGGAAAGACTCGGTTCATCAGATCCTGAACGCAGCCGGGGCATTCGTCAAACCAAAAGGTAGCACTGTAAACTCGTAATGCCCATACCGAGACCTAAACGCCGTCTTGGACACATCCTCGGCCCTCACCCTTAGCTGGTGGTAACCGGACTGCAGATCTACCTTCGAGAAAACCGTGGCTCCCTGAAGCTGATCAAATAAATCATCAATCCGAGGAAGTGGATACTTGTTCTTGACGGTCACTTTATTCAATTCTCTGTAGTCCACACAAAGCCTAAGTGACCCGTCCTTTTTCTTCACAAAAAGAATCGGGGCTCCCCAAGGAGAAACACTGGGACGAACAAACCCGCGATCCAAGAGATCCTGAAGCTGAGCCTTTAACTCTCTCAATTCTGCTGGTGCCATTCTGTAGGGTGCCTTAGAGATTGGCGTGGTTCCAGGAACCACGTCAATCACAAACTCAATCTCTCGATCCGGCGGCATAGACGATAGCTCGGGAGGGAACACATCTGGATACTCTCGGACGATAGGAATGTCCTCGAGTCCAGGCATCGCCGTAGGCGCCTCTACAACAGTAGCTAAGAAGGCAACAACACCACGATCTCATCAGCTGTCGGGCCTCTGCAGAAGAGATCGTCGCTGCAAACAGCGTACTCTGACAACCTCTGAAACATACTCTCCTGATCCGGCTCCCTGAGGGTCACAGTCCTCTCTCGACAATCAATAGCAGCGTAATACGAGTCAACCAATCCATCCCCAAAACTACTCGAAATCCTGAAGCTGGCGAAGGACCAAAAGATCTACAGGTAAAATCCAAGGCCCTAACTGCACAGGGCAGGACCAACAACACTCACAACGTGTAGAACATGATCGGGTACCTGACCTCACGAGCACAAGACAACGGTTCTATCTCTAGCCCATGATGAATGCAAATGTCCTACTGATGAATGAATGAGATGCTCAGGTATCAAATAAAGCTCTAGTGCGAGTAGAGGAGATAAGGATAATACCTTCCACCACGTGGCCCCCTACCCTCCTCATCATCGACTGTGCGGAGTACACCCTGCCGCTCGGGGTGGCGTCTGTCGACTGCCGCGACGAAGCGGCCCTATCCCCCTGGCCAAAACCTGTCGAGGATCCGCCCGTCAGAAAGGGCGGTGGAGGAGGAACCGAAGCTGCCGACGCTGCTTGATGACCCCGCTCAGGACAAGACCACGATCTGGCCATGCCTGCCCACACGGTAACATCGGCCCTGACGCTGATCACACTGCTGGGGGGCGTGGTGGGTCCGCCGCAAAATCACACAACTGTCAGTGCGGAACTGCTGCTACTGATGCTGCCAGGGGGCCGGGAGCCCCCCGATCTCTGTCTCCTCTGGGGTCCGCCGACATCGAGACGGGATCTGAGGCGGCTTCGGGGGCCGCGGTCTGCTCGTGGGCAAGAATCCTGCGTGCGGGGCAGTTCTCACCGGAAGTCTAGTCCACGGCGCACCGCCCCTCTCTGCCATGATCACCGTCCCTCGGAGACCCACCGTGCA